>CM039125.1:493099-1113499 GCA_022036555.1 Microstegium vimineum | reverse complement strand
GGTTTTGGTACGAATAATAAATGACGGCGGAAGTAGTCTGGAAGATAATACGAATCAAAATACATGCAAATTATCCTACGTAATAGGATGATGATCTCTCTCTAGTCATATACAAAGGCAAGCATATATCAGACGAGCAGCAGCCAATGCAAGCAGCGATATGCAGATCGATATCATGTCTTACGCAATTCTTAACCTAATCGCCTAATCATATATATATATATATATACTCCTATATGACATTAGCGGTTAGGTTTGCAAGTGGACCTGATCACCTGAAAATGATCGAATAAATTAATTGAAGCTGATTGGTCGAGACATGTATGGATTAAATATTATCTGGATTAGCAAAAATCGACTTACTTTGATGCGCAATCCTCAACTGCTACTTTCAAGACACACATTACAACTATATATACTAGCAGCTAGCTGGCGTGATTACGTCTCTCCCTCTAGCCATGCATCTTGGTTTTATTTCTTGGATTTCCAGTTGCTGTGTCATGTCCTGTCCTGCTTAACGACTCATCACTCATCAGCGCGATGAGATGTCAGCATGCATATATAATGCGGCCAGGTCACTACAGGATCTCGTATCTTTAGTTAGCATGATGTAATTAGGCCTGTCATTATGGATGTGATTGGGCCCATGCGGTAGGCCTGCGTGCCACCCTAGCTGCCCCTATATATGTAATCCTTGTACACACAATTAGAATACAATCAATCATCCCTAAACTTACATGGTATCAGAGAAGTTACGATCCGCTATCCTTCCGCAACTCTAAACCCGCGCGCCGCCGACCTCATCGTCGTTCCCTGGCCGCCGCTCCTCGCGCCCGGAACGCCGCCGATCTGCTCGCCGCGCACCCCTCCAGCCCGATCGCCCAGACCGCTGGTCGCTGATCCCGTTGATGCCGCTGCTCCGATCGCTCAGACGCGTCGTCTGATCGCCGATCCACGCCGCCATCCTGTTCCCCGTCGTGAACGCCCTCCCTCGCCGCTCCCATCGCAGGTGACAATGCCGCTGACGAGGCGGCGGTCTTCGGCTTAACGGCGCACGTCCTCGACGACGCGACACTCTATGATCGTCCACATCGCATCGACGATCGTCAGCTGGTGCTCACCCTTCTTCGCGGGCTTAATGACAAGTTCCGCCACATGGTGTCCATCCTCAAGATGCATCGCCCATTCCCATCATTCGCTGATGCCCGCACCCACCTGCTGCTTGAAGAGGTCGACATCGACGCCCGCCCACCGTCTCCGCCTCCGGCCCTCATCGCCAACGCTACACACCAAGGGGTCGCGGCGCCCGCCCCCCGCTCCTGCGCGTTCTGGCTATCCCGGGAGCCAGAACGGCGGGTGGCCAACGCAATGGCCGCCACCGACGTGGCAAGGGTGGGCGCGGCCAGGGACAGGGTTAGCAGGCCCAGGGCCAGGAGGCCACGCCCCACGGCAATGGCGCGCCTCCGATCGGCCACGGGCACCAGCCCGCCCAGGGCGGTGTGCACTCCTCGTTTGCACACCCCTGGGCCGACACTCTGCAGATGTGGCCCCACGGCCGTGGGGTGCCTCCTCTGCCGGCCTTCACCACCAACACTCAGTACGGTCCCTCCCTCGGTGGAGCCCCCAACGGCGTCTACGGACCCTACGACGGCGTTCCCAGCAGCACCTTCTACGGCACCGGCGCCAACTACCCCTATGGCTTCGGGGGAGGTGCGCCCTCGACACCGGCATTCCAGGGAACGCCGTATCACTCGGCACCTTGGAACCCCGTCCACGGTGGCGCCTGGAACCAGGACTCCTTGGTCCAGAACTTCAACACGATGACGCTCAACCCCCAGGCCCCGTCGGAGTGGTACGCCGACTCTGGGGCTGGCTCTCACATGTCTACGGACGCTAGTATACTCTCCACCACCTCCCCACCCACTTTATCTACACCTTCATCTATCATTGTGGGCAATGGTGCTTTACTTCCTGTCACAGCCATCGGATCCCATACTTTTTCTTTTCCACATCGCAATCTAGTTCTTAATAATGTTTTGGTCTCTCCACATATCATTAAGAACTTGATTTCCATTCGTCGTTTTACCACCGACAATAATTGTTCCATCGAATTTGATCTGTTTGGTCTTTCTGTGAAGGATTTACAAACCAGGAACATGATCGCCAGGTGCAATAGCTCTGGCGACCTCTACCCATTCTTCCCACCAGTCACCAGTGCCACCGCACTCCTCGCTGCACCCACCTCCTTATGGCATCGTCGTCTTGGTCACCTTGGGCGTGAAGCTTTGTCCAAGCTCATTAGTTCCAGTGTTATTTCATGTAATAAAGATGATGCTCACCATCTTTGTCATGCGTGTCACCTCGGTCGCCATACTAGACTACCGTTCAGTACCTCCACTTCCCGAGCTACACATAATTTTGATTTAATACACTGTGATCTTTGGACATCTCCTATTGTTAGTGTGTCTGGGTACAAATATTATTTGGTTATTTTAGATGATTGTTCACACTACATTTGTACCTTTCCACTTCGCCTCAAGTCTAACACTTTCTCCACCCTTGTCAATTTTTTTGCCTACGTGCGCACGCAGTTTGGCACCACCATCAAGAGCGTCCAGTGCGACAACGACCGTGAATTTGATAATTCCATGGCTCACACGTTCTTCCTCTCCCACGGTGTTGCACTTCGTATGTCGTGCCCCTACACGTCATAGCAAAACGGCAAGGCCGAACGCTCGATTCGTACCATTAATAATATCTTGCGTTCTCTGTTGTTTCAGGCGAGCCTTCCTCCAGTCTACTGGATTGAGGCACTCCACACCGCCACATATCTAGTAAACCGGCTCCCCACCAAAACGCTCGCCTCCTCCACCCCGTACTTTCATCTCTACTCTACTCAACCCTCCTATGAACATTTCAAAGTTTTTGGTTGTGCTTGTTATCCCAACATGTCGTCCACCGCACCCCATAAACTTGCACCTCGTTCATCCCTCTGTGTTTTCCTCGGCTACTCCTCGGAGCACAAAGGCTATCGGTGTCTCGAGTTAGAGTCGAATCGCATTCTCACCTCCAGACATGTCGTCTTTGATGAGTCCTTTTTCCCTTTCGTCGACATGTCTACCACCCCCATCGCATCCTCCGCCTTGGATTTTCTGATTGATGAAGATGATCTAACCGCTCCTATTCCTGGAGCAACGCGTGTGCATGCAGGTACTCCCTCGGCAGCTCCCGCAGCTGCGTCGCCAGGCGATGAACATCCGTCCTCAGCACGGCACGTCGGCACCGAGGTGCCCAACACCGTTGGCACGCCTGGTGCTGGGCCCCAGGCGCCCAGCTCACCTGCTGCGCCGAGTGCTGGGCCTCGGACGCCCAGCTCACCTCCTGCACCGACCGCGCCCCCAGCAGGCGCCGCGGCCACGTCGACTTCATCCCAGGCCGGCGCTACTGCCCCTGTGCGCCTTGCACAGGTCGCTGCCAGTAGCGCCACGGCCACCGGACACACGCTGGCCACGAGGCCGGTCTCCATCGCCCCAGTCGACAACGCGCATTCCATGCGCACCCGAGGCAAAGCCGGCAATACACAGCCCGTGGATCGCCTAAACCTCCACGCCGTGCCTGTGTCGCCGCTACCGCGCTCTGTCCGTGATGCTCTGTCAGATCCCAATTGGCGCTCAGCTATGCAAGCTGAATTTGATGCACTGATCACCAATGACACCTGGAGTTTGGTGACACGCCCCTCTGGCGTCAATGTGGTCACCGGCAAGTGGATTTTTTGGCACAAACTGCATGCAGATGGGTCTCTTGACCGGTACAAGGCTCGTTGGGTTCTTCGGGGATCCACCCTAGCTGCCCCTATATATGTAATCCTTGTACACACAATTGGAATACAATCAATCATCCCTAAACTTACATCTTTGTTGGTGTCAGGCAGTTGATCCTCATTTAGAAACTCCCGGGCGTGATGATCACCAAACTGCTTGAAAATTGAAATCAAAGCGTGGTTCAGGGAATCAGCCAATCGGAGTGGTTTGTAGGTGTCGCGAAGCAGCAAATAGTGTTGGCCGGTAAAAAATCAGCTGATTGAATAGTGTTTTGTGAAAGAAAATAAGTTGAAATAAGCTAAAACTAGATCAAATATGTGCTGCTGAACAAGAACGATATGACCACCATGTTCATATGCATGTGTTGACAGATTAGAGGAAATGGTGCTAGTATTTAATTAATACTCGAGTATACTTATATAAGATGGAAGAATCTCGTATTTAATTAATACTTGTAATACAGTAGTACTAATAGTTAATCAATGGACATTATTAGACATAATTATTTGCATGTAGCAGAGTGCACATGTTTTCATGGACGACATGCATGGCGAACGAATACAATTATACAAATGTAGGTCGTGGAGTGTTTTCGTGACGAACACAAATGTTGAGGTGTAGGCCTAGTAGGCGTAGGCGTAGGCGTGGCGGGCGCGCGGCGGCTGGTGCGGCAGCAGGTGGTCGCAGATGGCGGCGAACTCAGCCAGGGCCTCAGCGATCATCCCGGCCGGCTTGCCCTTGACAACGAGCATCCTGACGAGCGCAGCCACCCGCGCGTCCATCTGCCGTCCCCCTACCACAACCGCGGCGGCCTCTTTTACTAGCCGCTCTGGGCGGCAGAGATGGAGGAGCGCGCGCGCGTGGCGCGCGGCACGGCGCAGCGTGCCGGCGCGGACGCACGCGTCGGCCAGCGCCGCCGCGTACCCCGTGGTGTCGCGGCTGGAGGAGCGCGCGGCGGGCGGGGCCGGGGCCGCGGGTGGGGCGAGCGCTGGGGATGACGACGGCGAGTGGGGCCGCGCGGTGACGGTGACGGTGAGGCTCAGGCGCGTCGCCGGAGGAGGCTGGGTGGCGTGAGGGTGAGGCTTGGACGACGGCGCGTTGGCGGTGGTGGGAAAGGAGGAGGAGTGGTGGATGAGCGGGACCGCGCTGTAGTGGTGGTGGTGGTGGTGGGGCGCCGGGAGCGGGACGTGGGCGTGGGCGTGGGCGTGGGCGTGGTGGTGCTGGGGCAGAGAGAGGTTGACGGCGGCGTCCATTGTGCTGTGTGTGCTGGGGGAGGCGGAGACGGAGTCGGAGAGGAGAGGAGAGGAGAGAGCTACAGCCACACGGAGGGAGACGGTTAATCTGCTTGGGGTTGCCCGCGCGTGCTCCACGCCACCCACAGGAGCGGGAGGATGAGGATGGCGTGGTGGAGGAGGCGGACACGCACACGGCGCCGGGAGCCGCTGAGGCGGGCGGACTGGACTGGCTCTGATGGGCCGCCGCCTCTCCTCAGCGGTAGCCTGTGGGCCGCAGCAGGCTGTAATGGAATGCCGTGGGCTGGGCTTACTTCCTTCCTTCCAGAGATACCGAGACCACACCACCAGCTGGTGCTGCTTGGTTTGGCTTTGGCATGGGCATGGTGGGCATGCCAGGTGAATCATGGGCCTGCCGCCGCCGCCGACATGGTAATAAGACTCTATTTGGATTGGAGGGACTAGTGACCAATTTTTTTACCAAATACTTGGACTACTAGAGGGACTAGTAGTGACTACTCATAGAAGTCACTAGTCACTAGTCCCTCTAATCCAAACAGGACCTAAGTATATCTAGCTAGCGGACAGCTGCTCCGTCTACCGAACCAACCAGGAAGATCTAGGTAGAGAGGAAGAAGAACACGCGTCTCGTTGGACGACGCCATCGTCGCCACGCCTCCGTATAATACCTGCTAGTAGGCTAGGGGCCAGCGCGCGTCAGCATCTTCTCGGCTCTCTTTTCTTCTCTGAGAGCCAGACACAACTGCAAGCGAGCTAGGCATGTAGATCGAGGAAGCAGCTTCTTTATTTTGGATGTCCAAGCAAAGCAAGGCGATGAGTAGTAGCTAGGGAAGGGGAATTAGGGAGCTAGATATAGTGACAGTGAGTGTGTGTGAGAGAGAGAGATCGGCAGACTTTTAGTTGGTGTCCACGTACGTACGCGCACGCATGCAAGAGAAGGCCAAGATCACGGCGGCGGAGGCCGACGACGAGGGGTACGTGAAGATGGGGACGAGGTTCTACCGGGTGACGCTGATGAGGCCGACGACCGGCGCCATGTCGTCGCGTCGCCGTCGCCTCCACTACCTCTGCGACCGCGACGTCTTCATGTACAAGTACGTGCTTGCCATGGCTCCATCGGTCGTCTTCTCTCCTTTCTTCCTCCTCCGCCGCCTTCCTTGTTCGTTCAATTCGTTCCATCAATTTCAACACACGTACGTACGCACCCCATGGCCCATAAATCGAGCCATGGCGTGCGTTGTACCGGCCCGTGTCTTAGTGCCCGCGTGTGCTGACCGACTCGACTCGACGCAGGGGCGACGTGGCGTTCTGCAGCGAGGACTGCAGGGACGAGCAGATGGACATGGACGAGGCGCTCCACGCGGCGGCGCGGCGCCACCGCCTTCTCCTGCACCGTTCTTCTCCGGCGTCCTCCTCATCGCAGTCGCAGGCAGCAGCTGAGGCGGCGGCGACGACCAGCAGGCCTCCTCCGCCGGTGATGATGCGCCGCCGCCCCACCATCGCCAACCTCGCCGCGCGCAACCCTCCCGTGGCCGCCAGCTAGCTACGTACGGTGAGCTGAGCACGCACGGACTGACGATGAACGGCGACATGCATCGATCATCTGGCCGGACGCTACGTAGAAAGGAATAACGAAGCTTTGTGATGACTTAATTAGTTACCCACGCATGTACAAAAATCAGTAGTACGTACAGTAGTAAATTAAAATATTTTATTTATTATTACCATGTGTTTGTGTTAGATCTTGAGTTCATTTTTTTCTCGTTTCATCTTCCTCGTTTTTACTATTTATTGAATTTCTTGCACCTTTAATTTTCTTCCCATGAGCATGATATGGAGGTCCATCGATGTGACTTTTGAAATGGGATGGGACTGATGAGAAATTCAGAACAAGGCGAGTTAATTTAATTAATAAGAGATATGGTTGAGGTGCCACCTGGCTAACTTTTTTTTTTTCTCAGGGCCGCGCGCGGCTGCAATATTTGAGACGCCTCATCTTTTCACCCTTGACCACTTCTGTCTTCTGATTGATGACAATTCTTGCTTCTATTTTCCTTCTCAAAATAATTGCAACAACTGTCAGCAATAATACAAGCTAGGGCGGTGCATTATATAATTTTAATTAAGCACCATGTTACTTTGCTTTGCAGCAATCGCAAGTACTGATCGTTGAAAGGAAAAGCTCACCACCCATTTTCTGTCCTGGTGTGGGAAAGAAAAAGGTAAGTCATAGTCAAGGAGACTGGCAGAACAAGTGTGAATGTTTTCTAGTTGCACATACAGTATTTCTTCCCTTTGATTTGATGATGACATGTATCCATCATCATCATCTCTGCACTGACCATTATTAGTCCTGGTTCCATAAACGAATTATACCTCTCTTTCCCAACAAAAATACGATTTTAAGAATGGTGTTAAGTCAAATGAATTGATAAAATTACATGTTGTCTGAACAACTACAAAAGACCAGCGCTGGTAGCTGAAATATAGGCCAAAGCATATTGATATCTTCTAGTGACTCATGAGTGCAGCCAATGAAAGCCCAACACAAAGTTAAGAGAGACCAAAGCCATGATTGCAACAGCCCTTGAATCCAAGTGGATTCAGTGCGTACGAGAATCCGTCGTCTTCGATATATCGTGGATGCTTCTGGGCTAGACTAGACTAATGTGACGTTAACATCATGCGAATACTGCAGACAATATGATATGGTGCCTCTGGAGATCGATATTCCAAGAGCTCGAGTGTGACTGCAAGAAAAGTGGCGTCCTGACCTTGCTCACCACACCACCACCATGACAAGGACAAGATCGAGGGCCTAGCAAGCTTGGAACAAGTGCTTCAAGACTCAAGGAACAGATGAACTCGGAACAGTTTGGATGATATCGATTTGTATTGTATGGTACAAGTAACTCTGCACCCAACTAGCTAGGATCAGGATACAACATGTTGGAAACAAAAGGATAGCTATACTCTGTAGCAATCTGATCCTATTCTGACCCTGTTTTTGTCCTGTTCAAGTTCAACTCCAAAGTGAAAGATGGTAATGACAACCTCGGTCAGAGTGGTAGCTTTCAGGCAAGCCAAGCTGTCCGGTTTTGTTCAAAAAGTGCACCTGACTGAATTATCCGAGAAGCATAAAACAACATGAGTTTTCTGTAGTCAGGATAACCCAATATGGTCCCTTTTTCCTAGAAATGTTGATTTGAGTCAGAATCACTATAATAGCACCCTCAACACGATATCACTCCATATTTTGCTTCCTATTTCTAGCATTTTGTATCTGCAAATACCAGATTGGAAGGAAGGGGACAAACTCTGAAAGAAATACATTTATTTTTCCAATAAAGTTCATCAGGAATTGATGTTTTCCATATGGGCCCAGCAGATTTCATTAGAGGACAGCAAAATAATGGACACTCATGTTTAAAGCACCCATACACAAGGACAGCTCAGCATGAAAAGATACCAAAAGACAAATAAGCATCAAAGAGAAACAACTAATCTCAGCCCAGCCCAGCTACTTCAGAAAACTAATTGCTAATAATGAATTATTGTGCTCAGGAAGACAGATGCGTTCCAAAGGCATCTGTGCCACGTAAACAGAAAAGAAAAGGTTATATTCCCGAAATATCTATCAACAAACAGATGTTGTTCTTTCGTCGCCAAAAAAAAAAAATACAGATGTTGTGTTCACAGTTCCATCCTCGAGTCATCCTTGCCTGTGCAGACAATCACAGTTCCATCCTTGAATCATTAATGTTCTAATGGTGCAGTGACAAGTTCTAATCGGATTCATGTTGCCCTTACAAACAGTTCAGATTCACCTCGTCCAAGGGTTCAGAAGTTGGTGTTGGAGTTTAGGAAATTGAATCTCGCTTGGGTTAGCTTCCTCTGGAGCCTGATGAGATGAGTTTGCACTCGGCTTTCCGAAGGATCACACCAGAGATGTCAGCAGGACAAAGACATCGGTCACTAAGAAATTCATTGATATGGAATTCATTTATAAGTTGATATTGTTGCTTACCATCTCCCAGTCCTCCACCGAGATGGTTTGGAGAGCGAACATTGTGCGCTATTGTATTCTACCATTATTTTAGGATCTTAGACTTCCATCACGTCTGTAGTCTTTAGAATCTTTATTGTGTTGGTCAAAAAAAAAAAGGTGCAGGCAAACGCAAACAAAACAGTTTCAGATTATTTGAATTTAAATTTAAAAGAAGTGCACCATGGCAGATTGGTGTGTTTAGGTTTTCCATAACCACAAGACGTAATGATGAGCTAAGTAAAGCAGTCATGTCATCAAGAAACTAATCACACATCACGAGTACGATGCATCAACAGCAATGCTGAGAAAATGTGTGAAGATTGTTGATAAGGGAAAGAACTGGTAGTCACGCCACATATCAAATGGTATCATCTCTCATTTCTTTAAATTCAAAAGTGGAACCTCCCTAAAACATAAACCTACAAAATATAGGTTTGATTCCCTTGACCTTCCTCTAACAATCTTTCACCTTGCTGAACACTTCTAATAGCTAACCAGATCATTTCTGGTCATCACACAATCTTGTTCTTCGCATTGAAGAGCTGGACCTGCATTATGTGGGAAAATCACCATATAAGTCCCCATGTAAACTCTTATTGAATCGGTTGTCAAGTGGCCTCTGCTATTTGTGTGCAAGAGAGAAATAAGCCCCCGGGGGACATCACAGTGATATGAACAAGACTTCACAGAACCTAACATATGATGAACAATCAGTGATTTCTAGCCTGTCGAACTAGGACATTCGCTGTACCACAAGGATCATCATCACCAGCCACCTTACTAGCTTAGTTTTTTTTTTTACTACCGTACATGTTGTCTAGAAGCTTCAGGGCTTGTGATCTTACCCACATGGGCCATGGCTCCCAATTATTCCCATGCTTGCACTAACAATAATGTCCTGCCAGATTCAATTTTTCATGTATGCGACATTGTCCTCCTCAGTCCTTGAAAATTCTACCAGACAATTAGGTAGAATCAGTGTGAGATTATATTGATTGGTTCTAAATAGGCAATGTGGCAGTGAATCATGCCTAAGATGGCTCCAATACACGGCAATGAGCCAGCCAGAGATTAGCTTCCCTGGAGACCACACTAGATTGTCTAGGCATGATATTACAATAAGCATGTTCATCTCAAAAAGTAAAATGAAATGATGTGTCCTCATCGACAGATATTATTGAAGACAAAAAAAAAATGAGCACACTACAACGAAAAAAGCATCTACAACAACAAAATAAGGGGGGTGTTTGGATCCCCTTGGTAAATTGACAAATTGGCAAAAGAGCAAAAGAATTGCTACTTTTTGGCAAATGGATCTAAACATGCAATGACAAAAAATGGCAAAAGAGCAAAAATTTGTCATTTGCTATTTGCCACTTTGGATTGGCAAATGACAAATTTGCTCTTTTGCCAATTTGCCAAGGGGATCCAAACACCCTCTAAATAGTTTTTGTGGTAGGTTCAACTTGTTTTTTCAGTAAAAAAAATTGATGTTCAACCTGTATACACATTAACATATTATTATGCTAGGGAAAAAAACTGACATCTCCAAGACTGTTATTCCATCTACTACCTAGCAGGATCCATCCACACGACAAGGTTAAGCACATTTAGATTTAGCACAGCAAAAGAGGAACAAACTACCACACACCACTATGGCTTGGAATGAGCATCGGGTTCCGAGGAAGTAGCAGAGGTCATGGTGGGCTTGTTGCTGCGGAGGTCGTCTATGATGCCACCAAGCTCGCGCCGCGCGGACTCCCTTCCAAACATGAAGCCATACCTGCAGCCAGCACAAGAGGCATGGCGTGGGAAATCTAGAATGCTCCGAACCAACGAGAATCCTCAGGATGGAAGATTGCGGGGGTACCAGAAGGAGACGGCGGAGAAGACTCCCGCAGCTGCCACCGTCTGCAGCAGGGTCAGCTTCTTCGCTTGCATCGCTTGCTGAGAATTGGGAGAGATGGAAGTCGGGTCAGCCGCTCGCTGCGATGTCACCGCGAGGTGTTGTTGGGGAAGACGAGGCGACCGAAGGCGGCGATGGTTGGGAAGGGAGGAGAGGGACGGAGGATTGGAGCAAGGCTGCCGCCTACCGGTGCCGGCACGAGACGACCTTCGCCGGCAAGGTAGCAGAGCAGATTGGGGAGGTGCCGGCGGCGACCGACTTGGGCTTGCGGACTTGCAGTTCTAGCTGAGCCCACGGCCCATGGGATGGAGACGCGACTAGGATGAATCGTTGGGCTGAACCTTTGGGCTTTTTACTGGCCTTTTCTTAGATTGTGAGTTTAAGTATTTAATCAACTTTCCCTCCAAAAACAGGTATTTATCAACTTTTAGTCCACTTCATTTCCTTCCAAAATGGATTGATTTTAAGGACTCACGTCCACGTGGGACAAAACACAAAAAAATATTTTTTATATGTTCTAAATTTTAATTCATTGACCTTTATAGTTACATTTTTATGAAAAAAAATAGAAATATACTACATTTAAATATATAGTAAAAGTTTATTGTATCCATAAAATGAAAATATATTTACATTTTTTCCTTTCCCCTCGAGCTGAGAGAGAGTCCCTAGTGAGTTATACTAAATCTAACTTTTTTAAGTCTATTGATTTTGTATGGAAGGTACTGGCATCTATTTAGAAAAATAATATAATATGAAACATATTTAATAATGTATCTAACTACAGTAATTTTACGTTATATATATTAGCATTTTTATAAAAATATTTCAGTTTTTAAAAACTGATTCAATATAAGTCTAGAAGTTGGGTTTTAAAAAAATGACTAGGGAGTAACAGTTAGCACACACCAGACTCCAAGTCATACCACCCGTTATGCACTGCGTCTCCAATACATGTTAGTATGTGTTTTTTTACTGAATCATCACTTGCGTGTTGAAATCACAAATTCACCATCGATCTTCACATGTAGTATAGCATGTTCAGAAAATTGTTCGTTTCTCCTGCTGTATAGTAATTACCTCCTATATATACATACAAACTTTGGAATTTGGAACACAACCGGAGGGCCAGAACGGGACGCCGGAGCCGTATTCCGGCACGGCCGCCGCCGCAGCTGTCACCTCTTCGCCGGCGGCCTAGCGTCGCCTCCTTTCTTTTTGTCGGCGGGCGGCGGCGGTGTTGGCTCCAACTGTAGCACCCGCTCAAGCACCTCAACGACATCCCTCATCGCCGGGCGCTCCTTGGGGTTCTTGCCGAGGCAGCGGTCAGCGAGCCTGGCAACCTCGCGCGCGGCGGCCAGCGGGTACCGCCCACCGAGCCGCGGGTCCATGATGGCCCGGAACGCGGCGCTGTCCGGCGGGTGCTGCCGCACCCACCCCAGCAGCTTCTGCTCCTCCGCGGGGCGGCTGCGCTCCAGCGACCGCCGCCCCGTCAGCATCTCGTACAGCACCACGCCGAAGCTCCACACGTCGCTCTTCGCCGTCAGGTGCCCCGTCTCGATGTAGTCCGGCGCCGCGTACCCGTGCGTCCCCACCACCTGCGCCCATTACAGCCAGTCAGTTCAGAGCTTCAGATGATGCGAGCAGAGCACGCAATGCAATGCAAGAAGAAAGAAAGGCTCATGAGAGCACGCACCGCGGTGGAGACGTGTGTTTTGCCTTCGGTTGGACCCTCCCTTGCCAGGCCAAAATCCGACAGTTTTGGCTTGAATTCGGCGTCTAGAAGAACGTTTGACGCTTTGAAATCCCTGTAGATGACCTGTCACACCAAAAGTCTGGATCAGATCTCAACCACAGTCTCGGTATTTTGCAGACAAATTCAGCTAAAAAAAAGGCTGTGTGTATGGTTTTAACGTGGTTCAGTTTAGAGCTTGAGAGAATGTATATTTAGCGTGGTTCAGTTCAGAGTTTGAGAGAATGCATATTTTTTTTGTCAAGAAGAAAGAGACCTGAACTTCTGGTACTCCTTCATGGAGGTAATTCAGACCCCGTGCGGCACCGATCATGATCTGTAGCCTCAGTCTCCATGAAAGGGGAGGATGGGCTCGATTGAACAGGTGGTCATCCAAGGTCTTGTTGGGCATGAACTCGTAGACCAGCAGCCTGTGTTTGCTTGCTTCTGAATCCACCGCGCAGTAGCCGATGAGCTTTACGAGATTCGGGTGCTCAAGAACACCCAGAAATTGGACTTCAGCAAGCCACTGCTTGTGCCCCTGAAATCAGATTATTTAAAAAAAAACTCATTAAGTGTTACGTATATTCCTTAAAAATAAATAAGTATATATATCTAGTGAACTACTACTAGTTATCCCTTTAAAATAAAGAAGCACGCTTATTAAGGAACACAGGTAGACACTAGAGATTTGCATGAAAGTATTTTCATATACTTGTATCTAATTTACAATTGAACGTTCAGGAACTTCTTTGTGTCCTTGTATGTATCTAATTATTGATGTGATCAGACTCTTCAGAGCGTTTGTTTGTTTATAATAAGGGTGATGCTGATCATAGGTTGACTTATGATGCCATCCATCTTGACTAATATTCACATGCATGGTCCAAATCGACGATTCCCATTGAAATTGACATGTGTGGATGTCCTTGTCCGGTTGGTTGGACCAATATTCTCATTGAAGCTATCCATCCGTGGAAAAGAAATATTTATGTGTTTGAGATTGTCATGAAGCTAGCTCAAGTTATCTAATGGCTTCACTGCAAACCGACAATCTTCTGAGTTTGATTTTAGGTCTAGATCCTCCAAATCAGAGAACAAAGTCTTAATGCTGGCACATCTCGGCAGTTTGTGCACCCACCAAAAAATAATAATGATTTAGTAAAATCTTGTAATGTTCACACACCAGAAATGACAAATCAGGTCTCTTGGACAGTGAAAATTTTGATAGAACTGCCAATTCGCTTTTAAATGCTAAGGTGAAAATTACTTTGTAAATTTGTAAGGATTCCACAATTTTGCAGCTTTGCTAAGTGTGATTAACAACTCAGATTAATCCACCACAGAAAAAATCGCGCTTTCTGATGAACATGGCCCAAATTATGCAGAGATCGAGAGAGATGAGATGCTAAGAAAGGAAGCAGGCAAGTAGCAGACCTGGAGGCTACGCTGGTTGAGTCGTTTAACAGCGAGCACGACGCGCGCGCCGGCAGCGGAGGAGCGGAAGAAGGCGCGGTAGACAGAGCCGAACCCGCCCTCGCCGAGCTTGAGCGCGCGGCTGAATCCGTTGGTGGCGCTGCTTAGCTCGTCGAGGTCGAACACCCGGAGCCGCTGCGCGCCCCGCTCCTCCGAGAGCTCCTGGATGGTCCGCGTCGGCGTGGACGCCGACGCTGACGACGCCGCCTTGGTCTTGCTGCTTCGCAAGCCGCCTGAGGAGGAGGACGTGGTGGTGGTGGAAGAGGAGGAGGACGATGATGCCGCTGGGGCTGACTTGGCTGGCGGCTTAAGGGCGCCGGGACGCGGGTGATGCTCGGATTTGGACCCGCTTCCGCTCTGCTTGCCGCCGCTCTTGAACGTGAAACACCCCATCTTGATCCGACGACGAGGCCGGCAGCCGGGCACTGCAGCGCGGGTTGGTTGGTGAGGAATCTTGAGGCGGAGGAGGGAGGGAGGGAGGCAGGCAGGCAGGCGGATTTGTTGGAAGAAAAATTGGCAGGCAGGCGCGTCGCTGTAGTCTAGACGATTGGATTGGGATTGGTTGGGGAATTGAAGAGCCTCTTCGTCCTCCTCCTCCTCGCGTGCGTAACCTGACCGTGGTGAGGAAAGATGACGAACACAAGTGTGGGGGAAAAGGAGAGAGGGTTGGACCGGACAGGAAGAAAGAGGGGCCTTGACGAAGCAGGCAGCCGACGCCCGGCGGCAGGTGCAACGAAATGAGGGAGCACTAGCACGCACACACGTGGTGGCACTGGTGCTGGTAAAATAGGGCGACGGCGACGGCAGTGCGCGCGGTGAGGGAGGAACTGAGAACGGACATGGATTGGAGGGAGAGAAGATGGAGGAGAGGCAAGGTGGGATATGTTGGCGCGCGCCAACTGCCAGCGGCCACCCCCCCCCCCCCCCCCTACCACTACCACCGGTCCACCCTAGCTCATCATCATCTGAATCCTGAATTTCTGGTGCCATCAGATCCGCTCTCGTCTCGCTTTTCAGAGATCAAACTTCTCTCAAGTTCAACCAACTACTCTCGGTCGGTCTCCGAACGAATGAAAAGGAAAATCGATTTTTGAAGATTCATTCAAACAGCATCATAATTGAGTAGGTTCACATTAAAAAAAAAAGCGCCAACGATAATTTATGGGTGTGTCTCCGACCTACAGGCAGCAGCCTCCTGTGCTCGGCGGGTCTGCCTCCACTGTCTGTCCCCCATCGCGGCGTTGCCATCCGGTTGTCCAGCCCCGCCGCTGAGCTCGCCGGCGGTGAGACCGCCGTACCTACCTGCCTCCTTAAAAATATTTAGGATATATTTACAACGTAGGAATTTTATAGGAATTGCACATGAAGAATTAATTCATTTTCACATGAAAACATTGAAAAAAAAAATTACCGCGTTCCAAAAACTTAGGACAACTTTATGCTGATTTTTTGTGGGGGGGTGGGGGGGGGGGGGGAGTGGGCATGGAGGAAGTGTTTTCTACTCGTATAAATCATTGGAACCGAATGTGCTAGACTCGATAATTCCAAACCACAACCGTCTGTTGCCTTCCGTTTTCTATATTCTTTTAAATTAACAATTTGCTATAATAATTTACCAAGTTGTATAATAAAGAGGTTATCTTTAACAATTTATTATTTCTCACTTGCCAAATAAAAAAAAGATTAAAAAGGAAGGAAACTTGCATGCGGGAAACCGAATGGAGGACTCGCGGGCGAGGGGATGACAAGCCGATGTGCGCTCACAAAAATAGGCGCGAGGCTCCGTCAAGCGTGTAAAATTAACAAGTCTAATTGACAAATTGTTTTTAAAAGATGACAAGTGATTTAGCAGACTGTTGGAGATGCTCTACCTCTACCATGTTGTTGACTACACAAATCTCGATGCATTTTATACCGCTGGATAGACGGTGCGGGAATGGAGCGGCGGTGGTGCCTTTATAAAGAGTTTTATATCGCAGCCCGCAGCAGCAGGGGCTGCAGGGCGTCTGTCGGTAAAATCGGCGAATTATTGGCGACGCGAGTACTGTACTGTACGTACGTAGTTAGCCTGCAGTAATGGCCAACGGATTTCGGTTGGGTTGCCGTTGGGCCTGGGCGCTGACCTCGGCGACAGGCGGCAGCAGCACAGTCATCGCATGTTCATGGCTGAGCTGAGCTGCAAGGGCAAGCAGAACAGAACAGTGTGGAAGGGGCAATGCATCAGCATGGAAGTACCCTTTTTCCCCTTCTCTTCCGTCCTTTTTTTCCTGCAGTTTCTCTCACAACTAAAAAAGACAACGGTGACGGAAAAACTGTGCGTTTTCTTTCCTTTCCATATTTGAAGCCTGCAGATTGGGCTGATAAAAGAGGAGTAGCGTACTCGTCCGTCAGACTCCATCTCGACGACGCGCGAAAGTCAATCGTGGTGGAAAATTGGTGGGTGCCACAAGTCACAAATGAACGACGACTTTGGAGACGGTGCGTGTCTATCCTATCCTGCTTCAATTCGACCATTCCAGCTCCAGGAGAACGGAGCTCTGCGCAGTGTAGCAGTCTGCACTAGAGGGCAGCCATTGAGCCGGCCAGCAGAGGAAGAAAGCAGCAAACAGGCTGGCTGGTTCGGCTGCCGGTGGTCGTCGTCCCAGTCGCAGTGGCACATCTCGATCCATCAACTCTGCCTTTTTTTTTTTTCTTCCAGTTATAGATAATAGATTAGATAATTATTAACTGAATATCTAAATAGCAACTATCTCACTTGTTACGCCAAAACAGACAATAGCTACTACTATTAGTAGCAAAAAAACAAAAAATGAATCTAAACAGGCTCTGAAACATAAGTTCGTGAGCACGTTTTTTCACCGGTTGAATTGAATGCATGGCTGGCTTGGTTTCTTCACGTACGTACGTCGCTTTTTACCAATTGACTCTTGCCACGCAACAGCCAAATTAAACAAGGAAGACCCCTAGACTGCTATCCTACATAATAAATCTTCATTAATACTAATCGAGAAAGTGTGGCACTCTACTGTCTACTGCTCCCGTGCAAGTTGCAAACCAAAATATGTCGATGTGCGTCGCTTCTTCGCCCACAGTGTACGTAGAGTCCTCGGCGAGGAAGAACGGTGAAAGAACGACGCTCGGAAAAGCACGTGCCATCTCTGTTGGGCCCACAGGTTGACATATGATGGTCTTGATCTTAACGCTCGGCGGCGTTATGAAAAAGATGCATTTCTACCATACTTACTACTAGTATTATACGGAGTATTAAGTATATGCTAATTTATATATAGAAAATATCACTCCCTCCAATGCGAAGTATAAGATACTTTGGTTTTTCCATATATGGTTGTGATGCACACTTAGCTATACATATGCTATGTCTAAATAAATAATAAAAAAAAATGTATTTCTAAGTTTCTAAACTTGTCAAGTGGTTCATCGTTGAATAGTGACTCACCGGGACTAAGGTCTATAAGGTGATACTTGTGACCGTTGGTAGGTTTTGTCTCTGAACATCTTTCCTTTTCGTTTCTCGAAAAAACAACTTCAACTAAATATGTATTAGACAAAAAAATACATATGAAATAAATATTAATATTTATGGTATATAATTAGTCTCAAATAAAAAAATCTTTAAATCTGATATTTCAATAATTTTTTTAGATAAAAATATTACATGTATTTTATTTAAATTAATTTTCAAACTTATAACACGTGTATACCAATAGTGATGCTGCACCCAAAGGTGCAATACGTACTGTGTGCTCGAGGTTATGCCAGGACCCCAGAGTCTCCGGTGAAGTAAATAATCCGTTTGATTGACTTGCAAGCTTAATTCAACGCAGTGGGTCCAGGCATCCAATCCGGTCGCCCGGACGAGGTTTGATGGGGCCTCCTGCCACTAGGGCGTCTCATATGTACAGATACAGAACTTGACGGCTTCTTCTGTGGACTATGGAGAGACGATTGAGGTGGGTCTCTGTCTGCACGCTGCACTGCACTCTGCATTGCTTGATCTTTCCATACTCAGAGATTGCAGAGACGAGACAGGTCAGTGTCCACCCAAGACGAGACCTGCTTTTCTTTTCTTTTTTGTGTTTACGGCGTACTGTACTCCGTCATCCTGTATACTCCTAATTAATAAAGTGTAAACAACATGTTGAAGCTTTTAGAGCCCAATATGGTCAATGAAATGCAAGTACTACCAACTGTACAGTGCGCTGATGACAGAACCAGCCACAGAACACAACACAACACAAGATTTTGCGCTGATGGCCATCCTTGTTTAGTGGCAGGAAAGATTATAGATTAGCAGCGCGGTGGTGCGATTCTCAACCAATCATCGTCGGCGAGCAAGAACTAAAAACTGGTCGTCGGTCTTCACACAACGAGGAGCGACAGCGACCAGCTTGTCGTCCGTCCCTGTGTGCAGTCACAGAGGTGGAGAGGAGCACCTTCCTGCCAGTTTGCCTGTGACCGTGAGAGTAGGTGGTGTGGGTGATTACCGGTCTTGTTTGTTTGATTTTATTAGTTATTATAGTATATTATTATTTTTCAAGACAAAAAAAAATGAAGTCAGTTTATCAGAAACCATGAGCCAAACAGTACGTACCAAGGGGGGGAAAACAAAATCAGATAGTAGGGATGACTTGGAACAAGGGACATTTTATAGTCACAGGACCTCCGGAGCAAGTCGCAATTGCAAGCAAAGGTCCATCCATCAAGCTCGTGGTTCGCCCACCCAGAGAGTCGGATCTCCGGTACTCCTACGTGAAGAATCAGCTAATCAATCCGTTTGACTTCCCGGGAGATCATCCTCGCCTCCTCTTTCGTCGTCGGTTCAAACACGGTGGGCCCCTCTGCCGGCATCCAGTCCAATGCAATGCAACCACCGGATGAAAAGGCTGGCCAGACGTGTCACGGTCAGTCAGGATACAGAACAAATTGACTGTGGCTTTTTCGTTCCAGAGCCAGCAACACACACACACAAGCATTCTTTCCGAGCTGCGTACGTACGTGCAGTGACGGCGCCAGCGTGAGAGTGAAAAGAGAGTGGTGGTACGATTAGACGTGGAATCAGCTCAAGTGTGGCACTGATAAAAACAAGGGAGATGTACAAATGTACAATAGGGACCGCCCGCGTGCGTGCAGGTGCAATGCAAGGTGACGGTGGTGGGTTCCCGTTCCCTCCATTATTCCAATTCCAACGTGGACGTCGACGACGACGACGACGACGACTGAGCTCTGACTTGTCGCTCGCCATGAGACAGTGACAGGTCTAGAATGATGAAAGTTCAGAGGGTCTGAAATTTCATCTTCAATTTCTAGTGTCTCTTTTCAAAGAAAAAAAAACTTAGACAAGCTTTAGGAGGCTTGGCTTAATAAGAACAGTGGCACCGGTAGAGATGGGGCCTTCAGCTCCTTCCACCCCACCGCCGCTAGATCCGTCCGTGTCATCAGATGTGCTTGCTAAATGCTAGTGATATGGAAGAAATTTTGCACTCGTGACCACTGAGCATGGCATGCATTGAGACTGGCAATTCTCTCCTCAAGGGTTTGCAGCTTGGCGATGGCACTGTCTTTGTCCTTGTTCCTTTCCCTCCCTCTCTGTTTATTGATGAACAGACTTTCTTGTGGGCATTACAGTACCTCCGCATTATACCTCAAGTCCATCACTATGTAGGTATGACCGAGAATTTGCCAGGTGTTGCCAACCAAAACTGGAGATCATGCCACGATCCTGAAAGATTGCTTTTTACACGTCTAGAAAGCTTTTCACATACAAGTGACTTGGTCGGCGGCTCAGTGCATTCTTTTCGGTTTTCACATAGAAATCAAACTAAAAAAAACATGCTTTTCACATGGAAATGGGAACACAACCTATAATAAGGAGAAGAATTTTTGCCGGGAAGAAAGAGGGGTAATGGAAAAAGGCACCTTAATCAAATCTCTAGTGCAGGACCAAAACCATCACATGGTTCTTGAGCAGCTCTGGAGGCCAAATACATCACTAATCTCAGTTACACATACATAGCGTCAAAAACAGTATGTTTCAAGTAATAAATATCTGCATTTCAAAAGTTGCCGTTCAAGTATGTATTGTATGATGATCCGTACTCTCAATGTATAATGCATGTATGTATGTTTTGGTTAGATTACTCTCACTCTGATCATCGATAGGTTGTGTAGCTGGGGTCTTTTTGCAAAACAGGAAGACCAGCTAGAAGAAGATACACGCCCTGTGAAGCCAAGGAGTAGACCCCATGAGATAGAGTTACAGTTACAACAATATGCCACATGAGTGGAGCAGGGTTTTACAAGCTGTAGTAGATACAGATGGGCCTGCCAAGGTGCCACATCGATTTTTACACCAAGTATGGAATTCACCAGTCCTCTATCGCAACAGCCGCCTGCTGACGGGTGGTGCCAGCCCAGGGATGTTGGGGATGTCCTTGTTGTGTGGGTTCACAATCTGGCAAAATGGAACGGTATGCACATCATTCATCAACATCCATAATAATAATAATAATAACTAAACAAGCCTGAAAGTCCTATACGTGTTTTTCATTGCTGCCTGTCTTTATGGGCTATTTTACTTCCAACACACTACGGCCAATGACGTATAAACCCAGAAATCTGCAGGGGTATATGCGGATACCATATCACCTCACTCTCTCTCTCTCTCTCTCTCTCTCTCTCTCTCTCTCTCTCTCTCTCTCTCTCTCTCTCTCTTTCTTTTTTGGCGCAAGACCATATCTCCTCACTCACGGTGTATAAGGTTCCTTTTCCCTTTTCTTCTATTTTGAAATATAAGGTGTCTAAAATTCCTGAACTACATGATTTTTCCTGAACTGGTGCATGAATGCTTGGATGGTTTGACACTCTATCCCTGTTGGCTCTTACAGTAATTTCTTAACTAGTGTGTTAATATCTCAGTCAGAGCAAAGTGGTGACAACTATAAGCTACTGTTTTGGCCATTTCATCTCCCACAAGAGCAATGTACCATTTGAAGACAAATTCATTTTCCACTGAGTTATGTAAACTTGACATCAAACCAAAAAGCGCCCCAGAAGAACAAAGTGCCCCTTGAGGATGAATTCATTTTTCACAGTTCTGTAAAATTCACATCAAACCAAACCAAAAGGCCAAAAATGACAGAGTGGTAAAATCATGTAAAGGGGGTTAAGTGTAGACCTTCAGGCCATTTTATTGAAGCACATCACAATATTGGATGGAGCATTGATGCTATAGGCTTAAGTAATAGTAGTTGAGCAAACAAATCTCTGAAGAAGGTAAGCACTCACCTTAACAATTATTACAGCTATGACTCCAGCAACAATGAGAAAAAACATGGCCATGATGCATCGATCGGTTGCAACCTATTTAAAATAGTTGATAATAGATAAGAACAGAGTTGGATGGAATGGATGGAAGCAATGGCCACTGTGAGATGATTTACCTGTCTACCGATTTCTTTCACCAATTGAGATGCCTTTTTAATGGAGAAATGGATGGAATCCAACTCATTAACAACTCTGCTCATTTGTTCTGTCTGATGAAGAAGAAATAGCCCAAAATTGCCTTTACCATTCCTTATTGGACAGCATAATAAAACAATTGACTCTTTCTGGAAATAAGAAAAGAAATGTACCTGTACTTTCAGAGCAGCTGCAGTTTCTGTGCCCACATTGATGGTTTCTTGGACAGTCTACAAATAGACAACAGATCAGCATCAAGAAGCAATGAAGCGTGAATACTGCCGCTGAGAGGGCATGGGCACAGCAATTTGTGTTAGACTTGAGAGTCCACAACAAATTGTTCCGTGGAAGCTAAAATCATTGAGGAATATAAATATTGAGGACTTCAGTAGTGGATTCAATTCCAAATTTAGCACAGATCATCAAGACTTGAGAGAGGAAAAAAGAACTTATCTACATCTATATGCAAAACAGCTGCGGCAAAAAATATTCCTCATCTTCAACCGAAAAAAAAAGAAAGGTAGAAACAAGGAAAAGGGATGATGAAGAGAAGGCAACACAGCAATGTTAGCATCTTAGTGGCATAATAAGAAACAAAGATCTTCAAAGGATCATATGTGATGCAAAAGCTCCCTTTCTGAGCACAGATTTTTCAACTTGTTAAACAAGATCAACAGCTGTTCCTAGGAAAATGATGTTATAGCTTATAAGCTCAGATGCAGGTCATAGATAAGTATTAACCTGTTTAGATCGTGCAATAGCTTGATCAGTTTCATTCATTTGTTGATTTCCTTGATCCATTAACTGCTGGTTTGTCATATCTGAGAAAAAGAAACTGCTCAGTTATCTGAAGAGCTGTATAAATCCATGCCTGTGGTATCAGAGGCTTGATTCTTGAAACGGTTTCAATAGGTAAACATAACGATAAAAAGGAAATAAGTTTGCCTAATATATTCCTAGCTTTTGAACCTGAAAGAGATCATACTATCACATATTCACATTAGCAAAATTATAGGACTCTGATGCCACCACTTACTTGATGCTAACATGGCATTTTCTTCACCAAAGCCATCTTCAACACTTGGCCCATCAAAAAGATCAATTCTCTTATTTTCACTTGCCTGTCTGCAGCCCAAGTGATATTTGCAGTAAGTAACATGGTATGTTACAGAAAAACTACCGATTGGTTCAGTGAAGTTTATCAGAACAATGATTCTGATGCAGAATTTAGTAGCACGAGGTCAATTTGTTATGGATGCAATGTTGGATACATTGTGAGAATGTGGTGTACTGAGACAGGTCAAAACTCACTGTTTCTTAAGAGCAACGTAGGAGTTTAATTCTTTGATCTGCAAAACAAGACACTCTAGTTTAGTGAAAGCTGTTGAATCAGAAAAGGTAAGTGCAATGATTCACACATGTGACATCTATATCATGCAATCAGTTTTGGCAATAGTACCATCGACTGCTTTCTGTCATGCAACATTTTTGCTGTTGCTGGATCCGTATGCCCAGACTCGTCTTTGCTAACTCGCTCGAAGTCTTTGATGAGTCTGGATATAACCACAGAAAAAGAGCAAAATGTCAGCTGTGATGAAATTACTTGTATAAGTCACCATTTTTTTCCCCTTAAAAGTAAAGTAAAAACTAATGGTTGGACCACTAGTGTGATTCTAAATACAGAGATAGCAAGTAGTCATGACCAGCAGAAATAGTGGAACAAGGTATACATAGTGCAGTACATTTATCATTAGCCAGAGGTTAGGTTAGGCCCCCACGTTATGAGAATGTTTAGGGACCAGGTTCTCACTTTGATACGCCTGGCCGATGCCTACCCTAAAAATCCTAGCGAGAGTGGCACCGTGGGGGTTTGAACTCAGGTTGCCTAGTTAAAGGCCGGCGGTGCAGCTGACCACCGGAGTCCTCCACCCCTTCCTAGCGCAGTATATTTCTCAAGAGATACAGAAACAACTTGTATGGAGAAAACTTGTTATTGTTGTTAGTGCGAGGTAAGCAGCAGCAGCAGCAGCACTGCACCAGAATGTAACTTATCTACTCATTCCATCAGCATTACTTGTGTTTAGCCTTTTGACCTTCTATGTTTCATGAAGGGGACGATGCTGAAAGCTATATATAGTAGTACAGAAAGGAAATGGAAGAGAATAAGAGATCGAGCGACCTCTTGCAGTCTCGCATCTTATCAGTAAGCTCTTCAAGCTGCCTGCTGCGGCGGTTGGCATCCTTGATCTTCTCCAGCTTCTGGAACCCATTTCTGCAGAAAAATCAAGCGAAGCATCAGCCAATCAACTATGTTACCATTTCTACAGGGATCAAGTAGTAGAACCCGCAAGGTGTTTTTTCCCTTCCACGCTACAGGTCAACAATCTGGTCTTCAAAGTCCGAACTAGTGGTCCACTACCGAAACCGCAGCAAGCAAACTGAGATCTAGCGACCATGCGTGGGCGGGCGACACAAGCAAGCTAAACCGCAGCAAGAGACCGAACGGTGTGAGCTTACTGCAATGCGCGGAGGATGTCGCCGATCTGGCCGTCGATCTCGGCCAGCTCCTCGTTGACCGACGCCAAATCCATGTCCTCTTCCCCCGTCCGTCCCTCCCCTCCGGGTCAGGGCAACCGAGACCCCACGGAGAAAGCGGAATCCGAACGGAAAAGAGGATCAGGTCCCCCGTCGGCTCAACCTCGAGCTTGAGCTCCCTGCTAGCCAAATCCCACCACAGCCGGATCGAAGGGGCCCCAACCAAAATGCAGGTCCGGCTGGATTCGCCGGGGGCGATCCAACGCCCGGGGTGGCGGCTGGCGGGGGTCTCCAACAGGGGCGGGCGGAGCGAAGGCACGCCGCGCCTTGGCTCTACTAGCTTGTTTGTTTGGTTTTGGTTTTGCTTTCGCTTTACGGAGAAAGGATCTTCCTCGTTGGATTCACATCACATCCGCATTCGCCGCCGGCATCCCCACCTCCCTCGTTTTGAGCTTTGACTCGTCAATGACTAGCATAAGGTTCTGTTCTCTTCCGCGCGTATCAACTTAATCTAGTCATGTGACTTGGATGCAAACAGTTAGAATTGCAATGTGGAAAGTATTCCGTACTGGGCCCATAGCCCTATTGGTGGCACAACTAGCCTACCAAGAGAGTTTACTATAGCGTAGCTACTCACCTTTGTTTCAATAAATAATCTTCTGTCCAACAAGGGAGGTGGGACTATCTAGCTAACAACCGTTTGTTTTAGCCTCTCTTAATAACCGGATTTTTCCCATACATTTACACGGTCTTATAGCTATATTTACATTAACTCATTACTATATTTACAATGGTTTGTTTAGGGTAATTTATTTGACATAGTGATGTAGTTTGGGAATAACACTTGTATTTCTAAGGATTGCATATCTCAGATAAATATATGTCAATTTTGAAGATTTACAGATCATTTCTATGAATTGCAGATATCAAATTATTATTCACAAATTTTCAGAAGGATGGGATGAACTGTCAGTAATTTCGTTAAACATGTTGTAAGCACTTGCTAACGCCATCACTAGTTCAGTACGCCCCCAAGCAATGCAATTAAGCACAAAAAATTTACCTCGTCTGCTCCCCTGTGATGCTGCTTGCATTGGGCCCACGGCAGCTGCTCGCCCAACACGCGACAACTTGGCTGACCACTCGCTCATGGCTGCTGCACGCCCTACGCTGCGCCCCTGGCCGGGGCTGCGAGCTCCAAGGGCGGCCGCGCCGGATCAGACGGCCCAAAAAACGGTTGTTGGGTTGGGAGAAGGCAAAATAACCGGTTAGTGTTTAGCAATTCTCTATCTAATTATAAAATCCAAAAACACACAAAAGCACGAAGATATTTCATTGCCTTTAAAATCACCCGCATCTATGCTCCATCCACTGGCGGCTGCCGTCGCAGCCACCCAAACCTCATCAACAAAACGGCGCCAAGTCCAGAGCTGCAGTCTCGCAGAGACTAGTGAGTGGTGACCACGATCTCCGCCATGAAGCACCTCCTCCTACCCTCCCTTCTCCCGCTCCCCCTCCACCCTCGCCGCCGCCTCGTCACCATCTGCACCACCGCATCCGGCGGCAGCTCCGGCGAACCCACCCCCGCCGCAGAAACAGACACCGGGACCTCTGCCAAGCCCAGCGGCGGCGGCGGCGGCGTCAAGGACCGTCTGAAGTCGCGGAACCAGTCGCGCCGGGTACAGCTGGACGCCCCACCGGAGGAGGTGGTGGTGACGCCGAAGAGGAAGCCCGCCGCTGCCGCTGCCGCCTCTGCGCCGAAGAAGAAGAAGGAGATCAAGCGGAAGGAGTGGGAGGAGATGAGCGTGGGCGAGAAGGCCGCGGAGCTCTACGTCGGGGAGAAAGGCATGCTGTTCTGGCTCAACAAGTTCGCCTACGCCTCCATCTTCATCATGGTCGGCGCCTGGGTCCTGTTCCGCTTCGTCGGTCCCTTGACTGGCCTCTACCAGCTCGACGCCCCGCCGCTACCGCCCACCGCCGTGTTCAGCGGCGGCGCCTCGCCGTGACGACGCCGCCAGCGGCGAGTCGTTTCCGATAGGTAGAGCTAGCGTAGCGGACGAATAATAAGGCAATTTGCAAAGATTGAGGAAGTACAGGACGCGGATTTTGGAGTTAAAGTTTGGATCTTTTGCTGGCAATGGCAATGTCAACTGTAGATGCGATGTTCTTGGAGCTTCAAAGCATGACACTGCTGAATTCCTGGTTTATCTGTGCAATTAAACCCTGCTTGGTTTTGTATAGACAATCAATTCATTTCGCAGTATGCTCTTCAATCGAGTTTGTGAAACTAAGATCAAGAGGCTGTTCTGCTGCCGTTCTTGTAACGAAGACAAAAAAATTCAGAAGAGAATTTGAGTTCAAAAAGCCCATTATAGGCAGCAAATCGACAACTAGATGTAATTCCAAGTGATTTCTATTTACATATCTCTTATGCAAATCTCTGCATTCTTCCATGTTAACACAACAATCTAACACTCATTGATCAACATGACAATGAAAAGGACCGACATGCTCTTCGCCTTGGTAGCCTGGCAACTATGGAAAGAGCGCAAGGCAAAGTGTTTCCATGGTGCCAACACACAAATGCCACAGTTGCTGGCGATGATCAAACATGTGGCCGAGCTGTGGGTGCAGGCTGGAGCAAAGGGCCTGGGCTGTCTTCTTCAGTGGTAGACTAGACTCTGTTCACGGGGGAAATGAGGAGCAAAGCTTTGTTGTACTATATCACAAACTCTCCCCATTGTACTCAAACTACTTCTTTCTCAATACAAACACACGCAAATCTTTTGCGTGATCGGAAAAAAAAACAGCATGACATCAACACTTTCATATATAACATCTATATATAAGTAGCAGTGACTGTTAACTTGTTAGTCAGAAGAATAATGACATACTGTCATACTCCAACACTATGCTTACTCAGAAGAACAAAGCTATACTCCATCAGTTGGTCTCAGGTCACAGCACAGAGGTTGGTCTACACAACTCTACATGAACAAATGTCCAACTAGATGTAATCTCTAAATCCTTCCATGCTAACACCACACCCTAAAGCTTAGAGTAAACACTCACTGAACAATTTGACATCAACACTTTCATAGTAATTATCGGTAGTGACTGCTGAGTGCTGACTTCTTAGTCAGAAGAACAAAGACATACTCCACCACATCAGTATGCTTTGTCATCAGAGGAATAAAGCTAGTATATATACTCCATCATTTGTTGTCAGATCACAGCATAAATGCTACCAGTCTACATAAGCAAATGCTCAACTAGGTGTAAGTAATTCCCTGTGATTTCTATCCTCTGTTATGCAAATCTCTGAATCCTTCTTCCATGCTAACACAACATCCTAGCACTTTAACACTCACTGAACAATACAATTTGACATCAGCACTCACTTCCATATATAGTAGTAATTAATTAGCAGTGACTTCTGGCTGCTTAGTTAGAAGAACAAATTAAAGATGTACTCCATCAGTTAAGATACCAGATCACATTCACACTCAGTCTGTCAGTTAGAAAGAATCAAACAACAGGCCAGCCTTTAATCACTACGAGAGGGACTTGGCGACGGGGGCGGTGGAGAGGAGGCCAACAACGAGCGCGCTATTATAAGTGGTGGGCTCATTCTGCTGCACATTCTCCCTATCATCAACGAACGAGTCATTCTTAAACGGCCCACCAACAAGCGCACCAGTGGCGACGTTGGGGTTAGGGTCCGGCGACTTGAGCCACTTCTGGACATCACAGCCGGTGACGACGTCGGCCGGGATGGACGCGCCACGGTGGTGCACGTTCTGCGGGTATCTGTCGCCGAAGCCGACGAGGTAGCTCAGCTTCATTGGGTTGTCGCCGAGCACGTAGTCCGCCTGCGACTTGGCGAACTTGCGTAGGTCCACCGCCGTGAAGCTCTTGCCGCTGCATGTCAGCTCCGTCTTCCCTGACGTCGTCATGTAGTTGCTGTACACGTTTGCTAGGAACGCTGATGCCACTGGGTGCTGTAACGAGTTCCACTCCGCCACGTATAGTAATCCCCCCCTTCTGTTCTTATGGCCGCCGTCTCTGACTCCGGTAGCAGGATGCACATCACGGCGTCCGCTGTGTCCTTGTATGACCCTAGCCCCTCGTCTTGTTCGGCGTCAGATCCATCTGCCGCGAAGAACCGTACCCTTGACAAGAGAACCTACATACAGGAGCCAAAATGTTGCAAAGCTTTCAAATCATCAGAATTGAATGAACGTTCTTGAATTTTCATCATAATTATAAACAAAGAATTTTCTACCTCGTTGCCGGCGCGTTTGTCGTCCCAGCTGAAGTACCTAGGGTTACCAAGGTCAGCGAACTCGTCGGCGTTCTTGCCGGTAGCGTAGCTAAGGTAGCTATGGTTACCGGTGGCGTGGTACAGCCACCCGGCAGCCCAGAGGAGCTCGTCCTGGTACGTGGTGGAGTTGTAGTAGTTGGTGAGGTCCGGGAACGTGCGCGTGTACGAGCCCCGGTGCTTGTCGGCGAAATCGAACAGCCGCTCCGCGTGGTCCAGCAGCGACGAAGCGTACGTCGCGTTGACCGGCTTGTACACTATGACGCCGCCGCCGTCTCCGCTGCCACGTCGCTTCCCGGGGATTTCGACGTGATCTTTGTCACTGGCCTCTTCTCTGTCGTCGTCTCCGGCCTCTCCCAGCACTTGTGGTCCGATTTTGGGTCACCCACCTGATCGATTATTGTTGACGTGGATGAGATGCGCGCGAGATCGTCGATCGGGATATATAGGTTCATGCGACATGCGAGATCATCGATGGATCCATCACCTGGATGTAGAGCACGTCGTCGGAGGGGTGCGCGTTGACGAGGAACTCCATGATCCAGCCGAGCGCGTCCATGGCGGCGTCGCGATGCTGGGCGTCGCGCATGGCGTCGCCGTACTCGAGGATGGACCATGACAGCATCGTGCCCGTGAACGCCATCGTGAAGCCGAACTTGACGTGGTCCCCCGCGTCGTACATTCCCTTGGACAGGTCCAGCTTGGCGTCCTCGCCGTCGCGCAACGCCGAGTCACCTCGCCATCGGATCGTGTTGTTCACCAGCTTCCCGGCTGCTTCGTTCGTTCGTTCGTTCATGGATCGATCGATCAAGGACATGCATGCATGCAATCCGTTAGAGGATTGGAGGAGGTGGATCGAGGGAGGGAGGAGGAGGATGGCAATGGAATGGATCGGTCGGCGGCATTGATTACATTTCTGGACCTGGAAGAAGCGGAGCGCGACGGCGAGTGCCTCGGCGTACTTGGGGTCCGGGACGCCGGGGATGGGGAAGACGTTGCCGCCGTCCTTGTAGCGGGCGAAGACGACGGCGGCCGTGACTCCGAGGGCGAGCAGCGTCAGCACCAGGAGCCAGCAGCAGCACCGCACGCTGCAGCAGCCCCCCCGCGCCATTAATTATTGGTCGCTCTTCCCGCCGCCGCCACCACCGCCAGCAGATCGATCGCTAATTAATTATTCAGATTTCAGAGGCGCGGGGCGGGACCGCGAGAGGGACGACGACGATAGGATCGATCAGGAAGCTAGGAGGATGGACAACAACGGCCATGCATCCGCGCGCGGCCGGGGCGGGCACGATCCCCGGCTGCATCATCAACCGATCGACCATCCACGTACGTGGCCAGGTAACTAACTGCGCGCGCGCGCCGGCAATGGCGTCGGTTGGTTTGAGGTGGTGGGGAGTTAGAGGCTGGCCATGACCGTACCGTCTCCTCGCTCGATCAGTTGCTTTACTTGCGGTTCCTTTTTTTTTTTGGGTGCATGGCAACACCACCAAGGGAGACCTTGCAGTTGCAGTTACGCACGAGCACGAATCTTGACACATAAACTAAGGGTCTGCTTGTGACTGCTCCGCTCCATGTTTTTCAGTTCTGTTCCATATTTTTTAGCCAAACGGTTTCAGCTCCATGCACACAACTCTAAAAAAAAAAGATAAAGACCTGGAGTTTGTGGAGCTACTCTACAATGGATGTGGAGCAGAGTTCATGGAGGAGTCCCAAAGAGACCCTAAACGAGACAATGCACCGTCAAACTACGCGCGGTTGAGATTGGCCAGGGTGCACAGTGACACACTCGAGTACATTTTGACATTTTGTTGAGGATATTCGGACGCCAACTTTTCGCAACATCCATTCATTGAAGAAGCTCGATTCAGAAAAACTAAACCACATGGCCGGGTCTTTTGGCTACCCTTACAAAAGGTTAGCTCATATTTCATCTTGTGAAAAGCTCTAGATTTTAAGTCATCTCAAAAGTTAATTGTTTGACATTGTCAATGTCTAAACAAAATTACTCCCTCATCTGTCAATTCTAAATTATTATATGCTTTAAATTAAATCAAAACGACTTATAATTTGAAACGTAGCGAACTTTAGTTGTCCAACCGAGTACTTCCCAAAACTTCTAAACCTATGGCGCTCAGAATAAAGTAATTTGTTCAAAAACGAAATAATAGACTTCTTTAAGTTCCATATACTTAAAAAAAAACTAGGTGAGTACGTACCAGCAAACAAATGGGTCGTTGTCACGTTTTGGCAAAATTTATCGTAAGCAATACTTCATCCCTTTTCTAAATTATAGTACACTTTAATTTTGTTCTAGGCCAAACAAGTTATCCGCCGATATCTACACCACATCAGACTAGTTTTATTCAATTCTAGTATCCCCAAAACATGACTTGACAGTGCACATAGTGTTGATGTATTTTCGCAAAAGCTAGCAAGTCAAAAGTCACTCAAGTTTCACTAGGATATTTGGAAGTGGAAGAACGAGAGGCGTAACACGTGTTATAATCTGGACGTCCTAAATTATAAGTCATTTCAACTATCGTGAATAGTTAAAAAAAATAATATTTGATCAGATTAATATAAATAAAATAACAATATTTATGATAACAAATAAGTATTAATTTATTCTTCATTAATCATATTTTCATTATATATTTATTTGATGTCATAATTTTTTGTAATTTTTTTATGATTTTAATCAAACTTGAAATGGTACTCTCTAAGATAGTTGGAATGATTTATAATTTGAGATGGAGAGATGATGTAATAATATTTCCCATTATATTCCATTTTAATTTTTTTTCCGTGGGCACAATTCCCTCATGACCATGAATGTAAGGGCGCGTTTAGTTCCAAATTTTTTTGGCTTTTGGCTACTTTAGCACTTTCGTTGTTATTTGGTAAAAATTGTCCAATTATAGACTAATTAGGTTTGAAAGTTTCGTCTCGTAATTTCTCGATCAACTGTGTAATTAGTTTTTTTTTGTCTACGTTTAGTACTCCATGCATGTACGGCAAGATTCGATGTGACGGGGAATCTTGAAAATTTTTGGTTTTTGGGTGGAATCTAAACGGGGTCTAAACAAAACCCATGAATGCGTCCACAAAAGCCCATCTCTAAATATCATCATCGGCAGGCCCACAAGGGTCCAGAGAGTGACGTAGCCACCTTTCCTGATAATCGAAGAGAGCCAATGAAAGCAAACTGAATTTTCATCCACAGAGAAAAGAGAAGAAGGAACAAGGAAGCAAAGCAAAACCCAATCAGAATCAGGAAGAGGGTGGGTGGGCAAGCGAAGGAAGGGGAAAGGCGATGAGCTGATGACGACGAGGAGCAACAGCAACTAGCGTTGCGAAGCCGCTGAGCCCCAGGTCCCCAGCGCGAAGAAAGCCAAGGCGTTCCAAAGGCCGCCGCAGCGGCGCCGGCGCCCACCGATCCGCCGCCGCCGCCGCCACAGGCGACCGCGAGCTCACGGCTCACGGCTCACGCCTCCGGTCGGAAGGTAAGCCACCCCCCTGATGAATCCCTCCCATTCCCCGCGTGAATTCACGCTCGCCGGGTCAAAATTCGTCGCGCGCAGATCCGTTAATGCTCTCGATTTGATTCAAAGCGCGTCCGCGTCTGCATTCCCCCATTGATTTCCAGGCGGTGTCAAATCCATGGAGCAGTCCGGCGCTCCCGATTGGAGCGATGTTTCGGCCGGGGAGTGCGAATGGCGGGAGGAGCTGCGGCAGCAGCAGTCCCAGGTGGACGCGCTGCGGGAGCGGCTGGTGGAGGTGAAGGTCGGGATGCGGTGCTCGGAGGGGGACTCCCGGAGGGAGCTCGACCACCTGTGCCGCAGGGTGAAGACCATCGCCACGCTGCTGGCGTACCTCAAGTCCAAGGCGAGGATCATGGCGATACCGCACCTCGCGCACACCTCCTGCGGGATCAGGCAGCAGGAGGGCGTCGGGTACGTCGACCGCCACGGGGTGCCGCTGGCTGACTGGCCCAAGGGCAGCGCCGAGCCCGGGGAGGTTCCGGTGGCGAGACGGCGGTGGCGGCGGAGGGTGGTGGTGCTCGTCCTGAGCATGGCGATGCCGCTGGAGGAGATGTGGATGTGGATGACATTCTCAAATCCATCCGGGTGGTGACCGATGTGATGGAGTCGCTTGTGAAGAGGGTGATTGTGGCTGAGTCCGCGGCCGCTAACGAGAAAGAGAAGGTGAGGATGGGGTTGGAGGAGATCAGGAGGAAGACGTTGCAGGTCGAGACTATGTCTGCCAAGGTCGAGGAGATGGAGAAGTTTGCGGTCGGTACGAATGGGATGTTGAATGATATGAGGCAAAGGGTTGAGGATATGGTGCTGGAGACCACTCGGCAGAGACAGCGCGCCGTTGAAAATGAGCAGGAGCTTAGTCGGGTAAAGCAGGATTTCGAGTCGCTGAGAACTTATGTTAGCACTCTGGTTAGTGTCAGAGAAACTCTTCTCTCATCAGAAAAGCAATTTGAAACAATGGAGAAACTCTTTGACAGGTAATTTTGCAACGATCAAGCTGTGTTTTGTTATTCATTATTTTTACGAGTTCATTGCCAGAGTTTCATTTTACTGGGAGAGAACAATCTAGAGTTTGAAGAAATGGTCTGGTTGGATGGCTTAAAATTATTCAGTCTCATTTTTTGTTTAGTAAAGTTTGAACAATGAAGTGTCTATTCTTTCATTACATAAATTCCGGAAACGTTGCCATTATAGGAATTGGGTATGACACAGCTGCTAGTCTGCTACACAAGGTGGTTTTACAGTTCCATTCTTTGACACAGTAGTGACTCTAGGCCTGATGAAGTTTAGGAGAATCCGCAATGACACTGCATGAACTGTAGTTTTTTTCCACATTCACAATGACAGATTGGTATCTAATTCTTTTGTCTAATATTCTATGTTTGACATGAGCTCTTCCAGCCACCCATAGGGCGCAACTGTGCCCTATAATTTGCTAAGTAACAAATATTTTCTATACTCTATGCGCATAGAACTCAAAACATCTAAAGCTGGCTTTTCTGCATCACAGCCCTCATAATTTTCTCCATGCTTAATCATTTCAAATGCTGTTTTGTTTTGTGAGACTTTGCTAAATGTTGCTGCTTGCACTGGGTCCGGTTAACTATCATTGAATCTTTGAATAAAGTTGATACTCTTCGGTTTGATTGTCATCAGTCAGCACCCAGAAAATATGGTGTTAAAATAAGGTAATGTGGTAGCACTAGCACATCCAGTTCTTCTTGCTCCACATTCTCTTTTATCGTAACAAGATTGCTCCACATTTCCAAAATGTACTAATTCAAGGATCAAGAAGATGCACACCTAAAGGCATGCAAAATTTGAATGATAGTCTAATAACCTGCTTTGACCTGTCTGCAACTAGATCCAATACAAAACTAATGCTTTCTAAACCTGATAGATTTCAGTTTCTGATCTTACATTTAATAAGCTTTCCCTGCTACTAAAAAACTTGCACAACTGGTCATCTAGTTGAGAAAATGTATATGAAAGGTCGGAAAACAAATATTAGAAGTCACATTCTAGGGGATAAGAAAGAAAAGATCATATGCTTCTTCATTGGCTTCTGTCTATTTTCTTCTTTTTCTTGTCTGTTTTTGGTGCTTGATACATGTGTAGTCAGTTTGTTGTGGTCATAAATTCTCCAGAAAAGTCTGGTGAAATGCTCCTCCTCTAAACCTCATGAAAGCAAGTTCTATGGTATTGCTTCATGTGCATGAACACATTCCTAGTTATAAACTTATAATGGAGAGCATGCTTTGGTACTTTGGCTAGTCTTCCAAACTGTTAGTCTTTACCTTACCAAGTCAAGTCTGTTTAGCAGTTGTCAAGGCAAGTCTGTTTATATCCTGCTACATACTCCGTAGCATCCAAATTTTAACTCTTTAACTGTACTCATTCTGACATTGAGTTCCTTGTCTTTGTGAACAGACTAGTAGCCAAGACTAACCAGCTTGAGAGCGAGAAAGCTCAGAAAGAAGTTGAAGTTCAGAAAGTGATGGAGGAGAATGTGAGGCTACGCGCTATGCTTGACAAGAAGGAGGCGCAGCTCCAGGCGATGAGTGAGCAGTGCAAGTTTATGGCGCTGAATCACCACAACTAGCAGGCGATGGACCTGACTCCTGAGGCAGGCCAGTCAGGCAGGCTGCTGCCCTCGCCCTACTGATGTACCTTACAAATTACAGTTACATTGTTGATTGTTGTGATAGAGAAAGAAGAGATGCCGCGGGATACAACTCATGCCGCCGCCTGAGTTCCATGGCTGTAATTCTTGGTGCAAAACAATTGTTTCTTTAGGTGTGCTGCTCTCCTGAGCTGTAACTGTGACATAATTTTTTTTTCCCGATGAACAAGGCGTGTAGAATAACGGATGCCATTCTTCTGTCTAACTTTGCAACCTGACTGCAACTATCATCATATTGTGCTTGCCTTAGCCGGATACTGTTTTAACCAGGGTGCTGTGAACGACATGCCGCAGTGAAGCTTAGCAGCTTTAACCAATCTAGTATGTTGTTTGAAGTGTTTTGTATCAAACATGTCGCCCTGTTCGTTTTACTGAAATCTAGCTTATGTTAAATGCTTGTGCTGATTCGTTCTGAGAGCAAAATATTGAGTAGTGAAGTAGGACCGTCCTAAACATAGACTATGTTAGACCATTTTCATCTTGATTGTATTTTTATTTACTGTATTTAGACGATGTTTTTTTAGGGAGGCCGTATAAATATGAGTACACGATGGCCGGGCGATAGGATCAGGAACATAATCCTCTGTTTGGACACAAGGAACTTCATATAGGAATCCGTTTAATTTCGAGATAAAAAAATCATGAACGGAGATTTTTTTTTTGTGTGTGTGTGTTCTGAACAATGAATCGTGAACGGAGATTTTTTTTTCGTGTTCTAAACAGTGCCTTCCAAACTACAGAGCGACAAACACGAGAAGGAAAACCCAAAGCCAGCAGCGCTCTGTCTGCGACGGCTTCTATCCAAGTGCGTGCGTGGACCTCGTTGTGTGTGCTCACGCGGCGACTGGCTCCTCCTGTCCTGTCCTGCTAGGCGGCTGCTACAACTACTTGTGACCCGCGCCGCGCAGCGCACGCCCATCCCTTCGCGCACGCAACGCAAGCACAGACAAGCGCGATCCGATCTGCGCCGGGCGTCCAACCATGGCGACTAGGGTTTGGCTCTCCGCGCTCCTCTTCGCCTTCCTCCTCGCCGCCTCTCCCTTCACCGCCCGAGGTAACAGCAGCGGGGACGCTTCCCCCCTTGCGTTCTCTCTCCTCCTTCGCTTCCCGCCACTCAGATCCGCCCCCCCCCGCGAGTCGTGAATTCTGCGCTAGATCTGTGCGCGCCGCTTCTTCGTTGTGCTGCGGCGAAGGAAATGGAGCTGATCAGGCTCGGCCGGCTGTGGCGGCGGATTGGGAATTGCGGGGGCGTGCTCTGTTGCGGGTAGATCGGTGGTTTTGAAGGGGTTTGGAGGCGTTGGGCGGATGGATGTACAGAGTGGGGTGGGGTGGGGTCCTAGATGCGACGGGTTTGTGGGTCTTTGTTAGTGTTAGTTGGCAGAGTTTTGGGCGGAGTTTATGGTGATGCTGACTTCCTCAATTGGGTGAATCTGTGCTTGCATGTTGCTAGCTAATCGTCTTGGGAGGATTGGCTGTTATTGGAATTTTCCGAAATTTCTCGATAAGATTTCATTGCTGCCATGCAGACTGTAATTTTTCAGTGGGTGAAATTTTAAAATACAACGTCAGTGCCTTTTTGTAATCCCATGCGACTCTAACAAATGCTTATGAAAGTTGAAGCTGCAGCCATCGTTCAAATTAGGCAATTAAAGTGAGTAGCATGGGTTCAAATTTCAAGTACCTTTACATCATGATGAACTGCTTGAACCACATGTCCTTTAATCAGCTAGGATAAGTTCTCGCTCTGTGTTCTACCATTGACTGATTTTTGCAATAATGTTCTTATATTGCTAATGTTAAAAGCTGCTTTGTCTCTGCAATTGCGCTTTGTCCTGTTGCTCAACCCAACATTCTATTGAATTGGCAAATAGAGTGTGTTTTATCTGTTGTATCTTGTTTAACAAATGTCTCGTATTCTCCATATTCACAGTTGATACAGCACTGCATACTCTCTTCCTTCCTTACTATGTCGTTTACACTGAATTGAGCTTTCCTCCCCTTTGTACAGTTGCTAGAGCTGAATCGGAGGAAGATGCTGCTGCAGCTGAGGTTGTTGAAGGGGCTGATCTAGGTATTGTGGGTGATGATACACAGGTTTCCAGTGATGGACCTTTAAGCCCTGCTCCTGGTGTGGAGACAGTAGTTGTCTTCCCAAAAATGCTGGCAAAAGTGAGTATACTTTCAAGTAGCATCCATTATTTGTTATCTTATAGTTCACCATGGTATCTGTATTTATCACTTGCCATAAACTCTAAACTGGAAACCATGAATATCTGCAGCATGTGATGTTCCTTTAATTATATATTATATATATAGTCAATCTCATGATCACAGTAACCAATAATGCCTACCTTTTTTTATTTTGTTGCAGTTGTACCTGCAGGTGAAGAAACTGAATTACTAGTTGGTCTGCAAAATGACGGTAACCATATTTTCCCCTCCCGTTTCTTTCTTTCTTTTCGCTTTCTATTGCGAATTGGCATTAGTTCCCTTTTATATACTATACAACGTTTCCTTTTTGCTGGTGGCTCATGTTGAGTCCCATCTCTAGTCTACTCCAACTTGATTGAGACCAAAAGGCTTTGTTGCTGCTTTCGTTGCAGCAAATCAGTATTTAAGATAGAATTAGCAGTGAGCTTGGCTTACATTTGTCTGTTCACACAGAATTTGTTAAGTGCATGCTTATCTGTTCTATGCATTGCTTTGTTTATGCCTAGTAACTCAGTGCAAGTTCATGTTAATTCCCATTTGCGGTAGCATGAGGTTCTAAAATTGATTCGGTTATTCAATGTTGGCCAGCTAGTTTGTATATTACTAGTTTTGTGTAATCATCATGTATTCATGTTAGTTGTCACCATTGAAAGAAACTTTGTTGTAGTTGAACTAAATGGAGAACATAGATTGCAAGGCATGGTGGCCCTTAACAGACCAGTTTGATTTTTGTTCGATGGATGTTTCTATACTGTTCATCCCAAATTTAATTGGATACTTTCACTTTTAGTTGGTCATATTAGGTTGACCACATATTCATTTGTGGCTAGAAGAAACACCACAATCCATGTAATCAAAATTTAGGCATGGTTATGCCGATATTCATAGTTAATGTCACGGTATCCTAGCAACCTCTCCCCTCCCACTTTTTTTGGGTACTGTGGGATTACGGTTTTATCACCTTCACTATTTTGTTGTCATGCTAATTCCTGTGTATGCTTACATCCTTTGCTTACACTGTGTTTACAGGTGAAACAAATTTGAATGTTGTTGCTGTTCATTCTACTCTCCATCTTCCTTTTGACCATCGTATGTATGGCCAGAACCTTACTGTTCAGGTGAAGAAAGAAATTTAGTCTTATTGTTTATCATCTTTTATTCTTGCTGATGAAGTAACTGTGGCACCTTTTTAAATGATATTAACAACTCTTTATCACCTTTTTTTCTACAGAATTTCTTCAATGCATCAGTTCCTGTTTCTGTGCAAGCTACCTTCCCCTATAAATTCGTTGTGAGCAAGTTCTTGCAGGTGTGTTAAATTTTCTTTTACCTTTGAAACATTTCATTTCACAATATTCATGTTTTGCCATGAATATCTAATGCTTTGTGCCCTTGCAGCCTGGAGCCTATGATCTGGTTGGTTACATAGTGTATGAGATTGACCAGCACCCTTACCAGAATGTATTCTACAATGGCACTGTTGAGGTCGTTGAGGCTGGAGGCTTTCTCAGTGTTGAGTCTGTGTTCCTCATCACCCTTGGAATTGCACTTCTTGGTCTCTTTGGATTGTGGGCTTATGGCCAGGTTCAGCAGCTCTCGAAGGTGAGCCTGTGTTCAAAATTTCTTAGGGTCATTTGTACCTTTTTTTAGTAAATATAATCTGTCCAGCATTCAATAAACCATAGTTAGGTGGAAATTCAGGCTGTTTCCTTGTTTTTTACCTGGATCCCAGTACATTCAAGTAGTCGAAAGTTTACTTTGAAGTGGTAATCACTAATCATACAGAGACTGGAAATCATACACTAATACCGTGTGGTGCATAATTTGCTTATTTTGTTATCATCAACTTGTTTTGGTACTGATCAATACACAAACTCTTCAGTTATATTATTTTAACTGACTTGTTTCTTGGTTGTAGAAAACGAAGAAGGCCCCCAAGGTGGAGCTCGGAACTGGAACGACTGATGCCAACATGGATGAGTGGCTGGAGGTATGTTATTGCTCACTAAGCTGGCCAGCTGGGGTAAAAACTTGTTTCTGGAAATGAGACCCATGCCAAGAACTAACACGCCTCCACTCATTTACCTTGCAGGGCACTTCGTTTGCGCAGAGAAGCAAATCCAAGAAGAAGCAGACCTGAGGTTCTCGCGACTAGTTAATCCTTCCGAGGATCTAGAAGAATGACGCGTTTGAGGGTAGCCCTTCACAAGTGACTTATGCAGAAAGATAGATTGTGTAAGGAGGTGCTGAAAAATGTAGTTTTGTGGTCGAACATCTTTTGTTGACACCATTTTCGACCTTGTGTACTTTACATGGAACTTTTCTTCAAACAAAATTTTGTTAAAAAGGTATATGCTGTTGCCGCTGGGATTTCTGATCATATTCGCTGCCTGTCATGACCACCCCAGGAATTTTTGTTTTGTACGTTATCCTTGTGCTTGTTCTCCATCTATTGGCATGGTCGCTTCATGCATTTAGGCGAAGCCAGCACGTCGATTATCTTAAAAGTTACTGCAAAGTCAGTGAATGTATTATAGCAAACGTTTTTTCTTTTTTTCTTTCTAAGGCAACTTGAACAGGTAATATCCACTGGAGCTAACACTGAGGTGCTATTTGGATCTTTATTTACTTCTATTTGGATTCTTATTCGTTGTCTTTGGACTGATTTTGAAGGGCAACTCTAATGATGATTATGAGCTCATCATGCATACATTTCAAGATTATGCGACGGCCTTCTCGTCATCTGCACTTGGGCTGGCTGGTTGCGACAGTCTCGCTTGAATCGGCCACGACAACGTTGTCACTTGTGTGTGCGTAGTTTGTGCCGGTGCTGCATTACAACTTGTTTTCGTAAGCATGTTCATGTTCATTTGCGGTAGCATGCAAGTTGAGGGAAAGCTAGTCTGTATATTACATACTAATTTTGTGTAATCTTCGCTATCGAAAGAAGCTTGGTGTTTCATAGGGAAGGCACCCAGTTTGTAGTCTCGCATCAACTTGTTTTGACATTGATTAGTACATAAACTCGTCATGTGCACTGATTTGTAATATCGTTCTTTAAGTGATATGTTTTTTTAGCGAACTTGTTTCTTGGTTGCAGTAGAAAACAAACAAGGCCCCCAAAGTGGAGCCAGCCAGATACTGGAACAACTGATGCCAACAATGAGTGGCTGGAGGTATGTTCTTGTTCAGTTTAAGAGAGCTAAGGAAACATCTAAACAGACTTTGGATCAGTTTCCACTCTATGTTGCTAATGGCCAGTGAACATATATTTGGTGTTCCCATCTTTTCAAAGAAGGCATACCGTTCGCTAATTAGGCATACCGTTCGCTAATTGGCCATGCTTCAGTTCCTGGTCCTGCTTTCTACTCTTGGCTGTGGAAATGTTCATGCCAACCATTTTGCTCAAAGACGTCTTAGTGTTTGGATAGTTCGCAATGATCTACAATCTTGAGAAATGTGCAGCCTTTACCGTCCACGAAGGATGGAGTGCTGCCAATTCCATTTGCAATTAGAATCAAATCCAATTGGCGATCAATTTATTGAGGGGATAACAGCTGTAGTTTAAACTGTTGGGGTTTCACCATTTTGGATTGTTCAGTTTAGTGGGGATTGGAAGTTGGTTAAGGCTGATGGTTTTTGCGTCTGCGGCTGATAAACCAACTTTGACTCTTGTTGTGAGAGAAAAGACTGTATCATGGTTGATACTTTAAATAATTTCTGAAGTTTGTCACATTCATACTAGTAGTGACGATGATAGTATTAAGCATTCTATAAATATGGTGATGATTGATTGATATTCAGCGCGAGACCATCGCTAGGACGCATGATGATTGATTGATATTCAGCGCAAGAATCGCTAGGACGCATCAACTTTTTTCAGTTTCATGAACGTATTCTCTGAAGCCGAAGCCGAACTGGCATTACCATCAGCAGCCAATATATATATAATAAATAACTCAAAATTATCAACAGAATAAAAGAAGATTGAACAGAATGCATTTGTTGGGGGGGGGGGGGGGGGGGGGGGGGGGGGGGGGGGGGGGGGGGGGGGGGGGGGGGGGGTTGTGGGGGGTACGAGGAGGCATCAGAGTCATGGAAGACGAGCAACATGGCTAGCCTCTCGGAGGCGCAGCTTCTGCAACTCAAGCAGGATATCTCATGTCGTCATCTGCCTCAGGTAGGTGTGTAGGTCCCTCCAAGATCCAACTAAAATCCAATTCACACAAAATATCAAACACTGATGAATCCCATCTCTTCATTTGCTCTTTCTTTTTTTTCGAGGAAGGACGGGACGGTAACAAAGTAAAAACTTGGACGGCGCTGCAGGTCAATTCGTAAGAGAACAGAACAATCCATTAAGGTAGGGTAGGGCGAGGCAGGCATCAGAGTCATGGAAGACGAGCAACATCGCGTGCTTCCTCGCGGAGGCAGCTTCTGCTTCGTAAGCAGGATTCACATGTCGTCATCTGCCCACCAGCACCCCCACCAACCCAAATCCAATCACAAACAACCAAGGAAGAAATCGAAATAGGCAAACAAAATCCGCATTAAAACATGCCACAAGAAGTTTTTCAAACTACTGTATAAACCCAAATCCAATCACAAACAACCAAGGAAAAAATCGAAATAGGCAAACAAAATCCGCATTAAAACATCCCACAAGAAGTTTTTCAAACTACTGTATAAAAATAAGGCAAGTGGGCGAGTATATGGGTGGAACATTCGAGCTCGACAAGATATGAGATGGGATGATGGCCCCGGCGGCGGCGGGGGCGTGCGGTATTTATTTATGAATAGTATCACTAGGGTTCAGTGCCCTCGGCCGCCGCCGACTTTACATTCTCTATGATGATGACACCTGGACGCATCTTGGCCGTCCAATCCGCAGCAGTACCTATCGTGGTATGCAGGCAAAATCACTAGAAACACAAACAATTTGATTGCACTCCCCTTAGAAAAATATTAGCAACATTTATACATCTAAATAAATTCATTGTAAGAATAGATTTAACGATTGATAGTAATTATTATGTATCATAAAATATTGTTTTTTTTAATATTTGATTAAATTTGTGTAGGTTGATTTGAAAACGGAACGGAGGGATGTAACTCGGCCACAGACCTTGACAGTATAGTCATCCATCATACAGTATTTACAAGGTAAGTACATACAAAGAACTGGATTGCATTCATCTATACCACAACATCCCAAACAGTCATCATGTGTGCAGCTTACATGGGGCACGAAATCGTAAACAACCAACAGTGCCACCAAGCTGTCTTGTTGTCCGGCTTGGTCACGCCGCTCCATCCCTAACGCCTGAGTTTGCCTCACTGACCCCCACCCCCTCTCACATGACATGAGAAAAGAAAACAGCTTATGACCACCAGTCAATCAACACGGTTGGAGTAGACACAGGTGTGCCTCTTTCTGAGAATTAAGAAAGCAGCTTGTTCCTGTGAAAATCAGCACAAGGGCTTCTGCTGCACAGAGATGGCATGGCAGCTACTTCTGCTGAGTGATAGCGTCGCTGCAGAACTTCTTGAAATTTTGGCACTCGTCGGTCAGGAATTCGCTGCAAAATTTGATAGGATCTCAAAACTGTATTCTTGAGAGGCAGCATAGATGAAAAAAGGGATAGACCATAGACTTACTAGATGCGTTCAACCATTTCTGCCTGATCCCATCTAGGACTCCAGGGATAGTCATTTATCGGAGGCGACATAATAGGTGTCCCATCGGCATTACAGTGCTGCAGAGGAATCAGATAGGCATGCGTCATTCCACAGGCTCAAATCACGGAGTAACAGTTTATGGTGAAAACCATCCTAGGGGGAGTCCTATACAGTGATGATTTTCATTTGCTTACACTAGCATCTAGTTGGTAATAAAAAAAAAAGATACCTATGTGACCCTGCTGCTCTGTCACCTAGTACATACATCTAGAAAAGAACAATAGAACAACTTTGGCCAAGCTACTAACGACCAGCTTAACTTCCAAGGCTGGCCTAACATGTGCAGCAGAGTAATTTCATGATATGTCAAACTACATGTTTGCATCATCTTGTGTTCATTTTCAGAAATCAGAACAATCAAGCATAACAACAAATGGTGGTGAAATGGAACAGGAAAAACTTAATAGTGAAACCTCTGATCAGCCAATAACAATGTAATTACAAATAAACATAACCTGAGAGCTCTGCAATGTGAGGACAGGTTGTTGCTTTGGGAATTGAAGGGGGATGCCAAAGTGAACCTGCAGCATCACATTACAATCTTGTCACTTGATAATGAACTAATTCAAGATTATAAGGCTATATAAAACAATAAAAAAGAATGATGCAAATTGTCAAGAAAGAAAGAAAGATCCATTGAATTACAGAAAGCATGCTTTATTCAAAATGTGACATTCAGCAGTTAGGAATATGACAGGTCGAGAGGAAATAAAGGGAAAACATACTCCACAAATCTACAGGTTTTTTATTATTTCAAAATAAGAATTGTGAGAAATGCACCATCGCAAACATTCTGAAAGTTGGTGACCAAGTACGACATACAGCATTGTGGTGCTGTTCCATGAGAATTAGCATGTTTCTGGATGCATGATCCTTTTCCTTCTCAGGTGTCAGGTTTTGTTTCCTTGATTGTTTATGCATTAAAGTGGTCAGTTTAAAGTGCTTGAAAATGCATAAATGTAAATGATTTGAAGTCTCTGCTTTGTGCAAAGGGGGAACACAAGTCCAGAGGAAAAAAAAGTATTTCCCCTGTTTTTTTTTACTAACGCCATGGTATGGAGAAAAAAAACATAGATGGCCCAGGTTCAAGCATTCTGTATCATACCAGAAATGTGAAAATTCCAGAAATGGAAAGAACTGTAGCCCTCCTACAAAAAATCTGATGCGCAGATGTATAATTAGTAGACTTGTTAAAATGCATGATTATGTAAGGGAAAACAATACTATATTAGTACCGGATCAGCCTCTAATGGTCTCCCAAAGGTAGGAGCTAGTGCCTCAATAAATCGTCTTCTGGAACCAATTGAAGCCGATGCCTCTACAAGCTACAGTGTAATTAGAAAAATGTAAGGAACAAAAGATACCACTAAAATTATACAAAGATAATCCCCTGCTTTATGGGCTTTCATGACATCACACAATTGTCAGCTAGGCAACAACTAGGTGCCAAGTCAGGCAGTGGTGGTCAGAGAAGCTTTGGGCATCATCACAGGCCGGAGTCACTGTGCCCAATAAAGGAGCTCACAAAGCTGAGGAAGGAGTTTGAGAGGGAGAAAAGTCACTATGATAGGGTTTAAGAGTCCCTCTCTCTGTGCATCATGGTAACCATGCATGCTTAATTAATAAAAATAATAAATGATTGAAGAGCATGCTTTGATAAATGAAAAGTCCATAGGTTCTAATGTTTTATACAACCAAGCACTTGAAGAACTACAAACAAAGGGTGAGATGCAAGAACTAGACAGCAAAAAAAGCACATGCAAATGCAGTCAGGCTTAAAGGTATCATTCAAATAATAGTATAAGGCCTACTGTGTTTTCCTCCTCCATTGTTCCTTATGTTGTGTCCCCCCCCCCCCCCCCCCCCCCCCCTCCACACAAAAAAAAAATCAAACATAGTCACAACAAAGACACAAATTTAATGCAACTGAACCAAACAACCAGTTGACATTCTGCAAGCCCCAACACCCATGATATATCTTACATGCATGGCATTGACATGAAAATTGCACAAAAAAATGCAAAACAACTACAGCACAGCTTACCAGACCGTTAAGACTATCTTCTAAAGCAGGAAGATACTCCGCCAAGCACCTACATATGATAGACCAAGGAGGTTTCATCAGTTACAAGGTCATTTGTGTCTTTTTAAGAAATGTTCTAATAAACAAGAACATATAAGGACATAACAAGAGTGTTATGTTTCGCAACATTTTTTTCTCGAACAATTATGTTTCGCAACATGATGTGCAGCAGGATAAGACAGAAGGAGAGACAATCTTCATCTAGTGATGTGGCAAATTAACTTACATCCCATTTGACCATGGAAGGAGTTTCACATCTTCAACTGATAGAAGTGACTTCAAATCTGGTGTTGAGATTAGTTTAAGTCGTGGAGCAGAAGGCATAGAAGAGTAACTTGAACTCCTACTAATTGGAAAAATGACCTGCACAAGAAACAAGCAACATATTTTTCAAATTCGCAATAGAAATTCATATATTCCATTGCCTTGCCAAACTATAGAAAGACAAACTGAAAACTGACAGCCAAAAAACTAAATACATTGGCGTGTACCCCTACTGCCGATAGCCGCTATTACGCGCTCCTCTCGTACCCTTCACAATGTATTTTACCAGCAGCACAGCGTTACTACCTCATATTATTCTCACATTGCGGACACCCTTATGTGTGCCAGGATGTGTCTGTCACTACTTGGAGACTTCTGCTGGGGGTTTCTCAATTTGTTTGCATGTAAAATTCAAATGAATACTTCTAATTGAACATATGAATGAAACCTCACCTATGTCAAGAGAATATTTAAATGCAACAATAAATTCAAATGAATACTTCTAATTGAACATATGAATGAAACCTCACCTATATCAGAGAACATCTAAATGCAACAATAAGGTTGTTGCCTGTGAAATCCTTTTTTTCAATTCCATATTTTTTTATCAGTGATACAGTGCTCTGGTCAGTCTAACATGCAAAAGGTGGCAAACTCAGTACATTGTGCACAAAAGTCAACGGAAACATTCTGAAACTGCCGGTAGTAGAGTGACCATATTGATCCTACTCAGTGCATACTTTGGTTGGAGAACATGCCAAGTAGACACTATCAGATAAATAGTCTAAAAGATTTCAATGGCATTGCAAATTTTAGTCATAATGTGAAGTTTCAGCAGGACTAACTAGATGAGAGTTTGCTGATATAACATTTATCAACAAGGCAACGATTCATCATGAATAGTGCTACTATTATCAAATGTTCATGTCTAGGTCCGTGGAACCAGTGATTTTAGAGATTAACCTGGAGATGGATCTTTTGAGGTAATCTCCAAGGACATCCTGGCACCAGTTTGGCAAAGTCAAAATCAGAGTCCAGAAGTGGTACAGCAAATTTCACCTCATCTGGCTACAAAATACAGTAATATGAGGTGAGCATAGATATCAATTTTCACAACAAAAAAAATGTGGAAATTGCAAACTTACCCTATCAGCAGAAGGTACCATGCAGACTTCAATCCCCTATCATGAGATAATTTCAAAAAGTCATTTCTCAACAAATGTATTCATTAAGAAAATTGAGCTAAGTGGGAAAAGCAGTTGGTAATAAGTCATTCAGGCCACTCAACCTTCAGCACATACTTAAGACCCTGTTTGTTTCTCACTATACTGCAGCCATACCATATAAAGGTTGCTGTAATAAGAATAAAATCTAGAAGCATACATCTGCACGTGTGCCATACTAATCTAATATATCAATGTCACCAGATGGGCAACTGTGGAAGTGATCGTTATGCCGTTACCTCCTTAGAGATAACAGTGCTTAGTTCAAACGCCACTCTTGCGTCATCCACCATGTGAACCCGCTTCTTTTGGTATTCAATGTACAATTCTCTGCGCCAATCAAAATGATAATTAAACAGTTATCAAAAGAAAGCTTAGCACCAAAAGTAACACGAGTAGCTCAGTGCGCTTTTGCCACCAACAAGAACATCTCATAATATCAATTTCTTCCAAACCACAAACCCGCCTCACAGACTAAAGTTGAAAAATAAAGTAGACAGATCAAGCATCCATTCAATCCTGGCTCTGACAAAAAACAAAGACACCAGCATTCATCCCTACCCAGTGCTTCCTATTCATAGACATGGTTTCCCATGTTTCTAATCCTCAGTCAGTAAATAGCACTACCACCACCCCAACCAGAAACAGGCAATGATGATCACACCATAAGCACAGACAGCTAGAGAAGCAAGAAGAACCTCACCGGAGCTCCTGTACAAGGGCAAGGAGTCCCTCGGGGGCGCGGCAATCCCAACGCGCCAAGCAGCTCTTATCGCCATTTCCAGCCACAGCATAATCGACCAGCGGCTGGAACCTCTCGTCCTCCGGCCCGAACAACACGTCTGGCGCCACCTTGGGAGACAGCGCATTGTACACGAAATCCCCTGCGGTAGCAGAATCTGAGCTACAATTCGAAACCCTAGTACCATTAGAGAGCTCGAGCGAGGGCAAGTTACAGTGGACATAGTCGAGGCAGAAGGGGATGGCGAGCGTGAACCGATCGGCAGGGCTACCGTTGCGGCAGCCGGACCAGATCTGCCCCACCTGGAAGCGAGCGAAGTGAGACGGCGAAGGCGGGGAAGAGGCGAAGAGCCGAGGGGGTGAAGCGGAGCGCATACCCTGATGGGAAGCTTGGAGTGCGACAGGAGGTAGTTGAGCTGCGCGGCGATGAGGGGCGCGAGCGGAGGCGCCGAGGCGGAGGAGGCCGGCCCGGCGGCGTCGGCGGACGGAGACATCGCCGGCGGCGGATGTGGCTGGCGATTAATTCCGGAGGCCTCTCTCTCCTCGACTCACACCAAACTTTTTTTTTATTTGTTTTTTTTCGCTTGATCTGTCTTTGGGTTTAGAAATAGGGCATTTGCCAGTTTAAACCCCACACTCCCACAGCGGTCGAATGAAACCTCTCCTAGGTGTGAAGAAGTTTCATCGTTTTCAAGCTCCAATCCAGAGTTTACTCTAGTACCTTGTCATCCAATCTAGAGATTTAAGTTGAAAATGAAACGTAGTGCTATTCTAAGGGTCTCTTTGGTTTCCACCTCCTAAACTTTAGTCATTTTAGGGACTAATAAGAGCAACTCCAACAGTTTGACAATTTTGATTTGGCAAAATATGAAATTTGTCAACTCTGAAATAGATATGCCAAAGAAAAAATATGCAATCTCCAACAGTTCCCCATAATTACTTGGCAAAAACGGAAATTATGGACAAGTGGACCCAGTCGTTGGCATCTCGTCGCGGAAAAATAAAGAAGAAAAAAAAGAAAAAGAAAAAGGCCGGATTCGGAATTGTAACCAAGCATCCTGGGTTCTATACCCGATTCAACACTAGAGCATGCAGCCGATCCGGGATACAGAACTATAGAAAGTGTGCAGTGAGGGATCTTTATTGGTAGCTAGTCTTTCACTTCCGCCTCTCCACTCCCATGCCTTTCTTGGTCGGACCAACCCAACCGGCGATTTCCGACAAGTCTTTCTGCGGAAGCGGAACAAAAAAAAGAAAGCTTTCTTTATTTTGGATAACCAATCCATTTTGAAATATAGTTGGGAGATTTTACCCAAGAAATGGGTACATAAAATGAAAAGATTGGAACATGGGAATAGATCTTATACCAATACTGACTACCCATTTCCATTGTTGTGCTTTCTAAAATGGCATACCTATACAAGGGTTCAAGTTTCGATCGATATTTGCGGAGTGGATCATCCCTCTCGAAAACGAAGATTTGAAGTTGTCCATAATTTACTGAGTACTCGGTATAACTCACGCATTCGTGTACAAACAAGTGCGGACGAAGTAACACGAATATCTCCGGTAGTCAGTCCATTTCCATCAGCCGGCCGGTGGGAGCGAGAAGTATGGGATATGTCTGGTGTTTCTTCCATCAATCATCCGGATTTACGCCGTATATCAACTGATTATGGTTTCGAGGGTCATCCATTACGAAAAGACTTTCCTCTGAGTGGATGTGGAAGTACGCTATGATGATCCAGAGAAACGTGTGGTTTCTGAACCCATTGAGATGACCCAAGAATTTCGCTATTTTGATTTTGCTAGTCCTTGGGAACAGCGTAGCGACGGATAATTCCGAATCTAAATAGGTCTAGTCCAGGGGACAAATCAATAGGAAATGCTATTTGCTTCTTAAGAAGAAGAACTTTTTTGAAATGAAATGAAAGAGCGGGCGTCGAATATCATTTCTTCAAATAAGGAAGAAGAAGTGTTATCGAAGGATTTCCTTCCATTCTTCCTAGTATGGAAGAAGTCAAGAAAAAGTACTGCGTCTCGATCTATACGAAAGGGCACAGGTTTTTTCTTTCGGTTTCATTGATAGCAGAAGAGTACGCTAGCTAGCGGAGCCTGAAAACGCTTGCTTGCGCCCCACCCCTACGGAAACTATTGCCTATGCTTGCTGCTCGCTCAATGTCAGTAGAAGGGAAGAAAAGATGGTCACTCTTTTTAGGAACATGGCGAGCCTTACTTACGACTGTTGCACTTCACTCGCAGCTCATTCATTCACTTGCTCATGAACTCGCAGCTTCGCCAGAAGCGACTAGTCGCCTCCTTTCCTCCGCCGAAAGATGCTTAGCCAGAAGCGACGAAGGAGGGGAGCTGGGGAAGGCCGACGATGGCAATGAGGGGGAAGCTGTCGTAGAAGCTTTGCCCCTTGCTTTACAGAAATTGTTATGAACTTACTAAATGACCTTATTTATTCTCCCGGAACGCTAGCAAATCTAATAGTTCCATCTGCTCTTCTTAACTTAAGAACGAAGGCCACCATCCTTCTTATTCAGGAACCCTTTGTTTGAGGAGGGCGTATCCCAGGGAAGGGGAGAGTGGCCGAGCGGTCAAAAGCGACATACTGTAAATATGTTGAAGGTTTTCTACGTAGGTTCGAATCCTGCCTCTCCCACTTGTTGTAGACTTAAGAGAAGTGAAAGTAGGCATTTGAGAATAGGTCATGTCACGGTTTATGTGTGAGAAAAGTCTTTGGGTAAGCTAGTAGGTAGAGTAGAAATAAGTAAAGGGTTTTTTGGTCTAAAGATTAGTAGTTCCTCGGTCGGTTGCTATGCAATCATGAAATTCGATTAAGCGATAATAAAAAGCAAAGGTCTATAATCTATACAGAGTAGGAGCCGTTGCATTGGATTTGATAGGAGGAACTGGTGATGTAGGATACCTTTTCATTTCTTCGAAGAACATCGAAAACAGTTTACGTCAAATTGGACTATTTTAGCAAATAAATAGAATAGGCTTTTTAGGCTTGTGCATCCGGTGGAATAGACTGTTGTTACAAGGCAAGAAAAGACTACTCTGAGTAGGTATGGTTGTCCCGTGCCAGCAGTAGTTTCTTCCCTAAAACGGTACTAGTGGAATGCCTAGAAACAGCCAAGCCATCCGAGTAAGAAAAGAGGGATCCTTCTTGTATGTCCTCGAGAGGAGCCTCTAATGACCTTTCCACACCAGTTTGAGGGAATCCAATCCAGGTGGGAACTCCTAGAATGGGGTTAGAACTTGTTTTTCTTCATAAATATGGGGAATCTGCCATCGAACTACCACTGGTATGATCCGTCTTCGATTGACCAGCATCAGGTATCGACTAATGGCATTTTAGAAAGCTTCTCTTCCCGTTCCTACCGTTTACTAATAATAAGAGTAGTGGTGCCTTTAGATTGATTTTCTTGTCTGTCTTTGAATGAGAGATGCATAAACTAAAGAAAAGATATGCCCATCTGGATAAATAAATCAAGGTGCTATTATATTACTAGGGGCGATCCTCTTTTGGTGGGGCAAAGGGAACGAAGAGAAGAGGTTTAGTATAAGAACAGAGGAAGGGTTGGAAAAAGATGAATCGGACTTGGCAGATTGAACTGAAGACTATAAAGAAGGAGGAAGAAAGCCCATAATTATCATGTATGACAAGGTTGTTCTTATCATGGTGAAACTGTTGGAAAAAGGTTACTGTGATTTTCTATCTATTAGTTGACTACGGAGCTTCTTCATCCCGACCTATCTATATGTGAAAAGCACTCCGTCAGAATCCTCATAGTACTAAGTCGTGGCTTACAAGCTAGCCCCTACTCCTTGTTTGGGCAAGATCTATATGGTTTACCAACCTGGCATAGACACCAGATCCTTTTTATCAAGCGTGCAGGAGAAAAAAGATTTGCAAAAACACACATGAAACATATTGAACTCCTAAGAAACACTTGACCTCAGGTGCTTTTTTTTTTCCTTCTGGATGGTTCTGATGTAGTGAACAGCTTCCGACCATTATGACCTTTTATTTCATTTTGGATTTTCTATAGGAACTCACTACTGCTGCATTTCAAATGTGCCTGCCTATTGCCTTAATTTACAGACCTCTGCGATTCACATATAGCCACACTAATGTAAGACAGCTCAATCGAGTCTAGCCTGAGATATAAAATAACACTAGCCAATCAAAAAAGTAGCCAAACAAAGCCAGGTAGTTTTCATCCATAAGTACACAGGTGAACAAGTAGAAAGAGCTTACTTGGTAGTGGGGAACTCTTGCATTATCTGAGTGTATATGCCTTTTCAAAACTAGCATCGTAGGAACTTTAAGAAAAAGATATTGTTTTAGCAGCTCTTATTTCTATTTTACTGCTCAACTCGCTCTTAAACATAAAAAGGGCACTTACCCAGAAAGGTAAGTTTTCTTACTAACCCACTTAAAAAGCCAGATCATATGCGGCGATATACTACGGCTGAAAGAAAACGAAGACAACAAAGCTTTCCCAGTGAGAAAACGGAGGACTTTACACACTTTTGCTTATTACCAAAGAAGCTTGTTGAAAGCGCTCGCTTCGTGAAAACAAAGCAGAAGGAAGCGGAATGTCCCGTCCACCAATAGTATAAAGAATTTGGATACGTCACTAATTATAGTGAAAAGGATCTTCGGAGTTTTTACAATGTTCCAATCAATGGGTAAGAAGATCCGCCCACAATATGTTCATCTCTTGCTTCAAAGACTAGTTCTTCCGAAGGAGAGAAATGAAGAGTAGTTGTAAGATAACACCGAGAATAGTTACGAGCCATATGTGACTGTGCAAAAAGTACGATTTACCTGGCAAGCATTTCTTTTTTGAATTCATTAGCAACAAGCTGTTTGTGTATCACTTTGAACTGGGAATTCATTTATTGCTTTTTCACTGAAGTACTCTTGCTTTTGAACTCAGCGAATCCCTCCTTTTCCTCCACTCTCACCATTATACCTCCACCTGCTTGACAAGAAGGTAGCAGAGGGAGTGATGGTGATTGAGAAAAGATATGGTATTTGGGGGATGCAATACGAAACTATGTTATGTCAGATATGCGGAGGGCATACTAATAGGAATTCCGAATAGATGTGGGTACCTGCTGCGAGATAAAGTAAGGAACCTTCTTCTTTCAGTATGCAAGAGTCTCGGTATTCGAATAAGATGGTCCAGGATGGAGGGCAACAAGCTGGGGGAAGAAGGAACCGAGGAATACCAGTCAGGTACAGGGATTAGTACTCTCTTTATCCGATGAGGGCAAAGTCAGAGCTTACATTCCCATTACAAGGTGGAAAGTCCTTTGACAACTTGAAAGAGAAAAATGGGCGAAGAACAAAGAAAAGATGGCCTTCAAAGCATTTTCTTGCAAGGGCCTATCGCGAAAGAACTCAAGCCAATACTTTTGAACGTAGTAGATCCTAGGAAACATACGTACGAGATATTTAGAGCCCTTCTTCGGCAAGGGTATCCGGTAAAAGGAGGACGGTTCCTAATCTTTTGATCGGCAAAGGGTTCAATGCATTGATTTTCGCCTATGAACGAGTCAATCAGCTAGATCTACTTGCGGCAAACGGCACCTTCCTTTCCCAACCAATGGTACGTAAGGCAATGGTTGTTATTGAAGTTCAGATCAGGGAATACCCTAGGTTTCGGCTTTTTCCACGGTTCCGTAACGGTAGGTTTCGGCTCCTCGCTACATCCCTTCTGCTCCTACTAAGGACGTTGCTGAACCGATAGGATTTGCCGAGTGAGCACTACCATAACTTATGGTATCTGACCAGTGTTAAGCATTAGCCAACCAGGGAAAGAAACTAAGCGACTACCTGCGCTGTCACACGGCTCCATTTATCGAAGAAAGGGATTAGACTGCTGCCATTAAGGCAATGAAATTTACGAGGAAGAGTAAGGAGTTTGGAATGACAACTAGTCACTTCTTGCTGAAGATCTGTTCAGTGAAGGAAGCTTCACTATGATGTGTTAATGCCAATGGAGGATATGTTGCATGTTTGGTGTCCAAAGAAATGAGGATACTGGAACTAGCTTCTGGGGTCCAAGGATACCTCCGCCTTTCACTTTCATCTCTTGATACCGAAATTCGCCTAAGGTCTCGCCTTCTACTCTACTTTGATTCAGATTCATTTGTCGAGAGATAGTGGATAGAATGAATAGTAGAAGTTCCGCTGTAAGCAGTTACGAATGGGGAGGGTATCATTAAACCCAGTCTTCGCTTAAGACTTATCTAGTTTTGCTCCCTACTCTCAAGTAAGTAGAAGGGGAAGGGATGGCAGGAACACGGTAGGGCTTCGGCTCTTCTTTATCGGTAGTCTTTCTTGCTATAGGTAATGTCTTGACTTCGTTGATGGTTGCAGGAACTGCTTCAGTTTCACAGGCCCCTTTCAGAATGATATGTAGTAGCTCATCCTAATTGAAGTATTTCATTCTGGCGAGCGTTCCTTTCATTGGAAATCTTATGATTGAGTGAGTGTCTTTCCTGGTTTTTAAAGACGGGTTTTCATATGTCGTCTGCGCTTGGCTTCGGCTGTAGAAAGAAGTCCCTTTCTCTCAGGCAAGAGGAGCCTTATCCAGGATTCGCTCTAGCCGCTTGACTTATCTGCTTTTGGCTCTAAGGGTATCACTCTGTCTTTTTTCTATCTTTTAAAACTATTAAGATTCTGCTTTTCCAAAGGACTCTAACTACAAGGTATTGCTTCGAATGGCCCCGTATAAATAGATTTCAGAAGGAATTGACTGCCATTATTGTTTCCGTATCTGGCACTGCTCAATCCTCTATGGAAACAACGGTACTTCCGTTCCTTTCATATCCTGCCTTGCCAAAGAAAGCGCTATTGAATTCCAAACATGCGCTCGATGACTTGATCACGAACGATACAACCCTTATCTTATTGATAGTTCAGCATTCAAGTTAAGCATGAAAGAGAACGGGGGTAGGTCAAGCTAAACCAGAACAATCCGCGCTAGTAGCTCAAAGCAAGAAAACGTATGCTAGTGACTAAGGCGCAATCCAACTGCTCTATAAAGGCTCTGCTTGTGCAATTGCCCCTTACGAAAGTCCAGGAAAGGATGGATAAGAGGATGAGTTAGGGAATCCTACGTAGGTACGAAATGAAATCCACTCCTAAACTTAGTTGTATTGGTATTGGCCTGCCACCTAGCTAGAATAGAAGGAAGAATCTCGTATATTCAAGTTGAAGCTGATTTAGAAGGATCAAGTAAGATGAAATTTCCCTGGCTAAAAGGAAGGTGTGTTTGCTTAAGGATGGGGAGCCGGCGAACTACGCAATCTCTACAGCATCGAGGCTGAAGACAGGTCTTTACGACGACTACCGCAGATAAACAGGTCTATCAAACCCAGAACCAGAGTAGGGAAGTTCTAGATTTCTCCGTCCGACAGGAAGAATGTACAAGAATTCTGAACATAGAGAAAAGAATTGAAGTGAAGTAAACAGATTCAAGTTATCCCAGAACCTTGGAAAAGCAGTTCAAAGCAAAGGGTTGACGTGGAGTCCCAGGTTTAGTATATAGCACTAGTTCGAGCTGACCTTGGCCATTGCCTGCTAACTACGGTCATTATATGTCAATTCAGATCGCACACCGAAAGCAAAGCAAAGATCAGGGGATTGCCAACTTGAATGAATGTAATCAGGTTACGGTGTAGGGGAGTCCAATAGGGACATAACTAGTTGCGACAACAAGCAGCAAAACAAAGACCTTCCTCTCAGGGCTTTGTAGGAGGTATCTTCATTATCAATACTTCTCCTGACATCTCAAGGTAACCTGAAAATAGACATCCCTGTAGGAAGATCAAACTGATTGAATTTCAGTAACCAAGTGAATCTTGATTCTTGAATTAGAAGATCAGCTAAGCCTTATTTGGTCACTTCAGGTACAAGCATTCATAGTCATTATGGGAAATTCTTTTCTAAAGGAGATGTGTATTAGTTCCTTTTCTATATGGAAAATGGAGGTCTAGCCACAAAAGGTCTTCCTCAAGTAGAATTATAGAAGTGCCTTCGATTGATTTAATATGATGGGTTGAAGGTTGGAACGAATGTATACCACTTGGAGTACCCTGGGTTTTCTTTATTGGAGCTGAGCTGACCATAGCCCAAAGGCGTATTTCTTTGGTTAAGAAGAAGATCCTAAAGGTTTCTCGATACCAGGGAGTACAGATCCATAATAGAAAAATCTCCATTGCTTTCCTTCTCTGTTTGGCTGTTTAGTAGGAGTCGCTAACGAGTGAATGTTTCTCCGGCCCATTGCCGACTCGGATTTCAGTATCGTATTATTGTTCTTTGTCTAAGTTCTATTTCTTTCTTGCTTTCAATGTCCCTCAGTTAGTGCAGTTGCTAGCCTTTCGCTTCTCACCTTGAGTTGACTGAGACTGAGAGTCAGGGGATGTGGCTAGCTAGTCTTTTACTAAGGTTGATTTCAGTTTCTCTGGTTCTTGATTGAGTCTTTGTCTTGCAGTTGCAGGAGTGATGTCAAACCTCTTTCTTGAGTTGTCTGTATTGGAAGCCATGTAAGCGGCTTCTTCCGAATTTGCCTGTACTCCGGGTCTAGTACGTATGAAAAGATGTCAGCGTCGTGGCGATTGCCTTTCCTGGTGGTGAAGGATTCTATTCCCGAGCGGCTAAGGTCCAATCCGGTATTCTATTTCGTCTGTGCGAGCATTAAAACCAACCATTGCCGACGTCCTCATATTCTCTAATTTGGCTAATCTCCGTGCATTAGCAGGTTAAGCAAATCGATTCCAACTCAGTGGCAGATAGGCTGCAACATTTATTTCCTAATAACGAAGACTTTCTTTACTACTTTACCAACCCATATCACGTTAACTGATACTGTGCCTAGTGATTGATGAAGGTCACAGAGGAGTAAGAATAGCAAAGCCTACAAATAATGTGATAAGAGTTCGGTTTGACGTGGCTGGACATTTAGGATTAGCTTACTTGGCGCTATCCACAGTTACCACCTTTTCAACCACATCATCTCTTTTACTTTCTCTCGAAGCTTCTAGCCAGCGAAAGCCTAGTGAATCCAGAGCCATCTTCCTTCCTATTAGCTCTCTCTCAGGGATTCGAATGCCCATTGGCATTATTAAAAACAAGTGCCCAACTTGCATATCTCGGGAACTCTTGAAACATAAGGAATAGGAGGATGCTGAGACATTGTTTCTCTTGAAAATGAAGGCTAGAAGCCGTGAAAAAAAGGAAGAAAAAAAAGGAAAAGGAAAAAAGGCCGCCGCCCGGGTTTTGCCGTGAAAAAAAGGAAGAAAAAAAAAAGAGTCGCCGCGCCGTGAAAAATATCGCTTTGCCTCGCCCTTTTCACGGTCGTCAAATTACCAAGTGCGGGCTCCTATTTGCAACTTTGGCAAAAATGTCAAGCCCAAATGTCAAACTGTTGGCCAACAGTTTTTTAGTTTTTTTTGGCAAAATAAAATATGCCAAGTCTAAATGTTAAACTGTTGGAGTTGCTCTAAAGTGACTAAAAAGGTGACTAAAACACTTTAGTTTCACTAGTCACTCAAGACTACTAAAAGGTAACTAAAATATTTTAGTCCACTAAAGTTTAGTAGGTGGAAACCAAACATGTCTTAAGTTAAGAAATAAAGACGGTTTAGCTTCTATAGCTGCTATAACTACAAGAGTAGGACATCGGTCATCCATCATCTCTTGTCGTCTACTATGAATAAAAAGGAAAAAAAACATATGGTGTAGGAGGAGACTCTGAGCCGGAGAATTGCATGTAGCTATAGATGTCCGTTACATGCAAGATTTTGTAGGGATTTCACCGTCTTTTTTCCATCTACCTTGGTGTCTATAAGCTTATAGGACATCTTTTAATTTGAGACATAGAGAGTATGAGTTAATTAAGATTTAAGAAATGAAATCAAATGTTCCATGAATGAAACTCTTTTGGCCCATAAAACTAGTGTCCAAAATGTTAAGTCTCAGTTTTTTCTTCACAATTGTTTTCACGATTTTGCCATATCGATCATTTGAGCCCGTTGAAATGCTGATATACATACCATTTTATTTCAAGCTGGGTAAAACCTCTTATATTTCTTTTTTCACATCAATGTCGTTGATTATGCTAAAGCATGACCTTATTTGTTGAGAACGAAACCGGGGTTGAGGTTAGTTTAGCATGGTTGCAAGTCCCCTCGAGCTATAGTATCTACTCAATACACCCCATAATGTCTCTTACATTTGATGAGAAAACAATTTAAAACAAGTATATGGTTCTAGAAGCCATAGTAGAACGCGGTACATATAACCCAATAATAATTGATGGTTGACCGTGAGGGATCTAGCAACATAAGAGCATCTTCAAAAGACTCTCCATATCATTCCTATATGTTAGAAATAAAGATTTTGGTCAAAAAACTACCCTGCAACAACTTATCTAAATGGTCTTCTAAATATAGTCATCCTCTATTCCGGATTTTTCGCTAGCCAAATATAGAAGACGAGAATGACTCTCTAGAGTATGCATGAGATTTAGAAAAGCTGTTGGAAGATGAAAAGCTATACAAAACGATTTTTATGCAAATGACTCTCTAAATGATGATTTAGAGAGTGAGATTTAGAAAGACTCTTGGAGATGCTCTAACAATTAATATTCTATATTCTGTGAATTACATAGCAATTAGTATTTTGTCCTCATTACAATATAGTACCAAACATCCAAAAAAAGTGAGCAACTGATTTTGAAGAGAGAGAGAGAGAGAGAGAGATCGTGATGGGGTTGGAGTACAAGTTATTTCATCGTTTGCAAAAAGCCCATGACAGTTGCTGGGTAGCTAGCGATTGCTGGGTTGAGATAACTTTGTCTTGTTTATGGGCCGGCTCAACAAATGTGAAGTCCACTCGCGAACCTGCCGTTGCTAGTACTAGATCAAAAAGGAAGCCACGCGGCGCAATCTACTTCCACGGAGGACGATCTCCGCCGCCGCCGGAGCGCACCATCATCATCCTCCTCCCCCCTGCTCCAGCAGGCGGAGAGGAGGCAGGGTCGTAGGGACAACAACTCCAGGACCAGGAGGCCGGCATGGCCACGAGGCGCCAGCGCGAGCCCGCCGCTCCTCGTCCGGCTGCGAACCCAGGTGCGCGTGCCCAATTAATCGCTCAATCAACTTGGTCTGATCGGCGACCCAGGGGGGTCGTGGTTTATCTGTTTCTCCATTCCTCGCGATGTTCGGGTCTGCTTGCTGTTAGGGTTCAATCAGGGGTCGAGAATCGAGATTTCGTGCGACATCGATGCGGTGCTACACGCTAATGCCGTCCGAGGGTCGACTTCTCGATCAGTTTCTCACTCGAGATCATATTATTTTTGTAGGGATTCCGCAATGCTCGACTCGTTCAGGTATCAGGATTCAGACGCCCGCCGTGGCCGTTCGTTCAGGTCCCAGGAATCAGACGGCCGCCGCCGTGGGCAATGTCGGCAACCACGTGAACGCCCCTGTCGATGATAGGTTGGAAACATGAATAGTCCCGAACATCTTTGGGTGCAGCTGTCAGAATTCATTCTAAACATGCATGTCATCTTCACCCTCACAGGTGGGCCAATCGCCGCCGCCTTACTAGTAGCCTCAGCGCCCGCCGGACCAACGCCGCCGCGGCAGACGCGGTACCAATTTCCATTATCGTGATTGATTATTCTGCCTCGGACTGAAACATGCTGTTATCTGATCCTAGTTCGTCTTTTGCAGAATATCATAGCTTCTGCAGGCTCCTGCAGCAGTGGAGGTGCCAGTGCCAGCAGGGCTGTCTCAGGCGAGAACAAGAAGGGTGCAACCACTAGGAATACTAGAACAAGGGCAAAGACACCTACTTGTTCCATTTCCCTCATGGAGAGAGTGGCTGCAGCTGAAGCTAAAGCTGCTAGGACTGCTTCACTGTTTCAGGTGCTCAATGACAGATATGAAAAACTCGCTGGAGATTATCATAGGTACTTTCTCGACTATCTCGCTGCTTTGTGTGCTTTTGTTAATTAGGTGCTGGTCGGTGCTGCGATGGGTTCATTTGCACGGAAACCATAATATGTGTATCTCCTCGATCCAGAACTTGAAGAAAGTATTGACGCGCGCGATGGATGACTAAACATGATTATTAGTTAATTTAATCTTCCCGATTTTTAACAAGGAAAGTATTAGCCAACTTGTTCTTCATTACATAAAATTCTGAAGCGTTCCATGGTAGTAGGGCATTATTTAGCTGATGCTGCTACACAGTTAATATATAGGGAAGCCCACAATGCTGTAAAAGTTATTAGCTATTAGTATCTCAATCGTGACGTTAACTGTTTTCTCAAGGCGTATCCTTTATCTATTATTTGGATTTCCTTAATGACGCTACGTTAAAGCTCGTTTAATTTCTTCAAAATCTGCAATGCTGCATTAACAGTGTAGTTTCTTCCAAATGCTTTGCCGCTATATATGATGCTAATTGTTTCCAGTTCTTACTCTCTTGTAGTTTATGTTTAGAATGAATTCTGACAGCTGCACCCAAAGCTCGTCATGCTTTTGTTACCAACTTCACCCGCTTCTGGGTCAAGTTGCACGTGTGGATCAGCAAATTTGTAGGTAGAGGAAAGAATGAAATTATGTTTATTCATGATATAGTCTTCAGACGTACCGTTGGTTCTTCATGCATGTACTACCTACTTGTAATAATAATTATGGATTTTATAGCAAATTAAAGCAGTATCTCTAATTCTTTACGTATATATATGTGTGTCATGGTGAACAGGCGTACCATGTTTTTCACTGAAGCAACACAGACTGTTTCCAAGCTTCATGCCAAGGTTGTCAAGAAGGAATCCGAGCTGCAGAAGATGTGGGATTTAAATGTGAGGCTACAACATGTGGTTGATCAGAAGGAGGCGCAGCTTCAGGCTATGAGTGAACAGTGCAAGGCCCTGGCATTGAGCTCCAACTAACTTGGGGCGTGATAAACTTGAGGTGTTTGCAATGCATAAGCGTAACAATTTTACTTTTACAGTGTTGCAAGAGGGAAATAAGAGCTGAGGAACAGATGCACTGAGACTGTCTGCCATGGCTGTTCGATAATGCGTCCTGGTGGAAAGGAAATGCGTTTAACAACACTCCACAAAGTCTGGAAGCATGTATATATGAATGTTTGTTTAGCCCATTTGCACACTATTTGAAGACACTGCAAGGTGGTACTCTCTGTTTCCGTTTGATCAAAATGATTATTCCACTTTATTGGTCACTTTGCCTGTTTAAATAGACTTTTAGCATGGATATTGAATAATGGCTGATTGCAATTGACCAACTACTTTCAGCATTATTTCAAAGACTCGTATGCCATAAAAAATGAATCGAAGCATTGATAAAATATACACTCTCTGCTATGCCATATACTTAGAATGAATTGAAACATTGATAAAAAATATCCACTCTCATAAGTTTGTTGGAGCTGCGCTTATTAAGATCTTATATGTATATAAACACACGTAAATAACCAAGCATAGGTAATGAGAACAGTCCACAGGACAAAATCACAAAAAACGAGAAGTTTACAGGAGGTAACCAAGGAGAATAAGAGCCATGTGTGAAATTCCTACTAGTACATACGAAGTACGCCCTCCATTCCAAATTGTAAGTCATTCCAAGAATCTTGTAGAGTCAAAGCAGTTTAAGTTTGACAAAAAATTATATAGAGAAACATAAATATTTATGACATCAAATAGGTATAATATGAAAATATAATTAATAAAGAATCTAATGATATTTAGTTGGTATCAAATATGTTATTATCATATTATATAAATTTGGTCAAATTCTATAAACTTTGACTCTCTAAGATTGTTGAAATGACTTATAATTTGGGCATCAGTCCACCAGTCAGTTCAAAAAAGGAGCCTTGCAGTGTGAATCGTGATCTCGACTCCTCTCTTCCATTTTTTTTTCCAGATACTATAAAGTAGGAGTACGAGTCTCCCCCACCGCGCGCCTCCTCTCCCAGCACCCCAAGTCAGCCGCGGTGCTCTCGCGGGAACAGCGGATCGATCGAGAGGAGGCAGGCAGGGATCGAGGAACAACTCCGGGAGGCCGGCAGGCCGACATGGACACGAGGCGGCAGCGGCAGCGGCAGCGCGAGGCCGTCGCTCCTCGGCAGGCTGCGAACGCAGGTGCGTGCGTAATGTATACACAATAATCGCTCGATCGGGTTGGTTTCATTCTGATCTGCGACCGCGGAGGATCGGATCGCGCGCGGCTTATTTGTTTCTCTCTCTTTTCTATATATATATATATATATATATATATATATATATATACTTTCTCCATTCCGCGCGATTGTAACAGGGTCCGGCCGCTCGATCGCTGTTAGGGTTTAATCAGGGTGCATTTGCATTTGGGAGGTTGATTTCGTACAGCATCCCTGCATGTGTTGGGAGATGAGATGCCAATACCGTCCATGCATGGTTCGACTTCTGATCAGTTCTCACTCGAAATTTCTTTCCTGGGGATGCAAATGCAATGCTGCGCTCGTTCAGGTCCTAGCAGGAATCAGATGGCCGCCGCCGCCGCCGCGAACGGCCGACCGAATCGGCAGCGAGCGCTTGGCGATATCAGCAACCACATGAACGCCCCTGGGTTGGAAACATTAACAGTCACATACTTTTTATTTTGATTGGACATTGGAGCCGCTTCGTCTTCTTCCTTCATTCATCTGTTTTCTCTGAAATATGCATGTCGTCTTCACTGTCACAGGGAGGCCAATCGCCGTCGCCTAACCAAGAGCCTCCTCAGCGCCCAGCCCCAGCCCAAGGCCACCGCAGCGGCAGACGAGGTTCCTCTCTCTCTTACTAGCGTGATTAATTATATGACTCTGAAGTCTGAAACATTCTGTTGTTATCTAATCCCAGTCACGTCGTCTTTTGCATGCAGAATACCATAGCACCTGCTCATCCTGCAGCAGCAGTGGTGGAGGGTGGCAGAGGAAGTAAGGTCGGCAGGGGTGTATCAGACAAGAACAAGAAGCTATCAAAGGGGGATGATACTACTAAGGTTACAGGTACAAGTACAAGGGCAGATGCAGAGACGGACGACGTATTAGATCCCCTCATGAAGAGAGTGGATCAAGCTCATGCTCTAGCTGCTAAGGCGAAAGAAAAGATGGAGATGACTTGGCCACTGCTCGAGAGGTATGAGAGGCTGTTAAAGAAAATCAATGGAGATAAGCAGAGGTACTGTACTTTCTGAACTATCTGACCGCTTTGTGTATTTTTGTTGGTTGCTGGCCGAGTTCATCTGCACGGAAAACCATGCATATATATATATATATATATATATATATATATATATATATATACCCCTGTAGAACTTGAAGAATGGCAATGGATTAGTAAACATGTTTTGTTTCATCTTCCACAAAGGTCTACCCCTTCATTCCCATTGAAAATGTCATTTGAAAAGCGTATCTATGAGAGAAACACAGTTTTCTAGTGATATTTTTAATGAGACGAAGGGAGTATGATCTTGTTGCACGTGCATGAACACATTTGTAGAGAGCATGCTTGGTACTTTGTCTTGTCTTACGAACTGTTTGTCTTTACCAAGTTGATCCTCAAGTCCATTCTTTAGCGCTTGGCAGGCTAGTATGTTTATATTTTGCTACATAGGATCCAAGTTTTAACTCTTTAATTGATATCGGAGTTCCTTGTCTTTGTGATGAACAGGCTTGAGAGTGAGAAAGCTCACAAAGAAGCTCAAGTCCAAAAGCTGATGGAGGAGAATGTCAGGCTAGGCGCAATGCTTGACAACCTCCTTGTTCTTCTTGTTCTTCTTCTTATTATTTTTTTAAGATATGAATAACCGGTTTTGTATTAATAACCAAGAGTACAGATTTGCAAGACTATATGCATGAGAGGCGCTTCCTCACTTGACAGAGCGCATCGTGAGGATGAAAGAAAATATTTAAGCTAAACTACTTGCTAAATGGTTGGCAATCATTACTGGTCGGAGGACTTGTCCTCTAGCCGAACTCCAAATTGAGCATTCATTGCAAGTTTATGCCGCTGAATCAGCACAACTAGCAGGCCCTGAACCTGAGGCGGCTTCCCTTGCCTTACTGATGTAGGAGTACATTACAGGCTACCGTTACATTTTGAACGTTAATCGTCTGTGGGTGGATCTTTTGATAATTTGCCAGGGACATTTTGGTACCAGTTTGACAAGGTCCAAAATTAGAGGCGGGGCAGCACATTTCAGCTCGTTTAGCTAAACAGAAATATCACATTATATGATGAGAATTGTTAGAAGTGAAATGCAAATGGAATAAGATTTGGAAGAATTGCTTATGTTTTATTGATCTCTTATATATATATATATATGAAGGGGTGTCACGAAGGGACATGACTGTTCGCAAATGACATGTTCTTTATAAATAAATGTTTAACACTATCCACTGATACTGTACTTGATGGATGAGATCATTTCGTAAAGAGACGTCTATTTATGTGTAGGTATTGTTTCACAACAATCCATGATTGTAGTTGTGCCCGCCCAGAAGTTCTCCATCCACGGCCCATACGAAACCTACCGGTGACCTGCCGCTAACAGACTCTTTGCAAACCAACTTGGTCCAAACTGCCTCTGCAAGCACGGCGCGACAGGGAGTGTCGTGTCATATATCCTCTGCCTAAAACTTAGACGTTGAAAAATAGCTAGTGTTCAAAATTTAGATGTTGACAAATCCTAATTCCTATCTAATTCATTTCATTAAAATTAGGGGATGAATTAACCAACGCCCAACAAATAAACTGTGACCGGATTGCTTGCAAACAATAGTCAAGCAATTGATTGTGGAAAGACAAAGTAGGCAACATGACTATTGCTTGAATACGTGTCCTCGCTAGTCATCAGTTCTGCATCTCATCTCCCTCATTTTGCATCTTATCTTCCTCTGCGATCCTCTACATCTCATCTCCCTCATTCTGCATCATCTCACCTTCCTTTGAGGTCCATGACAACATGTAATATCTGATGTAGCCCATCTCTGCGATCTTGTACTCGAACACCGTGGGTAGCTCGGATGAAAGACTGATATATAGTCACTTGATCAGACAGGGTAGACACCTTGGAGAAGGAGTTGATGTGCTTCAGGTCAAAGCCCAGGGAAACCTCTTTTTTCATCTCTATAAGGAGGGTAGTAGGTTCTTTTGGCTGCATTGGTACAAACATGCATGACCCATTAACTAACTAGTGCACGTACATAAGCATAAACATGATCCATTCTACAGTATCTCTTAAAATAGTACAGTAGTTGAATGGCACATGATACTAAAGATGTTACTCCATAAGATATGATAGAACCAATTGGAATTTATTGAATGATAAACAGATGGTAACCTGCACTGCAGAGTAGTAAACCACCTCCACCCAGATTTTACAGTTAAGAAGGAAATTAGCAATAACAAAAAAAAACGCCTGATTCAATCATATTTACCAATACCAATGTAATCAACCAAATGAAGAGCCATGTTCCGCTTTATGAAACATATAAACAAATTAACAAATCCAGTTATACAGACTAAACCTGATATGCACACTTGCTAACAACTGACATTAGGCCGGGCATTAAGAATCGACAACACATCACTGATATGCATGCATGATTGTTCACTGCATTTCATGTTACAGTCACATACAGATAGATATTCAGAGGATGATATCCATTCCAACAATTTGAGGGGCTAAGAGGGAGGGTAAACTGGTAAGTACCTTGCAGGCAATTGTTACGGTCCCATTTCTTCCCCGAGTGAAGAAGTTGACACGCTCCTTATACACCGAGATAAGGACAACTACGGCAGGAGATGGAAAGGGTTCAAGATACATCCTCCATCCATGTGCAACAGTAACAGTTAGCCTAATAAATCACCAGGTAAAATCTACTCCCTCTGTCTCAAAAATAATGTCGTTATGAGAATCGTGCTAATCAAACTTTTTCAACTTTGACTAGATTTATAGAAAATGTGTGTAACATTTATATCTTGAAATAAGTTTATTATGAAAGTATATTCAAAGACCTACTCCCTCCGTTCCAAATTAACTGTTGTTTTAGGTTTCCGTGTCACAACTTTGACTAGATTTATGTAAAATACGTGCAATATTTGTGTCTCTAAATAAATTTATTAAAAAACTAGATCAAAAGATCTATCTAATAATATCAATTATGTATCATAACTATTAATAATTTTTATATAAAATTAATCTAAGTTATTTCTCGGGGAGTGAGAAAGATAGATATTTTGGAACGGAGGGAGTATCTAATGGTACTAATTATGTACCATAAATATTAATAATTTGTCAAATATAGTTGGTCAAAATTAAAAGATGTTAACTTTTTAGGAAGCTAGAATGATTTTTTTTTGGGGGGGACAAAGGGAGTATGTATGTACCAGTGTCCTTGTCCCTGTCCCCGCGGTCCCCGAAGGTACTGAGTTTCTTGCAGATACGCATAAACTTGGAAGAAGGCATGCGGACAATAGCCTGGAACTTGGATTCCGGGTATTCCGGGATTTTGAGGGGCAAGTCGCCGTTGACGTCCTCGACGAATTCAAAATAAAAACTCGAACTTTCACCATCATCTGTTCGTTTCCACAAACCCAACCAAAATCAGCACAGTGTCGTCAGGGGCAAAGCAAAGAGCAGCTAGCTAGCTAGCGCAAAAGATCGACGTGCGGGTCCCACACACACTTACCGCCGGGCGACTCGAACTTGAAGTTAACGCAGTCGAACCCGTCCTCCTGGGCCTTGACGGTGATGATGTCGTCGTCGTTGGCGCAGCGGAAAGCATTGGCCATGTCGACGAGGTCGAGGCACATGGAGAGGTCGCGATCGCAGTGGTAGTGGTTGAAGGCATCGGCGCGGAGGTTGAGTTTGACGAGGGCGACGGCGCTGCTGTCCATGGCCTGGAGCTCCAAGCCCGTGCTGGAGAAGTCGAAGTTGGCATTACTGAACAGGTCGCTGAGTGCTTCCAGGAGATTCTTGAAGAGGGTCGGTTGCGCCAGGCGCAGCTCCAATAGGGTGGGGGGCGACATGGCGGCGGCGGGAAGAGGGGCGGGGGAGATGGGCCAATTCTAGTTTTTTTTTTCTTTTTAACATGAAAATATAGTATTTCCATTAGCAACAATGGATCCGGCTCATGAAAACATGGGAGCCGACCGGGAGATAAAACAAGCCGACCATAACTTGCAAGGCAATCAGCTGTCTTATTTTACTGATTCTATAACATACTCCCTCCATCCAAAAAAAAAACGCAATTCTAGTTTTGAATTGCGTTTTTTTTTTTGGGACGGAGGGGGTACAAAGATTTACATTGACTAAACTGTAGGTACAGTAGTCACGAATCTTTGTAAAAACAAACAAAGCGTCTTTTGGGCTACGATCCAACTCCTTCCATTTAAGTGCACGACCAAGAACTGACTTTTCTGTCTCCAGCATCACCTCGTGTGTCACAAAGGGACGACTGTTCACTAACTACATAATCATATTCACTAATCCTGTACTTGATTAATGAGATCAATTCATGAAGAGATTCATGTTTGTGAAGAGACATCCGTTCGTCTATAAAGTGTGGTTTCACAACAAGAAGAAGGATCGATTTATACCTAAAAAATAATGGTTGCATAAATCGACAAACATACCATAAAGGTGGATAGTACTAGGTTATATCCCCAAGCGAGGGTGATAAGCAAATCAAGTGCATCATTTCAATCTTTCAAACCATGACGAAAGCTGCAGTGCACTTGCTTCCTTCTGAGTTTAACACCAAATCATTCGAGAATGTGGAAGTGGTACACAGCTAGATGCATCAATCTTCACTTCTGAGCTTTAAGTTAAAGTGAGAAACATTTACACAAACTACAACATGCAGGCAATAATTCTGCTTGCTTTAAACAATGGTGAAGTTCTATCCTGTCCCAGTACAAAAACAATCACAAATTTACAGGCTTCTATGTACAACCCGAAAAATGGCAGATGAAATCTCCTCACCCAAAACTGCCAGATTTCTGGCACTATTAAGATTTACACCTCGATTTGCATGTTCTGTTTTCGATGTCTATCAGTTTCTTCAATAGCAAAAGCATAGGAAAATGTATCATCAAACTGGGGCAGGTGAACTTTGCAGAGCTGTGAAGTAATCCTCTTCAACATTCTTTAGCAGATTGTCACTGCTTAAGCTGATACACCATGATATAGACCCTTTATCCAAAGGCCAAGGCAACAAAGCTGAAAATAACACAAAATTTTGCTCAGTTCAAGCTTTGTCATCATAAATATATATTTTTTCATGAATGAGCAGGAGAGCTGCACATCATCATTATATTAATAAGATCAACGAGTCTAAGAAGACTCATGCATGGCCCCTAGAGTAGGAAATAGTACAACTTTGCCAATAAAAAAACAAATAAACTACCAGCGACCTAACCACAAAATCTAGTCATCGTAAGTATATTATATTACTGCCAGAATATGCCAGACAAACAAGCCATCAGTCCAAATGAGCTTTTGGTCAGAAAATTAATGAAATCTTTTTACAAATGTCGAGGAACATGAATGCTAACTTAGGGCTATCACCAATTAAGTGATAATTTGATAACACTATTAACTGATAAAGCAATAGCTTGGCAATTTTTTTGGCTGCATAAAGTGTTGAATCCTCATAGAAAAACCTGATTGTTTCTTCCATGAAATTGTTGCATTAGGAGTTATTGACAAAAAGGGGGAATAACGATTCAGCAGAGCATGATGCATTTTGCTAGAGAAGAATTACACACATGTAAAAACAGCAAATTGAGCTAAATGTCTATACCTGCAGAATTGTTGGCTCCCTCCTCTGCTGTGTGCAACAAAATCGTCCCAGAAAGGATGGTTATTAGGCCACATAATTCAGAAGCAATACTACTGAAACTTTGACCGGCCCAGTCCTACATTTCATAGTTTCGTATAATAAGCCCAATAAGTTCAAACACAGCCACTTTCTGCTTAATTAACAAAACAAGTAGGACTAGTTTGTACCTTAAACATAATTCCACTCGCCACTATTGTAAGGGTAGTAAACATTACATAATAAATAGGAGAAACAATTGCCAGATTAAAGGTATCCAATGCCTGCAAAAAATAGAAGGAAGTTAGCATAACCCTAAAACTGAGATAAACGCTGCAACGATAAGAAATGTACTAAACCAATTTAAGATGCAAATTTTCTTGATAACTTGTAATGGATACTTGAAATATGCTTGTAGCTTGTTGCAGAATAACACATATTTTCTCAGAAATACAAGCTCTAGGTGCAATCGAGCAAAATACATTCACACGTGAAGCAACAGTGTAATAAAAGAAGACGTGCATACATACCTTGTTCAGATAATTTATTTGAGAAACCCCACAGACAATTGCAACCATAAGGAAAAACCATGTGTATGGATAAGCAGCCTGATTCACTCCATCCAACGTAAGCTTTATGGCAACACCAATGGCTTTGATGCTAACGACCTACAAAGTCAGTAAAGCTCAGTAACTGCATATATATTCATACAGTTAATCTGTGCATCTGCCACTCAAAGCACACTTACCGTTAGTGATCCCATTGAAGAGCAGATACCCAGATATATCAGGATGTTAGTCTGGCCGTATCGACGTTCAAAGAAGAGTACTAGTGTTCCCACGAGTAACAATGTTGTCAGCGCATATGCTAGAAATCCTGCCAATGATTGACAGACCAGGATGGAGACATTCTGTGAGAACTGCACCTCCAACAAACTGTTATGCACACGACTGGGTGCAATGGCTCACCTGGTTGGGTAGCTAGGTTCCAGATTTCTTTGACAGAGTTAGGCATATGCTCTTCAGGAGCATGCATAACAACAACAACTGAGCCTACTATGCACGATACACATCCAAGTACACCGAGCTTGTCAAGCCGCTCCTTGAGCACAAAGTGCGCCAACACTGAACTGCCCAATTCCAGAAAAAAAAACCAATGTCAAGCAAAGAAGATTGTAGGACCGGCATTTGCAAGTGGTATGTACCAGCTTGTGGTATGGTATGAAAATTCACCTCACGATTATGCTTAACGCTCCGAGTGGAGTCACGAGTACAGCTGGCGCAAATATGTAAGCAACGAAGTTTGCAACCTCCCCAAGCAGCACTTGTGATGATCAACACTAGGCAAATTCAGTTGGTGATGGCAAAGTTCAAATTGAGAGTAAATTTTACGTGGAACGCATGACATACTTGTGGTCATTCCGGCCCACCAAAGAGGCTCCGAGAGGTAAGTGTATCCTCCACCACCTGAAACGCAAAACAGAAATGGGCCCGATAAGATTTAATTGGAGGACTATTGGGCATGAATAGAGATTTCTTTTAAGTAAGCTTATTATAATCGGAGGACAATTGAGCATGAATAGAGGTTTTGTTTTATGGAATGGCTGATAGTCCTTTTAACAGTTTGATGAAAAAAGTAGACATAATTGATTAAGTTGAATACAACAATACTACTCCGTAGATGTAAATATGAGAGCAACCAAATTGGCCACCGAAACAGCCCCCGAGCTTGGACCACATGTAGTACATCTAGAAGACGGTGAGGACGGAACCGCTCATGACGCGCACGCACAGGTTTGTGACTTTGACTAGCGACGGCGCAGGATTGCCAAGATCTAGAATCGCAGACATCATCAGGCAGGTCCAATGGCGGCAGACAAAGCGTCAAATCACGCACCGGCACGGCCAGTTTTGCAGGCCGCGATGTGTCGCCCGGATCCAGCCGCCAGCGTCTGTCTGTCTGTCTGGAACCAACGCGGCCAAGTGACGAAAGCGAGCGGCGCGGCTGGATTGTCAACGCTCGATCGGATCCGGTTAGTGAATGCGGGTTCAGATTCAGAACGAACGACCTCCACGGGGCCCGGGGCAGGAGCATATCGGATCAGACGACTCAAGAGGCAGCACTGGGCGGGATCCTATACCTATCCTAGGACGGACGCGCGTAGAGAAGACGAGGTGGGGTACCTGCGCGGGCGCCGCACTTGGCGGCGCGCAGGAGGCCGATCTTCTTGAGGATGAAGCTGGCGCCGATGAAGGTGCTGGAGGCGACGGCGAGCGCCAGGCCCTTGGTGTTGTCGGAGACTGCTTCCTCCATCGCCCTGTGTGGTGGGTGGATGTTGCCAAATGCCGTCCCCTCTGCCTGCGCTCTGCCGCCGAGGTTTCTCCCCCTTTCCTCGCTTCGAATCGAAGGCAGGGAATTTGAACGGGGGAGGAGGGAACGGGACAAGGGCTAGGTGTGGTGGGGGACCGGCCGGCCGGCGCACCGCAGGCTGTCCCCGCCTCCGCGCTCCTCCTCGTCTGATTTGTCGTTGGCTCCTCCTGACCTCCGCGTGCGCTACTATTCTCCAGGCTCCCTCCCGCTACGAGCCTACGACGGCTGCCGGCCGGCCGGCCGTCCGTTGATTGGTGGGTGCCTGCGGCCAGCCTGGTTGGCTGGCGCGGGGCTCCGCGATGGATGCGAGGGGAGGGCCAGTAAGCGCGCACGAGCGGGCCCCACACACGTCCACACCTTGACCCTCCTCCCCTCTGCTTCCAAGTTCCAACGACGACGCCGCCAGGGTGGACGATGGCGATGGTGGGGCCGAGATGTCAGCCCGTGGAATGCGCGGTCTTGTCCCATTATAACATTCAGATTTTGTTTTTATTATTAATAAAATACAGCAGTTATTTCTACTCGGTCGCTTCGATAATTTCAGAGTGAGATAGTTCTAAGCTTAACAAGATATTTTTAAAAGGAATATCAAACAAATATAATCGGACGCATGAAATGTATTTTTACAAACATCGATATTAGTTTTATATAGACTTAGTTCAACTTAACAAAGAAATTGACTTGGTTCAACTATTTTTGTCGAATGCGAATATTGGCACGTTGGCTATTATCAGTACCGTGAGTTTTGAACTAAAAAAATGTCAATCATCCTCGGTACGACACGTGTCCAGCCACCAAACGATTCAACAATTCAAGGAAGCTACATTCTCCTCCAGTTTGTTGAATTGTTTGTCGGCATCCTCGCATGATCCGTCGATGTCCAAACGGCGAAGCAAACGAGTAGTAGAGCAGTGCTTTTCAAAAGAAAAAAAAAACAAGATCGGAAAAAAAAAACCGAGTAGTTTTGTACTAGTCGAACATTTCTGTTTTAATTATCAATTTTCAAAACTGATATAGGTTAATAATGTTAAGGTTTATTTCTTTAAGTTCCACAATGATAAACACTTTTAATAACATGTAATTCACATGCTGTAAAACTAGATTGTTTTTTTTCCTGTAAATCGATGGTCAAAGACTAAAAATGCTTGATTTAGAACCAAATCAATACCTCATGTAATTTAAAATAAAAGAGTCGTTACTAGCTTATCCCGTTGCATTAAGCATGCATTTAAGTTGTTTGATCCGGCCATCGCGAGTGATCGCATATTTTTATATAGAATTTAAGCAAACTAAACTCGTGATGTCGTGCACAACTCGCATGATCATGGAAGATCGAAGAAGTTTCTTTTCTAATTAAAAAGAAGTGTCTGGGGAGTAGTTCAATTTGTTCAGTTCAGCTAACCAGAGGTCCGGAACACGCATGAGGACGTGCACGTTTAGGTGAACAGTGGCTCTCCAACTTTGATTTTGATTGACTAGAGCGGTTCTAGAGCTATGCATTTTGTTTGTATATATAGCAACATTATTAGATATGAAAACTATATGTGTGTGTGTATATATATATATATATATATATATATATATATATATATATATATATATATATATATATATATATAAACTTGGTCGTATGCAAGAAGCTATGTGAAATTATGCCCAAGCGAGTATAGGGCCTGTTTAGATCCCCATGAAATCCAAAATATTTTGGGTTTTGGTTTTTCATTTTGCAAAATGTAATTAAACACCACCCAAAATATTTGGCAAAAAGTGATCATTCCCTATTTTGGGTTTTGGACTTAAGAGGCCAAAATAACCCAAAATTTGCATTGGTTTGTGTGCCACCCTCCCTATCATTGGAATCCAAAATAAGCCAAACTTTGGTTGAAACTAAACACCCCCTGAAATATTTTGCATTTTAGATTTTGAAATCCAAAATAGTTGGCATTTTGGATTTTGGATTTTGGGATGGAACTAAACAGGCACATACTTTGTATGGCTTGATCACATTAAATATATCAAATTGTATATAAACTATTTCCTCCATGAAAGTTTCATCGGTATATGAAATGAATTTTACGAGGGACCATTTTTAACATATGACAGTCTTGAAAAACAGAGATTTGAAACTCGTATTGAGTTTTAGTTGTAGTTTTATTATGACATTGTTTCAAAATTGCCATTCCTACGGTCGCTCTCCCCTGGGGGGCGACTCAGGGGGGCCCGCCGCCGTCCCCAGCCCCCTCCCTCTCCACCACCGGCAGTGCCGCCACCGCCGGCGGCCATCGGGGAGGGCCCAAGGCGGCGCCTCCCCGCTCCTCCTCGTCTCGTGCTCCCCCGTCCCTTCCTCTCCACCTCCCCTCCCCCTCTCCTCTCTCATTCGGCGCCGGTGGTCGCCGGTCGGCGGGGAGGTGGATCCGCGCCCCTCCGGCGGCGGCGGCGGCGACGACGACTAGGGTTGTGGCCGCCGGCGGATGTTGGCTCCCGGCCTTGAGGTGCGCGGCACCTCGGCCGGGCGCGGCCCCAACGCCGGCGCACCCACCACCTCCCCCGGCCCGGGCGGCCACGGATTCGGCATCCTGGTGGCACGAGGTGCCCGACCAGTGCAGACCCGGCGGCCTTGGTCAGCGGCGCCGCCGTCAGGACCTGGGGGCCAGGCCCGCCACGCTGATGCCTCTCCCTATGCCGGCGTGTGCGCGTCCGACCTCCACAGCTTGCGGCGGCTACGGCTGGCCCAGGGTCGGTCTTGCAGGGTGGCAAGACGGCGGCCGATGGTGGGTCTGGCTCCCCCACTGCCTCTGCGGTGGGCGGCGAGCCCCTGCCCCTGCCCCTGCGACAGGCCTCGCCGGCGCCCCTGCCCCACCACCCTGAGGCCCTTGCGGGCCGGTTTCACCTCCCCCCTCCGGAACGTGGTTCAGCTCGGCTCGGTCGGTGGGCAACACGAAGACAACCGGAGGCGTCACCGGGATGGTCGCTTCCTTCACTCTCGCTGGGCGTCGAAGCCGCGGTAGGCTCCGCCCCGGCATGGTGATGGTCGGCCTCCTGCCAGCAGACGGTCCGTGGCAGCACGGGTGAAACCCCTTCCCGGGCCTCGCGGCCGGGTCCGACGACGGTGGCGCGCTAGCGTCATTACCTTCTTGGAGGCGTTATCGCTTTCTCTGCTTGTCGACCGTTGCTGGGGGAGCCGGACCGGGAGCGAAAGCTCCCAAGGGTGCGCTATAAACGAAGTTGACGTCCGCGGGCGTCATCTCCTTCATGAAGGCTCCGTTGCTACACCCTCACCCATCCGACGTCGCGCCCTGCCCCTGCCGGTCTACTGTGCCCGCGTAGCGTGAACTCTGATCCAATGTTGGGTGTGGTGTTGGGCTTCTTCTCCCTCTGTTTGTTGTGTTTGTTCTGTCACTACCTCTGTGGCGTCTGTTGTTGTTGTTGTTGTTGTTGTTGTTGTTGTTGTTGTTGTTGTTGTGTCGTGTTGTTTTGCCGTTCTTTCGGTCCCCTTCTACTTAATGAAATGACATGTGAAGTCGTGTTCGAGAAAAAAAAAATTGTCATTCCTATAGATATATTCATGTGTGGCCTAGAATGGCGAGATGGTTTACAGACATTTCAGCGAAAGCCTAATTAACATGGTTTACAGACATTTCAGCTGAAGCCTAATTAATCATTACGTAGCATTTGTCAAAATCGAGCACCAGCTGTATCTTCACACTGGACAATCGAGCAGCCCATAGTTATGCTTCTGATTTGCAAGAGGTAAGGGTGGTCGTCAGTGTAGTTCTTTCATTCTTGAAAACGACATTGTTGCGCCTCTTTCAAATGTAGTGCAATGTAACTAAAATGTAATAAAACATGAATAAAATATCAACGATGAATGGAGAGTTTATTAACTCTACGGTTATAGACACTCAAAGAAAGTCGGTAGTCATGTCAAGAGGTTTCATCTCTATAAAACTCATTTTTTTTTTTTGTTGGTTAGTTAGTTATTAGCTAATAACTTGTTGAAGACTTGTTTATCTAAAAAAAATAGCCTGCTTATTAGCTCTCCTGTTTGATTTGCTAACTTATCCCACAACATCTAAACATATCCATCAGTCTCGTATGAAATCGAAATGACGGCGCGTTTTGACGGTTGATTAAACTACCAACAACTGACAGGAGAGAAGGGAGGACGACGTCGGATGATCATCAGCGAGACTTCCGTAACAGCATTCCTCCAACCCCCCGCCCGCCACGTGGGCCAAGGACCCCACCAGGCCAAGTGAGTTATTACCGGGAAGCAACAGCGACGCGCGACCTCTCTGACTCTGACCCTGGCTGGCTGCCGTGCCGGACCGCCTCGCCTCGCCTCGCCGTCGCCGCCGCGGCCCGCACGGCGTACGAGCACGCGTTCGCGTGCAGCCGGCGGCCGCCGCCCTCGTTCACGTTCCGCGTTTCACACCGTGGTTGGTTACACACACAGTACGAGACGAGACGAGACGAGAGCGACCTCTGCTCTGCTTCTACGCGGCGACGGCGACGGCGAGGCGGCTGTGTGTCAGCCAGACAGACGAAAGTGGCAGGCGCTCCGGACTCCGGCGGTAGTCCGGTCCACAGCGTGCGTCTGCGTCTGCCACTGCCACGTGGCGCGTTACACACACATGATTGCTCCGTGGTCAGCGACAGCAAATGATTACGCACGCAATGCTTGACCGGCCGAACCGAACCAAGGCAGGCGAGGCGCTGCCAGCTAGCCGGCGTGACATGGCCGGATCCATTGCTACTTCTCCTACAGTATGGACTTGATGGACGCGTTGCGTGGCACCTAGTACTACTACAGGAGTATTAGTACGCGTACTTTGTGATAGATAGATAGATGTGAACCTAAACTACTAGTAGAGGTGTAGGAGTACGTGATCTATCTATCATCTATATGTATGTCATCCTTTGCATCTGTGACGTATGATTAATAGCACGCACCATGTGGCTCCACCGGATCTATTAATTATAAATATAATAAATAAGTGTGCTCAACGAATGATATACTCTTTCCGTCTCAAGTTATACGATGTTTTAATATTTCTACATTCATAACGTTTACTATGTATATACATATATCTAGCAGCCGCAAAAGCTAAATCTGGAGAAGTAATAAATCATCTTATAGTTTAAAACAGAAGGAGTATTTTTTTTTATGAATAACAGACACAAGCGAAGTTGGGTTAATTGAAACAGCTAATGATAACAAACTTTTAAAGCTGAAATATTAATTTATGATGATGTCACGAAAAGATACTGCAAGCAAGAGATGATATAACTTAAACAAAGTTTTCAATTGAGTAATACATATTAAAAACAATGATGAACACACATACTACATACTCCACTTCGCAACTGCAAATAGCCAAACCAAATTTATTTCCTTTATTATTCAAAAAGAAAAAAAAGATCCACTTCGCAACTGGCAAACAGCCAAACCAAACACCATGTGTTACGCACGTGTTCTCAATTTCTCATTGGGCAACTTTTTTTTTAAAAAAATAAATGAACCGGAGACACTAACAACTGCACGAGGTCAAAGTTGACGGTTTTTAATTAGTTTTCATGGGCCGAAACCCAACTACAGCGGTTTTTATATGAAGACTCTCTGTGCCGGTCCAGTTAAAAAAAAAGAGTTTCTGAAAAAAAAAGTAGAGAGAGAGAGGGGTGATCGTACCTTCAACTACCAGTTCATATGGAAGTAATACAATGTCTACAAAGGCGGAAGTTTTTTTTTTTGTTAGAGAGAAACCTGAGGCGAAGAAATGACAGTGTAAAAGGGATATGGTTTTTTTTTTCTTCTATTATTATTATAAAATAATGAAAACCATCTACGTACTCCAGCACATCTTTGTGCCGTGGTAATTAAAAGTGAAAGCAGCGGATGCCACCATGTAGATAGAGAGACGACCTGAGTCTGACTACCTGAGGTGGTGAAATGGAAAGTGTAAACTGGCAAGGGGAAGGACCAGCGCAGGGAGACGACGAGAGCGACGGATACGAGAGGAAGGACCGGAAGGGGGCGCGGGACGGGAAGAGAAGACGGACGGAACGAGTCAAAGGTTGCCCACGGCGACGACGACCCATGGACATGGACAGGGGAGAGAGACGCAGACGAGACGGGACGGACGGGGCCGGGACACACACACCAGACACCACACGCCACGCCAGGCGCCCAGCCCAGCCCACGGAACAAAAAGCGACCCATCCATCCAACTCTCCAAGGCGAGCGAGTCCCCCCGACCCAAACCCAACCCACCCCCTGTCGTCGTCTCGGCTCGCCTCCTCCGTCTTCCATTCCATTCCATTCCACTCTACTCGCGACTTCAAATCAAAGTTCAAACCCGCGACCCCCGGGCACCGCACCACCAAACTGCGCCACCGCTGGGAGGCAAGCCAGCCTAAGGAATAAGGGCTCCAGCCTCCAGAGCGCGCGTACACGTCCGGCGTCCTTCTGCCGTACGTCTACTACTAACCGCCCGACTCCGACTCCGGCTCCGGCTCCGGCTCCGGTGAGAAGCCAATTAAGGCAGAGCCATGGGGTGCGTGTGCTCGAGGGGGTTCCAGGAGGACGCACCGCCGACGCCGGGCGCGCTAGCGGCCGCCTACGACTCGCGACGCGGGAGGTACGGGCCCGGGGACTTCGACTCCGGCGAACTCGCCATCCCACCGCCCCACTCCCACAAGGTAACCTTCCCTCCCTCCCTTGTCCCTTCAGTCGCTGGCTGTCTGCTACCGCCTCTCTCTCTCTCTCTCTCCGCTGCCTCTGCCCGCTCCTTCCTTCCTCCTCTCACCGCCTCGCTTCACGCATGCTGCTCCTGCGTACGTGCCGCGGCTCTCGATGCCCGTGCATGGAGCTGCGGCGGTGCTGCTGCAAATTCTACTCTAGTCACCTTAGCTTCCACACACAGCTGCCGAGTACTACTCCTGATTCGATTCGATTCGCTAGCGATCGAGGCTCACCACTCCGTCGTCAGAGTCCCCATTTCCCAACCAATCGATACGCGAAGCGCGTCAGCGCGTGGTACACTGGTACCATACCAAAAAGCTCTGGCTGGCAGGCTCCCAGTTTCCAGCCGTGTCTGCTCAGCGATCCTGCCTGCCGCGTTTCGGCCGCCGCCGCCGTGAACGGAGGACACGCGATGCTCGTCGTCGTCGCCGCCGCTGCCGCGAGGCTGAATCTGTTTCCGCTTCATTCATTCAGTTAGCGCTGCCGTACAAGCCTTTCACACTAATCACCTTTAGCAGAATAGTCCATTTGATCGGAATTCCGGAATCGGTTGATCGAAATCTGCATGTGCTCCATTACCGGGTGGAGGGAAGGAGACGAGAACAGATCAACAGATACTACATACATACATACATACATACATACATACATACAAGTAAAGCCAATAGTAAAAGCCAGTCCACAAATCTGCATGTCGGCATACCTATGTGAAGTCAAGCTTGGCGGCCCTTATTTTAGCATAAGTATATTCTAAGCTCTCTCCCAGGAGAACGATTCTCTTCTTTTCACTGTGGGATAAGTAAGTGAAGGCCGCAGCCGTGCTTAATCAACATTCGAGTTGCTGTCAGCAAAAGTCTAACCTCTGGGATGGTCAAGCCTGCGACCCACAACGCGAAATTGGGTCTGACCGTTCTTCTGTCTTCTGTGACACTTTTGGAGTCGGCAAATCATACCATCTTACTCTTCCAGAGGCATCAAGTTTCCAGGTTTTTGTTCTTCGCAGCTAGGAGAGAGGGTGCTCTGAATAATGACTGAATGTGCAAGGAGTTTGTCAAACTGCAAACTGTGACACAATGGGCAAACACTAGTCTGCTTACCCCCATATTACTGTCAACACGTGTAGACAAAGATTTGGATAAGCAATGGCTAGGTGATTGAGTGTGACTGGAATCTCATTGCTGGAGATATAAAAAACGAGGCTACAGGATATTAAACAATCTGGTCAAAGGGAATTCACCATTTTTTATTGTCCATGCACATTTCTGCTGTGTGCTACCATTTGTTCCTCGTCTTCCTAGTTCCCATCTGGTTAAGGGAATTCTCCATTTTATACTCTAGTCTGGTCTGTTACCATCAAGCTAAGGATAAGTCCCGGTCGGCGGTCGCACAGTAAATTCAGAAGAGAAATGTAACAGCTTTTAAGGACTGGCATCTCCTTATATTTTTTGGTCCAGCTCAGTCAGTGTTTCATGTTTCAATCGAGTAGCATGAGCTTCATTTTTTAGTAGTGCTGTTTCATAACTTCTAACATTTCAGACCAGAATAGCATTCTTAGAATATATCTTGCTTTATATCTCACGAGCTCACACCTGATGTCATGTTTCCTAAAGTAATGATGTATTCAACCTCCTTTTCTTGACATTGCTTTGTACCTTTCCATTTGTAGTACTGATGAAATAAAAACTAAGAAATTACTACATGAGAGCACAGCAGTAGGCCTTCTCACATGAACTCTGACATACTAAGTTCTGCCAGGTATCAGACACAGGTACATTTTTGGGAAGAGCTAGCATTGCTGGTCTGGAAAAGGCTGTTGAAGTGTTAGATACGCTCGGGAGTAGCATGACAAGTTTGAATCCTGGCAGCGGCTTTCTCTCTGGGGGAACCAACCGGGGGAATAAAGTCTGTATTTTAGCATTTGAAGTCGCAAATACAATAGCTAAAGCTTCTAGTTTGTGGAGGTCATGCTCTAATGAGAGTATAGAAGAGCTCAAGAAAGAGATTCTGCATTCAGATGGAGTGCGGATATTGGTGTCCTCAAATACCATTGAGCTGTTGCATATTGCTGCCGTTGATAAAAGGTATGATTGTATGATTTGAACTTGCTCTGAATGATCAGTTGCTTTAGTAAAAACTGTGACTGACATGGGCTTGAAAAATGGAATCATACAGGGAAGAACTTGCCATCTTTTCAAGAGAGGTAATACGATTTGGCAACCTCTGCAAAGATCCTATATGGCATAACTTGGGGCGATATTTTGACAAGTATGCCTCTGAAAAGTATGCTTTTCATCTGAGTTGTTGCTATCTACAATCATATTAGCACTTCATGTTCTCTGAATTACTATGATATGCAGGTTAGTGATAGATAATACACCTCAGGATCATTCAAAGGAGAGTATGGAAGCTACTGTCCAGAAATTGATTAATTTGGCACAAAACACTTCTGTACGTATGCTGTAAAGAATTCTTTTATGTTTGCTTTGGTATCCTGATTTGTGTACTTATAGTTATAGGTCTTGAACTTTAAAATACTTAATTTTTAGTCAAAAGGTAACACTGTTCTTTTACATTTCTTCTGTTTAATTATGGAGTGCCAGCTGGTTTCTAAAACTAAAATCAGAGCATCATGTACACAATAGCAACTTATAAACTACATTTCCAAGAATGGTGGTAGTATCAAGCTATTTTTGTCGATATCACACCAACTCCGAAACTTATGCTTATTAATTATGTCATGGCAGGAGCTCTACCATGAATTGCATGCTCTGGACAGGTTTGAGCAGGATTTTAAAAGGAAATTTCATGAAGAGGAGTCTGTGCCAGCAGCTAGACGAGGTACAGTAAGACTAATGCCATTTTGGAGCAGTACCGATAGATGTTAGACTGCATGCTTTAGGCTTTTTTCTCATTAGCTAGCTTGTCTGGGAATATTGATTTGCTTACACTTTTTGAGCAAAGACTTGGGATGAACATATCATAATATTAGCAAGTTATCAGGCTAGCTATTACATTTTGGCACTATACAAAGGAAATGAAGCTTGAGAACGTGCTCGTAGCATGCTGTTAAGACCTCCAGGTGTGAGGCTGTCAACCAGGCTCAAACCCTGAGTTCTCACAGGAAAAAAGGCCCATTACTGTGTGTTCCCCATGGTTGTGACACAGTTGCTAAAGCGATAGCCTGCGGTTACTAACCGGCTTTCTGGATCTTTTCTTGATGTTAAGTGCAACGTCTTGCTAAAGCGATAGCCTGCAGGTAGTAACCGGCTTTCAGGATCTTTTCTTGATGTTAAGTGCAACGTCTTGAGAATGTCTCTCCCCCTGGGCGAGTTTCTTCAAGGGAAATACTAGATCTTATGTTGGTTGTAGTGCAAACTTTTGTTTTCCTGGGCTTCTATTTGATAAATAAAGCCATGTATGTTCTCTGTGATTCTATCCCCATCTTTATTTCAAATGAACCAACTTGTGATAGCCACTTATAACTTGACTATCAGCTGTGTACTATCCCCAGATGGTAGAGGCTGGAACTTTGTTCCATTATCTAAAAAAACTTATAAATTGGCTAGTTATCAAGCTTATAAATTGACTGGTTAAGAAGCATGCCAAGATTGTTAGGCAGAGCTCCTGCCACTTTGTTCAAGAAAAAAGCATGGCAAGCTGATAGATAGGATTGACATGGTAACCAAGGAATCCACACTTTTTTGAAAATAAACTACATGAATGTATGAGACTCCTAACCATGTTCTTTTGAAGACATTCTTAAAATGTGTTCTTTCACAGTACCAGCTGTTCTCCTATAGTCCTTTTTTGTTGCTATATAGCATTTTACAGGCATGTACAGATAAAACTTGGGGGATGTAATTACATTTTGTTTTTACTTTTTGTTGCAGAGAGTATAATGATATTGCATAGTGAATTAAAGCGCCAGAGGAAGCTTGTGAAAAATTTAAAGAAGAAATCCTTGTGGTCTAGCACCTTGGAAGATGTAAATTTTCAACCATACTCACTTAGTTGTTTTATAGTTTATACTGTAACTTTATGTCCGTTACTCTTTGTTAATACTGACATAGTGACATGCTAACGAGACATTTTTTGGCGGACATGCTACACATGTTGTTCTTTACCCTAAACATCTTTTGAAGACTGCTGACATTGCATTTATTCTCCTAACTGCAGATTGTGGAGAAACTTGTGGATATCGTAATATTTTTACATAAACAAATCCGAGATTCATTTAATGAAGCTGGTAAGTAATACTACTAGCTTGTTGTTTTCTTTTTCTTTCTTTTTTTTTAAAAAAAAGTATCTGATAATATCCTAACACCTCAGGAACTGAATTATGTGCTTCCGAGCAAACTCAGAACAAAAGGCTAGGTTCCTGTGGTCTGGCACTACATTATGCTAACGTTATCAATCAAATTGAAAATATAGTAAGTTCTGATAGCCTATCCCATGTCTATTTATGTCTGCATGATGTCCCCTTTCATTATATTGGCATGGCAGCAATTTCGATATGTTCATCCAGAATATGTTCTGTCAATTTATCAAACCATGATCTATCCATTTTCCTTTCCATACCATGTACAGTTGTATACTGTAATGGTATCTGTGCTTATCTCTGTCTCTTAGCAGCAGATCACTAGTTAAGAAAGCATTGTGCATACCCTGTATCACCACAGTCTACATTACCAAACTTAAGGCTGGTATTGATGATGCTTCACTGAATAGAGGGGGATAACATTCTCAAAGTATCGTGTTTACCTATGCAGGTTTCCCGGCCCCTCTCTCTTCCTCCTAGTGCAAGGGACAATCTGTACCATGGTCTGCCAATAACAGTGAAGTCAGCTCTGCGATCACGATTGCAAACATATAACACGGAAGAAGAGGTTTGTCTTTTTGTACAACCTTGCTGTTCTCAAATGTTTCATTTCCTTAGTATATATCTTCCATGTGCATGTAGTCTGTAGTAGGTCTGTAAAACTGACTGATGGTGGGGCGAAGTTTAAACTTCTGTCTTATTTTATGTCAATTTCCACTCGTATTCGAGGACATGTTTTTAGTTTTTCAAGTGGCATACGAGGACCTGATTTGACTGCTAATTTTTGTGCATCCATCTTCCACGATAATAACCAGTGTTCCATTGCTGCAGCGTACAGTAGCTCAAATAAAAGCTGAAATGCAGAAAACTCTTCGCTGGCTTCTGCCAGTAGCAGAAAATACATTAAGGTGGGCTGAACTTGTTTCAGTTTTTTTTTTTGACAAAGAGCTTGTTTTAGTTATAATACGCTGACAATCTGACTTGACTATAGTACTATGTGCTAATAATTTTTTTCTTCTGATTCATTGACCAGGGCGCACCAAGGTTTTGGATGGGTCGGCGAATGGGCAAATCTTGGGTGAGTACCAAATTGAGAAATCATGATTCCCAATGAACTTCCCATTGACAATGTTTTTTTTGGCATAACATATTTTGCTTGCCGCAGCACCTAACATACATCCACCTTACAGGAGTGACATGAGCAAGAAGTCAGGATCCCAGCACAGCGTCATCCGCATCCAGACGCTTCACCATGCCGACAAGGCGAAAACCGAGCACTACATGCTGGAGCTGGTGGTGCTCCTTCACCACCTGGTGACCCAGGTGAAGAACAGAGGCTACGGGACCAGCAAATCATCGAGGCACGACGCCTCGTCCCGGTCCCGCAAGGTGGCGCCGGACCTCCAACCGGATACAGAGACGAGGCACAACACGTCGCCGGTGAACAGCTACGTGGCATCGAGCCCACTGTCAGACTGCGAGCGCGCAGCGCTTGACCACCTGAGCTTCAAGAGGACGTCCTACGGCAGGAGCCAGAGCTGCGAGCCCCCGCGACGCAGACGGAACAAGGCTCACCGGAGCTGGGATTCGTGCCGGAGCCATGGCAGCTCGCCGGCGAGGGAGTTCGGCAGGACTCCCGCCGGGGACCGTGACACGGCCAGAGACCTTGATGTAATTGATGGCTTGGATAGACTGACTTCGTTCTCGCACCCGTCCTCTCCCACGTTTTGCTAGATGTTAGTGCTAGTAGGTATTCGTTTGCTCCATCGAGCGTACATCTTGTATATGCGTGCGTGATAATATGTCCATATATTATCCTAGCTTATTATGTACATATATAATCTTGTGTTATAGTCTGTGATTGAGAGGAAATGTATAGAGCGAGATCACAATTGGTGCTCCGATCATCTTACCTTGGAAAAATACTGATTTTTTTAATCCTTTTTTTTCTTCTTCTGAATTTAACGACCAAATGTTTTGAACTTTGTATGATTATTTCTCTGTTCAGCTTTGTCAGGATACCCTGGATCGTCAACGATAACTGAAAACAAAGACAGGGCATAAACAGTTAAACACTGAGTGGACAACAGACGCTGTTATGCTGTCAAGAAATAATAAGATAGAGGGGGTTATGAATTATGATACACTATCTAGGAACTGTATAGTCTGCATAACTGCTAACTGAGATGATGTATGATGAAAAGTTGACTTGTCAGCATGGTTTTAAAATGGCTGGCTACGACAGTTTAGCGGGCTATAGTTGACTATAGTGAGCTAAATGTCATAGCGGCTGTCATTCCTAACATCTATAGCTAGCTATAGCACAATTATAGCCGGCTATTTAAAACTTTACTTATCAGCATCAGAAATCATCGGCCGAACATACTAATCAAAACGATTCGTGTAACTACAAATCTTGGCGGTGCTGCACCTGAAATATCAAATCTCCATTGGCCATTGCTTGATCAGATACATGTATTGCCAACTTGCCATACCACAAGTGGCAGGGGTGGGCCCTACTAGTTCATTATCATATCCACTGGTCATTGCTTGCTCAGACACTCCTGGCCGTAGCCCCCACAAGAGCCAGCGGTGGGCCCCACTTCATATCATCTTTTCATTTAGGAAAAACTTCGTCCACAGATATTTTAGCACTACTATTGATTTTCCGGCGACGTCCAACTCCAGCGCTGCTCCATCCACCACCCAACTGTCCGGCCGCGGACGACGGGAGGGTCCAGCGCCGCACGCGGTGCACCGGGACTGTAGGCTTCCCGCCACTAGTTGCCATCGCCGTCGCCGACGTCCGACCCGGTGGTCGGCACGTTAATTCGCCCACACCTTGGATTTCTGTGGATAACATAACATGGCATGGCAGGAAAAGAAAAGATAGAGCCGGGTCCGGGGACTTAGCTGTAGCTGCACTGCACAGAACAGAACATGCGTGTGAAAACCAAACGGAACGGCGCAGCTGAGAGCAACGTGTCTCCAAACTAGTGTCTGCAGCTTTCATTTCTTCCATTCCATATATACATATAACAATAATTACGTGTTTGGTAAATCGGTTGAAACTGTTTTGTTGAGATAGAAAAACACTTTATCATATCTTATAAAGTCGGACTGATAAGTTTAAGCGAACATGATGGAATGGAACATACGCTATGTGCGAGAATTCTTGTGGGTGCAGCAGCAGATTAGGCCTGTGCCCCTGAACTGAAATGCTCTGAAAACCCCGCCTTTTTCCCCGCATGTAGAAACTGAAAAGCTAATAGACACAGACACAGCAGCAGGGTGGATTAGTGCCAGCAACATTATCACCTAAAAAAATCAGGAACAAGCGAAATGAAAAAAAAAATCCTAAATATATAGCCTGACAGAAGAAGGAAAAAGTGAACTCTTGCCCAGGAGCTAAAATCACTAGGAAGTTAGCTGATGACATTAACAGCCGCAAGATCAGCAGGTTAGGCAATAGGCAGTCAGTACTCCTAATTTCCTGGACGATGAGCTCCGATTCTGATAACCTAAAGAAAACAGAGGCCGGGAGTGTTTCAAGGTGTATCTATCAACTAGATGAACTGATCTTTGGTTTAATAGAAGCTTCTGTTTTTTTTTATTTAAAAAAAGAACACCTAAAAAAAAGAGGATAAAGAAGATAACCACAAGGTCCACAACAACAGCATAGCAACAGTTTACCATTGCGTCCCTTTTCCTGTTCCTGGAGGGACCGAGGAGAGAGTTGGCAAGCCGCAATGATGGTGGCTGCCGGGTCCAATGGCGAAAGCAACAGCTGCCAAGGCAGGCAGGCAGGCAGACAGGGCACACTGGCACAGGCAGACGCACAATGGTGGATGAGGATGAGTCAGCAGCTAGAGAGTGAGAGAATCTCCATCTCCATCTCCATCCTCCCGCGGATAAGATCGACAACCGGACGCGCAAGCGCCACCACAGCCTCCTCGCCGCCACCGTCCTATAAATCCCACGGCGCACCTCGGAGTCCACCACCGTAGTCCTCTCTCTCTTTCTTCCTTCCTCGACGACGACGACGAATAAACACTCAAGAAGAAACCAAGAACACCACACACTGCACGGCAGGCAAGAAAGAGCGCAGTGAATTGTGGAAACAAACAATGGCTTCGTTCGCATCGACGGCAGTTCTTCCGACCTGCGGCGGCGCGCATCGCGGCAGCCGGTGCGTGGCCCGCGCATCCGCCACGGTTGCGGCACCGGCGACGGCGAGGACGCACTACGAGCTGCTCGGAGTCGGGGCCAGCGCGAGCAGGTGCGAGATCAAGGCGGCGTACCGGCGCCTGGCGAGGGAGGTGCACCCGGACGCCGGCGGCCGCGGCGACGAGGGGTTCATCCGCCTGCACGCCGCGTACGCCACGCTCGCGGACCCCGACGAGCGCGCGCGCTACGACCGCGCCGTGGCCGTCGCGCCGGTTCGGAGCGTGAGCTGGGCGGCGCCGTCCGGGTTCCGGCCGCGGAGGTGGGAGACGGACCAGTGCTGGTAGTGGTAGCAGTTGTAGCATAGCACCACCACCGCCGACCACGCCACGTAGCTGCGCGCGCTCGGTGGTCTGGGCAACGCCGTTGCACAGGGCCAGTTCGCGACCGATGGGCCCATATTGAAGATGGTCCACATGGAAAACGGACCGCGATCCAGGCAGCCCACATGAGTTGAATGGTATGGGCCGGACGGAGGTTTCGTCCGGCTTTCGCGCGCCAGAGCTGGCGCTGAGGATGATGCTACGGGCCTGCGTGCCGAGGGGACGCCTCTCTCTTTTTCGTGTCCATCTTGGAATTTATCATAGCTGCACGAAGAGAGGCATTTTTAACATCTCTTGCTATGCTTGTAAATATGGGCAATTCTATGTGAATGAATGAAAACGTATGTTTATTCATGTTGTTGTTTTCCACGGTAAATGACAAAGAAGATAAACAGTAGTTCCATATTGCAAGTATGGGCAGCAAATGATGTGCTTTTTGGTTCTACCACCAGAAAGAACCAGTGCTCACACCAAACCAAACTATAGAGGTACTGGTGGCAATGGAATCTTTCACTCTTTCAGTGAGCTGAGCACTTCGGTCAGTGTACAAGAAGCTGACCGCCGGACGGAGGCCTCAACAACGCCTTCCCGAGCAGCAACCCGGGACCAATATCGTGTTCAGGTCAACCAAGGACGGCGCCGCCGCCGGGAGGTTTCAGGCAAAAGAACCTGCACGTACTGTACAAGGGAGGCCAGGAGTTAGCAGGGAAATTTGATCCCACGCACCTTGTTATTATTGAGATAGGTTCCTTCCATGCATCAACCATAGTGAGCTGAATATATGAGCTGGTGATTCAGGCTGTTTAATTTCTTTGTGATTACCTGAATATCCCACCCACTACATTAGGTAGTCAGAAAGTCCCCTGTAATATTGACCTCTGATGTTGGTTACTACACAGACTGAAATGTTGTGCGCCCGCTTAATTTGGATCAACTAAATCATACACTAATGATTCAAGGCCTCATGCATGGGTACCATATTTAATTTGTGTGAAGAACAGAAACGGGTCGGAAGTGCAACGATCAATAGGCGAATTTCAAAAAAAGGAAGAAAGTATTCAGCAAGTGGTGCACCATATTTAATTTGTGTGGAGAACAGAAATGACTTGAATGGATTATTCCAAAGAGCACCTCTGCTGAATATTACCACTCAGAAAATCAGATCGCCGGCTGAGGTGCATGCATGCCAGCGTGAGCAAATGTATAGAACAGTAAATTTCATGGCAGCAAATTTAAGCACGAATGGTTCTGACTTCTGAGAAATATGGAGAGCTAGCATATATCACAAACTCATCAATCAAGGTGCAGAGTAGACCCCATTTGGACATGGTACTCAGCAAGTGTCTTCCCATCGTCAAGCTCATTTCCGTCAAAGCTGAGTCTCTGATGGTCGCCGATCATTTCCTTGACATCACCAATGGTGTTAGACGGGTCGACCTCTAGAGTGATTGGCTGGCCGTCAGCTGATCTCTTCACTGAAACTCGCATCGGACAGTGAAGGTGCAGGGTGGATTCGTCCTGGATACCGTAATCGGCGAGCGTCTTCCCATCCACAAGCTGTTGTCCGTTGAAGAGCAGCTTCTGTTGGTCCTGAATCTTCGCCTTTACATCGCCAATCTTGTCAGTTACCAGCACCTTGAACCTGATCATGGCGGCGGCCTTGCTGCCATTGCTAGTAGCGAGTGTCTTCACGGCAATCCGCATGCTGCCGCTGTTGCTGCCACCATTTGGACGACAGAGGTCAAGGTGGAGTGTGGATCCATTGTAAATGCTGTAAGATTCAAGATTTTTCTGCTGGCCACTGAGTTCATTGCCGTCAAAGATGATCCTCTGATGCTGGTCACGTATCTTGGCCTTGACATCGCCGACTTTATCCGAGGGCTCTACCTCAAGTATAATGGTCTCGCTCTCGCCATTGCTGCTGCAGCTGCGCATCTTGACGAAGATCTGCATCGTGCTGAAGTCGAGGTACAGTGTAGACTCCTTTGGGATTGCATGATGGTAGTATCCAATCGTACGATCGTCGTTGAGCTTCTTGTTGCCGTCAGCCAAGAAGAGGCTCTGGTGCCTGGCGATCTTTTTCCTGACGTCGCAGATGGTGTCCGATGGATCCACTTGGAGCATGATGGTCTTGCTCTTGAGTGTATGTGTCTGTACATAGATATACCTAGGGGGTGTGCAGATAGGACAATGAGGACCACGCATGGAAAGGAACAAGGTGCAAGACTCCGAGAGGTTGTACTCGGAGAGCTTGTGCCCATCCTGAAGCAAACAGCGACCGGCAGAGAAACAAAGGACCTGCTGCTCGTAAGGATAGCCCAACAACTCCTCAATCTTTCCCTTGAGGCTGTCAACCGTGTCAGAAGAGTGCTCAACTTCGATGGTGCCGGATTGGCCTGTGATGCTCTTCACGACGATCTTCATCTTCTTCTAAACGCAGCACATGCACAGTAATGATTATTTTAGTATATATATATCGTCAGATTTTAGTAGCAGTTGTATCGAACCAAACAGCAACAGGTGATCTACCTGCCAAGTGATAGATGAAGACGATCAGTAACCTTCCAATGCAAAATTGGTCAATAATCGAAAACATGCAGAAAAGGATTAACGTAACCTAACAAGTAGTAAGTAAGAACTAGTATTTTTTAGGGAAATAAACTAAGTAGTAAGTAAGAACTGTCAGGCTAAAAGAATAACATAATGATATTAGTTTTTTGAGAATCTAAACATGCATGTGCATCAATCAGGTGTGTCGAGAAGTAGAAGAAATCAGTGCTGTCGTACTACCAAAGTTCAAAGCCTTGATAATGATACAATTTAATTTATCTGATTCCATTACATGCCTCGGCATCTCGACCTCGACCGGAGTAACCTTAATTACGACAGCATAATACGGAGACCGGGTTAAAACTTAAAAGGATCACCTCGTCGTCGTCGTCGGCGGCGCTACCACGATGGCGTCGTGTCTAGGTCGTCGTGATCACAGCTAGACAACCACAGAAAGCTTTCATAACTCCTAATATACGTACACTACTAACCAATATTCGGCTCGGCCCAACACAAAGCCAATCTATCGCTGAAGGCCCAAGTCACTCGCATTGTACTTTTGTGGGCCGGCGGAATCGATTGGGCGTGCGTACCTGACCTGATCCTGATGGGCTGCCGAAAGTACAGGGATAAAGGCTGCTGCTTCTGATTTGTTTCGGCTTCATTAATAGAGCAGGCTTTATCCTTTTCGTTTCCTTTTTTTTTTTCAAATTCTTACCAGTAGTCATCGTCATGATACTTTATCATTTTTTTATATCCACACATGTTGGTTATCAGGAAAATACTCTTTTCTTCTTTATATAATTTCATTTAATTCCATTATTTGTCTTCTTCTTAAATTAAAGGAAACATGTTCAGGGTCCACCAAATTAAGATCTAGATATTTATAATATTATAGTAAAATCTCTAAGTATTTTTTTTTCTAGCGCGTTTCGTAAGGATTAGCGTGTGATAGCCTATGTGTGGTACCTTAAAGCATCTCCAACGGTTTTGCAAATGAGTTTGACATTTTTGTTAACTTGACAAACAACAGGTGATATTTGGCATATATGACAAGCTACATTTTGCTTGGCAATCGCCCCGCGCACTACTCTCGCGGGATATTTCCTCCTTGCGCGTATAGTTTTTAGTTTTGCCAAGTGAATATATAATGGGAAACCGTTGAAGATTGACTCTTTTTACATTTGCCATATTTATTTGGGACTTGACAAATTTCTAATTTTGTCAAACAAAAAATGCAAAACCGTTGGAGATGCTAACTACTATGACATGAGTGCCTTCATCTCCGTCACTATTCCCGCCATTAGTACTTCCATCGCTCGACCTCATCACAATCTCAGCCAACATAACCGTAGTCCATCAATCTCCCCAGTGACCCCTTTGTAATTAGAGAACTGAACAATCCACAAAACCCACATGAAAACCTAACCCTTAACCTTGCTAAGTGTTGTTGGACTTCATTAGAGGGAGTAGAGGTTAGAGATCTCTAGAGATTATTGGATCTGCACGAAGTCACCGAAAAAGATCTCGACGGTGAGACGAGGGGTGAACCGATTGAAGGATAGGATCAGGAGGTCGTATGTATTAGAAGATGAACATGTCCATGAGCACCAATAGAGCAAGTCTAGGTCGTGTGGTTCGTGATAAAGACGTTTGGTTTTCAGGAAGCCTTGGTGAAGGTGATGAATATAATATTTTTTTAGAAGGGGAAGCGGATCTAAATTATAGATATTAAACTCGTTATTAATGTTATAGCTGCATGTATCTTCTCATATAATTCAATCACATGAAGCGCTGGCGCCGTATTTTTTTCAGATTAAAAATCCCATAAAGTTTGAAGGAATAAGTACATGCGCAACGTGTGCTATTAATGCTACTTATCAAAATATTAGCTTAAAATAATAAAATTTATAATGGTGTATTTAGCATGACTAAGTTATATATTTATCTACTATCAAGCTTAATTGATATATTAAACTTTATTATTTTGAGCTAAAAATTTTAGTATAGTCATAATTTGGTGATGTACGTATTCTATGATTTTTCTAAAATTTTAAGTGTCCAATAAATATATGAAGAACTTAACTTCTATTAACTTTTTCTATTTACAAAGAGGGGCAAAACGATTATTTTAGTGCAAAATAACATTTTTATTGTGTAGTTCTTATCATATAGATAATATAAGATTTTATAGTACATTTTTGGACAATTATATGATTTTATTATTAAATGTTGTATTGGACACGATGTCCACGGACAAAAAATCAGAGTGTCCACTGACAAATGACTCCATTTTAGATGTCCACATAGGATGATCACTTTGAGTACTCAAGGATACAACATGCTGGGATGCTGAGCGGTTGACGTCAACTAGCAGTGTGTCTCTGTGGGATGACGAGGTGTCCGGTCACCGTTACAGGTCAGCAATGCATATAGGGGCACGCCGGTCCGGAGTCTGGCACCACCAGCATCTTCCACGGAGCATCGGGTCGTCAATGGCGAACTGGGTCCACACCGGCGTGGCGTACTCGTAGCGGCTGTGCGTGACGCGGTGGAACCTCTGGATGTCCTCGTTCCTGTGGATGTCGAAGGGATCGATGTCGAAGGAGAAGATGTCGCCGTAGGGCCTGACGGAGTGCAGGAACATGGCCATTGAGATGGGCTCGACGGACACCGCGGCGAGGTCGGCGGTGACGACGATGCTCCTGCCGTCCGGGCTGAACATTGGGTGGTTCACGTGGCCGGGGCACGCTGCAGGGACCCCACCGGCGGGCAGCGGCAGTAGTGGCCAAGGTTTTGGGATTCGGCCCGAATTTCCTGAAATTCGGTGGGTTTCTTCCAATTTGGGAAGGCTCGAAAAGAATTGACTCGGACAAATTAATTCGGCCCGTTTTGAATTTTTGGCCCGGCCCAAGAACCATTCCAGCCTACTGAAACCCCTCGTTACTATAAAAGTGCAAACCTGCCCTGGAAACCCTAGGGTTTCATATTTCCTCCTCCTCTTCCTCTGGTCGGCAGCGGCGACGGCTCACCTAGCGCGGGTTCGTGGCCAGCGGCCAGTACGTGAAGACGGCGGCGGATCTCCCGTTCCAGTCAACTCCTCCCCATCGTCTCCCCTTCCACTCCTCTCACTCCTCTCCTCCACTGCAGCAACATCCCAAATCTTCACCCAATCTCCAATCCTCCATTGCTGCTCATTGAAACCACGTATGTCTGCAACTCCATGATGAAAGTTTTTGATGCTCATTAGTTTTGTGTGCAGGATCTGCTCATGGAGAGCAACCTTCTACGGCGCGGGGTGGGTAGCAGTAGCAGCAACATCGCCCAAATGAGAGCCAGGGCTAGTGCAAGTGTTGGCCTTGGTGGTGCTACTGATGGCCAGACGAGGGCAACATCATCTACGACAACTTATCAAGGCATATGTAAAACAGAGTACCCTGTTCTAGAGATGGACATCATAACTGCATACCTATGAGTTGTATTGATTAATTTGTTTGTGGTACAATTCATGAAGCTATAGCTAGCGTGGTGATTTTGTTAAGTTATATCATCAAATTTAAGCATGCCCCTTTTAGATTTAGTTATTTTATATCATAGAAAATGATGTAAATCTTTGGCAGCCATGTTGGTAAAAGTACTATACTGATTCATCTAGGTCTGATGGTCTGATTCATTTAGTGTACTGATTGTATATAAATCTGTTATTTTGTTGGTAAAAGTAGTATACTGATTCGTCTAGATCCGATGGTCCATTTCATTTAGTATACTGATTGTATATAAATCTGTTATTTTGTTGGTAAAAGTAGTATACTGATTCGTCTAGATCCGATGGTCCATTTCATTTAGTATACTGATTGTATATAAATATGTTCTTTATGCCAAGTTTAAACCGATGACTGATGGTCCAATGGACTAGTTATTTTGTTAAGTATTTCTTTTATTGCTCTAGATAATTTATCACTTAAATTTCCATGTTTTTTAATGCTGATATTTTGCTTAATGTAGACCATAATGATGGAAACATTAACAAGGTGTGGATGCATGGCACGAAGCTTACTGGCCAAGGTTTCAAATGTGGGTGCTGTGGGGTTGTGAACAAAGGTGGAGGTGCAACAAGGTTTAGGGACCATCTTGGTTGTATAGTTGGTGAAGTGAAGTCATGCCCCAGTGTGCCTAGAGTTGTGCGGGATGCGATGAGGGAGTTACGGAATACATCAATGGACAATAAAAGAGAGAAAAGGGAACGCATGCTCAGGTTGGAGAAAGATCTCATGCAAGGGCTGCAAGGACAGGAAGTTATTAACCTTGCAAGTGATGACGAAGACCAAGTCCGTTTGAATATTAGGCAGCAGTTGGGAGATAAGAACCTTTCTCGTGCAATAGAGAGGAGGTGTGGGAGTGGCAAAGGTGTTCGTGTTTCTGTTGGTAAAAGTAGTGTGATTGCCTACTTTGACAAGGATTTGGCACGTAACAAAGCACCTGTGTAGCCTTGAATTGACACCGCACTTCAAGTGGGATCTAGAGAGAAGCTTGGACAAGCATGGACGAAGTTTTTCCATGCGAATGACATTCCTGGGCTGAAAGCTGATTGCCCATACTTTCGCAGTGCAATTAGGCTTACTCAGCAGCTAGGGGCTACAACACAGATTCCTGCAGCACATGGAATTGATGGGGAATTCTTGGAAGCAAACTTTGAGGAAGCTGAAAAGTCACTTGAACAATTCAAGTAAGGTTGACAGCAATATGGTGTCACTATCATGTGTGATTCATGGACAGGACCTACTGGCATGGCCATCATCAACTTCATGGTGTATTGTAATGCACGCATGTTCTTCGTGAAGTCAATTGATGTATCTAGCCACAAGCAAAGTGCGAGTAAGTTGTTATTCTTATTTATTTTTTGCCACAAGCTGAAAGTGTTTACTTACTTTTAGTAAAATGCTTGTAATGTGTTTAGTTTAGATGGGCATGTACCTATTGTTAAGCCGAATATGTTTACTGCTGCTATTAATTTCTACTACTAAGGTTTAAGCTTAATGTGTTTACTCTTAGTAACACGCAATAATTTCTACAACCTAGCTGTTAGTAACATGTAATTTATTTTCTGGTGCTATGCAGATTTTATACATCGAGAAATTAGTAAAATGCTTGTAATGTGTTTAGTTTAGATGGGCATGTACCTATTGTTAAGCCGAATGTGTTTACTGTTGCTGTTAATTTCTACTACTAAGGTTTAAGCTTAATGTGTTTACTCTTACTAACATGCTGTAATTTCTACAACCTAGCTGTTAGTAATACGTAATTTATTTTGTGGTGCTATGCAGATTTTATACATCGGGAATCAGGAAATTATAAAGGTAGTTGAGAATATTGGCCCTGAATTAGTAGTTCAAATTGTCACAGACAATGGGGCAAATTACAAGAAAACATGTGAGAATCTGATTGAAGAAGAGAAATACAAGCATATTTTCTGGCAGCCATGTGCAGCTCACACTATCAATCTCATGTTGAAGGACATTGACAAGTTCCGAAAGGTTGCTAATGTCGTTTCAAGTGTCAAGATTATCTGTAGGTTCCTGTACAATCATAACAGGCTACATGATGAGATGAAGAAGAAGATTGGTGGGGAACTGATAAGACCCAATGCTACTCGCTTTGGAACTATATTTATGTTCCTCTAGAGTTTCCTTGATAAGAAAGAAAATCTTCAAGCTTGGATGGTTTCACAAGATTGGAAGGAGAGTGATTGGAAGGATGATGAGCATTATGAGTACATCGAAGCGTGTCTGGCAAGTTCTACATGGTGGTCAGCATTGAAGTGTGTAGTAGATGCATTGAAACCACTTTACTTGGTGCTGCGATATGCAGATACACAGAAGTCTTGTACATTTTCTGAGTTCAAACCGAGAATGATGGCAGCCATACAAGCTATGGAAGTTCAACTTGGCATAGGATCAAGGCAATTTGTTTAGTTTATGAGTAAGGTGACAAGGAGGGTTAACAATATGGAAAGAAACAAATTAATGGTTGCAGGTACTGATACTACTAATCAATTTCATTAATACATGTGTAATATTGCCATAAAAACTAACTCTTGCTCACCTTCTTATGTAGCTGCTGCTCTTGATCCTGAGACTCATTACAAGCACAACTTCTGCAGCAAACTAAAATATTCTTTAGCACTAACAGATACAATAGAGAAGATGGCACAAAATTCTGATGAAGCTGTTCAGGCAATCACTGAAATATCAGTCTTTCGGGAGTGCCTTGGGAGGTTCAATCACCCCGTAGCACGTGCTGGAGCATCATCTATGTCCCCATGTAAGTCTCATCTAGCCTAATAAGGTGCATCTCTGTGTTGTTATTGCAGCTGCCCCATTTTTCTCAGTAATAAGGTGTTGGTGCTATAGCAGCACCCTTTTCTCTCTCAATTTACTGTAATGACAAAATCCGTACGCTATAGCAGCATCTTAATGCTATAACTGAACATGCCAAATACTAATTCACTATTTTAGTTACATGTTCATTAGATTGTTTAATCTGTGTTTTTTTCTTGTGGCTGACTTCCATTCTTATTTTGGTAGCTGATTGGTGGTTCCAGTTTGGAGGAGAAGTGCCTACTTTGCAGAAGTATGCATTGCGTATTGTTTCACAATGTGTGTCATCTAGTGGTTGTGAGAGAAACTGGAGCACTTTTGCACTTGTGCATACAAAAATTAGGAACAAGCTTGGTTATGACAAGTTGCATAAACTTGTGTATGTGCATTATAACTTGAAGGAGCGTATCCGGGAGGACAGTGGATACCAACAGAAAGACAAGGAAGTTGATCCATGTTCTATGATGTTAGATGCTGCAATTTTTTATGAGAACAATCCAATATGGGACTGGTTAGATAGATCTATGAGTGATGTAGGCCCTAGTTTAGATGATCTGTGTCGCAGCCATTTAGGCAATTCATCTCATGGGAAGAGGGCTAGGGTGGATGTGGATGTGGAGGAGGATGAGATTGAGTTTGAGTTGGGGGAGAGTGATGAAGAACAAAATGAGGATGAGTATCAGGATGACTTAGCTATAGATGGTGACATTGACGACGACAATGGTGGTGATGATGATGAGCCTGTGGTAGTTGCACCAATAGTGGACTTAGAAGCTTTAGATGAGGAAGATGGTAATCCTAATGACCGTAGATCTGGAAGACTGCAGCAGAAAAGGATGAGGACTCAAAGCCTCTCTACTCTCTATGAGAGAGAGTAGTAGGACTTTTATGTCAAGGTAATATGCTTTGGTACCTATATATAATAATTGCTGCTTCTATATTTGATTGTTGTGTATTTCCTAAATGATAAATCTTCTGTTTTGCTGGAGAGCAATACATAGTTGTCAATTGAACCATCTGAAATTTGATAAATGGTTGTTTCATGCATGTTTTTTTAGCTACAGTCCAGCAGCAGTCCTCCAACAGTGGTTTTGGAGGTGATTTTTTGGTGTGTACATGATGATGGGTGGATGACTGTCATGAAACACAAAGGTGCCAGTGGCAATTGACATTGACAATATGCTTGCTGACATGTTCTTTTGCGTTGCTTACTTGTGGGCGACTTGATTCTGTTAGTGTATGTATGTATGGCTGGCTGGACTGTAATTAAAGTTCTACTCCATTGGATTATTTGAGGAGTGATGAACTAGACTAAATGTGGCCTCTCATTTGGCCTCTTTGTATTAAATTTGGACTCTGAACAATTTATGGAGTTCTATGAACAAACTCCTTAGGACTGTAGTGTAAATATTGGTTGTGGGCTATTGTGAAATTGAATCTGTGATGGCTATAGCCTTTAAAGCCTTGATTGATATCATGTTATATGTTTTAAGCTGTTTTATGTTTTTTTAAAATTCGGATAGAATTTGTCAAAATTCGGTCAAATTTCGGTCAAACATGAAAAATTTGACCAGTCAACCTAACTGAAAACCAGTCCGAAATTTCCGAAATTCGTCAAATTCAGTGGGCACCGAAATATTTTGCAGTTTGAATCCCAAAACCTTCAATCACGCCTTCCCGAGCAGCAACCCGGCGGGCACCAAGCTCGTGTTCAGGTCAACCAAGGACGCGTCGCCGCCGCCAGGTTTCAAGTACAAGAACCTGTACATCATGGAGGACGCCATGGCAGGAGAGTCGGCCGGGGTGACAAGGCTGACCAAAGGAGAATGGACCGACACCCAGTGCCAGTGGTCACCGAGAGGGGACTGGATCGTCTTCTCCTCCACACGCGACAAGCCGGACGGCGCACCAAAGCTGGACAACTTCCTTGACCTCGGCTGCTTCGGTGTCTACTTGGTGAATCCGGCGAGCCCCACGGCCGTCGTGAGGGTGATGACGAGCGCGCGGCCGATGGCCGGGCCTGGCAGCGTGGCTGGCCACGTGAACCACCCCATGTTCAGCCCGAACGGCAGGAGCATCGTCGTCACCGCCGACCTCGCTGCCGTCTCCGTCGAGCCCATCTCCATGCCCATGTTCCTCCACTCCGTCAGGCCCTACGACGACATCTTCTCCTTCGACATCGACCCCTTCGACATTAAAATGAATGAGGACGTCCAGAGGTTCCACCGCGTCACGCACAGCCGCTACGAGTACTCCACGCCAGCGTGGACCAAGCTCGCCGTTGACGACCCCAAAGCTCCGTGGAACATGCTGGTGGTGGCGCCAGACTCTAAAGCTAACAGCTACAAGCCGGCGTGCCCCTATATGCATTCTGACGGTGGCCAGAGCTGGCACATGACCGGACACCTGGTCATGTCAAAGAGATGCTGCTAGCTAGGGCTAGGCCGCCAAAATAATTTGCTTATCTTGTTCGACTCCATTTATTATTATATCATCTGGCCAGGGATTGTTATTGTTCACTAGCTAGCTAGTACTCTGTATTTCGGCTGAACAAGGCTCGCTTTGTGGATGGTTCAAATTAGTATCAAACTAGTCCACCATAAAAATATCACAATAATTGGAATATAGAAACTATAGTTATGAATTATTTAAATTAATTATAGAAAATAATAGATCTAAATCTACAACAAAAAAAATATACTAAAGCATGCTTTATTATATGTTAAATGTATAGATCTATCTATACGGAGTCCAAAAAAATGAATTTTCTATTTTATGATTTTTTTTGATTTACTATCATTTTTTTAAAAATTCAATCTAAAAACCATCTTCAAAACCGCTTATAACAGGGTAAGGGAGGTAAAACACACGGTTTCAAAAGTTGAGGGATATGATTTGTCGTCCGGTTTTTTAGAGTTTAGGGAGGAAAATCAGACTTTGACAAAAATTGAAAGAGGAAGAGTGGACTTCTTCCTTCTGTAGTTGGAGCCTTTTTTCTAGCTGGCCCACTTGGCAGCCCAGTCCAAGAGTGCTCTCACTTTAAAACCCTTTCCTGTTCCCTCTCTGGGTATAGGATTCGGACAACACGAGAAACTGGCATTTATTTATATAAAAAGGTGTTAACAGCAAAGAGGAGATACATCATCTAGATGTAGGCTGTCTAATGCCCTAAGACATGGGCATTGCGAATCCTGATGATAGAAATTACATGTAGCCTGGGAAGGCTGAGAAAGGTTGGTCTGCACTGAGGCAGTCTGTTTTGCTAAAGGATCAACAATGGAATTCATTGCTCTATTGATCTTGTGCAACCTATAACTTGAGTTCCTTGTATAATTATCAAACTCTTGAGTGTATTTTTTCATTCTCCAGTCTGGTGGATTGGAGTGATCTGCCGAAGCTAAGAACCTGATGAGCTGACTGTTGTCGGTGAAATAGGCAACATCACACAATTGCATCTTATGGGCCATGTAGGCTAAGGCCAATGCCGCCGCTTCCGCCATGATGACCGATAATGATTGAGACATCAAAGCGTTGATGTATATGTAGTTTTCCTGCATATTGATAAAATAGATACCTATTCCAGCTTCTCGTGATAGATTTTGGTGGGTGTTAGGGACAGTAGAGGCGTCAACCAAGCACTTGATACCTGAAATTGAGTTTGGAGAGATATCGGGGTAGAGATGAATAGGACCTGAAAAATGCACATTTGTATCATTGTTGTTTCCCGGCGTTGTGTTGTTAGAAGAGTGAATTTGTAAGGTCCCTTGTTGGATGGCTTCCAAATGCGTATGTAGATGAGCCTTTGCAGCATGATGGATTTGTACTGGCGTCCAAGTTTTCCTTTGAAACCTGTTATCATTGCGAGATTTCCAAATGTACCACATGATAAATACAAAATTGCAAAGGAAATCATTAGTGTGATTAGGAGTGATTAGCATAGGAAGCGTGATTTGTATGCCATCATGCTCTTCCGGACCTACATTGGATAGCATCATCAGGTTGTTCTCTACTTGTGCAGATATAAAATACATAGCATATGGACACACCCATGAATCTGCATGCAGACCGTAACCTTTTTCAGATTGAAGTCAATTATGAATAGAGAAAGCAAAAACATAAGCTTCAGAATCACCAATTATCTGCATGGCCTTATATATTCAAGTTTTTATGACTGTATATGAACATTTGGTTATTATAAGAACATTAAACTAATATTAACATATTTTGTTGGAACTTTCTTGAACACCCTTTTAAAAGGGTGCAAACAACAGAGTCATCGCCTTCAAAATGAGGTTCACATATTTTAGCATACACATTATATATAACACTAACAAAATAGTAATTCAGACTCGTATCATTTTGAGCTATTAATAATTATCCAGGCAATTTACAAGATCTATAGCGTACTCAAGTAATTACATATGCATACTAGCTAGCTTGTAGACTTGTAGTATACATCTCACGTGATCACACTGCATAGAGAAGGTGAAGCCTGATTTTTAGCTTATAGACTTAGCGGAGTGAGAAAGCTTAAGATTAGGGGAGAAGGAAGTTTAATCTACTAATACTGGAATTATACTTAATATTATTTTGGTGAAAATTGTAATGCAACTAGCTAGCCACAGATACATGTAGGTGTCGAAGCATTTTGACCATCTCACCATCCTCTAGGACATCATTCTTTAAGCAGGATATATTATCAAGATCACCTAGACTTGTCAAATATCTTTTTGGAGTATCTTTCTATTACTTATCATGAGGCAGAATTGTATGTGGGAAAAGTAAATACTACAAACTTAGAAGAGGGTACAAATCCTACAGATTTTACCAAAGTGAATCATGTACAAATGCCAATTTATTGTTTTATTTGCATATTTGCTTTGACATTTTTGCATACATCAGAAGTTCATTAAAGCCTAGAAGTAAACACATCAAAAGAAAAATTCGAGAAGGACCTGAGTAGTTGACACATGTGCTTCCAAAAATAGCAAAATACATGGACATGTAATTGTAGCGCACAGATTAAAAAAATAACTAAGAATGGGAGAAATATGTGTTTGATACCTGAAGTTGCTTCGCATAGTGGAGTATCTTCTTGGATCATGGTGATGTCACTTTGCCAAGTCCAGCTCCCTTGCTGCCTGTGCTTAGAGATGACTGTGCAGTGGCAGTCCCTCTGCATCAGTCTGAAAAGCTAGTTGCTCTATTACCATACCGCATAGTTGGAGCTGAAGATTATGATGTTTCATGGAAGAATGTCTGTTGTGGCATTTAGTCGAACAACTTCTGAGCATAAGCAATTGATCTTCGCATAGAAGATCAGGTCGCATGCCCTTCCGCCCCAGCAGCATTGCTGGCCCAGCAGACAAGGGAACTCACCATCGATCCAAAATCAGTGGCAGCAGCACAGCTATTCCCGCTGCTGCTGCAGCCATGCATGCTGTGAGCATGAGGTCATCGGCGATGGAGCTGGTCCTAGATGCCTAGGTGTTGGTGCTGCACTCACCCTGGATGTTGAGGTGGGCCTCGCAAAGCCGAGGGCCGGCATTGACGTAGACGGACTAGGTGAGGTGAGCCTCCAGCTCCATCCCGCTGGTTTCCTTGAGTCGTGGTGGCTATTGGCTAGTGACTGCAGTGATGGCCTACTGGCCTAGAGTGCCGAGGCGTTTGCCAAACACAGGGATGTCGGGCCTCTGGATTCTGGAAATCGTCGCTCCAACTATTTGGCCGCGGCTAGCGCGGGCGGGCAGCGGCGCCTACAGCTTGGTGCATGCTGTCTCCACCGCCACTGGCTTAGAGCGTGCGGGCGTCGCTGCCGGCGGCCAGGCGTGCTCGGAACGTGCGGGCTCCGCCGCCGCCACGCGCGCGTCGCCACTGCCGAGCAAGGGTCGCGGGGAAGAAGATGGACGCGGAACGCCGGAGGAGGGAGGTGTGGGAGTCGCCAGCTGGCGGGTTCGCGAGGATTCGCGACGGCCTAGGTTCAAGATAACGGTTTTGAAGACCCACCATGATATGATCGAACGGTTTGTATCGCGTGATTGTCGGATCCTACGGTTGTGGGCTAGCGGGCGACGTGGCTTAATTGGGTGCCCGAGCTTGGACTTTGGATTCGAAAGGAAAAGATTATTGACTGTGCATAATTATCTCTCAGTCCTAAAAATTAAAACCGGAGTTAATATATATGTGCTAGTATTTTTTTTTTAAAAAAAATTGCTAGTACATTAGTATAACACCACCATGTTGTTACCAGCAAAAGGCAACATAACGACTTTCCTTCCAGTTTCTTCCTTGTGGCTGCACTCCAACACCGTATTTTCTCAAAGTACTCTCTCTATCCTATATTCCTATTAAAAGTGTCGTTTGAAAAACGTGTCTGTGAAAAAAACATGATTTTCTAATGATATTTTCAATTGAACGGAGGGAGTATTTGTTAGCAAGAGCGACACCGCTAGTCCTAGCCAAGGAGCCAAGCACGGGCGGACTGGGTATACCAAAAATGCCAAATACGATGTACCGTATTCGTACCCATCTGATCCAAACATCTGCACCCACTCAGCCAACAGAGAGAGCCCAAAGATGAGCTATGCTCCGCACGGGAGACGGAACCGGCGCCTATCTTGCCTGCCGACTAGGTTGAGGTGCAGCCGCCTGCCCGACCACCCCGAGGGCGCTTAAATTATTTTAAGAAAAAAAAATCACTTATCCTCCCTTCATTTTTTAGAGTCTATTTTTTCTCTCTCTAAACTCTAAAATCAGTCAAACCATCTTCCTTAATTTTTGAAATTGTGCGCTTTACCTATTTTGGCCTGATTATAATCGATTTGAAGGTGGTTTTGTTCTTTTTTTTGTTACTAGCAAATATGTCTGTGCGTTGCAACGGGTGAAAAACATCTGATGAATATAAAAAGTGACGATACTTAGTTATAATGTTCACGTTTTTAAGTTGATAATAAAAAAAAGAGTGGCAAAAACATTACTTTTTTTTAGTCTAGCATCCCAATCCAATAGCTTGTAACAAAAGTAACTGCACATCCTTTAGCATGCACATGTTTAATTGAAACAGACTATGTTGAAAGAGAGATGGAACGAAAACAAGGTGTAACTCTTCTCTCTCTCGTAGAAAATAAATAAAAATTGGACGGTACTGATATCCATCATCTTCATCCTCGTCACAGTTGCTCAATTTATTTTCTTGTTGATTGTGCAAAAAAAATAGTCGTTCATAATCTCTCTGTTCATCCATGAATTTGCTTGGAAATGCATCATCATCACTTCCTGAGATAACCTAGAAAAACAAATAACAATCATCATTTGTTGACACAAAAAGCGTACTGCGTCTCACACACAGCAAGCCGAAGAACGTGACTTCAATCGGGTGCTTCAAAAAATCGAAAACGTGTCAGTCAGTTTGACCTGAAACTAACAAGGAAAAATCATTAGATATAAACTGGAACGTGCCGGGTAAGAGCAGACAATTCCATATGTACGGCCCTGAAGCCACTTACAACGACATACAGCTATAAAAGCTATCTGCCAACAGGTTTTATGGAACGTTCGGCTAAAAAGACATATAACACGTAAATCATTGGTTGCCGAACGCGCATGCATGGGAAAGAAACGTACGAACGATTCATAGTTGACTATATGTTAAGACATAACCAATCTCGACAATCAACCGAATTGGGGTCCATGGTGAAGGAAACACATAAGCAAACATGATTAAACTAATCTAAAGCCTGCATCTGCCGCACGATACCGTCGACATCAAAGCTTAAACATGGATAGCATGCATGAACCCGCAACACGTAACAATCTAGATTCAAACTAATTCGGCTATATAAGATCTACTTATAGAAAACAACATGAAAGTAACGACTCATTGTAACATAGATAGGTCTATATAAACTAACAAGAGCCGAACCGTATCAATCTAGATTGGGCAAAAGAGTGTTTGCAAAAATGTAAAGATTACCTAAAACATGCAACACGATAACTTAATGAATCTATTAGATCTTGCCAAATCTGATAGAGCCAATAACTATCTTGCTTATACTAAACATATCAAGCAAATACCCACCGCACGACATCTACTTGTACGCAAAATATAAGTGAAGACTTCTTGATTATCAAACAAAGATCCGCCGCACGATCATTGATAATAAACAAGACTACTTGCATCAATATCTAAATCCACCGCATGATACTAGACATGATAACAAGGTTGCCAAGACTTACGGAGGTCGACGGATCGATGATTCCTCTCGAAGAACTCGACGACACGACAAAAGGGACTCGAAGTTGGCACGGGGCCGGTTGTATTGATTTGGTTGTGAACCCTTTTTACAATGGCCAAGGGTTTATATTTATACCCTGGTCATGACACGAATCCTAAAAAGATACGATTACAAGATATTTAAGGAAAAGAACACGACACTTTTAACCCTAGCTTTCCTTTTGGAATCTTCATTCCCTTAATCGTTGCAATGTCGGTTGCCCAATTCGGCTCTTACTCGCCGCTTTTGTCGCTTTCCTTAACGGAAAATCACCAATCCTAGAATAGCCGACTGCACGATCACTTTGCCGAATCCTTTTAAATTAGCCGATTGCACGAACACCTGCCAAATACCCCAAATGTTTGCCTCTGAATTTTTAATGCACACTAGCCCACCTGTCATCTTCCTAGGCGTGCTAAAATCCAGTGTTAACATCATTAGAAAACCAAAAGAAGAAAAAATAGCAAATTTGATGGTGCGATCCGTTATCACCTTTAGCATCTTTGATGCTACGATGTTAGCTTCTCCAAATCTATAATTACATTTCTTGTTAAGCCTTCTCTTGTTGCTAGTTCCAGCTAGGGTCTTCACAAGGATATTTACCTACACCTCCTCTTGCCTTTTTTGTCCATCTTTACTGCAATATGTAGAAAAAGTCATCCATCATACAAATTAGTAATCTAAACATAGATTAGAGCATATAGATAAATAAATATAGTAATGTCAATGAGTAATCCCTATATTTACAAGCTAAATTAGAGCATACACCTTGTGGTCGTGGGTCAACAAATACAGTAGGAATAGGAAGGAGGAGCAAGAGAACTAGGGTCAGCGGTACCTTTACCTTAGTAGACCAATAGTTGTCCCATCGATATCATTCCTAATCCAATTTTCATCCTCATCATGATGACTAGGCATATCATTGCTCAGATTTCCAATTGGTAAATGTTGAGGTTATGTGGGATAATATGAATAGGTTTCATCCTCATTGTTGTCAATTCTAGCATACATATCAAAATATTCCCTTGGAGTTGCATCAACCATAGCACGCTAGTCTGTATCAACAAGATCTTGTACATAATAAACTTGGGTCGATTGTGTTTCTAAGATTAATGGCTCATCAAATACATCATTACCACCTATGTAGATTACCACTAATAAGCAACATCTCCTATAGATGGGTTGCCATCTTTCGAACTTGAAAAACTAGATGTTTTTGCTACAAGTGCTATTGCATCACATTGAGTGGCTTTGCCTTCAGCATAACCCCTTGTGTGGAATGTGTACCCATTTACAGAGTAGTTGTTGTGCTTTTTGACCATCATATAAGGCTTCTATGCTAGCAGTCTTAGTTCATTAGAGATCTCATTACCCCTAGATATTAGCCCTTGAACCTAAAAAATTCAATGATGTCAAAACAATATCCTAATCCATAGTGGGTCATATTTTAGTTACTTACATGGTCTGAAAACCAATTGTGGAAGCTGGGGCACGTTCAATGTCGTGTTTATTTTTTTCTTACATGTAGATAGCTCATACATATGTTTTTCTACATTAGAATGAAAGAGAATTAATATAGAAACCATTTAGGGGATAAAGAAGAGGTTACTAACACACTCGACAAATGGAATAATATGAGGATAATTCATCAAGACATATCGGTGAGCTTAGATTCAAGATGTGTAGGACAATTCACAAGCAGAAGGCCCCGATAAAAGAAAACCAACTATTTTTAAGTATGGTTGATGGATTGCTGAGGCACAAGAATGATTGATGGTACTTTGCAAATACCGTGAGAAAAATGTCATACTCTCATTGAACTAGTATCTCTCCAGCGCATATAGACTAATGACATGAGCACTCTTATCCTCATCAAGCTAGTCTACTATGCATCCCTCTTGATAGTGTGACATTTCCTATAACTCAATCCGGTCAAATACTTATGACCGGTGAAATGAAATGACCTACATGTTATACCTTTGACTTGTGCATTTCATCTCATCTCCGTCTCCAATGTTGATGCAACACACGCACCAACAAATCACCAAGGATATGATCCACTTTATATCATCACATGACAATCTTGGTTCATCGATCTTGACCTCACTTGCCCTTCATTGTTGCCTTCATCCACCGGTGCCAAGTCTTGCTCAAGGCTCCCACCATGTGGTCAAACGCTTCAAAGCCTCCAACTTGCCCTTCACGCTTGCAACCGGCCCATCGAGTCAAGCCTCATATTGATCTTCTCCATTTTGGTCACATGACTCCATGTCATGTTTCATGTACAATAAGATCCTTCATCACACAACCTCATATGAACTAATCTCTTGTGTATCTCATATTTAAAGTTTTCAACACATATTAGTCCACCTAAGTTGTCACTCAATTACCAGAACCAAATAAGGACTTTCAAAGGAGCCGTTTCACACGGCTAGTACATGTGGCACCTTATGGTGCACTGGACGCAGGGTCCAGTGCAACATGAAGGTGTGTCTGGTGCCGTCAAAACAGGGCTAACATATCTATTGTTTGTGGGGGTGCTATATATATGTGTGTGTTTATCGGCTTAGGGGTGCCTGACTTGCACATTTCATTCATTTGATATCCTCTAGAGCTAAGCACACTCCCTCCACTCATATTCATGCTTGATTAGTAAAGATCAAAGTGAGATTGAGTGATCCAAGTGCATTTGCTTGAGAGTTTGCATCTAGTGGCAGTTGGGAGTCGTTTCCACTATAGATTTCTTATTACTCTTGGTGATTGATGTCACCTAGACGGTTTGGAGCAGCGGAGGTGTAGTGGCAAGTATTGTTGATTGTTCTTGGCCACCACCGGATCAATTGTGAGAGATTTTGAGCCTACCTCGTGGGAGATCACGAAAGACTACTCTAGTTGATTGCTCGTAGCTTGTGGATCCCCATCTTGTGTTGGTTTTGCGGCACCCTAGAGAGTAGGGACATAGCTTAGTGGGAGCGAAATTGGGCTCTGGCCCCTGCTTGTTTTGCGTAGCTTCACTAAGCTTAATTGTTGCATCTGCATGGTTGCTGCTATTATAGTATCAGGCAGTACAAATAGATAACGTTGAAGCCTTGAACGACTATGATTGGTTGGGCTTTTCCTTTGTGGCCCAACTAAAAAAATTGTGTGGCATGTTAGCGCTTGCAACTAAGCAAGATGGGGCAGTAAATCTCCATGGTCCAATGTATAGCATAAAAAATAGCCCCCTTATTTTACTTGCACGCCCCGCCACTGCTAGCGGGTTAGGTGTGTGATGTCTATTAGCGTGTGAACCTCCAAGTGGGTGCATCACTACAACAAGGAGTAGCTTGCTGGAAAGCAAGTGAACCTCGATAAAAATCTTGTGTCACCTTTCTCTACCGAGGATTCAGTGTGTCTTGTGATTGGATTATCTTGATCATCTTCATTGGATCTCCTATTTATCTTGATCATCTTCATTGGATATCCTATCATCACTTTGGTATAACTCTCTAACCCTCTCTAGTACTCTATTTCATAATCTTTGTTAGTTGTGTTTATTCATAATTGTGTAGCTCTTTCTAGGTCTGGTTATAGATTTAGGAGTGCTCTACCTTGAGTGTCTTTTAGACTTTTATTAGGTTAGTATTTATTTGGATAGAAGGCTTGCAACCCCATTAGGCTAGCGCTACACTCGCTTCGCTATTGTTGTTTCTAACTTGTTGTTGAGAATAGTTTGTAGAATTTATTTTAGGCTATTCACAGAGTCTGCACCCAATATTTTCCGCATCGACCAGCCTTGCCTTCCGTCTTGGTCATGCTTATATATATATATATATATATATATATATATATATATATATGGTGAGTTTTTTATACTCCTGCATGTATCTACTCTTGCCTAGCAATACACACACGCGAGGGCCCGTCCAGCCAGCCGTTCAGACGGAGCTAACGGCAGTCGGGTGACCATCCAATACGGAAATTAAAAAAATAAAGCGTTAATCACGGGATTCATTCGTTGCGCGGGCGCTTGCATGGCCGCCTTCAGAGATCCTATATGTACGAGGGGGTGAGCTGTTACCTTTTTAAAACGAGTACACTAAATAAATATATCTATGCAGACTGATATATATACTGATGGGTGATGTAGTAGTACTAGGGAGATAGGCGTGCTTCGCCGCGCCCGTAAGCCAAACTGGTAGTGCGCGACAGAAAGGCCTCGTCGTATGTTTAGGAAAAAAAATACATAGCTATATATCATTTGTAGTTAAAGAACGCTATGTTAGCGTATTTGAGAACAGAAAAAAAGTTATGTTCAAATAAAAACTACAAATGGTAGCGTCAAATATAATACACTCAATTTATGTGATTGTCAGACAAAGATCATCCATTAGGATGATGGCAATAATTGCCAAACCTATCCAGCTGAATCAGAACATTAAATGTGTGGCAAAACCAATTTCACACAGTAAGTATAAGAAGCCCTTCAACTCATTTGTAGGCTCAAAGCAGGTCCACATGGATTCACAATTGAACAATACCACATATACATAGTATGACATTATGGCTACACATTTACACCAACCATATAATATGACAGTCCTGAATAATGTAAGCAGAACAAACATTAGCTAATGTAGAAACTAATAGACTAAGCATTGCATTGGTATGGTTTGACCATGCATGGGAATAGTTGCCTTGCAGTTTGTCAACAGTTGTGTAGGTTGCTTATCAAACTGGTGGTTGGAGGAAATGTACATCTGCAATGAGAATAAATGTAAATGTGAAATATTTAGATATTAAGCATAGGAGGACCATATGCAAACCAGTTATGCAAGTTTATGGCAACTATGTACATATATTATTTGGGGAAATGGAAAAACACAAGAGGACCACGTGCAAATCAATTGTGCAAGTTTGTGACAACTATGCACATATATTACTTGCAAAAATAAAAATGTGGGGAGCAAAGTATAAAGTTATCAAAGCTGGAAAAAACATTCTAAATCGACCTTCACATTAGTAAACTAACCTTATCACTTGATGTGAGTGAAATATGCAAGGTCATATGAGTGAGCTATGGCAAAAGAGGCTGTAAGGAACAAACCATTGTCATATTATTAAAAAGATAGAAGCTAAGCATAGTAACATACTTGTATGGGCAGGGAGTACGGGCACACAGAACAGAAGCATTGCAATATCACTGGGTCAGAAAAATAGGAAGTGCCTCAGCTCCCTCGCCACCTATAAAGGTATGAACGATATCATAAAAAAATGTGTATTATTGATAGGAAGTACCTTACATATATAAATGTGACATTATTGTGTATATGCAAAAATGAAAATTTGAATATGGGGATGTGGCACTTGCAGTATGGGCATCTTGGAAAACTGAGGCGGCAAAATAGGAACAGACAAAGACTATCTGAAGCAGCATGGTGACCAAAATTAGACTCCTGAGTTAACTTATCTATATAAAATTTGCAAAATCATAGATCATGTAATCATAAAGTTCAAGTATGGCCTAGAAGTGGGTAGTCTAATAACCACATAAATAAGCAGACATACTAACCTTCCTTGACCAATGACTTTCAGGTTGTCAAATGGAATCCGGAAAGCTATCAATGCCTAGTAGATGAATTTTCAAATCACTTTACAGACATAACGATTCTTATTTGATGGTTCAGAGATTAAATCAAATCAGGCAAGAGAATAAAGGCCACATGGCTTACCAAGCAGATGACTCAAATAGGCAGCAAGGTATGCAGGTTATCAGCCAATCCTACTGTACGGTTTCTGCTAGAGAAATGTTTAATATTTTTTGGACATGAGTACACACGCCTTCATCACACATTCACACAAAATTACCTCACACATAAAGGAACCAGAAAAAAACATTGAAAAAACCGTTATGGCTAACATTTTGATTGAACAATGTGATCTTGCGCAGTAATAACAAAGTTATTTAACATCAGTTGTTAGACCTACTCTTTATAGATGCAATGCCACAACTTGACTGCAGAGAGAAAAATAAAAACCAAAATGTATTTGCAGATACATTAGGACCCAAAATAATAGACTGCATAAAACAGAGACTGCGGCAGCCATCTACAGCTGCTGCAGTAAACAGGGTTGGAAAAGTAAACTAAATCTGATCGATAACATAAGCCTGGAAGAATACATTCAGTACATACGACAAATTCCTAAACATTAAGTACCAATCAATGAATTCATGTATCAAGCTTGGCAATCATTGCAGAGTTTGCATGCCTTACCGACCAACCAATGAGATAACAAGTGACGGTTTCTCTAGCACAGACTTGCAATTACCTCAGTGTCAATTTCTCCAACTGAAAGGTTCTCCTTTCGGTAATCCTCTGGAGTGTCGTTGTTTCTAATTTACTGCCAGGAGCACTTGCAGGTGTTTGCACCAATATTGCACAACATGTCTGAAATTTGGGATGAATATTAATATATTTACGTTTCTTTTTCATGATCCTTGAAATTGTTAGAAGAAAGAATGACATGTCAGATGACCAAACATATCATATTGACATACAAACTCATATGGATCGAGAAGAGTGTGGAGATCGGGTAAAGACTGAGATCGAGGAGGGGAAACAGACCTCTCAGTGTCAAGACGACGGCTATGTACTCCAGGACGGCGGCGATGTATCTGAGGCTGGGGCGCCGGCAGGCCAAAGGCGGAAACGCCCATTGGAGGCCGCGCTTAGACTCATCTCCGTCGGCCCCAGGTCCATCTCGCCATTGTTCTCGAAACTGGCTTCATATCACCATGCTTGTAGGGTAGAGCCTATATGTAGATGTTAACGGCAAATAAAACATAGCTAGGTGATTGTAGTAAATAAACTAAACAAAAACATTAAAACAATCAAATTAAAATCTGCAACTAAAACTGGCGAGCATAGCGATGAAACTCTAAAAAAAAAATTCACGGAGTGCTGATATGTTGCAAAGTTTTTTTTACAGAGTTGGCTTTTTGGTTCAGGGTGGGGTGGCATCTTTTTTGCAGTAACAAATTCAATCGTCTTTTTCCATTAGTTGAAAGAATTTGGACTAATCCCTAAAACACTACAAAGATTCCTGCTCTGCTCCCTCTATAATCTAGATGAAGACTGAACCAGGATAATTAAGGATGTGTCCAAGATCACTACTAATATGCAGACTGGGTTAAAGTAAGGGAAATGGACACATAAGCTTCAAATTTTTGTAACTGAATGAAAACAATTAATAAACTAAGACTCAGGTAAAAAAAGAAGACACAAACTTGAGCATTGGTGGTTAGATGTAGAATTTAATTTGTTGTAACCAGCAAATCGATGAGCATGATCATTTTAAAATCCTAGCGGCTGAAGGCACAAAAGGGCTGTGGCCAAGGAGATCTCCCAGCCAAACATGTGCAGTGTATCCTACTAATTTGATATCACATTGGCAATGACCCATAACCATGCAGTCTAAAATGTAGGCAGCAAACACCTTAACACAAAACAGCAGGACATGACACTGCACTCCTAAAAATGCTTTTCAACAACATCGGGCTCAAATTTCTAATAGCGATGGAATGGACATGAAGATTTTTTTCAGAACTTAGCAACAAATGAATCTATCATTGAGCAATTAAGAATCAATAATATTGCGTGCAGTGGCGGCAATCCAAATAGATCATTGAACGTATAAACCATCTTAAAAAATGAATGCAAGGCATATGTGCAAACGCAAATTGAATGTTTTTGTGTAAATCGTAATACACACCAGGAAATAAACCATCAAAGTACAACCTGAGGTGCCAAATATTTCAACACCACATAGTGTGACAGATATGTCAATTGAACAATAGTATGCACTCCATATAGCAATCGTGTTCCAAGAACACCCTGTAAAAAAATAGAAGGTAAAACACATTACTCACCCAATGTTGTAGAAGGAAAAATCAGGACACACGTATCCCTAGAGCAGCAGTTGCGCAGATGAGAACGTGTATCATCACTTGCCTGGTTGAGATGGCAGCGGCGTGGGTAAGGGCACCCTGAGGACGACTACATCGAGTTGCCAGCAAGGGAGAGAAGACAGTACCTGGATCTGGTCGTGACTGAGGCCTCGCGTGCTGCGGTGGTCGGGTCGGGCCGCTAGGGTTTGGTTGTGCCTGGGATCTCGTGCTGGCGCAGCACAGCGTCGTGCCACCAAAGCCGTGAAGAGCGAAGGGTACACGGTGGTCTGAGAGCCGAGCTGGAGAAGGCGGAGTGGCGGCATCTCAGCTTCGGCGGTGTCCTGGCGCGCAGCGGTGGCGGCGTCGCCAAATTCGGTGGAGACGTGTACGGCACGTGGAACGGCGGCGTTTCAGGGAGTTGCGGCGGAGGCAGGGGCGGTGCTCGTCGGAGGTGGGAGGCGTGTTGATGCTGGGCAAGGAGCGGATGAGGAGGAAGCGGAGAAGGCGAGGCACAACGTCATCTCGAGATGAGAAAGGTGGAGACCGGTCGGATCTATTTTCGAGAGGCTAATTAATTGCCGGGTACCAAATTCTTGCTGGGACACGCACGTGGCAACCGCATATTGGTGAACAGTAATCAAACCACTCTGGTTAACGGGAATCTACGCGCTATATGGAATATGTATATGTATATGTATATGTATATATATGTATATGTATATGTGTGGATACTTTGCATAACATAGCAGTATGTGAGCATACTTTTACTTTGTATACTCGTATTTATTAATAAGTATGCACTTTTTTTGTTTTAATATTCTCTCTTGAAGCATAAAAGCTTGAACTAGTGAGTATATACCTATGCCTATAAAAGGAGTATGCATACATACATAATGAGTATGAGTACATACATATCGTTTACGAGAAGTGTTAAACCATATATACGTGCTTATATAGAAAGTATAAAACCGTACTCTAGAGGAGAGTATGAGTATATACCAAGCAAATATAAAGAGTATATACACATACTCTAGACGAGAGTATATACACATACATCTAGACGACAGTATGTGTATGTACTCAAGCACTCAAGCAAATATATTAGTATATACTCTCGAGAAAAAGTATGTAAACATGCATACATATTGTACACAGTTGATGGTAGCATATATATAGTATTGTTATACCATACTAGAAACCACGACAAGAAGCTACTCCCTCCGTTTCAATTTATAATTCGTTTGATTTTTTGACCTCAACTTTGACTACTCGTCTTATTCAAAAAATTTGTGCAAACGTAGTCAAATTTAAGTCATTCATGTAGACTATTTATTAAATAAGTAAGACACACCAAAAGAAATAATATTTTGTACAAAATTTTGAATAAGACGATTGGTCAAATTTAGGATTGAAAAAGTCAAACGAACTATAATTTGGAACGGATTAAGTAGTATTTAGTGAATATTTAAATTACAAAGTAGCCCATCTTGATTTGCTAGTGTTGTAGAGACACCGACGAAGCACTCGGTGGCCAGAAATCATGTAATGCATGCATGCAGCACACCTTGAAAATAGACGGTGAGACCAACACCTGGAATCGTGAGAGAAATATATGTACAAATAAGCAATTTAGCATTAAGCTATATGTATTTTTGCGTGTATATTAGGAATAAGCTTCATATATTAATTCATACCTGAATATTCGTGCAGCGTAGTCACGCATTCATACAGATAATACAACGCCAGAATGAGATGCTACTATTTCTTGAACATTGATGAATCTAGAATAGTAGTCGATCTGTTGATGATCTTCGCCAGGTCATATGTGAGCAGATGGATGCCTTCGAGTCAGGGCACACGGATAAACCTTCTCTCAATCTGCATACTGCAAGGACCCACTGAATAAATAAAATCGATCTACAACACAAGAAACATTGGACCAAATTACTGTGCCTCAATTCCATCCATGGATGCTTGAAGGTACGTGCGCGGTGCGCCCTTCCTCCGTGCTGCTCCATGCCGCCGTGTGCCTCTGTGCTTGCTCAGGCCGTCGAGTCGCTACAACGCCGACAAAGAACATGGGATGGTGAGCTATAGATGAGGACGGTCGATCGCATCGCGTTCAACTCAGTAACTAGCGTCCAGATTAGACGGAAGATCAAGAACGAAACAAGGAAATACAAGGAAGTACGTATTACGGAGGAGGATACATACCAACGTACACATGCATATGTCACACGCCGCCGGTGGAGACAAAGAGCGGGGACATCAAAACCTCCATTCCTGCGTGCGTTTATGTTGGTGGGCGGCGGCGGCCATCTCGACGGCAAGTAGCATCGAAAAGAAAATAGATCCAACTAGTAATAACTCCATGTGACACTAGTTTAGATCCTAAAAAAATGCAAGGCCAGCATATCTTTTAATCCGCTTTTGCCGTCACTCCGATGATTATTTAATTAATAATCACATATCCAATTCGTGTATATGCGCCGTCGTCCACATGCATCCTGTTAGCTCCGTTAAATCGTGCATGACTGCGGGAGAAGTCGGGAGTAGATAGACGCGAGAGTATAAAGGAGTTTTCATATATATATATGCTATGTAAATCAACAAGTTGTGCAAACTATGTCAACTCTAATCTAGACCACTAGACTCTAATTTGATGGTTAGAAATAAATGTGAGTTATATTAGCACTACCCCCACTTAGCTCATTCCATCTAATCTAAGATTTTGCAAATCACCCTAGCCTCACGCCTGGACACTTATCTTCCGTATCCTCGCAATCCCCGGCCGTACGGCGGCGCTGTGTCCAGGCCCGGCCGGTTGGCTGCACGAAAGCGTGTACGGCTGCCTAGGATCGCCGGAGGCCTCCACGGACGTCAGCGGTCCGGCCTCAGCGAAGGACGCGGCAACGGCAATCCCCAATAGCTGCTTGTCTTTGTATATATATTGATCGATCGATCAGCTGACCGGATCGTCCATGACAGTACGTACGTGTATGTGAACAACCAGATCAACCAACCGGCCGGGCCTTGACGCAGCGCTGTCCTACAGTCGGGGATTGCGAGGATACGGAAGGCGACGTCGTACAGCCGGGGATTGCGAGGATACAGAAGGTAACGCGTGGGGCTGGGGTGATTTGTAAAATCTTAGATTAGATGGAATGAGTGGGATTTAAGTGCTAATATAATCCACCTTTACCTCTAACCATCGGATTAGAGTCGAGTGGTCTAGATTAGAGTTTGCATAGTTTACACAACTTCTTAGTTTGCATAGCATACGCTCCCTCTAACCATCGACACATTGTGGGAGAGGTTTATTGCTAATCTCTCATAATCTCTCCAACCATCGGATTTAGATCCAACGATCCACGTGCGAGTTTCCATAGTTTTTATGGGGATCTGGTTTCCATAGCATATGTTCCCATAGATATATATATATACAGCCGCACCCGCCTCCCGCCAGCCTGTTCGGCCCACCCGCCTCCCGCTAACCTCAGGTCTGCGCACTACAACAGGTTACGCTGGCCACTTGAGTGTTTATTTCCAACTTGTTCAAGATGCAACCACAAATGTATTTATTAGAAGATAACTGCACGATTTTTTTTCATGCATGCAACTCTGCTGCACCATTTTTTATTAGGTTTAGTATTTTTATTTCAATAGTTCTCACTATTTATTAGTATTTATCAGTATTTTTGTTATGAGTATTAATTAGGGTGTCAATATTTAGTATTTTTATTCCAGTAGTTGTTAGTATTTGTTAATACTTATCAGTATTTTTATTAAGAATGCCGATTAGGCTGTCCATATTTAGTATTTTTTTATTTCAGTATTTGTCACCATTTGTTAGTATTTATCAATATTTTTATTATGAGTATTGATTAGAGTGTCAACATTCAGTATTTTTATTCTAGGAGTTGTCAGTATTTGTTAATACTATCAGTATGTTTATTACAAGTAGTGTTAATATCCAGTTTTTTTTATTTCTATACTGATCAGTATTCATCAATATTTGTTTTCTACAGTAGCATATATGTCAAGCTGCTGACAAAATAATTGGCGATACTAAGAACTATTAAAGCTATAGATAGGCTCTAAGACGAAAAAACTAATTTAGATACTGACAATACTTAAGATATTGATACTCGAAGATACTGTTAAATACTAAAGATATATTTGAAGAGAAAATACTAAAGATATACTTGAAGATAAAATACTAAATACTGATAAGAATATTGACATCATAATTAGTATTCATAATAAAATACTGATAAGAAACAAAATACTGAATATTGACACCGTAATCACTATTCATAATAGAAAAAATACTAATAAATATTGACAACTACTAGAATAAAAAAAACTGAATATTAAAACTCTAATTGGTATTTGCAATAAAAATACTAACAAATATTGACAACTACTAGAACAAAAAAAATTACATACTAAAACCCTAATTAGTATCGTACTTCGACAACTAACCAGTATGGAGGTTGCAATACTAATCAGTATTTATATGTAAGAAATACTTGCATATATTATATGATTAATTATATAAATATTTTTCCATGTATAGCCTTATTATTATATAATACTGTGAGTACGTTTTTTACAAGAACAATTTGAGGCTCTTCTGGTTAACGTAGGTCGGTTTGAAGTCTCGTTGTTTAGTTCAGCAGTTCGAATCCTGCCTGGGGCATCTTTTTGGGGTGTTGGGCTGGCCCGTGGAAGCTGGGCCGCGCGAGGTCTGGCCGGTTAGCTGCGGGCCGGACGGTGAAAGCTGGTTGCGCGTGGGGCCGGCAGGTCGGGAAGCTGGGCTGCTGTGCGTGAGTGCGGACGCGAGGTCTGGCCGGCCGGTGGAAGCTGGGCCAATTGCTGGTTGGATGGTGAGTGTGGTATATATATATATAGAGAGAGAGTACTACACTCTAAACATTTAGTCCCTAAATAGAAGTCATTATCGCTTTGTTGGAAGGAAAACGCCACACCAACACACTCGCAAGGCCGAAAGGACCGTACCAGAAGTAGTTGACGATCCGTGAGACCTTTCAGCAAGTTGGTAAGACTGATGTAACCCGAAGTGTGCCAATCAATTTGACCCTGCAATTGAGAAGGGGAAAATCATGAGTAACACAAGGCGGAACATGCCGACGTGATTCCAGACTACTTCCAAATATGTGGTCCGAATAACTAAGTTAGAAGGTCATCGACTAAATAATCAATATCCTGAGCATGAGTTATGAATCCGACTATTTCTAATGACAGATAGCCGATAATGTAGACCAAAGCATAAAAAGAAACATTATACCATAATAGTCTAGAAATCTGATCAGATTAAAGGATCATAGCATATACAAGAATTACTTTCCTGTTTGTGTACACATATTGACAACAACCATCATATTCGTACAATTAAAATTTATCAACCGACATGAGCCGTTACAGCCATAATAAAGCATTCAGAATAGATTGATAGATCTTATTTGCATGATTAATCAAGTTCAAGGCAAAAATGTATAACCAAATTGGGAGTCTCAAAGAGTACAGTAAAACCCTAAAAATTAGATTTCTATAAAATAGAGTTAGAAATATTTAATTATGAATTATGTGTTCCTGACAAGGTAGGGGATTAAAAAGTTTTTTATCAATTTAAAAATTACGATAGAATTAGCAACATGTTTGAGCATTCATGTTGGAGCATTTGGTTGATTTGATTGATTGGTCTTACCCAAAAATCTAAAGATTCTAAATGGTTTCAAAAAGGCTTTTGAAGAAATAAATAGGAAAAAAACAAAACAAAACCCTCCCTTCGTCTCTTCCTGGTTTTTGGCCCAACAGCCGGCCTACTCCTCCTTTCCCTCTCTACGCGCGGCCCATCACCAGCCCGCGCGGAAGCCTTCTCTCCTTTCTTCCCCCGACGCCGCGGGCTAGCATGCCAGCGGCTTCCCCTTCCTCTGTTGTTTCTCGAGACGGCTTGGGTGCATCGTGAATGAATGTGCTGATGCTGACGATGACAAGGATCAAAATCCAGTGTCCTGGTTTTTGGTGTATATACAAATACAATACAAAAGACACTCTCTTTGCTGCCTCCATCCTGCGGCTCCTTCAATTCAATCCTACTACTGTACGTACCATCCAGTCCAGGCACTGGAGCAGAACCAAGAGCCTGCACCTGCACAAGGTCGAGCACGTTTTAACTGAAGTGAGCATTTGGATACGATACGAATTCAGAGCAACAAGACTGACTAGGTGAAGTCCGACCAACAGCCTCACCTGACCTGACCTGAATACATACACTTGTCGTTGCCATCCACATGTTTACATTACATTTTACATGCTGACCAACCAGCCTGGCGACGATTCGCTGGCCTGGCCTACCTTACCTGCAACTCCTCCTGTTCCTTTGCAACGCATGTACTGTACTGTACTGTCGTCTTCATCCCTTCTTCTTCCTCCTTCTCCTCCATGGGAGGAGCACTTCTCCCTCTTCTCTGCTGCTTCGCATTACTCCTCCAAGGTAACCACTAAATTTCCTACAGTCATGCCATCCAGCATGCTTAAAACAAACCGTCAGACAATTTCACAAGTCGCAATGTGTTTAGTGATCAGTGAGAGCATTGTGATTACCAGGAGCAGACGCGGCGACGTTGACCATCACCAACAGCTGCAGCTACACGGTGTGGCCAGGCATCCTCTCCAACGCCGGCACGGCGCCGCCATCCACCACAGGCTTCGCGCTATCCCCGGGGCAGTCCGCCACGGTCACCGTGGCCTCGTCGTGGTCAGGCCGCATCTGGGCGCGCACGCTCTGCGCCACCACCACGGGCGCCTTCGCGTGCGCAACCGCCGACTGCGGCACGGGCGCCGTCGAGTGCTCGGGCCGCGGTGCCGCGCCACCTGCCACCCTGGCGGAGCTCACGCTCGCGGGTGGTGGATCCGGCGGGGACGACTTCTACGACGTCAGCCTCGTGGACGGGTTCAACGTGCCCATGCTCGTCGCGCCACGGGCGTCGCCATCGCCGCCGGCCGCCAACGGGAGCAGCAGGTGCCGGCCCACGGGGTGCGCCGCCGACCTGAACGCTGCGTGCCCCGCGGAGCTGCGCGTCGCCGCCGCCGCGGGCGCAGCGACGACGGCGGTGGCGTGCAGGAGCGCGTGCGAGGCGTTCGCGACGGACGAGTACTGCTGCAGCGGCGCGTACGGCTCACCGGCGACGTGCGCGCCCACGCCTTACTCCCGCTTCTTCAAGGCCGCGTGCCCGTCCGCCTACAGCTACGCCTACGACGACGCCACGTCCACCTTCACCTGCCCCGCCTCGGCCACCGGCTACGACGTCGTCTTCTGCCCCAGCTCGTCCAGGTAAATTCACGAGCAAATTTGAAAATGACGTTTCAAAATTAAGTGTTCAAATCCGAAACGTTTTGGACAGTCTGATCGACGCACGATTTTGCGTCCTTGTTCATCTCATCGATCGATTGGTTGGTTGCCGAGCAAGTTGTTGCTTGTTTTCAGCTCAATCATTTTGCTTGCGATCGATCACCTGTTTCAATTCAATCAAATTACTTATTTAATAAAAAAACAAGGTTGAAAATGAGGCACCGACTCTTGACGTGAACGAATTAATATGGCCAGGTCAAGGCCGTCGTGCGTTTACATGCCATCGCGCAGTCATGATCATAATGCAGTTTTTAAGTTTTGATTTGTCCACATCATACAATCCTAGTTTAGCCGTTACAATTGCGTGGACAAAGTCCTTGATCCTTGCTCATTTCTTGTTTTGTCATTAGTTCGTTAAAACTTCCTCTATTTGAATTTTTTTTACAAATCTTAGTAGTTTATTAATACTTCCTCCCTTCGTTTCAGAAAAAAAAAATTCTAGCACAATAGCAAGTTAGAAAACCTCAAGTTTAATTAACTATACATAAAAATTATAAACAGTTATAATATAAATAAGTATCAGTCGATTTTTAGATTTGTTATAATATTTTTTCATATATTTCAATATACATATTTAATGTCATGAATATTAATAATTTTAATTATATATTTGATCAAACTTTGCACGATTCAACGAAGAATTGCATTGTTCTGTGGCTAGAGGTAGTACTTCCTCTTGTGACTATTTTTTTAATAAAAAAATAGCACAATTAATCTAATGGTACATGTTTGGTATGATAAATATTTATTTATTTATTTGTTTGTATGAGCAATCAAACTTGGGATTAGTTAACTACTCAAATTGATCCATTATCTAATTGTCGCGGTGCTTACGACCTGGCCGATGCAGCCTAAAACCCGGCGGGAATCCCCAGGCGGCAGGCTTGCCGCCCTCAACGATGGAGTTCTCTGGACACGACGCAGGCAGCTTGACGACGACGAGGAACGCGGTGGCGCTGGCGCTCGTGCAGACGGTCGTCGTCTTCTCGGCGATGTCGTGGCTATGGTGATGGTGATCATCAGATGATCTGATCCCAGCAACCATCGACTACTGGCAATGGTTACCATGCCATTTGGCATACTTGGATGAGAGATTTTTTTTACTGTGGCCCGCGACCATTTTTGTTAGGGAAAGATTCATCATGTAGTAATATTTCAACATTTCTCTAATATTTCATGTGCTTGAATTTTAAAAAGATTTCAGGCAACACTCTTGTACTATTTGTCACTAAAGCAGGCAACTGGGTTATCGTCAACCAATTTCATCAGTTTCTATGTGATGCCGGGAATTCTGGTTTTATTCGGAATAGCAGCCCTCCTCAACTGGTGGCCCTTCGATTCAGGATTTGTATGCTATATGTGCAGGATATGTATTTACATGTTGACGAACGAAGGTCTCGTAGCCATCGACAAAAATCATATTTTGTGCACGCAACGCCCTGGCCGCAGCGAAGATGCACTCCAAGCCTGGCGCCGCTATCAAAAGCTAGTAGAACCTTCGCTCTCATATGAGAAGATAGAAGCTGTAAAGCCCAGGCACTCGATCGACACCTTCTACTAGCTCAGACATTTTGGAACTTTCGCTCGGGTCTTCTGGAATTTTCGGACACGAAGCCTTCGAGTCCTTTGGAATTTTCTTTGGAGAAGTTTCCCTCGACTTAAATTTTTGGCTTTGTGGAACCTTCGCTTAAGGAAGTCTTTGATGCAACGATGGATCATACTACATGGAGTGATCATCAGCAATCGCACATCAAGGTTATTCATACCTTCGAAAGCATAATGCCGCAGTAGTCATGGACCAGCTGGATGGGACTAATGAACCGATCAAAGGTAACACGTTCTCGGCAAAAGGTTCCCAAACAACTCCGTGAGTTTTCTTTCAATTTTTGAAAGCCTTCGTCTACAAAAATAGTCTTTATATTTATGACTAACCTCCGCCATGGTCAAGTTGCTCATCCTTTTTGCAGCTTTGAATTCTTTATCCAGAGCTCCAAAGGAGCCAAACTAGAACAAGTGAACATTTCTCACCGGTATACAAATTCTCAATAATTAATTATGTCGAATAGTTTTTACTCATGTGAGTTGCTTCTGATAGGTTCATAGGATCGTTTAGGAGCAGATCCAGTGGATAGATAGGGTTCTAGTTGATAGTAGATGCGGTTCATGTGCATGCAGAGAGAAGTAGAGAGAGAGAGGTCGTGTGCAAACCAGAGGAGTCGACGGGATGAGTAGCAGTGGCGGTGGTGGTGTTAGGGTTCATCCCGCCGTCGGCCATGGGTGTCGTAGTCGCGTCCGCCGTCGTCATCTCTGTCATCATCTGGGTGCTCGCCGTCGGTGGTACTTCCCGCGGCGGCCAGTCAACCTCGGATTGTGTGCCTGGCACCCCGGCCCCCACCTTCCTTATATAGCACTGTGCGACGGGGGCCCACCAACCACATGGTTGGACGCCCCCGATCAGGGCGTGACCTAGGGCCCGTTAGTCCGTTGGGCCTAACAGGAAGAGATCTAATTCCAACATTCTCCCCCTAGATCTCATACAATTCTTTTAATTCTTCAATTCTATTTCGAGTTCAATATTCCAATTCTTTTCAATTCCATCACAGATCAGTATATAGAGCATGCGTCATCGTCACAACAATTCATGTCGTTAGACTAACAGCTACTACACACCTTTCTATTTTGGAAATATTTTTTTTTCATCATTCTGGGCCCTTCTTATTCTTCGGGAATCATAGGCTCTCCCTTAAACCCATGCTAGCTATGTGTCCTCTGAACACACTGGGTGAAAGGCCTTTTGTGAGCGGATCAGCTAGCATCTTTTCTGTTCGTATATGCTCAAGATTTATGGTATGATCCCGAAGTTTATCTTTCACAACATAGTACTTTATGTCAATGTGTTTGGCAGCACCACTTGACCTATTGTTGTGAGCATATTCTACCGCTGGGTTGTTATCACAATACAACCGCATCGGTCTTTCTATACTTTCAATTATTCTCAGTCCGGGTATAAATTTCTTCAACCAATTTACCTGCCCCGAGGCCTCATAACAACCTACAAACTCGGCGTACATTGTCGAGGATGTAGTCACTGTTTGTTTCGAACTTTTCCACGATATCACTCCTTTAGCAAGAGTGAATACATATCCTGATGTGGATTTTCTTTCATCTCCAGCATAGTCAGAATCTGAATACCCCTCTATGCACAGGGAATCTGATCTTTCATATGTCAACATGAGACCTTTCGTACCTTGCAAATAACGCAAGACTTTCTTCACTAGTTTCCAATGTTCAATTCCTGGATTCTTTTGATATCTGCCAAGTAACCCGGTAACAAAAGCTATGTCAGGGCGTGTACACGTTTGAGCATATTGTAAACTTCCAATTGCCGAAGCATATGGTACCGCTTTCATTTGATCAATTTCATATTTGTTCTTGGGACACTGATGTTCCACATATTTATCACCCTTGACAATCGGAGCAGGAGATGGACTACACGCATGCATACTAAATCTTTTCAAAACTTTTTCTATGTATGCCTTTTGCGATAATCCTAATACCCCTTTTCTTCTATCTCGATGAATCTCAATTCCCAAGATAAACGAAGCTTCACCGAGATCTTTCATATCAAAGTTCGAGGACAAGAATTTCTTCGTCTCCAATAGTAGATTGACATCATTACTAGCAAGTAAGATATCATCCACATATAGGATCAGGAATATGTATTTCTTATTCTTGAATTTCACATAGACACAATTGTCCTCGACATTTTCTTTAAACCCAAAACCCTTTATAGTTTTATCAAACTTCAAGTACCACTGTCTCGAAGCTTGTTTCAAACCATAAATTGATCTTCTCAGACGACATCCCATATTTTCTTTTCCTTTTACGACAAAACCTTTCGGTTGTGCCAAATAGACATTTTCATCCAAATCCCTATTTAGGAATGCGGTCTTTACATCCATCTGATGTAATTCTAGATCGTAGTGAGCCACAAGTGCCATAATGATTCTGAAAGAATCTTTACAAGAAACTGGGGAAAAAGTTTCATTGTAATCAATCCCTTCTCTTTGGGTAAAACCCTTAGCCACAAGTCGCGCTTTGTGTCTTTCAATATTCCCTTGGGAGTCATATTTCGTCTTGTAGACCCATTTGGATCCTACTTTCTTAGCTCCTTTAGGAATGTTTTCTAGAACCCAAACTTTGTTGGTATTCATAGATTTCATCTCATCTTCCATGGCCTGAAACCACTTCGATGAGTGTTCGCTTCTCATGGCTTCTTCAAAAGTTATAGGGTCATCTAACATATGATATTCTTTAGTTTCATAAATTTCATAATCATCTGGAATAGCTGGCCTTCTAGTTCTTTGAGACCTTCTAGGGGCCTCTGGCACTTGGTCCACTATGGGTTGTTGTTGTTCTTCCTCATTTGCAACATTTGGTTCTACAGGCTCCTGATGGACAGGTTCCTCTTGTTCATTCGTTGTTGCTATGGGAGAATTCATAATGGGCGTTGTCACCATAGTGTCCTGTACTGCTGGTGCAACATCGGTAGCAGGTAACGTAAAGTATGGTTCTTCAACCATCGGAGTCGGTACATGTACCCGCTTCTCCTCAAGTCTAATTTCACGTGTTACCATGCTCCCCCTGATCATGTCATTCTCCAAAAACACAGCGTGTCTTGTTTCAACAAATTTCGTGTATCTATGAGGACAATAGAATCGATATCCTTTCGATCTTTCTGGATAGCCAATGAAATGGCAGCTGACAGTCTTGGAGTCTAACTTTCCAATATTTGGGTTAAATACCTTTGCCTCAGCTGGACAGCCCAACACACGTAAGTGCTTAAGTGAGGGTTCTCTTTATGACCATAATTCATACGGTGTTTTCTGCACCGACTTGCTTGGTACTCGATTAAGTATATAAATGGCGGTTTTCAGTGCCTCCATCCATAAACCAACCGGTAGTGTGGAGTAACTCATCATGCTTCTCACCGTATCCATTAGGGTACGATTTCTTCTTTCAGCCACTCCATTCTGCTGAGGCTCCCCCGGTGTGGAGTATTGAGTGACTATGCCATTTTCCTGTAGGAACCTTGCAAAAGGACCTGGAATTTGGCCATACGAGGTATGTTGCCCGTAATACTCTCCACCACGGTCTGATCGAACTATCTTTATTTTCTTGTTGTGTTGATTTTCAATTTCGGCTTTAAATATCTTAAATTTATCCAATGCTTCTGTTCTTTCTTTAATTGGATAAATATAGCCATAACGAGAGTAATCATCCATAAATGTTATGAATGAATCATAACCATCCACGCTTTTCGTTGGGAATGGACCGCAAATGTCCGTGTGAATTATTTCTAATACTCTCGTACTTCGTTTAGCATCTTTCTTTATTTTCTTAACATATTTTCCTTTGATGCAATCAACACATTGTTCTAAATCGGAGAATTCTAAGTGCGGAAGAATTAATTGTTTCACTAAGCGTTCTATTCTCCCCCTCGAAATATGGCCCAAATGACAATGTCATAATTTCGAAGAGTCGCTATCATTTCTCTTCCGCTTCTTATTCTCATTTGTAGATTGGGAGACATTCACATCATTCACAACATGATTCATATTTTCAGCAAGAGATAATAAATAAAGTTTGTCTTGTCGGAAGGCAAGATCAACACACTTATCATTATTATCAAATAGTTCACATCTGCCATTACCAAAATGACAGCCAAATCCATCATCATCGAGTTTCGATACACTTATTAAATTCCTACGTAAAAAGGGAACATAGAGTACATTCCTAAGCTTAAGTACAAAGCCATCTTTTAATTCTAAATCTAGATCGCCAATGGCTTCAACTCCAGCTTGTACTCTATTCGCGACTTTAATCGTTCTTTCTCCTCTTTGCAGGGTTCTCCTCCCACTTAACCCCTGTAAAGAATTTGAAACGTGAATTGTTGCACCTGAATCAATCCACCAAGAGGTGTTCGAATAACATAAAAACATGGATTCATCTACAAATGTGATAGTATCATCACCTTTCTTCAGTAGCTTTTTCAGGTAGACAGGCAATCTCTCTTGTAATACCCTCTTTGCACTGGTCTTTCTCAGCATTGCCATATTTTCTATAGTCCTCATCCTGAGAGTCCTTTTCTTTTCCCTTTGCAAGTGTGTTTTCTTGTGGCTTGGAGGGAGAGCCTTTATTTCACTGGGGTTTCCCCTGTGGTTTCTTGTAAAAGTTCTTTCTTTTATTGTCCTTGACAAGATGAGCTGATTCACCTTGTGCGGACTTGATTCTCTCTTCCTCCTGGACACACATTGCAATGAGCTTTTCAATGTCCCAGTTTTCAGGCATCATATTGTAGTTCACAGCAAAAGTTTCGAATTCTTTTGGCAGTGAAAGAAAGACCAAGTGAATGAGAAACTTGTCATTGATCCCCAAATCCATAGTCTTTAATTTCGCTGCCATGGTGTTCATTTTCAATATGTGCTGACGCACACCACCACCATTGTACTTCTTAGATACAAGTTTATGTATCATTGTGCTTGCTGTGGCCTTGAAAGACCCAGTAAACTGACTCTTTACCCTTTCAAGGTAGTCAATGGCGGTGATGCATTCTGGGATTGACCCTCGGATTTGGTCTTCAATGGTGGCTTTCGCCACCAACAGGCATTTTCTGTTGGATTGAATCCAACGCCTGTGTTCGATGTCATATTTCATCCTGACTTCTGCAAAGTCACGTTTTCGGGCGTGAAATGCTTCGTCAGTTTCATCGGTTCTCTTCTCCGGTTCCTCTGGAATAGTAGGACACGGGGAAGTGATGGCAAGATCGATCTCTGCCAATGCAAGTTCCAATTCATACTTCTCCCGCCACACACGGTAGTTGGTACCGTTGAGCGGAGGAATGTTGTTTATGTTCACCATTCCTTTAACTCCTGAAATTTATCCAAAGAAAAGTGAGAAACATTCATCATGAAATTTCATGCCTTAACTTAACGTTGGTCAAAATTAAACATACAATTCCGCTATGCAAAAATTTATACATCACCGTTGGGAAAAAGTAAAATAAATGCATAGCTATTCATTATAATAATGTTATTAACAACGTTGGTCAGAAAATAACAATATTATAATCTCAACAAAATTATCGAAAATCATAATTCACTCGAAATTAAATTATCCCGTTGGTTCAAATTTAATTAAGAGGCAATTCAATATTTTATTCGCAGCGGAAACAATTAAAATTGTTCGTACTCTTATTTTCTAGAAAATTCAATTTGTATTGTTCTCTAAACAAAGTTATCGTTGGATAAAATTTGTATAGAGAATAATACATCAAATTTCAATTCGAATTTCAATTCAAATACAAAAGGAATTCATAACTATTTCTGGAAAATAGAATAAATGAAATTGTTTGAAATATTATTTTCCAGAATGTGATTCATATGATTACTCTCTGAATTAAAATTATCGTTGGATAAAATTTATTCAGAGAAACAATACACCAAATTTCAGTTCAAATTCATTTAAATATCAATTCAATTTTCTAGAAAATAAAAATTGAAAATCGCATTGTTCATTCTCGGGTTTAGGCCAAACGAAGTGGCCCAGAGGCCATTTGGGCCCAACCGGCCGCGCACGGGCTCCCCCTTCCCCCCCCCCCCCCCCCAGGCCGCAACGTGGGCCTGGCCGGGGAAGTGGCATCCCGCCTGGGCCGCAAGTGGCCCAGCAGGCTCAGATCAGCCGCGGCCGTCGGATTTGGGGCGGCGTCGATCGAACAGCTGAGCGCGCGTCTCGGCGGATCAAAACCGCCCGACGGCCGACTGCCCCCCGAACCCTAAAACAGTCTTCCCCTCCCCTTTCTCCTCCCCGCACCACCTTTGCTCAGAGAGGGACAGAGCGGCGGCGACCCTTGGCGATTCGGCGGTTCCGACCGAGAGAGCTCTCCCGCCGCACCGCTCCTTCTTCCCCCTTCCCCCGCGCTCTTTCTCCTTCTCCCCGCGCCTGTGAGAGCGAGACCGGTGGCGGCGGCCGGACGCAACTGGCCGGAGGAGAAAGACCGTGCGCCGTCGCGGGACCCCCGCCGGCGTGCGAGCTCGCCTGCGGCTGAGCTCGCCGCCGTCGGGCGGCTCTGCGGCTGTGCCGTTTCGTCGGCAAGGCAGAGGTAGGGTGGGGTTCTTTCTCGGGTTGGGGTTTCGATTTTCTTGTGAGAAGTAGAGAGAGAGAGAGGTCGTGTGCAAACCAGAGGAGTCGACGGGATGAGTAGCAGTGGCGGTGGCGGTGTTAGGGTTCATCCCGCCGTCGGCCATGGGTGTCGTAGTCGCGTCCGCCGTCGTCATCTCTGTCATCATCTGGGTGCTCGCCGTCGGTGGTACTTCCCGCCGCTTGCAGCGCCCCCTATAGATCGGTCTAGGGTTTAGGGATGTCGGTGGGTTTGGCGGCGGCCAGTCAACCTTGGATTGCGTGCCTGGCGCCCCGGCCCCCACCTTCCTTATATAGCACTGTGCGACGGGGGCTCACCAACCACATGGTTGGACGCCCCCGATCAGGGCGTGACCTAGGGCCCGTTAGTCCGTTGGGCCTAACGGGAAGAGATCTAATTCCAACAGCTTCGTCGCAATTTCAAAAAAAAAATCAAAAGTTACCTTCGCATACAATGATACAACTTGTCACCAATGTGACCAACAAAGTTTTTGCGGCCCTTCGTCGCATAAAAAACATAGCCTGAATTAATGGCTACAGATGTCCAGCACTTACCGACTAACCAAAAAAAATCTTATTTATTATTTGTGTTTGTATTCTCTTAAGTATCTATAATATTCAAAGCTAACCCTCCCAACAGATTTTTTATTCTTTGCTATATGTATGTTTTCACTATCTCAAGCCAAATCAATCAGCGCTCTATCGTACATCAGTTCTTATTAAGTGTTCAACCTTCAACGCATATCAGTACAATTATTGAGTTTGCATCAGACAACCATCATCATTCAGTGGGCAGCCTTCGTCCAATTAACAAGCCTCCATCATCAGTCAGTGGATAGCCTGCGTCATCAGTCAGTGGCTTTCATCAATCAAGGTTCTCTACAACTTTCAGCAAGGCATGTGTCAGTAAGGGCCTTCGCCGATTATTCATCTATCAACGGCCTTCGCCAGTCAATGTCTTTGACATGTATTGGCCTTCACCAATCAATAACCTTCGTCAGTCAGTTGGATCCCATTCATCATCAACATTCGTCAGTCAGTCGGATCTCATTAGTCAACAACCTTCATCAGTCAGTTGGATCTCATTGGTCAGCTACCTTCATCAGTCAGTTGGATTTCGTTAGTTAACAACCTTCGTCAGTCAGTTGGATCTCATTAGTCAGCAGCCTATTGGCCTTCGTCAGTCAGTGACCTTAGTCAGTCATTGACCTTCAATCAAACAACAGTTTTCATCACTCAGCAGACTTCGTGAACCAATAGATCTCACCAGACTCCATCAACAGTCGACTTTCGATAGCCATCCAACCTTTGAAAACTCTAACGCCAACTCTTCTCCTCTTTTTTGCAGGTTGTAATGTCTAATTTTTCATTCACTATTTGAGTCAAGCTTCACAGGAAACAAATCATGCAGATTCCTAACTGGCAGCCTTCGTCAGTCATCTTAAACTGTAACCTTCCCGTTTGAGGGTATTTTTCCTCACATGCAATACTTATCTCCATTTCAAGCTCATCTATCATTTTTGCAGGGTATATGATATGTTTACCCTTTCTAATATTTTCACGCAAATACATTTATCTGCATCATCTCATACATACATTGCATAAGTGCATCGCATCGTATGGCCTAGGCCACCTCGAAGAAATCCCGAAAATACACGGGCACCAGGAATGCATCAAAATTCTGGAAGAAGTCCCAAACCTACACGAGCACTAGGTCGTGAGATAACGCTTTTGCGCTACCCTCGCATATAATATAAATGACTAACTATTTTTTTGCAGCAAATAGAAGTCAGTGTCTTCCTGAGTGTCGAAAGACTTGCTAGCAAGTCGACATTCGACAAAGCTACAACACTCAACCTAAGTCCCTGAAAAATGCACTCTATTAACTAGGTGCATTTTCACATGAGTTCTCCAGCCTTCACCGGGTGGCGTCGACGTCTACATCGGCTTTGCCTTCGCCAAGCTCTTCAGCACGAGGGGCTCCACCACATCTTCGATGAATTCACCAACATCGCCTCCGCCAAAACATATTTTTCAGGAGGGCCTTCGCCAAATAGCTTTGCAGGAGAGCCTTTGGCAAAACCACGATGACGAGCCTCAACGACACCTTCGCCAACCTTTCGACGGAGCCTTCTGCGGCCTTCGACGGAGCCTTCTCCAACTGGCCTTCAACAGAGCCTTTTCCGGCCTTCGTTGGAGCCTTCTCTGCCCGGCCTTCGTCACAGCCTTCTCCGCTCGGCCGTCGTCAGAGTCTTCCCCGACTTTCGTCGAAGTCTTCTCTGGCCTTCGTTGACACACCCTCTCCGACCAGACTTCATCAGGAGACCTTCTCCCGTCATCTTGCATCTGGAGACGTTCTGTCCCAATGCAATAACAAAGGTTTGAACTTGGGAGAACACTCAAGGAAAGGTAAGAACTTCATAGGCCTTTGTTGCTAGCGCCTCGGATAAAACATCTCCTTTCTTAAAAAAATATAAATATAAATAAAGAAGAGTATTATTAAAAATATATAATAAAATAAAAAGTAAAAGCCTTCGGCTCTTGTTCAAAAGAAAAAAAACTTGCGAAGGCAGTTAAACCTTCGTCACTTGTTTTTTCCTTTTTCTATAAAAAAAGAAAACAAAAATACCAAGGCCCTTAAGCTTGGCCGTAGCTCAAAACAAAACTTGTGTGTTTGAGCCCCATACCTGATAGCCGTTGGCTCTTGTTCAACAAAAAAAAAAGGTTACCAAAGCTCCCAAACCTTCGTCACTTGTTTTCCTAAAAAAAAGAAAACTCAAATACGAGCCTTCAGCTTGGCTATGGCTCGAAACAAAACAAAACTTGTGTCTAAGCCCCAAGGCACTCAAGCCTTCGTCCCTTGTTTTTATTAATAAAAAAATAAAAGGGCTCTTGAGCCTTCGATTCACACAAAAAAACATAAAAAAAACAACAACAACAAAGGCTCAAGCCTTCGATTCGATTCAGCTAAGGCTGATTCAGCCCAGGTTATTAAGGCCTTCGATTCAGACATTGCAAAAAAAATGTTTGACCCCGTACCTCCATCGTCCTAGAGCGAGAAAATTATCTCGTGTGGATTATAAGCTAACCAAATGGCATTGCAAAAACTTACGTTCAATACTTGCAAGCTAGTTTTTGTTGCAGGTTGATAAGTAAAAGCCAAACACTACTGACGAACCAGCCCAGCGAAGCCAGTCTGGGTGGTTCATTAACGACTTCGTCATGAACAACTACTTCCACTACTACGACTTCGTCGTCTACACCGAGCTAGCTGAGGGTCTGGTCACGAGCACCAGCCAAGAGGGGCTAGGCGAGCACACCGAAAGATTGGCAACAATCTTCGGCCACGACTACTTCGACTATGTCGATTACCTCGACCACGACGACTCGAGATGACGCCAGAGGCGGAGACCTGCACGCCGAGAAGTTGCTAGAGGCGGAGGCCCCGAAAATGGAGACCTGCACGCCGACAAGACGTCAGAGATGAAGGCCCTGGAGGTGAAGACTTACAGACAGATGCCGCACATAGGCTAGAGTTGTGCGCGTGCTCTTTTCTCCATACCCTTTTTCCCCCACCGGGTTTTTGAGATGGAGTTTTTAGTTAGACGCGCACACATAGGATGCGAAGGGCAATCTTTGCAACCAGTCTTTGAGTTGTATTGTGCCTCTTATTGTATAAGCGCAACTACTAGGTCATGTGGTACCGGCTATAACATATTAGCTGAGGGGCTACTGTTGAGAGAGCTAATTGTTGTATGGGCCAACTCCCCTAGAAGAGGCTCAATAGGGGCGGTGTGGTAACTTGTAATTCTCGCCCTCCGAAGGGGTCGCTTGTAAATTACCAATGGCTATATAAATGATGAGAGCATGTGAGGAGGGGTTTGTGCGGAAAGCTTGTGCGTCAGGACTTCAAGCGCTCTCTGCCGAGGTGATCATCCGAAAAGCCGAAGGAAAGCTTGTGCGTCAGGACTTCAAGCGCTCTTTCATGAGGACAAGAAGAAGGCCCACGAACAGTAGTCAGAGCGGCAAGGGGAGGAGATGGGATGTCTATCTTTTTTCTTCTCTATAAAAAAACACATCCGCTTGTTATCCTTCCCCATCCTCGCCTACGCCCTCCTCGCCTACCGCCGCTCCGCGCCTCCAGCAAGCCGGTGGGCGAGATCAGCACCTCGCTGCGCTCTGCCAAGGTGATCATCCGGAAAGACGAAGGAAAGCTTGTCGTGATCATCCGGAAAGCCGAAGGAAAGCTTGTGCGTCAGGACTTCAAGCGCTCTCTGCCGAGGTGATCATCCGGAAAGCCGAAGGAAAGCTTGTGCGTCAGGACTTCAAGCGCTCTTTCGTGAGGACAAGAAGAAGGTCCGCCTCGTCGCCAATTCTATCTTGGGCGCAGCGGGGGAGGGGAAGAAAACGGGCCCAAAGGCATGAGTGGGCCTGCGGGGTAGGGAACGACCCATTCGCGTGTAATCCAAGGCTCAGGATAACTCTGGACCTTGCCCAGCCCAAATCGGTACAGGTCGAGTTCCCAATTAGGAGACGGGACATGGAAGGGTTTTTGGACGGAAAGAAATTGGCTATCTCACTGAACAAAAACAAAAACAGTCTCAGGTGACCCCGGCCTCTACAGAAAACCTCCTAACGGAGAAGTATATCTGGTACGGTAGGGGTTCAGGAGAACGGGCGTCCGCTGACCAGACAAGGAGGGAATCCCACTGACGACAAGAACTAAAAGAACTAAAAGACGGTACAACGGTGTACCTGCGGACGGGCGACGGCAACACGACCCTACCACCATACCCCGCAGGACTGCAGGCGCGTCCGGACCCCCCGCTCAACAATAAAGGGGAAGTCGACACGACATCAGATCATCAGATCTCCGGTCGCCTATAAGGACAATAGGAATAGAATATTGCGGGTGTCCACCTCCCTTCCTGACAACGTCCCCAAATAGATCTTTTTCGACCAACGCTTGTAACCACTCATCCTCCTTACAACTATAAAAGGAGGGCAAGGCAGACGAGACAAGACGAACATAGAAGACATCCATTAGACCTGGGATTCACACTCTCTCTCTCGACCCAGCTTGTAAACCTCATCCAAGCAAAGATAAGGAACACGAGTAGTCTCACACTGGACGTAGGAATTTCTTGCTCGAACCAGTATAAACATCTTGTTTCTTTGTCTCACCATTCGGACCTAACACGCGTATAAATTTACTCGTTGGTAGTTTCTTAACACCGACACCCCGTGACATTGTGTGGTTGATTTCTTCTTAGTCTTGCTTGGCTTTCTGCAGAGTGAGATGCTGCAGGAGTCCGATGTCTCCAAATTCAAGTCACGGGTGCAGAGATCACAGGTATGGTTTACTGTGTCATTTTTAGAGTTTTGTACCGTGTCATTATACATCAAGTTGCATTAGTTGCATTTTTAGAGTTTTGTACTGTGTCATTATACACTCCGTAGATTGTCTTTGCTATGCAGAAGAGAATTCTGTTCTTATACATTCTATTCTTATCTAATAAAATATTTATTGCAATAGAATCTTCAACTTTTAGCCACAACAATTGCAATCATGATCTACTGTTTTTTTTAAAAATGTTCTGGGAAATAGTTTGGAGAAACAGTAGAGTTGGGTTAAGTTAATCCCTACTCACGTCCAATTGAGTAGCTGATATTTTGATATTTTATAATACGCTCTAAACTTGAAGATGTTTTGCTGCTTGTGCTCAGTGTCTTGACTTAATGTCTAATGTTTCCCTCATCTTATCATGTGTTATTGCTGAGAGTGAGACAGACTGATACTTCTTTCTGGGGGTTCTTGTTCTCCTAACATTAGATGCATAGGAGGATCATTGTCTGCTCATCTGCAATCATATGGAACTAATAAATGTCATTGTTTCAGCTACAGGCATGTTTGCACTGAAATATCCATTATGGGTGTGTTTGGTTCCAACCTACTAAACTTTAGTATACTAAAATATTTAGTCACCTTTTAGTATCTCATGAGTGACTAGTGGAACTAAAATATTTTAGTCAGTTTGTATGACACTTTAGTCCATAAATTAAGTGACTAAAATTTAGGAGGTGAGAACCAAACACACCCATAGTTTGGAGGACCATTCTGATGCATTTTTCAAGAGAACCTATTCTTAACCCTCTTGTTCTAGAAATTCTGTCTAGATTTAAGAGCCAGCCTCTGTTTGCATTGCACGCTGCAGGGCGGGCCGTTCTGGAGCAGGCCGACGGGGATCTTAGGCGCGACGACACCGTGTCCATGCAATTTTAAAGTTGGTGTACCTAGATGACACATTACTAAACATTAATAGACCTACGGTGTATTTAACTCTTTCGCTATCATACATCCATATTTACAAGTTTAAATACATGTTTCATACGTGCGTCCTATGGTGTATTTAACTTTTTCGCTATCATACATCCATATTTAAAAGTTTAAATACATGTTTCATACGCGCGCAGGGCGCGCTTAAGCAACTAGTTACATTTAATCCATTATCTAATTGTCGCGGTCCTTCCGACCTGGCCGATGCAGCCTAAAACCCGGCGGGAATCCCCAGGCGGCAGGCCTGCCGCCCTCAACGATCGAGTTCTCTGGACACGACGCACGCAGCTCGACGACGACGAGGGACACGGTGGCTCTGGCGCTCCTGCAGACGGTCGTCGTCTTCTCGGCGATGTCGTGGCAATGGTGGTGGTGATCAGATGATCTGATCCCAATAACTATCTCGCCTAGCGTCAATGGTTACCATGCCAATTGGCATGTTTGGATGAGAGTTTTTTTTTTACTGTGGCAGATTTTTTCTTCTCTTTTTCTTTATTACTCTGGCCGGCGACCATTTTTGTTAGCGAAAGATTCTTCATGTAGTCATATTCCTATGTCAACAAGTTCTGTCCTTACATACAGAGATAATTCTACGCTAGTACCTACTCTGTTCTTGTACCCTGTTTTAAATGATGAGTCAGTTTAATTTTGTTCGGATTCAAGCTTATCTATTTTGACCAGATTTATAGTAACAAAATATTGTAGTAACTACAATATCAAAACTATCATATACAAAATCGTCAATTTAACTAATATGGATTCATGTTTTTAGTATCTTTCTATAAATACGGAACATGCTTAGGGCGTTTTTACGGAGGTGGCTGGACGGCCCGGCTGCAGCTCCCGTGTTTGCATCGCCTGACCTGGGGAGCTCGGCTTGCACGCTGCTCAAAGCAACAAAGAGGGTGGCTCCCCAGATACGATTAAATCAGTCGCCTGGCCTGCTACTGGGGAGCTCGGCTTGCACGCTGCTCAAAGCAGCAAAGAGGGTGGCTCTCCGGATACGATTAAATCAGCCTAGCCTGCTACTGGGGAGCTCGGCTTGCACGCTGCTCAAAGCAGCAAAGAGGGTGGCTCCCCGGATACGATTAAATCAGTCGTGCTCGTTTCAACTCCTTTGAGCGCAACAACCCAAGTTAGAGTCACGTCCCACTGCTACACAAGGTCGCCACAATTCTTCGGTACAAGCAAACAAACACAATCTCATTTCAGCTCGGCTCCCCCGAGAATATAGACACAAACAAACTCACTTGCACCATTTGAACCGGACTCTGGCTGACCATGCCAGACCAGCCGGCCAGTGAAGTACATCCTCACAAACGCCCCCTTAATAACTTAGAATAAAACTTAGAACTTAATTAGGGCGGAGTATAAATAAATTTGGTGCACCACTCTTTCGGTCAGCTCGGTACCCAGACAGATAGTTCACCTGACCACACCAGATGGAGCCGGTTCTGTGGGATGGCAAGCAAGGTAAGTAAGGTAAATGCAAACCACTAATTAGGCTGAACTAAAGTTCGTATAGGTACAAATACAGACAAAATCGCGTATCACGTTGCATGGGGGAAATGGGCGGCGTCCCTCAGAACCACCATCACATTCCTAAACACCAGGCAGTGAGTGGAGCTCCCCAATATCACATTTTCCTACTAAGCTGGAGCTAGACTTCAAACAATTCCAGAAGACGAGACAATGCCTACAGCTCGTCCTTGTCGTAGGACGGCTCCGACTCTGCCTCCTCCTTGGTGGACTCCTTCTCTTCCGCCTCGGGCTGCTCCTCGGCCTCGTCTTCCTCCTCCACGGTTGCGTCCCCACTCAGGTCCAGGCTCTTCTGCACCGACTTGTAGATGCTGGTAGCGAACTCCTTGGGGTCGGCGAGGTTGAACCCGCTCTCCATTAGGGCCGTCTGGTACACCAGCCTCGCTGTGAGCTTCAGCTCCTCGCTCTGTTGTTTCCATTGCAATCAAACAACAAACGAACATCAGTAAATTAACATTGTCTCATGAAACCATGGTTCATATGTACTAAAGCTCAGCTAATATGAGAGTGCAGGTAAGGTACCTCGTTGTCCTGGGCGACCTTGTCGCGGAGCTCCTTGATGATGGGGTGCCTGGGGTTGATCTCGAGCACCCTCTTGCCGCGCATGTACGCCTGCTTGCTAGAGTCCGACAGGGTCTGCGCCTGCATGATCTTCTCCATGTTGGAGCTCCACCCATACTTGGAGGTGACGACGACGCAGGGCGAGTTGTCCAGCCTGTTGCTGATCTTCACTGAGTCTACGTTCTCGCTCTCCAGGGCCTTCTTCCACCAGTCGGTCAGCTCCTTGAACGACTCCTTGAGGTCCTTGAGCTTCGAGTCCTTGCCCAGCTTCAGGCCCTCCTTGGACACGTTCTGGAACTTCTTGTCCTCGTAGTCCATCAGGTATTGCATCAGGTACTCGTCCACAGGGTCAGTGAAGAAGATAACCTGCAAAACAAAACAAATGCAGCATTAGTTCACAAACTATATCCAGGTCTCAGAGGACTAAAGCCCAATGAAAAAGCAATCCTAAAAGGGGCAAAACATTTGACGCAGTGCCCTGGTCTTTGATTCCTGAATGGTTAACTATTTTAATACACCAAGATCAGCAACATACCTCGTAGTTCTTCTTGGTTAGCCTCTCAAGGAATGGAGACTTCTCCAGCTGCTCCTTGCTGCTTCCTGTGATGTAGAAGATGTCTTTCTGCCCTGACTTCATCCTTGAAATGTACTCGTCAAGGGAGACAAGTTTGCCATCTGACTTGGAACTGAGGCGAGCAAATATAAGATCAGCTTTCTTTTGCCTAACGCATAGAATTAAAGATACAATGTTTGGGAAAGAGTAGGAAAGGACAAACCTTTCAAATCTAAGAAGCTTCGCAAGGCGATTCCTGTTAGTTGCATCTTCAATGATACCCAGCTTGACTGATTTGCCAAACTCATTCCAGAACTTGGCATACTGGCCCTTCTTCTCCTCCATCTCACTTTTTTCTTCATCTGATCACAGACGAGTCTTTTTAGTACTGTAATAACAAATATGACTTGCATTCATTGCAGAAAATCCCATTACCTGTCTTATCCTTGTTGCTGTACTCATCAGGGTCTTCTTCAGCAAGTTTCCTAATCATGTCAAGAGCTTTGCGGATCAGCTTCTTCTTGATGGTCTTCAGACTGCTATGTTGTTGAAGCATTTCTCGTGACACATTCAGGGGCAGTGTGTCTGAGTCAACAATACCCTACAGAGAAAATAACTGTAAGATTTAGTCTGCTATGTCATCAATGGGTTGAATAGTATATGTGCTCTTGAAATAGTAATAAAATACCCTCAAAAAGCTGAGATACTTTGGAAGAAGGTCATCAAATTCATCAGAGATGAAAACTCTTCTAACATACAACTTGAGGTTTGACTTGTTGCTGTTGTAGTAACTCTCATAGAGATCCTGTGGAGCCTTCGGGGGAATAAAGAGCAAAGCTTTGAACTCAACATCTCCTTCGGCAGAGAAGTGACTCCAACCCATAGGTTTGTCATCTCCGAAATCCTGAAAAAGAATTGTTAAGTTACACAAATATTTCTTAAACAATGCATACAAACAAAGCTTTCTTTGGCAAAAAATTGTTGAGTACTAATAATTCATCGCCACAGTATTTACCTTGGCTAGTGAGTGGTAAAACTTCGAGTATTCTTCATCAGTAACATCCTTTGGACTGCGAAGCCATACAGCCTTCACATCATTCAGAAGTTCCCACTCAGAAGTAGTCTCCTTTATTGTCTTTGTCTTGGGCTTTTTCTCTTTCTCTTCATCCTCTTCTGTCTCTTCATCTTCTGTAGTTTCTGGGGCTGTTAAGAAACACATGAAGCGTTAGCATCCACACACACGACTACCATTTCAGGAGAATAAACAAATTTGACTTACTTGAATCCTCTTCATCACTTGTCTCCCCATCATCGGCTGGCACTTCAACATCAACCTCCTTGGTTGACCACAAATAAATAGGGAAGTTGATGAACTCAGAGTACTTCTTCACCAAATCCTGCATAAAAGAGAATTCAAATTAAATAAGCAACTCTAACAAAAGATGCACAGAATAACAGATATATTCGTTTTATACAGTCTAAGAGATGTGTTTCATTATAAAATGTGTCCAACCCAAGTGGTGGACAGGAAAAACAAGTATATGTTTCACTTGCTCTCACACAGTAACAAGAAAATTAACCCATGATTAATGTATGCACTCAGTGAAAATGGAATATTATTGCCAGGGGCAATTGCTAAGCAATCTGCCATTGCTATAAAAACAAAACACATTGACCACATGACTTCTGAAAATATCTGATTCAAATTCCAAATTAGTACTCTTTGGTGTCATATCTAAGTCTAATAAAAGATGTTGATTTCAGATAACGCTGTTGGACTTCAAGTTGAAATACAGATAACAGCTAAAAACTACCTCAGTGCCCATTGTATATTTGCAGCAGAAGCCAATTAACCCAAATAAAAAACAAATGAATGTGTTGGTACCTTTAGCTTATCCTCTTCCAAGTACTCCTTGGCCTCATCACGCAGATGTAATCTTATCTCAGTTCCACGGCCAAGGGGCTCATTCCATGTATCCTCGGAGATAGCAAATGATCCATCAGCTTTTGATTCCCACACATATCTAAAAGAGTACAACACCACAATAACATGAGGAAACTGCATAGGTAAATCAAGACATGAATAAAAAAACACAGAAATATCTTACTGTTTATCATCATTGTGCTTGCTGACCACTTCCACATAGTCAGCAACCAAGTACACAGAGTAGAAGCCAACACCAAACTGTCCAATCAGATTGAGGTCACCTCCAGACTGCATCTTTTCCATAAAAGCTGCAAAAATTGCAAACAATTCAAATTATTTGAGAGCATAATCCTATTATATTAAACAAATATCGGATTGCAATGATCATCCAGAAAGATGAAAGAACAGTACCCGAGGTGCCAGACTTAGCAATGGTTCCAAGGTTCTTAATAAGATCTTCCTTGGTCATACCAATACCCCTATCCCGAAGGGAAAGGATCCTCTTCTCTTTGTCCAACTTAATCTGCACAAGCATAGACCAGATGCCTTGAGGTTCAATTCTAAAGCAAGATATGGTGCCAATAAAAACAGCTCTTGACATTGAAGTCTAATCTAATGTACCTGAATCTCAAGCTTTGCAGTGTCACCTTCGCCCAGAACATCCTTATCAGTAAGGGAAAGGAACCTAATCTTATCCAACGCCTACAAACATGCAGAACACCACAGTTAATTTCAGGCATCCAAAATGCAGAATAAACACAGGGATCAGAAGCAATACATACATCAGAGGCATTGGAGATGAGCTCCCTCAGGTAGATATCCTTGTTGCTGTAGAGTGAGTTGATGATGATGTCCATGAGTCTGGACACCTCAGCTTGGAACTCAAACTTCTCAGCGGAGTTCCTCAGAGTCTTTCTAGAGATAGACTCGGCTTCCCTGCACGCAATAAAATCAATTTTGTTCATAAAAGTGCCAAAAACATTACAAAGCAGTAAGAATCAGCAGTGATCAGAAGGCTGTGCGCACCTCTGGGCAACCTCAGAGTCAGTGGACAGGCCATGAGGGACAGCACCAATCTTCTCCTCTACCTTGGGTGGGTTAGCTAAGTCATCGCTGCTCTCCTCGGCATTCACCTGTAGCTTCTTAGCTGCAGTATAGGCAGGGTCAGAACAAGACTGAAATTCCACTTGGATGTATGCTTTTGGTATGCAGGTAGAGTACAGTAAATGGAAACCAGAGCCACGACTAGCCTAGAATATCACCAAGAGTAGTAATGATAATAACAGGTGCAAACAGTTCTCAAATTTACTAAGAATAGTATGATATACTTAGAGAACTTGATCAGTCAAGTGAGCAGTACATTTATACCACAGATAAGATCCAGGTAGGCGAAAGCTAAAAATGGATGAAGTTATTACAGGTCTAAACCCCAGTAAACCCTCAACTCAAACGGGACAAACCACATGCTCATCACATCACCAGAAAAAATGAAATGTAAAGAGAACCATGACGGATCTGAGGACTAGTCAGCAAACTCGAACTGGAAACAAACCCTGCCATTACATTGGATCGAAGAGGCCAGGAGCTCACTTCCCCCATCTAGCAGCGACTCTACACACAAGATCTACCAACAAATCGGAATAGAAATTTCTATCAGAGATCGCATCTAGTGCATTCTCTCCAGTCTGCTCCAACGCATCTAGCAGCCACGACCGACTCTTTTCGGGGCGGAAATTGACCGCGCGATCCATCATACAGGGTGCTTCTATGCAGCCAATCGGGACAGCAAACACTACGCGAAACTAACATGAGCTGACGGGCCGAGCTAATTAGTGATCGGGCAAGACGGAATCTGACACCAATCCCCTTTAAACCAGCGGGATCGACAAACCACACACAAAAAGTAAATCAATGAACGGAAAAAACAAACTGGAGATCTCCGGCGCGCGGGGACATGCCTGGGTCGGGGAGGGTGGTGAGGAGGAAGAGGAGGAGCAGCGCGGAGGAGAGCGCCAACTTGCGCATGGTCGCCTCGCTTCGCTTCACTCTACGGAGCACCACCACCAGTGATGAGTTCGTCGCGCTCTGCGCCGGAGACGAAAGGCCCTTTAAAACGGGCCGGGGGGCCAGGAGACCCGTGCGCCCGGTCCACGCGGGTGGGATCCGGCCACGTGGACGAGCGGACGGCCGCGATTGGATCATTTCCACGTGGCGGTTTTTCACTGGGCGACGCCAGCGGACTTGACGTGGTGCGCGAGCGGGGGCGGGGGAAGGGTCTCTGCCGTCCGTCCGATGGGGAGATCTGCGTGCTCCAAGGGCTGGGATCTCGTGTGCGCCTTGAATGGTGGACACGTGGATCGGCGTGATTGGTCCGAGGCCGGGTCACCCACGTCGATGTGCTGCTAGAAAGTTCGAAGCGCGTGCTTACCGGATAATTTTGTTCAGGAAGAAAGGAAACTTGTTGTGCGCCTGGAGCGACGGGGTGGCCCACACGTCAGTCAACGGGGCGTTGACGAGCGACCGGTCGATGATGGACGTGCTGGAAACGCTAATGGTGCTGGACCTTAATTCTGATTGCGCCATCAGGCATTTCATTAGTCTTCTGAAGGCCAAAGCTCAGTAGGACGCAAATTAGCGTGTCTTGTACCCAAAGGAAAGTAACCCATGGAGGGCATTAATAGTACACGTTGCACATGTACTTATTTCTCCAAACTCCACGGGATTTTTAATCTGCAAAAAAATACGGTACCAGCACTTCATGCAATTTAATTATGAGAAGATACGGGCAGCCATAACACTAATAACAAGTTTAATATTTACTCCCTCCATTCCAAATTATAAGATAGTCCAAAAATCTTGGAGAGTCAAAACATTTCAAGTTAGATCATCAAGTATAGAGAAAACTATATAGATTTATAATATCAAATTTGCATATTATGAAAATATAGTTGACAACGAATTTAATCTTACTTATTTAATATCATAACTGTTTTTATATTGACCGTCCAAAATTCTTAAAATATCTTATAATGTATGATGAAAGGAGTAGAAATTAGATCAGCTTCCCCTACTAAAAAAATACTATGTTTATCATCTTTCGAGAAGCCTTTAATGTAAGAAGAATAAAAATAATGGAAATAAATGAACTTATGAAGAACAAAATAGTATTTTTCCTGATAACCAACATGTGGATATATAAAATGATAAAGTATCATGATGATGGCTGGCTGGCTGCTGGTAAGAATTTGGAAAAAAAAATAGAAAAAAAAACCGAAAATGATAAAGCCTGCTCTATTGAGCCGAAACAGATCAGAAGCAGAGGATCATCTTTGACGGCAACGAACTCAGTGACCAGCAGCGAAATCTTGGCTCTTACAACATTTACAATGGTTCCACACTGCACCTTGACCTCTGTCGTCGTTCTGCACCTAGTGGCAGCATGCGGATTGCCGTGAAGACACTCGCTGGCAATGGCAGCAAGGCCGCCATGCCCATGATCAGGTTCAAGGTAGTGGTTGGTTACTGACAAGATTGGCGATGTGAAGGCGAAGATTCAGAGCCAACAGAGGCTGCTCTTCAACGGACAGCGGCCTGTGGATGGGCTGACGCTCGCCGATTACTACGGTGTCCAGGAAGAATCCACCCTACACCTTCACTGTCCTATGCGAGTTTCCGTGAAGAGATCAGCTGACGGCCAGCCGATCACTCTAGAGGTTGATCCGTCTAACGACACCATTGGTGATGTCAAAGAAATGATCGGCGACCATCAGTCTCAGGTTTGACGGCAATGAGCTTGACGATCGGAAGACACTTGCTGAGTACGATGTCCAAATAATGGGGTCTACTCTGCACCTTGATTGATGCTATATATGCGCGCTCTTTCTGGCCTCTTCTAGTTCTAGATTCTAGACTAGGTTGTCCTTGTCAGTGTCTGGTTATAATCGTATGCATGACCACTCTGTTTGTATACTTTTGCTGGCATATATGTGTCTTTCAACTGAGACTGTCTTTCTCTGTTTAGGTATATTGTGAGTAAGAAGTGGAAAATGCGTTTGTGATACATGCTCTCTCCATATTTCTCAGAAGTCAGAACCATCCGTGCTTATAAATTTGCTGCCATTAAATTTTATCCTTCTATACATTTGCGCACGCTGGCACCTCAGCCTATCTGATTTTCTGACTGGTAATATTCAGCAGAGGTGCACTTGGAAATAATTCAAGTAAGCCGTTTAGTATACCTGAATATACTTCCTTCCTTTTCTGAATTCATCTATCTATTGATTAATTATTCGTGAGATTTTCATTAATTCAGTAACTGCGTTGCATTGCATGCACTTCCGTTTCTGTTATTCACACAAATAAAATATTACAGACTTTCAGCAAACTTTCTGACTACCTGAATGCAGTTGGATTCAGGTACGTAAATCACAAAGAAACTAAACAGACTGAATTAATTTCCAGATCATTCAGCTCACTATATATGGTTGATGAACTATCTCAAATAATTCTGAATAACAAGCTAAGTGGGATCCAAATAAATTCCCCAAACTCCTGGCCTCCTGTCCTTCCACCTAATCCGCCTGCTGCCCGTCACCGTCGTCGTCATCGGTGACGACCTCGGTTTCATGCTCCGCATACCCCTGGCTATCAAACTGCTTGATGAGGGCCTGCTCATACGCGTTCATCTTACCGTCGACGAACTTAAACAGCGCGTACAGCTCGCGGAAGGACTCAGTCTGGTTGGCCAGCTCCTCATCGGACATGTCCTCGATCCAGTGGTAAGGCTGCTGCTTCATGACATCGATGAGCGTCTTGGGCAGCCTGGTCTTGCGCACCATCGTCTTCTTCCTCTTCTTCGTCGGCGGCTGCTGCTGCTGCCGCGCCTCCTCCTCCTCCTCCTTCACCCAGCGCTCCAGCGCCCCCGGGACATGGATCTGCCTCCAGAGACGTGTCGACCCGAACGCTTCCTTCTTCAGCTTCAGGATCTCGCTCGCCTCTGACAAGATCGCATCATCATCCGTCTTCTTATTCGTCCCTGCTGCTGTCCCGTTATTGGGGTTCGGGATCTCGTCGGCCGCCCCCTCCGCCGACGCGCTCGCCTCCTCCTTCTTCTTCCTCTTCAGCGTCGTCACCGATGCAGTCGCCACCTCCTTCGTCATCTTCACCATCGCAGCGCTCTTGTTCTTTCTGATCTGATGATGAGGACGCGATCGGTGGTGACTCGAAAGTCGAAACCCTCGGTGCATGCGCGGCTGTCGGTCGGTTCCGACTTTCCAGAGATCGAGTGCTATGTCGATCGATTTCCAGGGGGAGGAGCCCGTGCATGCATTGTATATATTGTCCGGATGCCCCCGCACCAAGGAGGCATCGAATCGGAGTCGAAAAGCCCAAATATGTCCTCGATGAACATGCTGGGTGCCTACGTTATCGTGCTGAGACCATTTTTCACAGGGAGACGATGTATATTCGCTTTGAGTTACAAATAATTATTATAATTATAACTTTTTACTACGTAAAATATTAAGAGACAGAGAGAGTATACTTATCTTCATTTACAATAATATCATATATCATATACAAATACATATTTATAATAATTATGTTACACTATTATATTGATAATATTTATCATAACACTATATAGTAAATCATAGTAAGGAGTTGCGTAACTATATATATTCACTTTATCATATAGAGATAAAATTGTCATAATTAGAGATGTCTACAGAACAACTTGTTATTCTTGTAACTGGCTAGTTGAATATACATATATGTCTGGTCGGGAACAGCATCACATCACGAGGATAAAGAATTGCTGATACGACATCAGAATTTTATCAGGGCTAGAGTTATAAATTAACTTCACAAGCAAGTTCCAATCGACGCAACAAATTATTTACTTACTGACGAATGAAACAGTGAAAACATTCAAAGAAAAAAAAAAACGAATCCAGGTTCCCTCAGATCACGTAGATAGCAGCAGAGAGACATGGCACCTACAAAAGGGATTTCGCGAACGATGCATCTACATAGGCAACAGGGTTTCCCATTAAACTTGAGATCTCTACAAAAGAAAAATCAGAGCGTCTTAGACCACATATGCCAAATTTTAACCAGTTCATGTTCGACTCCTTCAGATCCGGTTCAGTTCTGCACTTGATCAGAGAGCATCTGGGAACTACGGAAAAAATAAACGAGGATGTCCTGTCAGCTTTAGGGCTAACAAACATGAATCGCCTCAGGCACCATAGAAGCATCATGGGCGACGAATTCACACATATAGCAGTTTGAACCAGATTCGGTCCTACATAGATGAGCTAGCAGTTTATACAGCGTTCCTTTGAGGCAGAACAGGAGCACCAACAGTCTCTCAAATGGAGAGACCATAATAAACACTGCCGGGAGTCCTGAAAAAAGAGCAATAGAACAGGTGTTAGTTGCGTTTAGAACATGGAAAGTTCCAAGCAGCGGGGAAGGCGGTAAATAATAAAAAGGCACCATGTTATGTATCAGGCTTATTTTCTGTACATCATGCAAAAAAAAATAAGGGGGCTATCGAGTGCTAAGGTACATATGATCTTATACAGATGGACACAACTTAGGACTATTTGAAGAATAAGAATATGAGCAATAGCTACATTCAGTAACAAAATTATACCAGCTTCTTCACTACAGCCCAGTAATTTTGAAGAATCAAATGGACATACCACAAAAAATGTATTAAAATTCATACAGCCTAAACAAAATAAAGCAGGAAAGCTGGTGCACTGCAAGATATACAAATTCAAGATCGCTCAATTGACGAAGAATGAAATAATTAAATGTAGCACCGACAACAAAAAATGGAAACCTATGTTCAGTAGCCCAGTGTATGATAAAGTTGGCCAATCATTAAAAAAAAAAGAATCACACTCCTATAGACCAAGCAGTTTTCAAGTCGTAAAGTCAAATCTAGTCACCTCAGCAGCAATTAGATTACGACTAAGACAACTAAACAAGTCCGTTAGCTCTCCCTGACTGTAAATCTAACTAACCCATAAACTGAACCCATTAACATCTTGCAAAGCATGGGACATATTGTGGAGGGAGGTGGTAGCTGTGGTGTGGGTGTGGCGCACTGCAGGCAGAGGCAGCAAGTATATTTTTTTCCCCTCTCCTGCTTTTGCTCAGCGGTAGGCAGCAGCAAAAAATGGGACTATGTCGAAAACAAGAGATACTCTGTTAGGTCAAAACAGAGGTACTATGGGTTGAGCATTGAATACAAACAGGCCAAACCTCAGGTTAAGTCGTTTCCATGATTTAAATAGTGTCGGTGCTTGAAACTAATGAAATGCACAAAAAAGATAAATGATAAATGGGTAATATTATTTTTTTCAACCAGCACAGATGACTTCCGAGGTCTGAAAAGGTAGAAAGCGTCCATTTGAAAATAAAACTAGCTATGGATTTGACAATCGGAATTGCCAGGAATCTCATCTTCAGTCATGATTAGAAAAACTTGGAGGTGTTAATGCACGCATAACTGTTATGCGGTACCATGAGACCTTGAATCATGGATCCCTGCATAGAGGTCCCATCTATTTCTTTTAGCATGCAAAATGCAATGTCATAATTTTCTATGTGCTGGCAACATCATTCAAGCATAACCTGGCTTGCAGGTAGCAGCTGGGATGCCTTGGAAAAGGTTATTGAAATTTTAGCAGGAAGCATATCTAGCAAAGATGAAATATGACGAAATGACAACCACAAGCGCTGAATCTACCCCAACAAGTACAGATATTGATGGAATTCCTTGATTGTTCAATGCTGTTTATTATCTCTCAATTCACCACAACAAACTATTAACAACTAACATAAAAGAAAAACATGTGATGGTTCTAATACCCTATTTATGATAGTGAATCCATGCAAAACCATAGAAACTGTTGTACTGCACATCGCCATTTTGACAGAGCCAATCTGTTATTCTTAACCAAAAGAAGACAGAACAATATCACAATACCCACTGTCAACCCAACCACCCTCAACATGTGCAAGAAAAAAAAACAGCATGAAAATATAATATTTCCATTTGTTCTTGGTACTTGGTTGAATTATTTGGCTACCTCTAGCACTTGAGACAATTACTGAACTGAATGCAAAGGACAACATAAAGATAAATAGCCTTATGAAGGTTAATAAGAATTTTGTCAAATCTCAAAGAGAATAAACACCACGTTGATTCATATGGATCATCTAAGTCTTTAGTGTGAAGACTAGCAATGCCTTTAAAAGGGGTACAAGACATCCAGCTGAAAAATAGACGACTACAAGTCTAGCTCTGGATTGACAGGATGGGACGAAAGCAAATCTGATCTTCATCGTCCACAATAAGATGCACAATTCACTCAAAATTGTATTCAGCCAGACTGCCAGACTGCAGCAAATCAATGGAACCACAAAACAACGGTTCGGTGACAAGAGAGTCAAATAATACAGATAGCAAAAGACTACTAAGTGATACAATCATGAGTTTAGATGTATTTACGGATTGCTAACAAAATGGTAGCTGAAATTAAGCGGTAGAGCTTTACCGCCTGTGACCAAGAGGTCCAGGGTTCGAGCCCCAGCCTCTGCACATTTGTGCGGGAAAGGCTGCGGGCTATTTCCCTTCCCCAGACCCCGCAGTGCGGGAGCCTACGGCACTGGGTACGCCCCTTTTTTAACAAAATGGTAGCTGAAATTACTCTATCTAGCAGCTAGACAGTAATTTTAAAAAGTATATCAAGGAAAGGCAAGCTACTCACCATCACTTATTTTCAACATTTGGCAAGCAGACAGCAGGTACTATATCCATACCCCCACAGACAGGTAGTTTAGTGGATCCAGACTTGTTGCTTCCAATGCACTGTATACTCCCGACATCACAGGCGCCTTGTCCCAACACCTGACCACTGATAGCACCCTGCATCCCAGGGTTGCAGTACATCTGATCATTGCATCTGAAATCACAGGAGTTGGCAGCAGCACCGCCACCAGGGTAGCTTCCCTGATCAACACTAGAAACGAGGTCGACGTTCTTCCTCTGATAGGGAAACGCGCCAATCTCTCCCCTCGATCCTGCCCCTGATGTCAACGAGGAGGCAGCGGAGCCTAGCCACCTCCGCCTCGAGCGCGGAGTGACTCTGAAGCTTCTTCATGAGCTGCTGGTTAAGCGCGCGGAGGTGGACAACCTCCTCCTCGAGCGACGCGGTGTGCGCCTTCTTCTTCTCCCGGTACTTCCTGACGGCGGCGCGGTTCCCCGACGGGCGCTTCTTGGAAGAAGCGGCGTTGGCGTTGTTGTTGTTGTTCTCGGACGGCGACTCGTCGTCGGCGCCGTCGGGAGAGGCGGCGACGATCTTGGTGTGGACGTGGACGCAGGTGTGGGTGTGCGAGAGGTCGTGCACGGGCGGGTTGCAGGTGTGGGTGTGCGTGCACGCGTGGTGCTCCGTGTCCTTGAGGATCTCGTCGAAGTAGCTGTCCATTGAACAGCTGCTTGGAGGCAGGTACGTGTCCGGGATGGAGAAATCCAGGTCCCCGTCGTCCATTGCTGCTGCTGCTCCTGCGGCCTGAGCGCGGGCGGGCGGGTGCCGGCAGTCAAGGACCCACCTGAGAACACGACAAACCATCGGGAAATCGTATCAGTGTTAGTACTCCGTCGCTGCTCCGGAGAGAAACGGATTCGAGGCAGGCAGGCAGGCAGGCAGCGGCGAACAGATTCTATCTACCAGAGACAAACGGAACGCGCAAATCCGTCGGAGCGAGGAGGAGTGGAAGGGGTTCGTTCCTTACCTACCAGTAGCGGCGGGGGAAGGCCAGTCAGAGCCCCCGGATGGGCGGCGGTTGCGGTTGCGACGACGAGAAGGGGGAAAAGGGGTGGAGCGGACGGAGACGAAGGGGAAGAGGGGTGGATGGATGAATCTGGACGGACGGACGGGGACGTGTTGGGCGCGGAGGGGAATCCTGAGCCGAGCCTACCAGTCTACGACCCACCAACGCTCGGGGAGGCTTGGGGGCCCATGACCGTGCCCGTGGAGCCCAACCTAATGGGTGGTGGCGGCAGGCGCGGGCTGGGCCGGTTGTTGGTGTTTCACTTTCACCGTCGACTACGCGGAGAGTCATAATTACCACCGACCTCAAGTTGAACAGACTCTTAGTACTGGAGCTTAGGAATTTAAGTGGATTTTATTTATACGATTTTTTGAATGATTCTCATTGACTCAATATAAAGCTAACTAAAGAGTATTCCCTCTGTCCCAAAAAAAAAACTTTTTGGGATGAAAGGAGTAGTTACAAAACTTGGGTTTAGTTCTGGCCACCATCCCAAATGTTGGAATAGTTGGAAGGACAAAACTTGTCGAGTGTGGTTCAAAATCCAATGGCTAAAAGTAGGTTTTAGCCATCGGTTAGGTTGCGAAAAATAATTAAGCTCGAGTGACGACAAGAAGACAGTAGAAATAAAAGCTTTTACAACACCGCCATGACCGCATAACAAGGGCACCATCATTAGAGCAGTAAGCTTCTCAGTTTCAGGATTTCAGCACACACAAATTTTTACAAGCGAACGCTGCTGCTGGAAGCAGTGCATTCGTGTCGTGACAGAAACGTGGTGAAGCTCAAAGACTTGCCGGTGCACATCCTTCGTTCTCGGGATCAGTGCAGTTACGAACGGAAAACGCAGGTGTGAACTACTTGCACTTGCACGAAGTTCAGCAACATTGGCCTTGATGGTGGACGTGGCCAGCGACGTGGGTTTCAGGACGCTCTTGGGGTTCAAGGCCTGCCGGATCTTGAACACGGCCCACGCCGTCCCGATGGCGTGGCCCGCCGCGTCCAGCCCTTCGTTTGTTGCGGACGCAGCTTTGTCTCCGTACCTGCAAGAGAACAGATTCAGTGCAAGGGTTGTTGTTAGTTCACCAAAGACGAGCCTATAACACTCGGTGAGGACTGAGGAAGTGTGTGTGATGCAGGATATGGGATCTTTTTTCGGTGGATATTTGAGAACGTCACATACTTGTGAGATACTAGCCTAGTCGTCACGGTTGATGATGTGGACAAAACATTCTTTCCAGCCACCTCCACGGCGTCGCAAATCTTTCCTGTTCGACGACAACAGAAGCGACGTCAGCAGAAGTTGAAAAGCTTGTTTGTTCATATCTAGCAGATACTTTTGTGCTGCAAACTGGTGGCAACCTAACTAATTTGTTCATCCATGGGACACAAATCAGGTGGAACCAATCGACCATCCTATCAGAAACCATAGTGGCAAGCAGAATACAAAGCATTCAGGGTGAAAAGTAGCCAATTAGTTCCATCTACAGAGCATGATCTGAAAGTTACTAATGTTTAGAAATCTTTAACGACGTGACCATAGATCATCACCAGTAAGTGGCTGTACTGAAGCTAGCACCAACTCTCCATTGCCCACAATATCATAAAGGCCAACCAGTATCACCAAAATGAAGCAGCAATGGTTCACCATTACTTTGCAGCACTAAAGCATATGGCTAATATGTGTCATGTGGGAAAGAAATGGTGAAAAATAACGAAAACAAGAACTACCACCTGCACCTGAGTACTGAAATGAAGTTTCCTGAGAAGTCAAACTACAAAAGTTATCTTCACTAAAAAAACATTCAGATCTATTCAGGACACTATAAAGTGCACCCAAGGCATCTCTATTTACACAGAAACTAGTAGAGCATACACAGACATCAACAGAGATCAGTGGAAAACAAGGATCTCAGTCCACATAAGAGACAAATGCGATCTAAGCATAGTAGGCAATGCATAAACATTCAGACCTATTGTCTACTGAGAACACTACTAAAGGGTACCAAGGGCATCTATATTTACACAGAAACTAGTAGAACATACACAGAGATCAGAGGAAAACAAGGATCTCGGTCCACATATGAGACAAATGCGATCTAGGCATACTAGGCAATGCATAGAGCCATAGACCCAAACAACAAATATTTGTTGACTTTATGCAAGGTGGAGGACATTTGAGTTAATATATACCATGCCACTGGATAATCAATAATGACACACAAGCACATGATCTTATATACCATAAAGATGCTAATAACAACACGTACCAAATCCATCGAGTGAAGCAAGGACAATCTCTCCAGGCAACATGTTGAAAAACTTCTTGCCAGCTTTTGAGTTCGCCAGCGAGCTTGTGAAATAACCAGTAACCTTTACAACTCCAGACAAAATTCCAGTTGCCACTTTCTCAGATATTTGGCTCACCCTCTTAGCCTTGCCAGCAATTGTAAGCATGAATGTTCTTAAGCAACTCAAATATCAGTCTGAAATCATATATCCCAGAAAGGTAATTCACCCAGAATATGGCAAAATTATCTACTATATCCGAAGTTGTTTAAATAATAATGAAAAACTTGTATGTTAGGAGAGTCAAGGGTCTATTGGGCCTTAGCCCATTAGGGTTAATTAGTCGCTTGCTTAGGGGTCAAGTAAATCCTCTCTATATAATGAGAGGAGATGTATCAATCTAAATCAAGCAAGAATTAAGAAGGAAATCCCTTCCCTCTTGCCCGGCCGTTGGCGAACGCCCCGCGGCCGGATTCCCGGCGCACCTAACCCTAGCCGCCCCCTCTCTGTCTGTTATGAACAGCGATGCTAAGGTACCGCGATCACTGTTTACCGTGGCTGTTACGAGAGACAGAGAGGGGGCGGCTAGGGTTAGGGGCGCCGGAAATCCGGCCGATTATGAACAGTGATAGCGGGAACACTGTTCCCGGCGACGTCGAGCTTCTGTAGCCGGCCGTTCTTACCGAGCGACGGCGGGAGTGGGCCAGTGAGGTTGTTGTCCCACACCTGTAACACCTCGAGGAATGGGAACTCGCCGACGAACTCCGGTATCTGACCACGAAGGTGGTTCCGGAACAGATTGAGCAGGGTGAGGTTAGTGAGACCGGCGAAACTGTCCGGTATCTCACCACTGAGGTCGTTGATGGAGAGGTCGAGCGACTTGAGTGTAGTAACCGTTCCGAGCTCCGGGTGGATCACTCCAGTGAGCTGGTTCATGGCGAGGAACAGCGTGTCGAGACGTGACAGCCTCGCAAGCTCCGGCGGGATGGGTCCGGTGAGCGAGCAGCTGCTCATGTCGAGACGGATTAGCGAGTGGAGCAAGCCGAATGAGGGTGGCACGCCGCCGCTGTACTGGTTGTAGTAGCCGAGGTACATCTCACGGAGTGATGTGAGACGGGAGAGCGTCGGCGGGACTTGGCCTGATAACGCGTTCCCGTTGAGTCCTAGGTACTCGAGGGATGCCAGGTCGCCGAAGGTGGACGGGATGCTGCCGTTGAAGTAGTTCCCGCCTAGGTGGAGGTAGCGGAGTGTCCGCGCGTGTGTGGAGATCGCGCCGAGTGGTGGGAGTGGACCCGAGAGGTTGTTGTTGTAGACGTCGACGAGCTCGAGCGACGGGAAGTAGTAGGGGGTGGTGGAGGTGGAAAGGGGAGAGGGGAAGGGGCCGCTTAGGTTGTTGTTGCTGAGGTTGAGGTGGCGGAGCAACGGCATGGTGGTGAATGTGGAAGGGAGACGGCGGTGGAGCGAGCAGGCGGCGATGGTGAGATTGGTGAGCGCGTCGAGGAGTGTGATCTCCGGTGGGAGTGTACCGCCGTGGAGTGGGATTGATGTGAGGTTTATTGCGATGACGCGTGATGTGGTGGTGTTGCAGGTGTTGCGCCGGTGGAGTTGCGGTTGGGTCCCAGTCGGAGAGCGCGGTGGAGGGGATGAGGGCGGATTTGAGCTTGGATAAGCGCGTACAAGTCCCGCTCCGGCGTTGCGGTGGCGGGGAGGAGGCATTGTGGTGGCTGTGGATTTGCGCGCCGTGGTGGCGAGGAGGGCGTGGTGGTGGTGGACGGAATAAAAGGGAGCGGAGGGAGAGAGGGGACGGTGGTGGTGGAGGGAATGAGCATATGGAATGGAATGGAATCCGCGGCGGCGGGGAGGGAGAGGAGGTCCCGAGTGGTGCGTGCGTGGCTCGATGGATGCACGGCAAGCTGCCGGCGTGCGGTGTCAGATAGGCGTCGTAGGCGCAGCAGACGGGGGGTGGGATGCAGACCTTGCAGTGGTTCCAGTTCTAGGAGCAGGGACGCGGGCGGCTAGCCGGACTAGCCATCCACCGTTGGCGCCAACTTTCGGAAGAAAATTGTATGAGCGACGGGCGCAGTGTGCGCTGCGTGCGCCCCTCACGTGGATGGATGACGCGTGTACAGATTTTCATCCTACGGCTGTTGGACACGGCAGCTGGCTCGACTCCATTTTTTTTTTCGATCAAGCTCGGCTCCAAATCGAATCGGTCCCCATACCAGCCCCGCCGCACTTCCTCCGCGCTCGTTGAGGACGCTCGTCCGGCGCCGCCGCAGTCCCGTCCCCCGCCCCTCCCCGGTCCCGGCTGTAGATGTCGCCTCCATCGCCGACGCCGTCCGGCAGGAGCCCTCGCCGTCGGGAACAGCTGTGCCTTGCCTCCGGCCCGTCCCCCGCCAGAGCACCACCGCTTGCGCCCTCCGCCGGCCGCGCGGCGCGGTCCATGGGGCACCGCTGCGCCGCCCCGCACCAAAGCCGCCTAGTCGTCTCCCATCCTCTCCTCTGACTCCGTCGCCGCCGACAGAGCTTGGCGTTCAGGGAGGAGCTCCACAGGTTTGCGCCGTCCTCCTCTGATTCCTATCAGTGTCCATCCTGAATTCCTGATGGTTGCTAAAATGTTATGCAGTTTGAAGTTTGAACACTCTGGAAAATTGGAGCTATATGGATTTGCAAGAAACAAGATGTAGGCACCTATTACAACAACGTGCAAATGATTCTGAAACTATGGGATTCCTCGAAGAGTTGAAAGTGTACATGAATATAGGTGTTTCAGTAAAGAGAGGTTATCAACAATTGTATCAGTGTATATGAATATATGTGCGCATGGTTCTGATAGAGTATAGAGTTCATTGATACTTGTAAAATGTAAAATGTGATTTTTATCTGAAATATATTTGGATGTTCTGAAATCAGCAGTGCAATGGATGTCTTAAAAATCTCATTGTTTCTCTGAAATGAGCGAAGTCTGTAAGGTTCCTATTTTGAGCACAAGAGACTTACTAACAGCAAAATACCAAAGTTACATTACAGGATCCTCTTGCTTTGTTCAGAGCAAAACCAACAGAGTGTACATGTTTCATTTCAATTTGTTACTTGACAGCAAATGAGCACAATTACAAAGATTCATGATTTCTGCACTCCATCAAAATGTAACTTTCTAACAGCACTTTGACCTGTAGCATCTTGATCAGCTTGCAATAATAGACTTGTGTATCCTCCTGGAACACATGGAACAACCATAGCAGAAGGTTCTGGAAATAAACTGAAGTGAGTCATTGTGGAATTACCATATCCACCTTGCAGGAAAGGAACATCCATGGATGAAGATGGCCCAATATTAATATTCTGTCATGTATAGCATAAGAAAATGTTCAGAAATCATGCTAGTAAGGGAATGAAATATAAGTGTTCAGAGGTAAAGTCTTACAGTCATTTGGTTTGGAGCTTGGTTTCGATCAGCACATTCATCTATTGTTTCTACATCATTATTTCTTGGATCTTCACCTATAATAAAATTTATAAGATAATAAATATTCAAAAAAATTGTAGACATAAGCAAAGGTAGTAGTCATGTCAATACCTTTTCTCTAACCACCCTTCTTCTTCTTCCCTGCCTTCTTTTCAACAACATTTTTGAAACGTGTCTCCTTTGGTCCTTTTATTACTTCGGGAATTCTAAATGATATTACACCATTCATTGGTTGTTGGACACTTTCATTTGGAACTGGAATTGGAGAAACCTCATTGGATTTTCCATGCATCTCACTTAAATAAGTATCCGCTTCTAGGTTTAAGTTATGTATTGTTTTCTGCAATTTATCAAGAAGTTCTTTTGACGGTGAACACTTCAATGTAAGAGATGTGGCCTGTCGAGATATCAGTGTTGCCTGTGTTTTCAAACCTCCCATCTCAGTTCCTTGTTTCTCAATATAAAATCCAGTTTTCACATATTTTGTCCATCTAGGCAGTATATACTGCGATGACAAATTGTATACTCTATTTGCATTGAAGACTCTAAGAGCATGCTTGCACAATAAACCTGCAAGATATAGTTACCAATTCAAACAACCTATATTATAGCATACCGATGGTTTCAAACATCCGACAAGAGCATCTAATGGTGGAATCTTCGGTGTTCAATACTACCGTTGCTCCACGGTCAGACTCCATATACTTAACAAAGAATGTCAAGTTTGTCCCCACAACTTCCAACAAATCACAAGTCAATGTAAATTGTCTCTTAAATTCTTCCTCAAACTCTGAATACATTCTCCGCGTATATGATTCAGCTGCAGTTTTCAACATTGGTAGATCCGGAGTGTATGGAACCGGGTTCTTTCGACGTGACTTAAAATCAGCATCCAACTCATTTGGACGGAGACTAGCAGCAACCTTATCACATTCTACATGGAGTTCCGAAAGACCAAGTCTCCTACGAAATCTTTTCTTGAAAACATTATTCATACCTTCACTCCTTTGTGTTGAGTTCATGTCTGTTGTAAAACAGTCACGGTACACCGCAGCCCACTTTACCCTCAAAGCATATAAGTTCGTCATCCATGAGTTATTCTCAAGGTTGTATTTAGCCAACAATTGATGCCATTTCTCTATGAAATAAATTTCTGATCAGTCTTCATACACACAGTTCTTGAAATCTGTTAGGAACTTGTTACCTTTCTTATCTGACTCATGAATTACATGACTAAGATGTTTAGCAGCATTTAAGTAAAAATTGTGTTGGGTGCTTTCCTGACATTGCCGTTAGAAAAGTTTCAAAAAGCCAAACAAATGATTCAATAGTTTCATTAAATAGAAGTGCACACCCAAAAATAATTGTTTGTTTGTGATGGTTGCAACCAAGAATCGGAGCAAAAGGCATTTCAAACTTATTAGTTTTAAATGTGGTGTCAAATGACACATCATCACCAAAATATTTGTAATCCATGATAGATTGACCATCTGCCCAAAAGAAATTTGCTATACGACCATCTTCCTTGCCTACCTGAAATGCATAAAAAAATGTTGGATCATCTAACTGTTTATTTCTCAGATATTCAGATAGTGTTTGTGCATCATTGGCTTCTAAGTATTGTCTGCGCTCTCGACCAATCTCATTATTGCAATCCATCTTAGAAAATGGTGTGTTCTCTTCCCCTCCATAAAATTGCTTGATGATCTCATAAACTTGGGCTAGCTTCATTCCAGCTTCTCGTATCTGGCCAATCAATTTCCTATCTGCCTCTATAACCTGTCGTTGGGACCTCAGCTTGTGTGCCTTATTTGGACTAGCAAGATAATGATTGTGTTGTTCGACGACCTTTTGCACCTTCCAAATCCCCTCTTTGCTGATACTAAACTGGACACGAGCATCACAACCCGTCCTTGTAGTGTCCTTTTGTGATGAGTTATTTTCTTGATGTCCTTCGCTACTACAAACTATATATTTCTGAGATAGACTACCATCTCGGTGGTGCTTTGTCTTGCTCCTTCTAATACTGAACCCAACCTTGCCGGCATAGATGTTGTACATCTCATAAGCTTCATCCTCAGATTGAAATGTCATTCCAAGTTTAGGAGTGATCAAATTTTGCCTAGCTTCACGAACCACCTCCTGTACATATAAATTTCCAATTGAAGGTGTACTAAAAGTAAAACAAAACATCATATATTCTGTAAGTTCATTGAATATTTTTGTACCTCATCAGCTACTCCATTCTCCATTGATACAAACGACTGTGAAATGGTGCTGGTGGTCTCTACTCCCATGGTAACCGGAGTTGTGTTCTGTGAATGTGAAATATGCACAGTATATGTGAGAAAGCAAACAACAAAGAAAAGGCACAACGATCTACTCACAAAACCCACCTGTGTTATCTGTTGTTCTTCGAGACGACCACCATTAGCAACATCAATTCCTTGTGCACTTGAATCATCCATGATAGAAGAGGATGGCATCGGATCAACCGCCGATTCATCCATGGGATCGGCCGTGGCGGCGGCGGCGTGCAACAGCCGTGAGTATAGGGCTGAACGAATGATTTGATCCGGCCTCTTGTATTCCAGCTGAGCCGATGACGGTCGAGGAGCCGCGAGCCGTGCCTGTTTGCCTTCCGCCAGCCGCGTCGTGTCCCAACAGCCGTAGGATGAAAAGCCTGTCCACGCGTCATCCATCTGGGCGAGGGGCGCACGCAGCTCACGCTGCGCCCGTCGCTCATACATTTTTCTTCCCAACTTTCAGAGGTGACTTTGCTTACGGATACGTTATTTTTCTTCTTTCTTTTTTAAAAAGAACACGTCATTTTTCTTTCTAGCGTAGTAGTCCTAGTTTTGTTCGTGAACCATCATGTTCACAATAAAACAGTTAAAAAGAGCAATAAAAAATATCGTCTCTTTGCTTGTCCTGATGCATCCAACCAGCCCCACACCTCACGGTCACGGATTTGATTTCAGTCAGGCCCTTTGGATCATACCAAAACAACAAAAAATACAAGATCGACTCCACCTCCTACTCCTATGGATTGGTGAGTAAGTTTCTGTAATTTCATTTGCTTCACACTAATTTGTATGGGCATACATATTACCCGTTATCCAATTTATTCAAACCTGAAATACCCTACCACTAATTCTTATACCAACTCTAGAACCCAAAATTATTCTGGGTACGCAAACTACCCATATGATCTAAATTTTAGCTAGTGTCTTAGTCTACTTCAGTTCAACTAAGTTCTGCTAAGTATGAATTGTGTCCTATGTCTGTGGAGTGCCCATGAGACTATCAATAGAGTATAGACTATCTAATTATCTATGTTATTTCTGTCTATTTTAGTCTCTTAGAAATGTTATACAAAAATTGTTGTTTGTTGCATGTCTATTTTCCTCTAATAAATATCATGAGCAATTCGTTGTTTATTCTCCTAAATGTAGCAAGAATTTTTTCTGTTATAATTCCGAGTATAACGGAATATCGAGTACACTGGAAATCGGGTAATGTTGTTTTGGGACAAATATCATATAACATTTTTGAAAACTCGAATTTCTAAAAATCCAAATTATCTGATCCGAATTTTCTGGGTAAACCGAATGCGCAGACTTATGCATCTCTTCTCATCAATTTTCTAAAATCTTGCTGCACCCACGGACGATTAGGCGCGGAGAATGAGCTCACCACAAAGTGTCTAGCGTCCATATGCTTTTGTGTTTGGTTCCTTGCATGCAGCGCTACAACAAGTATACATCATGTAACATGAATTTATCAAAACAAATACTAAACTATTGATTATTGATCATATTACGCAATGATGGAATTCAATTTATCTTATACGTACGGAGTACAACCTTTAACTTGTTTAATTAATTTATACCCCTGGAGCTCAAACTCGAGGGCACCGCTAGTGGGCAGCCGGTGCATCAGCGTTCAGCGTTGCTGCTGAGCAAGAACAAGGGCCAGCAGGGAGGACGGACGTACTAGCAGTATGAATCGTGCCTCCTGTTCCAGTTGCTGCCACGCTGATTCAGGCAAGGACTCGTCGGTCACATGCATGGCGTCTGCGTTTGACGAAGCAACGGGCAGGGGATGGCGCTGCCTGCTGCCTGCTGGTTGCTGTAGCTCTCCTGTAGGAGTACGTACTGTACGCTTTTATTTATCTTTCTCCTTCCTGGATTTTGGCTTCTCTACTCCTCTGCATGCATTGTCCACTCTCCATTGCTTCCAACAGATCTGCCTTGGTAGCCGCGCCATGAGAGAAAGAGAGAGGAGAGCGCCTGGGTGAAAGAAAGGTCATCTTCTTTTCCGATCCATCCACTCCTACTGTCCTACTGTACATGCAGCAGCAGCAGAACTGCCCCGGCGCAGCGCACGGCTCAGTCCAGGCGGCCACCGCCAGTCCTCCATGCACGCAACGCAACGCAAAAGCAACAGCATGCATGTGTGCTACGGCCGGCTACTACGGCAGCGGCGGCAGGGTGCTGGTGCTGGGACAGCCGGACAGGGAGTGGGTCTCTGCTGCCTCCTGCCATCTCCATGGGCCATAGCCTTGGCCTATACTACTAGAGTTGCGCGCTAGTAGCCTAATTTTTTATAATTTGGCTTTTTTTTTTAAAACTATTTTTACGTTTAGACCACTAGAGAAACTATTATCAGTTTTGAACCTTAGGGTCGACGGGCTGAGTTGGCGCTGACGTGGAATGCACCTCGGCGCCATAGATCACGGCGCCGAGCTATTAGTTTTTATATCTAGGCTTTGTAAATAGAACAGGTACTATTTGTTTCTAGTGTTATTCAAAACTGCATGTGTAGTTGAGTTGGTCTAACTGTTGGATTTGAAGGTGTAGGTCTTGTGTTTGAAACAATTGACATGCACGATTTTTTTATAATTTGTTTTCTATTTGATTTTGAAATAAAAAAATATTTAATTTATTTTTATATGGTTTTGAAACATTTCGTTTTTATAATTTATTTTTTATTTGATTTTTGAAACATTGCGGTTGGTTGTTCAATCCATAACGGTGAACAAAAATACTCTATAAAAAATATTGTTTGAAACGTAGCAAAACTTGGGTTTGAAACACAGGACCTTCAGCTCAACATCTAGCTCCTTGATCACCTGAGCTACGATAGTGAGTTTGTTTAATACTATAAACAATATTACTTGTTGTATTTCTAAGGACTAGATACGTAGCATAATAACTCGGCGCCGTGACACGTGGCGTCGAGGTCGGCGCCCTGATCTATGGCGCCGAGCCTCCTGCCACATCAGCTCCAGCGCAACATTGGATCCAGTTGCTCGGCGTCGTGAGGTATGGCGTCAACATACGTTACCTTGGCACCGTGAGGCATAGCGCCGACCCTCAGGGTCCAAAATCGAGATTAGTTCTCCCAGCGGTCCAAACACGATTTTTTTTTAAAAAAAGACTAAATCGTAAAATTTTGGGCGCTAGTAGCCCAGCCCACACGACCCCCACCTTGCACGGCTCAACTCAACTGCTTGGTCGTCGCGTAATGCCAAAGCAAACCACCACAACAAGCCGGGCAGCCCGGCGGCCGTTGCTCTCCTCTTCATCCAGTACACGTTGACCGACCTGCTGCCGGTCGGTGCTCTCTAGATACTACTGCTGCTTACTCCGTCAGTAAAAAAAAAACAAAACAAATCAAACTAAAACTTAATTATGTTATATACTGATAGTAATAATATTTATATCCTCATCTAAATTCAACACCATAGTCTATAATTAATTTAATAATATTTATCTTGTGTCATAAATATTAATACTTCTCTTGTAAAACTATGATTAACTGTTTAGTTTTAAAATCTTTTAGAATTTTGGAACTATATCACTTTCGGTTTTATTTGGTAATTATTTTTCAATTATAACGTAATTAAGTTCAAAAGATTTGTCTCGAGATTTAATTTAGAATTTGGGGTGCAATTGCATGGGGAGTAGTAGTAGCAGCCTTTACTACTGCTCGGTGTTCATTGTCAGGATGCTGGGTTTTTTTTCTTCTTCTTTCGTTTCCAAGTCTTTCGTGTTCTAATTAAAGTAGACAAATTATTTTATTATTCTAAAAAAAGATGTAGTGCTATACGACTATGGTCGATCATTGTTGTATCTATATCTATACCTATTAATAAAAAGTCAAAATTTCTAGTTTTTTTTCGTCCATCTATTCTTTTTGAATTAGTCTCCCTCTAACTACTGTATAATGGAGCAACTTATATCTATTACAACTTTTTTGATTTTATACCTTCCTAATATTCTTTGTAAATAAATAAAATCCAGCCAACCCACACACGACATGGACTTGCTTTCTAATTCAATAAGACTTGCTTTATAATTCAATAAGAATTGGATTGGACGCAATATAGATGGAAACAAAATAATTTTTTTCCTGTGAAAAACGTTCGTGTTCGTTTCTTTCTTTCTTTTTCTGCTTTCCATTTTTCCTACTGTTGCCTAACTTTTTTTGTTCTTTCTCTCTCTCATATTTTCTACAAATAGAAAGAATAAATAAGATCCGTGAAAAATATTCATGTTTGCGTCCTTTGTCGTTTCTTTCTTTTTCTCCTTTCTTTTTTTCCTATTGTTTGCGTAACTTTTTTGTTTCATCTTTTTCTCTCTCCTATTTTCTACAAATAGAAAAAATACATAATAAAGATAATATTACATGTCTTTGATCACTAGTAATTCGCTTGAAGTCGAATCTAAATATAAATCGAATAGATGAATTCCATAACAAAAACCATAATAAAAATAGGTGGTGCACCCCTAGAAAATCAAACAAAAAAGGCACCGAGAGAGGGGATCATGACTCAAGAGCTCTGTCGTCGTCGAGGGGTCCGTGTTGGTGCGTGCCACCTCACCAACAAGACGGCGCCAAGCAGCCACCAAGTGCATCCATCACGACCTTAGGCAGTCGCGTTGTGCATGCTTGAAGACTCGAAGTGTGCATCACGGCCTCGTACAACCATTGACGTCGTTTCGCGCCTGCATGCGTGGGCCACAACTGGTCGAAGGGCCACTCTGCCGTACACACAGCCGTCGTCATTTCTTAACGTGGAGCAATAAGCCACACGCACTAGTGCCTCCATGTGCATCGTCGCTGTAACACCCTGGTGTTAAGCTTTGCATAATCCACATGATCATTGCAAATCATTCATTGCATAAGCATTATCATGAAGCATCATGGCATCTCATATTGAAATCAAGTTTAAGTTAACTTTGCTTAGAATTAAGGATGGCAACGGGTCGGGTTCGGATCAGGTGGAGTCTCCGTGCATCCAAAACCGAAACCCGAAGTCGAAACCCGAAACCAAAACCGAAACCGATTCGGGTGGAAATTTATCACCAAAATCAAACCCACGGATACCCGAAACCCTAAACCCTAAACCCGAACGGATACCCGAAACCCGCGGATATATATACACATTTCACGTGTATAAACAAGAGACAACAAATAATAAATATTTTCATGAGTTAACTTTGAATAAATTTAATAATCTAAGTAAACAAATAATTATTAACATATTATAAAATATGAATTTTAATTCCAAATAATTTATTTCGGATATCCATTGGATATCCACGGGTGGAAAACCAAACCCGAAACCGAACCCGATCGGGTTAGGGGCCCGAACCCGAAAACTGTGGGCGTAAAATTATCACCAAAACCAGCGGATATTCGAACCAAAACCGACCCGTTACCATCCTTACTTAGAATGTGAAAATAAGTTGAATTCATAAATTCTTGATGTTTGAATCCAATCTTGAAAACACTACCCTTAATTACTCTTGCTCTAAAGCCGGCGGCCGGGCCAGGCTCGCTCTCCTCTTCATCCAGTACACGTTGACCGACCTGCTGCCGATCGGTGCTCTCTGGATACTGCTGCTGCTTACTGCGTCAGTAAAAAAAAAACAAATCAAACTAAAACTTAATTATGTTATATACTGATAGTAACAATATTTATATCCTCATCTAAATTCAACACCATAGTCTATAATTAATTTAATAATATTTATATTGTATCATAAATATTAATATTTCTCTTATAAAACTATGATCAAAGTTTTGAGACATTTGCATGGGGAGTAGCAGTAGCAGCCTTTACTACTGTTCGGTGTTCATTGTCAGGATGCTGGTTTTTTTTTTCTTCTTCTTTCGTTTCCAAGTCTTTTGTGTTCTAATTAAAGTAGACAAATTATTTTATTATTCTAAAAAAGATGTAGTGCTAGACTAATGCAGAACATAGACTAAGGTCGATCATTGTTGTATATTTCTAAAAAGACACCACGTACTAGTACGCTTTCTATTACAAATTATAAACCATTTTGTCTTTTCTTTAGAAACATTAGTTTTAATTAACTATATCTATGTGTATATCAAAAACTTAAATATATATTTTTTTTAAAAAAAACGAAAACGTCAACAGATGAAGTATCGTTTAATTTGGGTACGGTGCTCATTTCAATGCACGCAGCAGGGTTGCAACAGCCAGCATCAGGGTTTGATGGGAGAGTTAGGCTGGATAAGAGGAACAATTGCACTCCTATTTGCACAACATGAGCCCTGATCATACAGGGAATGAAATTGTTCATTGTCCTCCAATCTGTCCAAATATCCAATCTCTATCCGTGCGTGCCTAGTAGCAAAAGGAGAACGACGGTGTCGGATTTATTTAGAGCCTACCAAATTTCAGTCAGAGAGTAATAGGAATTTAGAATCCACACCCGTGTCGTGCCATGCTGTGCCGTGTCGTTTGCATATTAGGCCCTGTTTAGTTTCAACCAAAATCCAAAATCTAAAATCTCAACTATTTTGGATTCCAAAATCCAGAATACAAAATAGTTTGGTGGGGTGTTTAGTTCCAACCAAATTTTGTCTTTCAATGATGGGGATTGTGAGGATAACACATAAATCAATACAAAGATTCCCTTATTTTGGTCCTCGCTGAGCTTATCACGGAAACCAATACTCTTCCTCCACTTCTAGATACTACAAGAATTGGTGTATGACACTTACAAGTGGTCCCAATACAAATATAAAATACAATTTAGACTAAAAGAAAAGACTAGTTATTGTATGAGTTAGAGCATCTCCAACAACTCCTTAAAATTTACTTGTCAAATCTTATGATTTAGCAAGTTGCTAAAATATTTGGCAAGTGAAAAAAAATGTCTATCTCCAACAAGTTGGTATTTTAACTTGGCAAGTGAAAAAAATATACCAAGTGCGAAGATTTACTAAGTCTGAGGCGATATTTACCAAGTTGGTAAATATACCAAATGGATTTAAAGAGTTGTTGGAGAGGTGTTTTCGTATTTTTTTCAAAAAAATAAGAATAACAAGTGAATTTGAGGAGTTGTTGATGACTTGCCTTGGCTTATAGAAACCTATAGATTATAGGGTACGTGATAAGAAATTATCGCACAAAAGAAACCTATAGATTATAGATTATATGCTTTGCAATGAAAAAAAAACTATAGCTTTAAATTCAATAGAGTAATAATAAAAATAATGATATAAATATATACGTATTATTTTTTTAATAAATATTCAATTGTTTTTCCTGTTGCAACGCAAGCAAGGGCACATTTGCTAGTAAATAAAAAGTCAAAAATAAAACAACATGCGGCCGGTAATGACGGAGGAAACTCCGTTACTATCTGCATGCATGAGTTGCGTGGGTTTTTTCCTTTTTTTTCTCTCCTTTTTTTCTCTCGGCTCCTATCTGCACGCGATGCATGGGTTTTTTTTCCTTTTTCTTTTTCCTTTTTTTCTCTCCCTCGTATCTGCATCTGTGGGGTTTTTCCTTTTTTTTCCTCCCTCATATCTGCATGTGTGGGTTTTTTTCCTTATCATTTGACGTCCGGGTATCTCGGTGCATATCTGGTAGATACCAACAAATCTAATAAGTATTCGCAAGGCAGGTAAAAAAATATTAAATAAAAAAGATTTTCAATATTAAAAATATCGAATGCATCTTAACAACCAAATCTTAAAAAATATTTTAAATATTACAAAACTTTCTTATTTACCCTGTTTTTATAAAATAAAGTTTCAATAAATACTATTACCTAGATAATAGATGATCATGACCGTTGGATCGGAATAAATGGACGATCCACATTCATTCCGAAGTACTGTAGCAAAAACCTATAAAATATAAGTCCAACGGCCCTAAAAACTCATTCATTCATCCCTGCTGCTCTAAAACTCATTCATCCCTGCTAGCTGGTCCTTCAGGCTGCTGTGCTGGCAAACACTTTTCTCACTTTGTTAGGCCTGTGCATCTGCTGCACTTGGGCTGACGATGCGTTCCACTGAATGAATGAAACTGTGCTGAAAGGCGGAGTGAGAGTGCGTTTGTGCAGTGCCGCGAACATGTTCCAAAGCAAGCGGAGCGGAGGAGGGGAGGACCGAATCATGGCCTGCTGCTGGGTGGATATGGATACTGGTCTGTTCGTTTGATAGAATTATACACTGCTGATTAATTTCTTGTGAGAGAAAAACACTGTTTCAAACGAACAGGCTGATCCAGCCCACAACCACACCACCACCGTTCCATATGCAACATGCATGCTTATCCACCGGCCGGCCGCCGGCCACTCCTTTGCCTGCTGCACGGCTGCACCTCCACGCACACCATGAATAAATGAACACCAAGAGAGTAGCGTTATGCATTGAACATCAACAAGGAAAAGAAGAAGAAGGTGTACGTGGAAGCCCAATAACTGAAGAATTGAAGCCCAAAAATGGATACGTACAACTGTATGTAATGAACGGCCCAACAAAGTTCAATAGCTGATGGCCCAACTTTAACTTCCAGCAGCCAGCAGGAACAGTCGCACGGGGCACGCTTCACACCCAGCGCTCCTCTGTTCTCCCTCTCCTCTTCCCCACACAAGCCCTAGCACTAGCAGTAGGCGGAAGCGGAAGCGGCGGCTGTCGGCGGACAGCGGACTGGGCGGACGGCGCGTCGGCCACGAGGCGCGGGCACAGGGCTGCGGGGTGCCGCACCCGCTGTGGCTTGTCGCGCGAGCTGCCACTACAACGCCACTGCGAGATTCAATTTGTATGTAATTTCAAATTTTGTTCAGTTGACTTACCCATTTTCCATTCAAGCAGTGAAGTAGAACCCGTTTCTGTTTGGAAAAAGAGCAATTGTTCCTGCTTGCAAAATCCTTGTGGAAATTTTGTGTTCACTGAGAATTTCCTACCTTACCAGCTACTGCCTACCAGTATATACTACTACTAGTAAATAGCCGAATAGGATAGTTGCAAGGCAGTCTCTGAACTATCTTCTTTTTTTACTTAGTATGCTTATCATAATACACTGAACAATTGGTACCTTTTGTATGTTATAAACATTTTTCATGTTATACTCAGTTCGATGAATCTATGGAAGAATGCATTATTATGTGTTATATCTGCGGTATATTATACAATATAACTATATTGATATCATCAGCACAAGTTCCGTACATCTCCTGCCGACCGTTTTTTTTTTAAATTTTTAAAAAAGCCAGATATTAGGCCTACCGTCTTAAAATAAATAATAGATGGACCTTCACATTTCGAATATTCAGCCTCAAAATTCTGGATTTGCCTACCCTTGTTAAGTTTTAGCTACACATAGCAACTGGCCAAAGCCTGTGGGTTGTTAAGTTTTAGCTACGCATAGCCAAAGCCTGTGGGACCTACAATTCCGCATCGATGAACTTCGTTGCACCTTCTTGTCTAGATTTCATTTTAACATAAGACATCTGTCTTTGGTGTGTTTAATGCATTGTTGCTGCTTGTCCTTGATACATCGCTCCTGTTGCAAATGATGATTCATTTCATTCGCTTTAACCTCCAGTTAACACAGTTTTTGTCTTCCTTTCCTGTCCAATCTTTTTTTTGCCTGCAGAACAAAGCGATGGACGGTGCTGCGACGACGAGTCTTGGTCCGAGAGTAAAAGCAAACCTGGTCCTGGGATCCGAATCGTTTGCTATCAGCCCCGAGTCCGGTATCCTGTCAGAGCAGCTGGCCGCGATGAAGGAGAAGAGCATGGCGATCCTCAAGGAATACATCACCAAGCACAATGCTCCAAACGATGTCCCTGATGAGCCCGTTGAGGGTGACTCTGACGGCGAGGGTGAAGCGCTTGTCAACAACCCACCAAAGAAATCTAAGAAGCAGAAGTGACCATCCTGAACTTGGTCGGATCCATTGTTAGGAACAGCTAGTCTGTCTCTGGTTATGCTTTTGACACAGTAAAACTAGATTATTGTTTTGCATACACGTCTTGCTTGTATAAGACCAGATTGTTAGCCACAATAACAATATGCAGGTGTAAGCAGTTGTTGTTCATACCATTATCATGAAATTCTACCCCTACACAGCAATTCTGGCTACGTATCTGTTCATATTTGCTTGTCCTACACTTGCAAGGTGCTCTCTCTCTGTCCATGTGCTCTTCTGAACTCCGAAGTCTGAATTCAGCTACATGCATAGCTATGGAATATATGGGCCTATCTGTGGATCTGATGAGTCTGTATGGTCATACCATACAACCGAAATCTAAGAAGCAGAAGTGCCGTCCTGAACTTGGTCAGATTCTTCGTTGTTAGGCACAGCTAGTGTGTGTATCTCCAGTTATGCTCGTGACAAAGGAAAACCAGAATTGTTATTTGGCACGTGTTGCTTGTGTAAGACCAGATTGTTGTCAGCCACAGTATGCAGATGTAAACACTTGCTGTTCATACCATTATCGTGTGCAAATTCCTGTCCTGCATTGGCTAGGGGTGTTCTTCTCTGTTCGTGTGCTGCACATCGTAGATCTCTAGCATAATCTGTACCAGAAACGCAATGTCAGTAAGAAGTCCATACTATTCTATGAACTCCTTTTAAGTGAATTAAGTTACATGCATAGCTATAGAATATATGGGGTTAGCTTATCTACGGACTTTACTAGTCTGTATGGTCAGGAGTGTGCCGATGATCCAGACGGCGGCTGGTTAAACTGGCTGAGTGGCGACCAAGCAATGAAGCAAGTGAAATGGTAACTCTGATAGTCCAAGGGCGAAACTGAGTGAAAGTAAACTTTGAGGATTAAAACGGTCAAAAATTCAGAGACGAAATTCAATCTCAAACTGTAGTAAACAACTAGGAAGGCAGCCCATGAAATAGTAGTTGGGCCGTCAACAACAGTCAGCCGGCGCATCATACTGGAAGGCCCATCCACCTTCCTCTCTCCGCTGGACTCCGCCTCTCCCACACTCCCCCAGTCCCCAATCCCTCCCGCCGCCGGCCGTCGCCAGTCAGTGACTCCCGCCGGCCGTCTCCCGTCGCCCGTCATTTCCTCCTGCTGTTGACGTACCTCCACGGCTCCGCCGCATCGGTCCTCAGACTCCCTCGGTTCCTTCCCCGCTGATCTCCTTCCCCACGGCCGACGGCCATGGTTTGTCTGCTCTGCACCTGTTAATCTGTTATACGTGCTAGAATTACAGCTGTGAGTTGCGTATCTTCCAATTACATCTGTTATATCTATATACATATCTACACCTAATTAAATATATTTTCGTAATTTATCTCTGTGATGTGGTAGATGTCAGTAGTTTTGTCTGCTCCCTTCGTCCTAGAATAGTGGATTCTGAGTTTCATAAGTCAAACTATTCTAATTTCCACCAAGTACATAGGAAAAAACGATTATGTTTATGATATCAAATGAGCATCATAGACAGGATGCCATAAATGTTAATATATTTTCTCAATAAACTTGGTTCAACTTAGAATGGTTTGCCTTGGGATAAGCTAAAAAATCCATTCTATTACAGGATTGAGGGAGTAAGAATTTAATCTAACTTAAGATATGTAGCTTGACTTAGGACAAATGATGGAGGAACCGAGGAAGTACTCTTAGTTAGGAAGTAATATAAACATGCATTTGCAATCCTATCGATCTAAACGGAGATCCATGGTTGTGTCAGGTTATGTAGAAATCGCCATATATATATGTTTGCCGTTCTGGCTAAGTATAGTTTATTAGTGAATTGTTAACAGCCCGTGATTTTCCAGGGACATGCATCCTTCCAGCTTTATAATCTGATATATTGTAATAATAAAAAAAGTGTTGTCCACCAGATCACCACCACCTTTGCTAGCTAGACCGCCAGCCAACCCCTCTAGATAGCATCCATTGAATACCAACGGTTACTAACTGCCAAGTGCTGTGAACAATGAACATAGAGAGTAAGTATATATGAATAAGGAACAAGCAAGAACTAAGCATCACTAGTCGAGCAGGGAAGACGTACCTAAACGTCCACCGATAATGGAGCGATTGCTTTCTTTCATTGCACTCCTGGTGGTGTTACTCCAGCAACCTCCTTTGCTGATGGGTGTTGCTGCCCAAACCAACCAGCTAAAAGTCGGACCGGGATCCAGCATGAGACCCACTCATCAAAACCAGCTGATACAGAGCTCCTCTGGCCTCTTTGCATTTGGCTTCTGCAGATTTGATCCTATTCTCCACCCAGACCAGTTCATCCTAGCCATATGGTTCGACTTTAATGCAAGAGATTGCACTAACAAGTCGGTGGTGTGGTTTGCGAGAGACAGCCACTCGAAAGACGCAGTGATTGCCACAGAGAAGTACGTTCTTGATTTTCAAGGGACAGAGACAGCCTGCTATCCCTCATCGATGATAAGCAGCAGACAGTATGGAGTCCAAGCCAAAAGCACGGCTCCACTCTGGTACTCCAAGAATCCGGTAACCTCCAGCTATTTTTCCAACCCGGTGATGATGGCGGCATTGCTGATGTACTGTGGGAAAGCTTCAGTGATCCCACTGATACGCTCCTCCCAGGTAATAATATCACCAATAACACTGTTATTGATAACACTGTGTATGTTCAATCGAGGAAAGCACACACAAATTTCTCTGCTGGGCGTTTCAGTCTGATAGCTCAAAGTGATAGCAATATTGTCGCGTACATGAGTGATCAAGAAAGTGATACGGGCTATCTGTACTGGTCTTCAGGGACAAATCACCAAGGTACCGGCTGTATTCCAACTCCAACTCTTTTGTTCAACGAGTCCGGGGTCTATTGCAGCCTCACCAATTGCAGGTACGACAACTCTAGCTTTGCGGTGGTGCAACTGACACCGAACTACACAGAGGGATACCACAAATACATGGCCCTAGATCCGGATGGCACCATCCGTGTATATGTCCACCCAAAGAAGAAGAACACAGACAGCAACGACCCCACCTGGGACATGGTCGGAATGTTCCCAGTCAATGATGGATGCACCAGGAAAGGCATATGCGGCCCAAACTCATACTGCACGATATCCCCTGACAAATATCAGCACCTAAACTGTTTGTGCCCAGAGAGCTATGATTACGTGGATGCACAACATAGCTACAAGGGCTGCATGCCAAACTTTATCCCCTACATCTGTGATGGGAAAGACCACTCTGGGGAGTTCAAAACAGTAGAGATGACGCACAACACATCCTGGAGTACCGAATTCACATACAAGAAGTATCCATTACCGTCAGATGGCTCTCAGGAATGTAGTACCTCCTGCTTAAGCAGCTGCTTGTGCCTAGCTGTACTGATTGACGACAACAATTGCATGGAGGTGCTGACGCTCACAGCCGGGATACAGGTAAACAACATTTCCAACATTACCATGCAGACACTGATCAAAGTACGACAAAGCAATCCCGTCGTCCCAATGTCACTGGCAAACAAATTGCTTTGCATAGCAGTTAGTATTTTGGCAACTGTATCCGTGGCATCTACCATCTGTAACCTATGGAAATTCTATGTGGCAGAAAAGAAGGCCAAAATGAGCAGCATGTCAGCAGGTCTCAGAACCTTCACTTACAAGGAGATGAAACAAGCAACCAGTGGCTTCAAAGAGCTATTGGGCAGAGGTGGCTTTGGTCATGTATTCAAAGGGAGTTGAGTTGTCTAGAACCACCGTATGTTGCAGTGAAGAAGCTCATCAGATCAGACGAGTTCGACGACGAAAGGGACTTCAACAATGAGGTGCAGTCTATCGGCCAAATCCACCACAAGTGCCTGGTCCGTTTGATCGGATACTGCAAAGAAGGCGTGCATCGGATGCTGGTGTTCCAGTACATGCAAGGAGGCACCCTCGCCGATTTCATCTTCCGGTCATCAGAGAAACGGCCGTGCTGGAGCTGTCTCGCCGAGGCCGCAATCGGCATCGCCAGGGGGTTAGAGTACCTACATGAAGGGTGCAAGTCTCAGATAATCCACTGTGACATCAAGCCTGAGAACATTCTCTTCGATGATATGCATACACCAAAGATTACAGATTTTGGGATCGCCAAGCTCCTGGGAGAACAAAAGACGCAGCACACGGTCACCACAATTGTTGGTACGAGGCCTTATGTCGCGCCCGAATGGTTTGATGGTGGGGGCAAGGTGGATAGCAAGGTGGATGTGTACAGCTTTGGAGTCGTGTTGCTGGAGATGATATGCTGCAGGAGGGCAGCAGCTAGGGGTGGGGGACAGCCTAACGACCACGGTGAGAGCGCCACCATGAGAGCCTGGGTAGAGAGCTTGGTCAGGAGTGGGAAGGCCGAGCTGTTGGTGGGAGGGGAAAGTGAGGCGCTGGCAGATTTGGAGAGCGTGGAGAGATTCGCGCGCGTTGCGATATGGTGCTTGCAGAAGGAGCCGTCGGCTAGGCCGAGGATGCGCAAGGTGGTGCAGATGCTTGAAGGCACTGTGGACGTCGACCCTCTGCCTGACCCTCCAAGGCCTCCGAGCTTCTCTGCAATACTCCCCGCCGATAGCAACGGGAGCCTCCTTCACTCCGCAGTCGCACTTGAGATAGATTGATTCATCCATCATATGCTACTGCTATATAGTATATGCATTGGTGGTCAACTTCTTATCCCATTCCCTCCTGTTTCTTTTTTTTTTAAGTTATAGTGCATTTAGGACAAGTTAATTTCTCCTACTTTGTTATTAAGTGATTAGCTTCACTAGTATTTGTTTAAAAACGGAGGAAGTGATGCTTGGATGTCACTTTACTTGTGTTCAGGAAAAGAGATGGCATTATGGAATGTATGCATATGTAATACTCGACTGTAGCTGTTGTATTGTATTATTACAAGAATAATATTACTACTACTGCATGTTTGCTCATCAATTACGTATTCCAGGGGATGGGAGCAGCATCAGTTCCAGACTTCTAATGTGATCTGATTCTATTTTTTAATTCCTGTGTCGATGTTCTCACATGTACTAATATGCTGCTTGTGCTCCTAGTTTATGAATGCTTATGTTACAAAGAAATAGATCCTATATATATACTAGTATATTGCTGGGATTCCTGCGCTCATCAGCGTTTAGCATCTTGCCAGCAACCGATTCGGATTGCGTGGTTGGTTTCACCTTGTTTCCAAGATTTTCGATGGATGGATAGATGGATGGGGACACACCATCTTTCCCCAAAATAACTCTACTGTAAGAGAAAGATTTGCGACTGAAGCCAGCAGCTGGGTCCAGCCAGCCCTTGCTGTAAGGCGGCTAGGTGGCTTGGGCTTGCCTTGTTTGTTCTAGTGTATGAGTGAGCACCCATCCGCATGCTTGATGCCCATGGTAACATGTGTGCACGGTGTAGGTCCATGGTTTTGTGCAAGTTTAATAGGCGGATAGTGCAGGATATTTAGCTGTGACTGCAAAAACATGCACGCTGCATTTAGACCCTACTATAGAGTCAGTATGTATAGTTTCCTTTCTTTGCATCAGCAATGTTCAGTTATACTAACAAGTGGAGCATGCGTTCCTCTTCTGTTCGTTTCAACTATGCATAGCATAGCAGCACCTTGGATATGTCTTCGCACTTGATTTCACCTCCTTAAGTGTACGTGTTATGTCCGGGCTGCACTACTCCAGGCGGCGGGACAATAGTGGCTAATCTGCCATATATCTTTATTTCGGGATTTATCTATTTTTGGGATTATTTTAAATATTTATTATATAGCTTGAGCGGTTATTTAGCAAAAGAATATTTTAGTTCTATAAATACTTGTACTCGGGATTATGAAGAGTTAAGCAGAAATATATTATTTCCGGCTTCCTGAAGGGAGCCGGGAGACTTCCCTAAACCCTAGCCGCCTCCTGTTCACGACCACGGCGCCTCGTCGCCGATCAACCTTCAAACCACGTCCTCCGATCATCCACAACTACAACCTCCGATCCGTACAGGGAAGACAGCAGCAGCATATCAGTACGTTACTTGTTTTAACTTTATTTGCAACTGCAGCTTTATTCATATACTTGAGACGGCTGCTCATGTTTACTAATCATCCATTGGACTTGACCTGCCATAGTCATCACAGTTCTCGCTTTCAGTTCCTGCCTGCAGGCCACACCACACCAGCAATGTTGGGCGAAGCAAATGCTGTGGCTGCAAGTCCCAGTCCGAGAGTGAAGGCTAGCCTGGTTCTTGGAGCAGAATCGTTTGTCATCAGTCCCGAGTCAGGACGCCTGTCCGTTGGAGCAGAGCTGGCTGCGATGAAGGAGAAGAGCATGGCGATCCTCAACCTCAAGGAGTACATCGCCAAGCATAATGCTGCGAACGACGTCCCTGATGAATCCGTAGAGGGCAAGTCTGATGGAGAGGGTGAAGCTCGCAGTAATCCACCAAAGAAATCTAAGAAGCAAAAGTGATTGTTCTGAACATCATCAGATTCATTGCTAGGCACATTTAGTGTATCTTTATAGCTTTGTTTTTCACACATTACTGTTTGAGGCAGCTTTGCTTTTGTAAGACCGGCCGGATGGTTGCCAGCCACATACTGGAGGTGTAAGAACTTCCTGTCATTCTTGCAATTCTGCCAAGCAGTTCTACTTCTCTTTGTTGTCTTCATATGTTATGGTAGCAGTCTCCTTTGTTCACTTGCTGCATGCCTGTAAAGAGATGTGTGGCAATTGAATAACAAGAATCCGTATGTGGGGCTAAACTCTTGTTAGAGTCGTCCTGATTTGATCACATATGTGGCAACCGCAGGTTAGCAAGGATATCATTTCCTATGTTGCATGAGAAAATGGAAAACTTGTGATATGATTTCATTGTCCAGACAGAATACATGTCTTCTTCAGAGCTACAGTATGTTTGCATCAGAGAGCATTTCCAAAAGACACCACTGAACCCCGGTTTAGTGACAATAGTCAGGTAGCGAAGCAGTGAGAGAATGAAAAGCTAAGAACAACACAAAGGAATTGATGACAAACATTAGTGTGGTATAAATAAGACAACAATGCTTGTAATCCAACCACCACCATACTGGGAGTAAAAGAGATTTCAACCCACTTGGTAGATCGTACAACCATTTGCTCTAAACATTCTACATCATGGAAACTAATCAGTCTCACCACTGCAAAATTTCGAAATTAAGATTACTCAACATCATGCTACTAAATGCTTTAAAAAATTACATCTCTTTCGCTATCACCATGACCAAATAAATAGAAACCTAAAAAGATAAAACATATATAGAGCTAAACCCAGTTTCTAGGTTTTGAAAGAAATCTACAGGGGTTCTCATGTTATGTTCAACGTCTCCAGCTTTGGTTTCATCCCTCACTGGAAATATTGAAAGTCCATGGGCGGCTTCTTCATTTAACCCCAAAAATCCATCAATAACAGCCTTACTGTACTCAGCTCTGATAAAATAGACCTCAAACCAGACGTTGCTGTGTGCTAAAAATCACTGCCTGTCTCACTTTGTGTTGGCACCACATTATTATCGGACAACACCATCACCATTTTGGGCATCACTTGATGTAACATGCCGTAATTCATCAACCACCTCCAAAAAATCATCTGGTGGGGGGCATGAGAATTCAAGGATCTTTCCTGAATGTGGATGCTTGAATCTGTGGGAGAAAACGATAATCACATTCCAAACTTCGAAAAACACAAGATACATACTATATAATATAATACCTACCCAAGCAATGCAGCATGAAGACATGGCCTGTCTAGTTTAGATACCAGATTTGAAAGATCGCTATGATATTTCGAAGGAGTCCTTGGTCTCAAAAGCGACAATGCCATACTTTTGGTACCTCCATAAGTTTCATCACCAAGAAGAGGGATCCCTATATACTTTGCATGCGCCCGGATCTGATAATCAATAAGTTCAAGATCAGTAAAGAAGAAGCCATATTTAAGAGAGTTTCCCAAGGTTCATAACAGAAATTTTAGCATAGGATAACAAAAGATTTTTCCTTCTTCTCGAAGAACCTTAGGTGGGGATGGTTCTCTTCTAATCTAAAGAAATTAAACTAACATGGAATATGATTACCTGATGAGTGCGTCCTGTCTCTAGTCTCCACTCAATTAGTGCGCATCCACCACCAGCAAAGACCTCTCTTACTTTGTACCTGTATGATTTTTTTTTTCAAATAAGTTTCCTAAATAAACCAAATCACATATGAAACCATGAAACTTTTAAACAAGGTTCAAGTTTAGCCAAAGGACTCTATCTCAACCAGTTAGATAACTCCGGCGGCACCCCCCAGTTCTTGAGTTTGGCTACCCGTGGGAGCGAATTTCAGGCTAGGGGTAAAAAAAATCCCCATGTCCAAAGCCAGGACAGAAGTCCGCCCCAGTCTTACATGGGCTACGGGACCGCTGGTATGGGTGGGGCTGGGGCAGAGGTTCGGGGTTTTCTTGACTTGAGTGAGAAGTCTTTTCTATCACATAATGCCCGGGGCCGCAGGTCAAGTTTTTTTAGGTTCAAGTTTAGAAAATACTTAGTTTCATGAGTTCCCTTTTACAATCCAGATTTTTGTAGATGAAATCTTTTCTTACTTTCGGCATGGCCATGACAACCCACCAGTGTAAATATAAAGTTATAAACTCATTTTTCATGACTGGATCAACTAATTGGACATCATTATACAGCCTTTGACTATTTTGACAAGGGCCCTTCTAGGCTCTCATTCTTACCTGCTTACATGAGTGGTAACAATTAAGATGTTGAAAAAGAATGATTGCAGTAATTAAGCATATCTGAACAAGGTAAATAGCTTTACACCATATAATTAAACATCATTCTTACCTAGGATATATTTTAATTAAAGTGAAATAACATTGAGAAAGCAACATCATACAAGGAACCAAAAGAAGGGGGACAATTGGGAAAGCATGGATCACCTACTAGCAGCATGCCGTGCATATCTGTGACCTGATCCAGCAATAGCAATCATACGAATCCTATTGTTATGATCACGTGAAATAGATGCCTCAATCCTGCCAGAATTTGGATTAGGCACGCCACAAGTAAGACTGATGTATACTCTACGAATTGTATGCAGCTTGAACTGTTCTGCTAATTGAGCATGAGAATGCTCATCCTGTCCCAAAAAATGAAGAAAAAGAAAAAGGGGAGAGTTCAGCATAAGTCTGTACTCTGTAGCTATATACTGCTACAAGCATGTGCAAATTTCATAAAACATTTTGAAGTGCCAGTTTTGTCACGACTCATAATTAAATACCTTAGCAACAACAAGAAGTCCGCTTGTCCCTTTATCCAGCCTGTGCACAATACCAGGGCGCACAAGAGCATTCCGGACTTCTGAACTTGCGTCTTCAGTAGCGAATTGATCCACATTAAATACATCAATGTCGTCATCTGAAGAATCCGGGCATTCATCACCAGTTGAACTGCGTGCTAAGCAAGTAAATGTGGAGATCTTGCAGTGATGAAGTATAGCATTGACTAACGTGCCATTGGCATTTCCTGGTGCCGGGTGAACAACCATATGAGCCGGCTTGTTGACAACAAGAACATGGTCATCCTCGTAAACAATGTCTAGAGGGATATCCTCCGCCTCTGCCCTCAGCGGCTGTAGCTCTGACACCGTGCAGCTGACCAGGTCCCCTCCCTTCACAGTATGCGAAACCTATAATGCACAAAGTGAAGCAGCATAAGACTCAGTTTAGACACAAGACCAAGTATAACCAAACCAACAAACTACAACTACCAACATGAATTATCCATTATGTAATAGTGTTACTAAATGGCACTAGACGTTAATACAATTGGCCCTGCATGACCTCATTTGCTTTGTGAATTATTCGGCATTCTCTCCAAAATCAGAGCTGCAGTTTAAGCTACGAAGTAACTACGATACTGCATAAGTAGTACTATTTCACGGTTCTGCTAACACACAAGTATCAAACTTTGCAGGAAGGAAACAGAGCAGCTAGAGGTAGAGGTTAACATAACAGGTGGCACCTTGGAGACCGGACGGCCATTAACGGCGACAAGCCCCGCGCGTATGCTGGCCTGCACGCGCGCGCGGCTGACGCCCCCGCCGCCGAGACGCGCCGATATCCAGGCGTCGATCCGCGAGCGCCCCTCGCTGACGGGCACGGCCTCCTCCAGCCGCGTCCCACCGTGGCCTCCCCTCCGGCTCTCCGCCTGCTCCGCCGCCTCCGCGCTCGCGTTGGAGGCGACGCATCTCGCGTAGAAAGCTCTGGGCCTGCCGCTACGGATCCTATGGCAGCGTATGAGGGCCGAGAGGGTGGTGGCAACCGCCAACGGCGGAGGCGCCGTCGCAACTGCCATTGGGCTGCCGAGAGGCTGGACCGGTGCAGACGTGAGCACTGAGGAAGAGGATAGCGTGTGGGTAGATGGGCCTGTTGTTGGGCTGACGTTGTCCAATAAAGGCCGAAGGTTACAACGAATTTGTGCAGCGTCCAGGCCCAACTTTAAAACACGATTAAGCCCCAATCGTGAAACGTATAAACAGCACACCGGCTTCAAAAACCAAAACCATTTTCGAAAATCAAATCCATTTCCTTGAAGTCACTGTTTTTTTCGAGAAGCCTAAGCCGTGCTAAAGAGAATCTAAGCCAACCAGCGCAAGCTTATATCCGAATACGAATGCATTGTCTTTTTTAAGTTAAAAAAACTCAACATTGCTGGTCCATAGAGTTCATGAAAATGACGTGCTGATGAGGAGATTTTAGGCTAAATTTTCTTTCATGGTTGAACCTAGGATCTAATAATGCTACTAAGACACTAGAACCACATGTTTCAAACTCGTTAGCATTATAAATTGTGGGTCAATGCTCAGGTACTCCGGTTACCTCTCAAGAGGTAATATCTTAAATCAAATCTGAACCGTTGATTTTTTTAAAACTTAATAATTTACTAAATAAATTAATAAATAAAAAATCAAAAAATAAAATACCATGCGGTGGACAATTTGATCATGTAAAGATCTGGTGCCTTTACTTTATCAGATTCTGTTTACTAACTAGTACGATATACTAACATATATACTCATCAAGTTGTAGTTAACTAATGTGTCTCCGTGTTGGTCCATCATATGGAGGATTTGAGAAGTCACTTTATATATACTATTACGGATGGAACTATCCCCTAACGCTGCGCAATTGTTCATCATCTTGCATAGTATTTCCATTACTTGAGTTACCAATTTGGAAATATGGTGAGCTGTTTGTACGAGCAATTATCGGAGATTGTAGTTATCGGAGATTGACCCTTATCATTCGACGTCCGGGTATCTCGCGAACAAATTTCCGGTGGTATTTTAAAAAAAAAAATGGCGGTGCATATCTGGCAGGTACCAACAAATCTGATAAGTATTCGCAAGGCAGGTAAAAAAATATCAAATAAAAAATATTTTCCATATTAAAGATACCGCATGTATCTTAACAACCAAATCTTAAAAAATATTTAAAATATTACAAACTTCCTTATTTACCCTATTTTTATAAAATAAAAATTCAATAAATACTAGGAGGTAATAGATAATCGTGACCGTTGGATCGGAATAAATGGACGATCCACATTCATTCCGGAGTATCGTAGCAAAAGCCATAAACTGTAGATTTAGACAATGGTTCATCCCTAAATTGGAAAAGGAACAACACAAGTTTTTGTGGTTTTCAACAAAAATTAGACTCTCACTCCACAATTGAGAGAAAAAAAAGTAAATATAATATTTCTATTTATTTAGGTAATACCCTACGCACCGATAAGGATATGAGGATGTTACCTTCACAAGGACATATAGGCTTAGACTTACACGCGTAGAGGAGAGAGACCGCAGATATGGTATAGTTTTGCAATGTGTCAAGGTGGCTTGCAGAAGCATCTATGCCTTGGCCAAAAAGTAGAGGCTTGAGGAGATAGAAAGGCGTGTGAGAGAAAAAGATGCTTATGTTATGCTGTGGTTTTGCGTTTCTCAGGTGAGGTGTAGCACTCTTGTCCCTTTCAACTTCACCTTTGCATGCATGTGTGTTGGAAGAATAGTAGTTTTAGTTGCTCTTGTCCCTTTCAACTTCACCTTTGCATGCATGTGTTTGGAAGAATAGCAGTTTTAGTTGCTCGAAGCCTATACGACATCATTTTTTTTTGTGAAACCACAACCACAGGTCATTGTTGGTCTATGTTAGTGCTGCTCCTACACCAATTCCTACAGTTGACGAATTTAGAGGGTCGATCTAAGTTGTGAAGTCACCTGGCCCCATAGTTTTCACTAATTACGTTTTAACTCTATAGAATTTATAACTATATATGTTGATTATGTTAATCCACGTAACGGTATTAAAGTTAGTTCTATAGATTTTGAATCATGAATCCACCACCGTAAAGATAGGCTATTTAATTGTCTTGCTTTAGAAAAAAAAATATCGTCCATGTATAACATGCAAAAAAAAACATTTTGGTACTGTTCCCTGCCCATTCGCCCCGTGCGGCTCCACGTCTGGCTGGAGTCTATTAACACTTGTGATATTTTGTGTCGGCAGTGGACGAGACAGGGGGCAGGATAGGGCTTAGACCCTCACAAAAAGATGAATTTTAAATTTAAATTTGACTAATGAACTTTTAAAATGTATGCTGCCTTTTCCTGAAGGAAAAAAACCCATATTTGTGTCGGTCCATGCCTTTTCACTAATCATAAATACATATATTTTGACTTGGCGCCAACTAGGGAATGGAAATGGTGACGATGGCGAGACATTCAATCAATTCTCTGCCGTGATGATGATGAATTGATGATGTTAGAGGATCGGGCCATCCTCCTCCCAATCTCCGAAAGGGCCGAATCAATGCGGTGGGCCCTCCGATGCCACGACTGGGGCCCATCACCATTAACTCGCTGCCGCGCGGTCGTACTTGGATTTGGCACTGTGGCCTGCTGGCCCACGCCCTTCTCTTTTCTTTCAATTTCTTTTACCCTTCTCTCTGCCCCTTGTTTTGAGGGTGAGGAAAATAGCTTTCAAATGACGCAACTTTAATGATACAAACAGTTAAGAGCATCTCCAACAATTTGCTATTTTTCACTTGTCAAATCTTGTGTTTTAGCAAGTTGCTATAATAATTTACCAAGTTGGAAAGAGATCATCTCCAAAAATTTGTTATTTCTCATTTGTCAAATAAAAAAAAAGAAGATTAAAAAGGGAGGAAACTTGCATGCGAGAAACCGAGCGGAGAACTCGCGGGCGAGAGGATGGCAAACCGATGTGCGCTCACAAAAATAGTAAACCGATGCAATCTTTTGGCAAGCGTGTAGAATTGGTAAGTTCAATTGACAAACTGTTGGAGAGTGTTTTCTGATTGATTTGCCAAATTTTAAAGGATGACAAGTGATTTAGCAAACGGTTAGAGATGCACTTAGTACCTACAGTAACGTGTCTGCTGGAACCACAGCCGGCCGGCGTCGGTGCTTTTGGCTGACATGGCATTTAGATCCAACATGCTTTCGTTTTTCTTTTCCAACCATGTCATATCTTATTGAATATTTAGACTTGTAAGTAAGTTTAAATGAAAAATTAACTATCTTTAGAAGTTACAAATTTATTGTAGAGTGTGTCTTCGTATAAGGTCATCTGAAAAAAAAATTAATTCGTAATCAAAGAAATTAAAAATGAATATTTGGCCACCAAACAATCTCAATTAGCAATTTTAAGATGTATAATTTCGGTATAGACTATGTCAATGTCCGAATCTGTTCGTTTTTTTAAAAAAAATTACGGGAAATTGGGGCATCTAAATAATCTCAAGTAAAAATGTAAAATCTTTTTTACTACAAAGTTATAGAACATATTTGTAGCTGAAAATGTATATAGACCATTGTTAACATCCTTGGTAGTTTGCAACATTGAAAATTTTGAACTTCAAATTCATATAACTTAAACAAATATTTGAGCCTCGAGAAGATATATTAAATAAATAAGTTATGAACTACAAAGTTGTACCAATTCCAATCTGTAAAATTGTAATATGATGTTTGTATTAATTTCACTTCATATGAAATATTTATGTTTTTTATATCAAAGAAAGAGAGACCACCTGGCTCACTGCTACGTCACCACTCAAGAATCACTTTAAAATGGTGTGTGTGTGTGGTGGGGGGGGGGGGGGTGTCTTATTTTATCTGGTTTTGAAAATGTAGATGTACATGTCTTTACTCTTATTAAAATAAAATAAACCGAGATATATTTTATTTTCATAAATAGGGGAAAATATCTAAGGTGGGGTGACGGAAGATTTTAATTGCACGTGATATTTCTTGTTTTCATCTTTTGATTGAAGGAGCAACAGCAACAGCAGCATGTGAGTTTCTGCCTGCCATACGTGACTTGCTCACGCATCACTCGTACACTCTGACTTTCTTTATTTCGGCTCACGGGTGGATGGTGGCTGTTCCCTCTCATTGGTCCAAACAAGAGGGAAACATTTATATTCATAAAGTTAAGTAGGGTTATCAAAGGACAGACGTGTGTTAGGTGATTTAACTACATCCCTTTCAAAAACAAATATATCTAAAGAATGTATAAAATTGCTTTGGAAGGCCTTGAAGGTAGTAGTATATGGTAAACTAATTATGGTCTTGAAGTGAGTATCATTAATAATATAGTCTTATCAGTATGTGTATTTTATTTTTCTAATAATTATGGTAAATCTAATTTAGGTTTTGTTTGTTTTGCATGAATCATCGTTTGGACCGTTTACATCGTTTCACTTTCGATAACTTGTAATCTTTAATAGACTAGGCTATTTGGCTTAAAATTTGACATTCCACAAATTTTTAAAATTCATATATAAGTCTATTTCAAAATGATAGGGTGGAAGATGAAAATTGATTCTATAGATGATCGTAATATGTTTCTCCTCTGCAAACTTAGCATGCCCTTCTGTCCGCTTCCCTATAACAGAAATGCATCACATAAGTATATCCTTTGTATGGCCAACAATTGTATACACATACATTCTGCCTACAACCATATATATTTGCTTAATTGATCTATGCTTAAATTATGATTATTAGAACGGATTTCAATTCCAAAGATCTAAATGGTACCATATAGTTATAAGTCCATTTCAAAAGACAGTTTCTTTGTTTTTGCAAACCAACGACTTGAAATAGGTTGTAAAAAATGGAATTGTTTGATCCCTTTCCACTAGAATTGGAACTTGGGCAAAGAGACTATTTTGCAATCAATGAAACATACAAAACTATTTTGCAAAATATATTTCAAGAAAACAAAAAAAAATGTCACGATGCGTGGGTCAGAGTACTATAGCACTCCCATACTTTATACTTATATAGTTAAACTCATAATAAACGACGACACAAACATAAATCCTTGGAGGACCTAGGATACACCGACGAAGGACAGGTCACCTCACGCCTATACACTTGGCGCACATCTATTTTGCAATTGTTTCTTGTGCTTGACCATGGACAAATTCTCTTTTGCGTTCATACTTCCTAACCTGGTTATCTGCAGACGTGTAAAGTTCCCTTTGGATATACTACAACCGACGATTAGTTACTAGCTCAACTGACTGAAGGTGACTGATCGAAGGGCAACTGGGTAGAAAGCTAGTAGCGCCATCAGTTTGGAAGATTACCAGGCTAATCCCTGCTGTTCACAGCTAGGACGATAGTAACAACAAATCCTCATCACATTTTACCTTTTCAGATTTCAGTCTTGGTGGCCCACTGAATGCCTGAATTGACATGAAGTCGTCAATCCTGTACGTCGTCATGCATGTCATTTTCCAAGCTGGCTGGCATCGATACAAACTGTATATAATATCCACCTTTATATCCTATATATCCATCGTCGACGATCGACCTGAATGCACATCCGAGAGAAGAAAGGAAGCAATAATAAGCGGCTAAATGAGCTTTGCTGACAGCGACGGCGCCAGTGAGAGTGTGACACTGTGAGAGTGATCGATTGACCATTCGTTAGCCTGTTGCTAATGGCAAATTGAATCACCGACGTGGTGCTGTAGCTATAGCTTTCAGTTATTACTGCCGGGCAGCGATCCATGACCCGGACCCGCCCTTTCCCTCTTCAGCTAATACTCGTTGATGATGATACCCGCTCGCGTACACAGTACATGGTTCTATGTTGATGATCTAAACAGTACTAATAATTTTACAGGTATGTGCCAATTTTCAATTTCAACAAGGGTATGCGTACATACTATACAAGTTTTTTTTTATAAAAAAAAAGAGTAATAAGTATACTTATACATACCTTCTTCAAGGGTATCTGTACATATTTTTAACAGAATTTTTTTACAGAGTATGCTTATATACATACCTATGTGATATATATATATATATATACATATACTCATTTGAATATTTGATAAGAGATCATATATGACATATTTACAAACTTTTCCAGTTCAGAAAAACATATATACACATATTGCTTTCTTTTGAAGCATACACTTGGAGTATGCATAAACTTGAGCATCGGCACCAGCACGCCGTCCATCGACCGTTGAAGGCGGCCTGCGACGGCGGGAACGAGTCGAGGACGATGGACGACGAGTGCGGCGTCGAGATCTTGACGTACAGCGCCGCCGTCACCAGCGCGATCTGGAGGTAGCGCATGGCGGGCATCAGCTGCGGCGCCGCGTTGGGCTGCGCCGACAGCACCTCTGAGCCCACGGCGATGGCCGTGATGTTGACGTACGGACAGCGCCGCCAGCATCGCCGGGTCGATCGGCGTCGTAGAGCCGGACGTGGCGGATGTTCTGCGACCGCAGCAGCGTGCTGATATGCGTCGGCGCCGGGCGACGACATGGCCGTGCCAATGTTCAGCGTGCTGATGCTCAACGTGAGGAAGGTACCCACGCCGCGGTCACCACACCATGGATCTTTGGAGGATGTGGTGTCGTTGGTGGTGGGGACGCCGGCGTCGGTGGTGGTGATGAAGCCGGTGTTGATCCAACGATGTCGCAGCCGGGGGAACCGAGGGCGGCGGCGGCGTTGTAGCCGGGAGGGGCGCGGGAGGCGCCGCGGTTGCAACCGGCCACGAGGAGGCCGTGCACACAGGATGCACCACCGTCGAAGACGTCGTACACTCGTACGTGCAGGGTGCGCCATCGTTGGGTGGTGCCATCCATCGGTGGTGGGAAGGGGAGAGGCCAGAAGGAGAAAGAACATCAGGGGAAATCGTGGTTATCCGGTTTTGAAAATTGAAAAAAGAATTAAATTGTAGGAGAGGCCGACTAGTGAGCCGTCTGCAAGTTGCGTATTTTTTCACGTAAAATTGCGTACTACGTGTCTGTGGGGGTTTCCAACCCGCGCAACCTCACCCTCTTCGAACATTCCACTCATAAGTCACTTATGTCTAGATTTCGTTTTAGTTCCCCGCATATTATACTAAACCAAGTGTAAATTGATTGTTTGAACCACTAAACCAATTCAAATAAAAAAGTTGTAAACTACAAAGTTTAGTAACTTTTCAAGATCTACAACTTTTATTTAGGAAGTTTTTCTATCCGAGGTCGTTTACAATAAAATGAATTTCAAATTTGATAAATTCGAACGTAGTTGTCGATGACAAGATGATTTCAAATGAAAAAGTTATCAACTACAAAGTTTCTTAACTTTCCGAGTTCTACAATTTTTATTTTGGTCGTTTTCCCATCCAAGGTCTTTTGAAAAACTAAAAAAAATCAAGTTATTTCGCGGTTTACAGACGGATTTCTTAATAAACCTTCTATAGAAATCCTATTTTTATAGACGTTTTTTTTAAAAAAATAGAATTTATACAACCGCCTATAAAAATCAAGTATTTCTAAAGTAGGACTTCTTAAGAAAATCACGAAATCGATTTTTATTGGTGGTTCGGAACCGTTTGATTTGTACTGATGTACGATAAACGAAACCGCCTGTACAAATTACACCGCCAGCATAGAGTTTTTTTTATACGTTTATATTGATTTTTTATGAATGCGGAATACCTAACTCTAAAATTCTGACTCCGCCACTGTTTGTGCATGCGGCCATGCGGGAGAGGTAGATTCACGTGTATTATTAGGTAGGAGTAACTACAAGCAGAAGTAAAAAAGAATTTCCATATATATATATATATATATATATATATGTATATATATATACCATGATCTTTTTATCAATTATAGGAAGTTCATATATAAAAGGACTCATGAATCTTAGCTAGAAGCGGCCATCTGGCAAGAATCTGCTGGTGAGGGCATGAGACGAAACACGGCGTCAGCAGGCACAGGGCATACGTACGTATACGATGGTAGTAGTGTGGTAGCAGTGGAAGCTGCTTAACTTGGCCAAGCAATTAGTCATCAGCGAAAATTCATTCAAATTTGCTCGCAGAGGACACTGAAGTCAGAGAGAGAGAGTTAGAGCTCAGGCTAGTTGCTTTTGCACCATTAATGAATTATTAGTAGCTAGCAGTTGTTAGTTTGCACACCGAACATGTAGCACGTATGGCGCGATTGACGTATTGAGATCCTTGGAGGAGGTGTTAGGATGCGAGGCTAAAGTTTTACTCCGTGTCACCTCAGAGATTTAGATGTTAATTAAGAAAATTAAACATAAACTAATTACTAATTAGCAACATAATAAATATATTAAGCATGCAATATAACTCATAATTCCACGGTATGTAATTATTTTATTATATATATATATATATATATATATTCTCCCTGGACTCGGCAGGCGCGCGGTGGGGTATACTGGTTCCAAACACCTATACAGAGAGAGTATATTATACTGCATACGTACTGTAGGTAAACCTGGGAAGCGTAGTAGGCGACTGCGCTGGCCGGGCCGGGCCATGCAGTACACTGCACCCATGCCATGCACGTACGTGGCGTCGTCAAAGCGGCAAAAAATATCTAGCTCCTCCCACTCCTACACGAACACGGCTGCTGCTGCCGCCTCGCTCTCGCCGGCTCACCTCAGCACGCAGGGGGAAGCAGCAGGGCGGCAGCCGCGTGACCCACCCCGCAATGCCGTGGCCCGTGGCGTGCTCTCTCTCCGGGGGGTCTCGTCGCGGGCATAATAAATGCAGAGGCGACGGGGTTGGTTGGCGCCATAAATATTACTACTCGCCTCGCCACCACCGCTCGACCTACCAGTCCTTCCCCTTCCTTCCTTCCTAGTTCATCCTCATCCGCAGCCTGACCCCTGCCTGCCTACTTTCCCTTTCCCCTTCTTCTTCCGTTTGCAGCTTCATCCCGCGCCGTCGCCACCTCAATTCCCTCGTCCGTCTGTCCTCGATCAAGTTCCCCAACAGCACCGTCTAGAGCGGAGATTGCTGCCACTGCCACCAGATCGGAGAGCTAGCTAGCGCAGTTCAGCCCCAGGATAGGAGGAGGAAGAAGCTAGCGAAGCAAAGCGGCAGGTGATCGAGCTGGTGTGCTTGCTGCCGTCGGCTAACAGCAACCAGCTGGGCCATGGATCCGTCGGGCGGCGCGTTCCTGCCGCAGCAAGGGAGCTCGTCCTTCCCACGGTCGTCGTCCTCCGGCAACGCGGCGTCGCTCGTCAGGGGCGGGACTAGGGGCAGGAAGATGATGCGCAGGGTCTGCCGCGGCGTCATCACCTTCATCTTCGCCATCGGTACGTACCACGAGGACGTCGGCCGAAACCTCCACGGCACGCGCTTCCTCCTCCTCCGATCCGTCACTTCTGCTCACAACGCTGCCTCTCTGCTCTGCTTGGTGTGGCCGATTTGGGCGCGTGCGAATCGCATGCGATGCGTTCTGTTCGTGGACGTTTCTCTCTCTTGTTTGGTTTCTGTCCCCATCTGCCGGCCTGGTTCAGTGCACCAAATTGGGGCTTTTTAAATCATCAGTTCATGATTCTGGGTTCTCTCAAGTTTCACTTCCTCCTACCTGTTTCTCCTTTCAACCCCAACCATTTTATTCACGGTTTGCCTCTGTTTCTCAGCTTGCTTTCAAGTGTTTGCACATCATAGGATAGGCTGCAGTTGCTCAAAGCCCACAGCTAGCTTTTAATTAAAAAAAAAACTCTACTATGATGTCTGATCTCTGAAACAACAAAGTCAGAATCAGCCTTGTCTGTCTGACTGACTGAAACACATATACTATTTCTTGAGCTAAATATACCAGATTTTTGCGATTTGATGGCTTCGATATGTAATTTCAATTTTGGCAAACGATCTTTCTCTTTTCTTTTTTTTTCTTTTTCAATTGAAACGATCTTTCCCTCTCTGTTTTATGAATCATCAACTTCACTTTTGCTTTGTTCTGAAGCAAGACAAAGTGTCTCTGCATGTTTGCAAAATACTGTAATAATAATCTGCTCTAATAATCTGAAAACAAACGCATGCATGAATGCAGCTGGTCTGTTCCTGGGAGCGGTGACGGGCGGTCTGATCGGGCTGGCGACGGAGAGCGGGCTGTTCCGCGGCACCGGCATCGGCGCCATCACCGGCGCGCTCGTCTCCATCGAGGTCGTCGACTCCTCCATCCGCCTCTGGCAGGCGCGACGCTCCGGGATCTGGAGCATCCTATACGTGGTAAGCATAATTAAGCACTCACTCACCACTAAGCCCTGTACTGCAGATCAGGATCAGGATCAGCACACACATTCATTTTTTTTAAAGATACTGCATACAGATAATGCTTCCTATGCTCGACAGCAGTCGCTGGAAGTAGGACAACAACTCGTAACTGCATACTACTACCTGCTTGCTTTCTTGCGTGGATAGTGGACTTGCTTGCTTCTGTGTGCATGCATGTCGGCTAGCTAGCTTCTGTTGCTGATCAGTCAGTTAGTTAGTTTAGATATGATCGATCTATGCATGGATTAGATGTTTAGATACTCCAAGGCTTTGTGTTTCTTCCACACAATGACGTAGGAGTACTCCATCAAACTGCAACTCAGTTTCTGTTTGGAAAAAAGAGCAATTATTCCTGCATGCCTGCAAAATCCTTGTGGAAATTTTGTGTTGACTGAGAATTTCCTACCTTACCAGCTACTGTCTACAAGCATACAGTAAATAGCCGAATACGATAGTTGCAAGGCAGTATCTGAACTATCTTCTTTTTTACTACACACACATGATTCATACGCTTGCTCATCTTTTGCTCATGGTGAAAGCCAGAGGCATATATGACGCCCAAGTCTGGTCTGAACTTGAACATGCTCTGAACTTGACTGAGGCGATGACAACATTTCTCAAAGTCTGAACTGAACATGAATCTGCTGTGTTGTGTTGTGGAATGCAGCTGAACGTGATCTACAGCCTCCTGACCGGCAGGCTGGTGCGCGAGAAGGTGGACCCGGCGGTGCAGAGGGTGGTCCGGAGCCAGGTACGCGCGTGCCTGGGTTGTTGTTTGTTGGTCCATTTCCATGTCGATCGATCATTCTTGCATCCTGTGCTTCTCTCTCTATGAAGTCTGAACCTTGTATTGGCCATATATTATATATATATTGTTGCAGATGAACGCGGTGGACTCATCGTCGCCGTTCAGGGAGTCGCCGGACCTGTTCGAGGTGGAGGCCACCAACGGCATGCCCCGGGCGTCCATCGACAAGCTCCCCGAGTCGTGGATCACCGAGGACTACAGGCGCGACGCCGTCGGCGACCTCTCCGGCTGCTCCGTCTGCCTCCAGGTACGTACCTAGCTAGCTCTTTGACGACCACCGTTTATTTATTTATTTATTATTTGTTCATCGATTTCAGACAGAAATAAAATCTGGATGTGAATGAATGGGTGCGCAGGATTTCCAGGTCGGCGAGAAGGTGCGGAGCCTGCCGGACTGCTGGCACGTGTTCCACGTGCCGTGCATCGACGGCTGGCTCATCAAGCACGGCTCCTGCCCGCTCTGCAGGAGGAAGCTCTAGACCGACCACGGACGCCATGGATCGATGTGCATGCACGGGCACGTCAGCTGCGATCGACTTGTGCCCTCGCCGCCGCCGTGCGTGCGTGCTGCTAGGACCAGGACCACCAGGAGTGAGGGAGGTTGGAGTTTGGAGCTGGAGGAAGAAGAGACTGACATCATCTCATCTATAGAACCCTTAATTCATAGAGAGCTTTATTTTGGGTTTTCTTATACTTTGCTGCTGCTTGTACGTGTCCTACTACGTACCTTTTGCATCTTTTTTGATCCATGATCTTCCTCGTCCATGCATCGACCTCTCCTCTCGGTTCGGTTCCTTCTATATCATGATCATGCATCTAGCTCCGGACTGTAATATACTATATAAAAAAAAAACTACTACTAGTATCTATGTATATGTCATCGTACTTTGGACATGCATGCAGCTTGCCATTATTGGCGTGCACTCGATCTGGCTGTTCAAGCTTCCTTCAGAGTTTCTTCAGAACGAATCCCAGCGATTAGTGCCCTGTTCATCAGCACTCTTCAGCTTATAAGCTAAATTCCATCAGCATTCAGCAAGCTAAATTTTAGAGAACCGAGAACGAACAGTGTTTTTCTCCCAAAATAAATCAACATTCCGTAAATTTTAAGTTTAAGCTAAATTTCACCGAAACGAACGGTGCCCTAGATTTTTAACTGCTCAGCCTGATGGAGCCACCGGCACCGATAGATTTCACACAGTAGTTTAAATGCAAGTGACCGACCCCAATGGCCATTCATGCTCGTCCGTCGTGTATTCGTACTGGCGATTGTGCGCCGATCGATCGACAGAGAGGTCGCCGGTCGGCCGGCAGACCGGGGATTGGATTGGATTGGATTGGTAGGCACAGTGTAGGTTAGGTCAGATGATTCATGGCGTCGGTCGAATAGTCACCATGCATGCATGTCCGGCCGGCAGCCACTGAGCACGCACGCGTCGGCGTTGCTCCGGCGAGAGCCATAGCAATAAATACGGATCTCGATCATCATCTGACACATTACTCCTACAGTCCTACTCCCTCACTCCCTACAAAAATATCTATGCATAGTTTACGCTTCCTTAAAATAACTTCTTTGTTAACTAAATATATATTAAAAATATTATATGTTGTATAATTAGTATCATTAGAAAGATGTTTAAATTTAGGTTCTATTCGATTGACATTATTTTTGGTTTGTCTTGATTTATATGCTGGTTTGTTGTGAGAGAAAAACATTGTTCCACATATAGTTTGTACAATGATAGTTATTTAGAGATGACAGGCTAGAGATGAGAGATGAGAGAGAGAGAGGTGCTGCTGCTGCCAGACAGGCTATCGATTCGATCGGCAAACGTCAGTACCTGCCAGCAGTCGTTGCCATCATCTACCACGTCGCTACGATGCATCCGACCAGTGGCCGCAACGAGAGCGCGCGCGAGCGCGAGAGAGACAGGCATGGTGCGACGTGGAATTGAAAGGTGCGACGAACATGCGCATGGGCGGCGTCGTGGCTTTCAGGCATGGTGGGTGACAATGCAATGCAAGATCCAATGCCGTTCCGTTCCGCACGACGAGACCCAGTTTCTCTTCTCAATAAATTTGGTGGCCATATCATGATATCAACAACCTGCTTGGCCTCCAACCTAGCTAGTCAAGTTTGACCAAATTATATATAACAAAATTAAACTTGGGCATAGTAAGTTTTAAGACTTTACATGTCATTGAGTAAAAATGTATAGCTAGCCATATATATTTTTTTTGCTACTTGTCACACTTATCAAAAGTTACAAATTATGGCTAGGTAGTTATGAGCCAAACACTTGAACAATGTTTTTTTCTCACAAAAAATCAACATAAGCTTTCAATATAACCTAAATTTTAGCAAAACGAACATGGAATAATATTTTTCTCCCACAATAAATCAGCATAAGAATTCAACATAAGTCAAAATTCAACAAAAAAAAAACGAAAAGGCCACTGTCTATATCAACGAGCACTAACCCAAAATATTGCCTCCGTTCTCTCATCATCGGTCCTAAAAGGAATCTAATTCTAGGTCCACCCAAAGTAAAAAAACATTTTAAAATTTAACTAAATCTATAAAACATGTCTAAAAATATATTTAACGACGATCCATCCTAATAAAACAACTACAAACGATACCGTTCTATAGGCCTGGTCAAAGTCAAATTATTTAGGCCAAAGTGATATTATTTTAAATTTGATTAAGCTTATAGAAAATATTATGTCTCAAATAGGTCTGCTATAAAAAACATAATTCATAACGAATCTAATAATACTTAATAAGCATGATAAATATTAGTATATTTTTTTGTAGAGTTTAGTTAAATTTCAAATCATTTGATATAACACTATTGTAGTTGCATCCTTTATGAGGAGGGACAGGGAGTTTATATACTAGGAACAGTCAAATCAGCAATACTGTACTGGGAACAACTGATAACAACAGTGAGACGAAATAAATGATTCACTTTACCAGCGGTCAATTAACAACAGTAGATGCAGTAGCAGTCGGTCAATTAACAACAGTAGATGCAGTAGCAGTCAAAAACAGTACACATACAACACATACATACACCTAACAGCATCAGTTAAATAAGTTACTCCTCCTTTTGTCTTATATTATTATTATTTCATATATATATATATATATATATATATATATATATATATATATATATATATATATATATATGCACTAGGGTTAATTCCAGCACTGGAAGACATTACTTGCTTTTCAGGTGGAAAGAGTTCGAGCTTTCCACAGAGCATCATCAGAAGAACAGCGACGAGCTATCGACTTGAGTCCACACCTTGACACCATTGAGAGCATTCAAAGACGCTGGGGAGGAACTTCCGCGCCTCTCCGACTTCTTTACACCAACCATGGATGGGGGGTGGATGATCTTGGCCGGTACAAGTACATATATAACACAAGGAAAGAAAACCTCCTTCAGTCAGGGCTGTAGCCTCCTCTCCACCAGGCACTTTATAGTCACGTTGGTGCAAGCGTGTTGCTGCGCAGGCCAGCTCTGGCGCCACCGCCTCGTAGGGAAACAGTGGGACCTTGGTGCGTGCTTGCCTTGCTTACGAGGCTGGAGTCAAGGAACACTACTACGACTGTTATGTCGTCGTGGAAGTGGCGGCGAACACCACGATCGATCTTCTTGAGGTCCGAGTACCTCATCTCTCTTTTCTTCGCTGCCTCTTGCAGTGCCACTCTTATCAGCTTCCTAGCACAGCCCTGCAAGACCAAACAGAGATGTGAAGCATTAGACGCCAGCTACCTCCTAACATCTAAACTTATCTTCTGTTTGGCTAAGAGCAGCAGTACATGTACCGAAGTTTTCTTAATTACTACCTCCAGTCAAGTATAGTTGTTGCATTGGACATAAGTATATATTTAACTAAATGCAGGTCAAAATAGCTGTCCAAAACGTCATTTGATTTCGACCAGAGGGACTACAAAAGAAAATACTGAAAAAAGAAAACTTTTACTGTGTTGAAGTGTTCAGTTAGGAGTTAAGACAACCTCATTGTTTGGAGAGATTTCTAACATCTAAGCATATAAGCATGCTCCTTTGGCCAAACAAGGTAAAAAAGGCCATCACGATGCTAACTCTATGTCAATCTGACAATGACAATTCTACAGCAGTGGTTCTGTTTTCTACCTTGCCTGAACTGCATTAATATTTACCAAACATTTGACCCTTCTATTTTGTTTACACATATTTCGAAACAAACACGACCGTGCACATGGACAGTACCCAAGGGTTGTTATGTTTCTGTTACTATGAAATCAATGATATTTGCAAAAGATATTCGCCTTTTCTAAAGGATGCAACGTTTTGGGTAGCAACGGTCAGCTATACAGTAGGCAAATTCACCATATTATCTTAATCACATAGTCCATGCCCCATCAACAGAAACTTGTAGTGAGTTCCATAGAAATATGAAATACAACAAGGGGAAAACAACTTACACTGCGGGGGCTACTGTGAACAATATCAACAGCCTCTTGGTTGGTTAAGTGCTCCCAAAGTCCATCAGATGCAAATATGAGAAACTGGTCGTGCGGTTGTAGTGGTTGCACACAGATTGAAGGTTCTGAACTTAGTATTGGCTTGTTAAAAGGTTCACGGAGGCGGAATTTTGCATATAGGGGTTCCCTGTTGAACTCTTGCTTTTTGAGATAAACATCGCCAATTGATCTACAAACCTGAAATGTACAATAGAGAAAACTCAATAATTGATATGCATGTGAAAACTTAGGAAGTATTGCCAAATTTGCTAGTTGTCACACATAGAATAAAAAAAAAAACCCCACAAACTTAACATATTAGCATAGCACGGGGATCAGATTGGATGTTAGATACACGGGGATCAGATTCAAGTCCTTCAGAATACAGATTAGCAGGCAATTAAACCATTAACAGATTGGGTATAATAACTACCTATACAAACAAGCATGAAGTTGAAGGGTAGGGGGGGCTCGTGTATTTTCAGAAGTAAAAATGTGAAGCTGATTTACGAATAAACATAAGTGAACATGATATTCACCAAATAACACTTTAGCAGTAATAGTAACTAATGATAAAGAGCTTAATGCTATTATATGCTTCAGGCCTAACAACTGTTACGAAAAAATAAAACCCCACACATCCAATTCTAAAGTTCCCTGTATAAGAGAAATATGAATGGTGCCACAATCAATCATAACACAATGTGAGTAAGAATATTTCTGTTGTACTTCAAATAGCACCTAAGAACCACTTTGTGTTCATCCAAATACCTACAGGACTGGTGTTATTTAGTAACGGCATTAACGGATAGTTCAAGACGACCAAACATCAGGCTTGGCACAGCTCCAGACCCGAGATGGCGAGATTCATGCAGGATTTGGAATTTGTAGAACAAAATAAAGTGGTTTAAACATGTGTTCAATCTAAAATAATAACAAGATAGCTCAACTAAATACTCTCAACATGCGCACAGCTCCAGTTCCAAAAAATTCTTGGAGCTGGGGCTGTACCAAAAAAGGCTATGAGATGATATAATTCTAACAAAATCTGAACCCAACAAATTGGTTCTCGGATATAGAATACACACCTGAATTAATCCTTTTACACGCCAAACATTGTGCTTGAGAACAACAATGTGCCTATCTTCTGGGTGCATTGACTGCAGTTCTTTTCTCACTGACTCGATACTTACATTATGCTCTGCTGACAGTTGGACAGCCAAAACTTCTCCAGTGGCCTTAACATGTCTTCCTAAAACAGCACGGGAATCCCCAACATTGGCAACATAAAGCATGCCACCACAAATTACACCGACCAGGCAGCATGAGCCGACAGCTGCTATCTGAGGCTTTACAGGCCATTGTTTGGTAACAACAGAGAAGAATCCATCTTCTGTAGCTTCATACGCCTTCTTCAGTACATCAGCAGACATTGCATTCTGCTCAGATGCAAACCCTAAATACAAGCCATGAAAGAATGGATTAGTCACTAGATCGCTCCTTTATGTGCAAACTGAAAGCCAGATGCATAGTAGTACTAAGAAATGGGAATAATGCTACTGCACAGAATTAAAGGTTAGCAAGTTACTTTTCAGATTCTGGAAGAGATGATCATTGATATAGCAGGCCGTCTCCGGACCACCATGTCCATCGTAAACGCCAACGAAAGTGCCATATGGTCCAGAATCTAGAAAACTAAGTGAGCCCGACTCGATCTGACACTGGTCCTCAAGTAAGTTGTTGGCCTGAACAACAGCCATGGAGAACTCCCCATTGACATGCTGCCCGGCATCCTTGTACCATAGAAGTCCATCCTGCCTACCGGTAGCATCTGAGCCTGTTCGGGCATGCCGGTTCGATGACGGTCGCCAGCACGCCCGCAACAAGTTCATCAATGTCACTAGCATCCCTCATCAGTCATCTCTTGCATATACGCCTTCGAGCCCGCTTCATCTGTAGTCCAAGAAAGCCGCAGTTGGATTTGTCAACTCGCCAACAGCCTTCTTCCCTGTGTCCTGTAACAGAAACAACTAGAAGTGAGCCAAACATAGCTATGGCTTAGGAACGTTGGTGAGAACTGAAAATCCCATTGACTTTCGATCTGAAAGCATGATTAAATGATAAGTGGATAACGTTATTTCTTTTATTTCATATCAGTTATACATGTATTATATCAATGTTGCCATAACTGTTCTCTAAACCCCTTAGACCCCAGCTAGAAATCCCCTTCTTAATAGCACTAGATTAAAAGTGCAAATAATCATGACATGTCCTTCCAACAATTGTTCAAAGGTAGCACTCAACTAAAAAAATACTAAGAATCCAATGACAAATTTAGAATATTGTAGGACTCCTTCCACCAGATAAGCAGAAGAAAATACATCTAGTCTAGGCATGTAAATGACAATCAAAGCCAATCCCCCAGGAACTATAATTACGCAAAGCCTCCCCTCTCTGTGTCCTTATCTTTAAGAAGAACTGCATCATCAAAGAGGAAACGAAAGATAAAATTGGACACCGCAATTCACACATTAATTTCGCCGAAAAGCCTCCACCCTTCCTCCTTTGAAACGATCACTCGCTTCCCGCATATGACAGGCACTCCCCACCCGCCCCCCCCCCCCCCCCCCCCCCCCCCCCCCCCCAATTAGAGAAACAAGACATGATTTTTCTTAGCCCACGAACGGAAAAAAAAACCACAAAATTTGAACGGTACCACTGCACGCAAGCACAGAAAACTAACAGGACAAACCCGCTGATTCGAATCAAGAGGAGGGTGCCTGTCCTGTCACCGATCCTGGGGGCCGCTCCAACCTCCAAGAGCGGGGGCAGCGGGAGGGAGGACGGGGGAAATCGCACCTTTGCGTGGGCGGGCGCGCCCGATTGGTGGACTTGGATTGGGATTCAGCGAGTAGGGGCGAGGGGCCTCGATCAGGTCGCCGCTCGATTTGGGCGTCGCCACGCTGCTGCTCCTCCTCCTCTCCCCTCTGTCTCCGTCCCTCTCCTTCTGGGTCTGGACGGGGCGAAGGGGGAGAGAGAAAATAGCAGAGGAAAAAGGGGGAAAAGGAGCCGGAGCAGCCGTGAAACGGGTCGGGTGGCGCGCTCCCGCCCGATCCGACGCGATCCGACCCACACGAGGCGACGACACGGTGAAGGGGGTGGGGTGCACGGGAGGGGAAACTTGAGTGGGTGCGCCGCGAGCGCGACCAGCCCGAGTCAGGGACGAAGGCCGGCGAGGGTTCTGAACCGGCGGTGACTGGGCGAGGGGATCACCGGACCGGCGGACGGCGGTGGGGATCCGTGGCCGCCCCGAGTGGCGCGAAGCGAAGTCGTGGTGTGGGCCGTTGCAACAGACACGGCTAGATGATGACGCGTGGTGTGGATAGACGCGTGGAGTATATATATTGTAAAAAAAAGCAGATGATTTTAACAGAAACCCCCTTCATACTATCCTAATTGCAGATCGGTCCCTCTCAAAACCTTTCCTGCTGAAAAATATCATCATGCCTGACGAAATTCACTGCCCGTTTGGTTCGTTCGTCCGTTCATTCAGAATTCAGAATTCAGAATATAAAATTCGTGAGAGTCGATGTCGAATTCACCTCGCGAAACCGCCACAAGATTCTTCTCCACTCTCGGTTTTATCACCGATGACACTACTGAAACTAATAAAGGAAAAAAAAAGAGCAAGCAAGCAAGAAATCGTTATGTGAATGAATGAATGGGATGATCATCTGATGTGTCAATGCGTTCACATGTATGTGGATGCAGTTAGTTGGTGACACTTGGGAGATGACTGATGGCTCTGCCTGCCTGCCCTGGCATGCAGCGGCAACAGCTGCTTCACCTACCTACCTGTCCACCAAGGTCGTCATCAGACCTTCCTTTGCAGCTTTGCTGCAGCTGCCGGCTCCGTCGAAAAGCCACGAGCTTGGAAAAGATCACGGTCACGTTTTTGACCAAATTTGTTGGATGCAACTGATCAGGCCGCAGACCTCTTTGAACCATACTCCATATCTGACTGAATATTCATTTCTGCAGCTCCTAACTGGACAGAACTCTGAATCTTTGCTTCTGAACTCTGAAAATTCAGCAGCTCATATGAGACGACGACGGCCGGTATGCCAACAGTATGGTCTTGGACTCTTTGTCTCTTTTATTTACTCCCTCTATCGCAAAATATAAGTTATTTTAGATTTATCCCAAGTCAATTTATATAATTTTAACAAAGTTTTTTTTTGTTAAAACCTTATGTAATTTAAAAAAATTTCACTGTCAAAATATAGTTTGGTGTTGTAGAGATTTGCATGTTTTTCTATAAGTTTGATCAAGCTAAAGATGTTTGACTTAAACAAAGCTTAAAAGACTGATAATTTAGGACATATGAAGTGCTTATCTATGTCAAACACAACATAAGCATGTCGAGCTGTCAACATCCATCTTTTTTGCTCTGCTTCTATATTGAATATTCATTTGTGCCGTTCCTGACTGGACAGAACTCTGAACCTTTGCCTCTGAACTCTGAAAATTCAGCAGCTCATATGAGACGACGACGGCCGGTATGCCAACAGTGTGGTCTTGGACTCTTGGTCTCTTCATATTTACTCCCTCTAATCGCAAAATAGAAGTTATTCTAAGTCAAATATGATATAATTTTAACAAAGTTTTTTTTAAAAAAAAATATATGTTAAAACCGTATGTAATTTTAAAATATAATTTTAAAACCTTGCTGTTATAGAAATTTGCATGTTTTCTGTACATGAATTTGATTAAGCTAAAGATGTTTGACTCAAACAAAGCTTAAACGACTGATAATTTAGGACAGATGAAGTGCTTATCTATGCCAAACACAACATAAGCATGCCGAGCTGTCAACATCCATCTTTTTTGCTCTGCTTCTATACGAGAAATGTGGTGCAGGTGCAGGAGCTTCTGAAGAGCCTGCACCAGCAAACACCCAACCGGGACCGGCCGGCACCTTTTGTATGAATGCATTGTAGACATTGTGCACCTTCACTGCATGGCTTTCATTCGGGCGTTCACACTGACCATGACTAGATCATGTCAAGGCAGATGATCAGCATGCATTGACCAATTTATTAGAGAGAGAAACAGGTGCCTGCCAATAATAGCATAGTAGTGTATGTGTCTGATAGGTTGGTGGATAGAACGAGGTGCCTGCCAATAATTTCCGTTACGGAAAGAAGATGAGGTTGAGCCAGACACTTCGGAGCTAAGAAAGATAGGATGAGTTTCATTATTTTTTTTTGACGTTGAATTGTCCAGTGTATGTAGCTCAATATCTAACTCGTCTCACTTCAGTTATAATGGAACTGAGCACAACTTTATGCTATACTTAACTAAAATTGCATGTCACATCTTCGTGGCATGTTACCATCCAAAGAAATGTGTTGACATATTGGTCTACACACATGGTTATTTATGAATATTCTTTTCACACTTACTTTTTTTTTTATGAATACTCTGACATCTCATTTAGCATCGTGGATCGGATCGTTTCAATTGGAGGCAAGAATCAAAAGAAAAGGAGCCAAATGAGATACGAGCAAAGTGATTCAGGCAAGGAACATGTACGAACGTTCCTCGATCATTGCCTAGGAGCAAAACATGGTTTTGCAGTCTTGTTCCACCTCCATGTGTCATATGTTTTGAGATGGTGAGCTAATTGGTGGTTTCACCGAGGCCTCTTGTTTAATTACTCGTTCTATTGAAAGTCATTCTTGGTGCCTTGTCCATACCATTTCCCAGCCTTAAAAAAGTATGCAAGACTTTTGTGGCTATTCTATATTTCTATGCAAGTGCTGTTTATCAGCTAGTAAATAAAATTTAAGGGGAGTAACTATGTACCATCTCTTCCTGTTGGGAGACCAATAATGCAAAGGTTTGCCCTTTAAACTTTTTCGGACTCAATTCCAAGTTCTCATTCCGGCGAGAAGTTTCACGGGGAATAATAGCCAACCCTGGAAAAAAAATAATACTCATGTCTGTACCGAACTTCACTTTCCTTCAATTTATGCTCCAAACACTGCAGACCATGCATATATCAATGTCCTAAATGACTTGTGTTTTTGGATCAGAGGGAGTAGGAATTTCGATGAGGCCAGGGCTGTCAGGCTCAACAGCACGTACTATATGTGAAACAAGAATGTCATGGCCAACGATCTTTACAAAAGTCTTGTTCATGGTCGATAAATAAACACAAAAAAATACCTAAGGGGAGTAACCATGTGCAGTCCTTTCTCTCAATATAAGGTACTGTACCAAATTTTGGATTTTCTTTTAGTGATGATGAGTCTTCACTGTGACGTACATCGCAAATTATAAGATATTTCAAGAATCTTGCAGAGTTAAAATATCTCAAGTTTAGCCAAAAGTATCTCAACCAGAACATGTAGTATGTGAGCTCTAGCCTCGCCAACTTTTGGCTATCTTTGGCACAGAAAATGAGCTGCAGTATGCCTAACTACCTACACGAAACACGTTATAAGTTTAAGACAGCAATGTTGAGTTAACTTTAGGCACGCTAAGTTATGGTAAGCCGTCTTGTTAATGAAATACACGTAAAGTCATGTTCTAGAAAAAAAAAATTATGGTAAACCGTGGCGCAATCTGATCATCAAAGAACCAAACACTGACCATCTTCCATCAAAGCAAGTCCAGAAAAATCCAGCCTCATTTTCGCCCTGAAGCCTTCTTTGTGCCATGCATTCATTCAATGAAAACGCCATTCTTTTACATGATGCTACAGTGCGGTTTCCACATAGGAGTTTTGCACATTATTTTTTTCACGAAACACATTACTGACACCGACGTAACTAAAGGTAAATGAAGGGGAGAAACTTGCGCAGTCCTTTTTCTACGAGATGTACCAAAGTTTGGATTTTTTTGGGTGGTTGAGTAACAAGTCTTCACTGTGATGTAGCATCCGCGAGAATTGTCGTTGTCTATCAGAGCAAGTGCAGAGAAATTAATGGGCTCGTTTTTTACCCCGTAGCTTTGTTGTTCGATTCCTCTCAGTGACAGCATAGCCGTACAATTTATCTGAAGAATGAGAGGAGTAAAGACCTTGCCGTCAAAGTCGCATGGAGCATCAAGTTCTTCAGACATGTACGAAGGTTTAGAATGGAGCAAAAAAAACGGATGAGTGATTGTAAATAGAAGCCTTCGTGTGTAGCCAACACCGTTGCTGTCAGTCTGAAATCTCGGTTACCGGTTGTCGCAATGCTGTGCTGTGCATTGCTCGACATTGCAAGTGACAGGCAATAATTCATATGTTTATGTGTTTTCATAATTGTGTATAGATGATACTAGCTTATGAGTTATCCGGAATGGTGTAGAACAAGAGCAATGTATGTGTCATGGTATTCAAACTTGATTTGTGATCTTTGATGGACAATTTGTTTATTACTGCTAACGGCTCTGTTCTTGAAAATGATACAGTGGTGTACGTGGCACTGTTGGTGTTGTGACTAGTGAAAGCGTTTGCTCCATTATCGTCAGATTTTGCTGCCTGCTGACATTTGTTTGGCTTGAATAAGGAGTAAGTAAGTACTTGCGAAATAAACTAATGTATAGGCCTAAGCAATGTAACTGTTCTACCAAAATGACGTGGAATGATGAGTTTATTGTCATAACTCATGGTTACCACGTGATGGATCTAGAACTTCTTTTATGGAACACGCAGGATATTCTAAATTGTAAGAGAAAGGAAAGAACCCTTACAAATCACACACCCTCCGGAAAAAAAACAATATATAAAATCACTTGCGCCAAGAAAGGATAAGGATGCATCATCAACCTAAAAAACACTCTACTCTGACGACTAGGCAAAAAAAGAGAGTAAGAAATACCTTCAGCCACCTAGCCAAACACTACTAAAATGGTGGAATTCTCCTATTGTTTTAAGTAGTAATAAAATTATATACTAGTCAAAGCACATAAAAATCTTATTAGAAGACATTTAGTAAAAAGTTTAAACTAGATTGTAACTATCAAAAATACTAAGAGAACCCCATCGCACTAAGAGAAGTTTAATATTTTAGTTGTGAAATTAAACCCCATAACTGAATTTCCTCAATAGCAAGTAATAAAGCTCGAGCCAAACAAGGAGGTACATGATCAAAAACACATATGTTCCGGTGAATCTAGATGCTCCAAGCCTGCCACCAATCATCAAAGAACTCTTCTCCAATCTAAGGGTCAAAGATCTATAGGCCTACTCATGAGAATAACTCGAACACAAATCAATGGCAAAGACACAAGAAAGAAGAACATGGCTCGTATGATTCCTTAGCTTGATTACAATGACGACACTCTTCGGACAACGAAGCCCTCTTCTTGCTGCACTACCGAAAACAGGTCCTTTGTCGAGTGTCTGCTGCTTTGCCGAGTGTATTCTATCGGGCACTTGGCAAAGTTCATGTTTGTCGAGTGTAACACTCGGCACAATAATATACTCGGCAACCAATACTTTGCCGAGTGTCAGACACTCGGTAAACAACAACACTCGGTACCACTGTGGTTTGCCTGGTTTGCCGAGTGTCGGGCACTCGGCATAGGAGACACTCGGTAGACGCCGTTAGAAGCCGACGCCGTCAGCCGTTTGCCGAGTGTCGCCGTTAGGCACTCGACAAACGACAAAGGACCAGAGTTCGTTAGTGTTGGTTGATCAACTGTCCAACACCTGTGTCATGAGCTACCAGCCATAGCAATAATTTAGACTTGTCAGGAGCTCAAGATCTCCAAATCCTATGGTAAGGCCCAAACGAGTGCCTCCCTTGGAAGAAATTCATATATGCTGACTTTGCTGAATATTGGTCATTCGAATGCGCCAATTATGGATGTGTTGGGAACACCTTGCTGCAAGACCATCACCTCCCTGATGATGTCCGAGAGACCAAGCTATGATCTGATTTTACATACTCCACACGCTCAACCAGTTATATTATATAGTCCTTCGAACAAAGACACAAGTTTTGTTACTAGTTGTAATAAGCTGATTGAAAGTGTGAGCTAGTTTATAAAACCAGTTAACGACGGTTCTCCTAGCTATCTGGTTTCAGAAGGGGGGCGTGGATCGGTGGATGATGTAGATGAGACTAAAACCAAATTATTGGCAGCTATAAGAGCTGGCCAATCGACTAGCTTAGCCATGATCCAACACATGCTGCCGAGCAGCTGAGGGCATTGCGATGCATGCACATGAGGCAGATTCCGTACGTGCTGCTTCAATTCTCTGCACGGCGAGGTACTACGTAACGTACGGAGGTTATGTTGTACTCCAGTCTCCATCTCCATGGATTAGATCATCAGGTACACAGTAGAAGCTAGCTTAGCCGGCGATCGGATCAGTACGCATGCATGCCCCCTGCTGCAAATCCTTCACCTCATTTCCACCAGTCCCCACTTTAAGCTACCTACCTAGCTAGGTGCATGCATACTGTTAGTAGTGTGTATCTACTTGCTTCCTATCCTATCTATCATTGTTCAGTAAACTCATCATTATGCCAATAGTGTCCGTCAGTCTCCATCAATCGGCGATACGGGCCAACTGAAAGTAAACAACAACAAACGCGTGCATGCATACGTGCTTCCATTGCGTTTTGCTTGCATTTTATTTCTCATCTATCAGAGTTGAGACAGCTTTGTCTGGCCTGGGTAACCCTGGTTACCGCCCTTGTCTTGTTGTTGCCTTAAGTAAACTCTTTCCTACTTAATGAAAAATACGCCTTTGGCGTGATCGCAAAAAAAATATATATATATATATATATATATATATATACATACTCCATACATTTTTTTAGATAAAGGATATGTCAATATTCGGCCTCTACACCCAATGGATATACATAGCCAATTATTACACAAGTTTGGGAAACAGTACGACAAAAAAGCCAAAATCAAAAAGAAATTGACTAGGACACTACAGCAGACGGAATATCTGCTTCCAACCTCTGTTTGAAATCTCTAAAACAATCAACTCTAATTTCTTGCTCATCAAAGTTTCTTGGCTTACTCTTCACGCTACAGCTGGGTCCAGAAGCGTAACCAATCTGCTCCTCTAAAAATAACCTGCATGATAGAGTTACTCCATACACTTGTGTACTAGGACTACAATACATTGGCCCTGCAGGCCATGTGATATTGGAAAGATATATGCATTAGCCCTTTGTTTTGATTGTATATATATGGGCAATAAAGTGAAAATGTTTGGTCTGTCCTGATAGACTAACTGATGGTCTTGCTTCTTCGATTAATTCCTCCAAAGTCCAATTCGCGAAATAAAAAGGGTGAAGGGTGCCGCAATCAACATTTTATCCATTCAATAAAAGTTTTCTGTTTGGCTCTTAAAAAAAGATTGGGGTGTATGTATAATTGTATATAGGGCCGTGAATAGACTTGAGTATATAGTAGCATAAAAAGAAAAAGAGGAGGGAGGGGCACGGTCAGCTCGGCTGGCTTCTGTCCGTGGGCCTCTTTTAATGGGCCTGCAGTTGCATTGTGTGATTGTGTCAAACAAATGTGGGCAAAGCGGCCGAAATTCGACACAAGAGCAAGCGGCTTCTCGGCCCGCGGTATAAAACACTGGCCTGTCCTCCGATCGAACGACCCCATCCCATAGATACGCGGAACGGATGGTTTCCGACCAGTCGGACAGCTACTCCCATCCGTAAGATATATGCGCGGCCCACGAACATGTAGCCCACGAAACTCAATGAAGCCTGCCAGACCCTTTAGAACATACCGATCACCTTATGTCCTTCCGTGTTTCTGTCTGATCGTTAGCTACTGTTTTTTTTCATTTCTTTTTCTCTTTTGTGTGTTTTTTTATTCTTATTCTTATTTTTTATTTTATTTGTGTTTATTTTATTTATTTTCTATTTATTATTTTTATTTCTTTCTTCTATTTATTTTTAATTTTTAATTTTTGCGGTTTCTATTCTTCTTTTGTTTTATCTTTTTATTAAAACTCTTTATTTTTGTATTTCTCATATTGTTTTGTTTTCTTTTCTTCTATTTCATTTATTTTTTTCCAGACCCTTCGGTACGAATCACGTTTTGTTTTTTTATTTTTTTTCTATTATATTCCTTTTTCTTTTTCTTTTTCTTTTTTCTTTTTTATAAAGGAGAGCACGCGGTATGTATGTTTTTTTTTATTTTTTTCTTCTTCTCCATTTGTACGTACGCTCTATTGTTTTTTGTTATCTTTTACTTCTATTTCATTTATTTTTTTCCAGACCCTTCGGAACGTACGAATCACGTTTTGTTTTTTCTTTTTCTTTTTTCTATTCTATTTCTTTTTCTTTTTCTTTTTTAATATTTATAAAGGAGAGGACGCGGTATGATGTATTTGTAATGCTCAATAGTATACAAATTGTTCCACGATGTATTTTGTGATGTTCGGTTATATTTTCTCCTTTTTTTTGTTTAACTAACTAATTTATTTACTATTTTATTATTAGTTTTTACATTTCATAATATTTATCATGTTCACGTAGTATACATACACAAACAACTTGATGAGGATTAGTCGTCATACAGAACAAAACCGATCAAGTCTGTTAAGTACTTTGTTATAACAAACACCCTGCTAGCTACTTCTGTATATGTAATAATAATCTAATAATATACCATTCAATCGTCCTTGTTGCGCGCCCTTGCCAGTACGTAGGCAGTAGATCAACGTACGATGGGCCAGTCGTCGCGACAGTTTCTGAATCTGATCGCTTACGAGAGCAAATCCATTGCCTGGTCGCTGCGCTGCATGGATCTCAGGAGCCTCCAGCTCTTCCATCCAGACGACGACCTGTCGACGGCGGCGGCGGTGGACTCGACGACGACAATGCAGCGAAGAAGAAGAAGAAGAACTGTGATTCCCAGCCCGACCTTCAGCTTCAATTCAAACCTACTTTTTCGGAAGGTGTACGCGAGCCTGGGAGCTGTGTCCACGGCTGGAGCGGCAGCTAGCTCTGTGCCGGTCGCAGGCAGTCGCAAGGCGTTCTTCTTCGACGCGTGCGGCCGCTCCTTGCTCGATCTTGGACGCGGACACGCGTCAGGCGGTGACGATGCCCGCCCTCCCTAGGTTCAAGTGGAACCCCTTCTCCGTCTTCGTCCCCAGCAGAGCCGCCGACGGCGACTCTCTTCATCTTGCCGAGGAAGCCTAAACAGGAGCGAAGAGACCTGGGGCCACAAAGCCCAGCTCAGTTCGATTCGATGCCCTGGTGTACCACCAAATCATGGCAGCACCAGCGCGCGCATCCCGCCGCGCGCTACCGTGCCTGCTTGAGCCGAAATACTGGAAGGATCACTGGCGCACCTGGATCACCTCCCACGCCGTCATCGGCGGTGGCTCCCGCATCTGCGTGTCCACGCAAGGCGCCGGAACGTACTGCTTGGACACCGTGAGCCACACGTGGACCAAGCAAGGTCGGCGACTGGACGCTGCCGTTCAGCGGCAAGCTAGGTCGAGTATGTACCCGAGCTCAACCTCGATCTGGTTTGGCATGCATGGGCACCTCTAAGTGCGTGCTGACTGGGTTGCTCGATGACACTCATGAACTTGTCGCCGCTGATCTCTCCACCTTGTTGGACTACGTACTACTCCGATAAGCCGCCGCCGGAGACGGAGGTTGTTGTTGTGGGCGGCGGCGGTACTTGTCAGGAGCTTGAGCTTGATGATGATCAGATGTCCTCCTCAATCCGCAGCAGATGCATGCGACAGAAGCGAGCTTGTTTATATTACCTCGGCTCCAGAAAGTTGTGCAGTGCAAGGTTCCACTGTCGTTGGGAGCCCGGTACACGTAGTTCTGTCGTGTTCACCGGAGTGGAGGTGGTAACGCCGCCGCAAGTGGGAGGCGGTGGTGAAGGTAAAGGCGGCGGTCAGGGTGGTGAAGAAGGTAAAATCCGAATGTAATGACTTCTCTTTCATACACACAGAGAAACAAACAAACAAACAAACAAACAAAACGTAATCGCTGACAAATCCCTCTTGCCTAGTACAAACATATATTTTTTTTGAATTTTTTATTCTTTTGAGCTAAAAAGTTCTGAATGATAATGATATTAGTATAACACCTCGATCGGAGACAGTACTATTTTATACCTGAAAGTGTTTACACATATACCACAAGAAGGTGCGTATATATATAGAGAGAGAAATACAAATCGTCAGTTCACTATGCGCCATGCATATAGCCGATTAATCTATCATTAGGCCGGGATGGATAAAAACTTACACCTCGATACGATAGGCTTGTTTATATATTTTATATAACGAACTGAGTTAGCATTTAACTTGTATATAGTTAACAAACGAGCTGGCTCGCGAATCCAACGAGTTAAAATTGTCAATCTTGAATTTTATGTTGGTTCTGTATGATATCATGAAGGTACCATGCATGCGAGAAAAAACCCATTTACGGATGATATTGAAAATTAACGGTATGCTTTTCAAATAGAAACTTTTTTTTTCAAAAACACAATAATCTCTACAACAACTAAAATATTCGTCCTCCTTCGATTCACCCCGACCTTGACCAGCCCGAGCGAGGGGAAACCACCCCCGATCGAAATCTCCCACCCGGCTCCCCGCGCGATACGTGGCCCGGCGGTTCTACGCCCGCGAACGGTCACACGCCTACGAACCTCTCGTCCTTCTCTTCTCCTTTCCTTCCCCAGATCTGGCTCTTCCTCATCTGGCCTCGCCTTCCGGATCCACCAGCACCAGGACCTCGGGGCATCGCGGGTGGAGCAGTCGGGGCACGGCAGTCGGCGTGGTGGCTCGGGCCTCGGGGAGGTGCGGGTGGAGCAGCGTTGTGGCTGCTGTCTCAGCGACGGACGGCGCCGTGGCGGAGGGCTCCCCGGCAGGCGGCACGGGTGCCTTTTGGTTCGCGGCAGCAGCGTGAATTTGTAGGTGAGTGTGCAGGATCTGATGGGTGGCGGTGTACATGTGTTGTGTCAGTAGTGCAGGTGAGCAACCCTTCAGTATCGTACTGGTAGCAGGCACTTGTTCTTAGTACCTTGCAAATCTTGAATTTCATATTATTGCAGTTCTCACATTGTTATTTTTTTTCATTGCTTTCGTTAAGTTACTTGCTGTCAAACTCACCTATAGGCAATAGCTATGAAATCTTCCATTGTAAGAATATATGATTTGTTACTCTGCTATAGAAATAATTATTGGAAGTGAGGAGCGAGGAGGGGTCTCACTGACTTTCTTCGATGCGGTGCCACGGGAACGATCCATGGCATAAGGACATAAGGTATAATTTTCCATAGAAGAAATGCCTCATTTTCTCTTTATTTAAATTTAAATTGTCTAATCATATAGGAAATTACTTGTACAGAAACTTTGTTATATACCCAGTTATGAAGTTAGCTAAGCTAAGGAAATTGCTTGTTTGACATCCCTGGCTTAGCTTTGTCACATTTTTCACATCTTGAGATCATGCTTTTATGACTGTTGTTTGTCCTGAAATATCTTTCTACTCTAAATTCATTAACAATATCCTGAGTTGTTTAACTTAAATGTTTCCTCTTACACTATCAAATCACGTTTTGCATCATGTTTATTTGAGTTCCCTTCTCTTAAAAAGAATCATATCCTGTGGCTAGCTGAAGTCTAATTCATGAGTGTTCTTGGATTCAGAAGCAGGCAAGCACATGTTGCTGCTCTCTATGAGTTCCTGCCCAACTAAAACTTAGATGGCCACACCGTTCTACTAATAAATCTCATCCTACCCATCCTAGGAGGTTGTGGCGTACAAGTCTAGAATACCTCTATGAAGGAGTACTAAAGCCTGTTTAGCTGAATTCATTTGCAATTTTTTTTAATAATTCAGAGACTAATAAGTGGTCAAGATCTGATCCATAATGTTTTAGTGTGGAGGTGCGGTGTGGAGATCTGATCCATAATGAACATCAATTTACTGTACTTTGAATACTCATTTACTGTACTTTATACAAGATCTTTGGAGGTAAAGAAACTGATGTCCAGTCGGTTTTTATGCTAAATTAAAGGAGCATTTTTTGCTTGTTTATTCATCTATCTATTGGGCTCTTGATTTCAGCATTTCAATAGCGACAGTGGGGTAATATGATTATGATGCAGTTTTTTCCATGTAAAATTGCTGACTAAATCACACATCTGCACTTTTTCATGTTCTTTCTAGACCCAGCATATAGCTTTTTTTTTTGTAATGGTCTAATTTTATAACTGTGTAAAGGTGACCACTGTTAATGGAACTTGTATAGAAGTTTGGCAATAATCTTTGTTTTTTATCTCGTTGCTTCAGTAGGTACTATTTGAATCAGAGGTCACATTTATGTCCATATGCTTTTACCAATTGTGGAATTTGTTTAACCTTTCATCACTATTTCCTTTTTGTTTTCCAGCGAACAAGCATTTTGGAGAGACCAACTTGAATGTGCGGAGCAGTGGGTCACATACTATCTTCAGATGGTATTGAATTCTAAATCCCAAGTAATTCTCTCATGGTCTCATTGCAACTGTTCCAATACCATTTTTGTAGCTGAATGGAACTGATAACTAGAATGAACTACTTGTTTCTATTGGTCTTCGGTTATTGAAAGTAGCGCGAAGAACTAGACAGACTGCGGGGATGCTATCCGGCTGTGCATCTATCTTGCTCCCTCTATGACCATATATTATGTATGTCACTAAATTGAAAGTGTAGGAAATATTCTGATTAACCCCTTCGATTTACATTTAGAACTTGATGGACCTTGTCGGGTCAGGAAGAATCAAGACAGTGCAGAAGGTGCTGTTCTGAATGAGGGAAAGTATATTAACAAGAGCTTGGGGATTCTTGGCAATGCCATCCATAAGTTGAGTGGGAATGGAAAAAGGTACTGTCTATAGAGTATTTCATTAATTCCTTGCTCATGTGTTTCCCAAATATATAACTTCCTTTAGCTGAACTATGATAGGTTTGATGAAAAAATCATTCTAGAGATGCATGCTTAATTTATATCTTGTCTTTCGTTGATCCTATTATTGCCTTGCCTTGTAATGGGCAATACCGGGTCCACCTTGAATCAACAACTGAGTTGGGGCATGTTGGAAAATCCAATAGTTTAGAGATTGCTAGGCACCTCGCTTGTTGCTACTCTCACTCAAAATCAATTGGTGTGTATTGGAAAATCCAGTTTTAATTTGGTTTGGCTATGTCAATTAGAGGTTATTTGCAGTGTGATGTACTGTGACATAATGCTCCTGCTATAGGGATGAATTAACAAGGGTAAGCTTCGTGATGGCTGAGATTTGGACACAACTATGTTGGAAACTTGGAATAACGTTTCCCTGTGGTGGAATGTGAGGTTGGCCTGTGTACAACAAGGATGAACAAATACGATGGCATCAACCTCATGCCAGATACGTCATATCAGATTTGATTTGTCCGGTTATAGAGTTGTTTGTGACATGTTTTTATAGAAGTGATTAATGTCCTCTTTATGGAACTAAATAATTTTGTTGTATGAGAGCAACCCGTCAACACCCAGGATCCCCTGTTGTGAATGCATGTCAAGCTGCTGCGCACCGCAAGAGTACTAAAGTTTTGGAGACGTAAACAACTTAGTGACTAGAAACTAAGAAATGGATTGCTCCATATCATCCTGCTGGAGCTGGAAAAAGCTCAAGAAATACCAAAACATGACTTTTGTATGTTGAGCTGCTGATTCCAACTTGAATTTTCCGGTTGAGCTAAGCCTGTTGACTGGAGATTATCGGGAGTGAGGAAGGTGCCGATGCTAGCTGGGTTGGGCTTCAGATTACTGCTGACTATAAGTAGTTCCCATGCATTTCTGAATTTTGTGGTGATGTTCTTTATTGTTGTACCTATGTGCGATAGTTTAAGGAAAGACACAAGTCCTAGGCAATGAGAGCACCTTTAATTACCCGACTTTTATGCTAGGAAATGACTTTGTAATCGAATTATTGCCATACAAAAGAAATTCAAGAATCCTAAAAAAAAATACAAGCTTATCTTTCGCGCATCATAAACATAAGTGTGATATACATTATGGTCATACACAATTTATGATTAAGTAGAATTGTTTTATTTTATATCTTCTCATGTGATGCTATTTTACATTAACTTTGCATAATAAATTATGTATTTTTTTTTCCACGTACGGGCACTCAGTGATAAAAAAAAAGTCCACTGGAACAGAAAGCTCCACATGTAAACAGTGGGCCGTGCCAGGCCCGCTACCACGGGTGGTCTTTCAACGGTTCTCCCGAGACCGCTACGCTGCCATTCTTGTTGTCAGTGCGTTTTGGGGGCGCCGGCCCTCTTCCTCTTCCTCTTCCAAGGTCCGCCGTCGCCGCCTTAATTGATCCCGTTTGATTGTGGAGTTTATATTTCTTTCGCCCTTGGATTCGATCTCGATCGACTTGTCTTGTCATGATCTGCAATCCATCTCATCTCTGAATGCATGCATGCGATTCGATATGTAGGTTTGTTGTTCGTCTGTATTCCGATGGGCCTCTCCCGGCGATTTCTATTCTTGTTGTCACTTCGGCTTCCCGCTCGAGGACCGCAAGGTGATCGCAGTTTCGTTTTCGACGCCGAGACGTGCACCGCGGGAACCATGCCCGCCCTCCGCTGCCCCAAGCGGATGCCTTTCTCTCTCTCTTCGTTCCCCGTGCCCACGACGTCGAGGACCGCCGCCGTAAACACAACGTCCACGAGTTGGAGTTCGGCAGCAGCGTTTTCGTCCTGGACAGGCTTCCCGCAACAAGCCACGGCCGCCACCAGTTCGTGCCCACCAGTGGGGAGGATCACAAGGGAGATCGGCATTGGCGGTGCCACCCCGTCCCTCCGCCGCCGTTCGTCCGGAACAGCAGCAGCATCGTCCGCGCCGCCCCCGACCCCGAGATCACAGCCTACGGGGTGGTCGGCGGCGGCTCTCACATCTGCGTGTCCGCGGAGGGCGCCGGCACCTACTGCATGGACACAGCGAGCCACGTGTGGACGCAGGTCGGCAAGTAAGGTAGATAGAGCACGTGCCCGAGCTCAAGCTCTGGTTTGGCTTCTGCGCTGGCTGCGGCTGACCTCTCCGGCATCGGCATGGACGACTCCCAGGAGCCACCACAGCTAGTGGGCACCTGCTGGGAGCTTGACCCGCCAAAGAAATGGAAAGAATGCAGGGATCCCCAGATTGTCAACTTGGGTTCTGGCAGGTTCTGCATCGCAAGGTTCTTTCAGGCTAGTCCTCCTCATGGCCGCTCTTGCTCTTCTTCAGAGGATGGGAAAACCACCGGAGAGGAGGAGGAGGAGGATTTTGCTGTTCTGACCGGTATGGAGGTGGTGTCCTGTGTCCACGATGACAGCAGACAAGCTGGTGGCAACGCCGCCGGGAAGAAGGTGATGAAGCTCCGGATGATCAAGCACAAGTCGGCGGCGGTGGCACCATCGACACAATGTTTTCAACCAGGCTTTGTGTTAGTTGTTGCTTCCTCTGATGATCTGAGTCTCTGTGTTTTTCTTTTCTTGGCTGCATCCGTCAGTCGTCGTCATCGATCATGTGTATCCCTCCGAGAGGATTTGAGACCTTATGCTTTGCAGAATTGCAGTTACTATGCTTGTTATGGGCAGGGTACAAGTTTTATCCATAATATCATTCGACCGGCTGTCATCTAGATGACTTCTACACTCTCCGGACGTTAGAGACTGGTGAAGTCTGCGATTCTGCCAAGGCCCAAAACTCTCCCTTTCCACTGTCTGTGTCTATTTCCCGCGTTATTTCTGCGTCGCAAAAAAGGTTGAGAAAGCCAGAAAGCTTAGGTAAGCACGTACACGTAGTTTCAGATATTAAGAAGAAACTTACAAACTCACGTATCACAAATCCAGATTCATCCCATGCCTAATGGCGGATCCATAACGAAATGAATGAGGGGCTAATCTTTTCTTCTTATTCTGATCTCTCCATTTTTCTTCTTTTCTCCTCTTTTCTTCTCCCTCAACCCTTGAGAACAAGAATAAAGGGGGGCTGATCTCTTCATTTTTTTTTATTTTCTCCTCTTTTTTTCTACCTCAATCTCTATCTGTTTTCATTGGTATAGTAGCTGTAGGTAGCCCCCCTTAGATCCGCCACTGCCCATGCGTTCCATTACACGCCTGAAGACTCGTGTACGAGGCCGATCGAATAACAGAGAGAGCGAGTCCGAGCACAAAAGGGTTGAGCTGAGGCCTTAGTGAGGCTACGACCATAGGAAAAAATAATGTTTGCTTCAATTTATCGATCTAGCTTATCAGTCATGATACAATATATTTCTCTCACAATAAAATAATATTAATTGATTTATCAATTACGAAAATTATAAGCCGAATACATCGGTATGTTCACCGTAGTGGATGGACTAAACTAAACTCTCGTCGAACCGCGAGGGCAGAGCATGCCGGGCGACCATGAAAGAATGAGAGGGGAAAAGTAAATGTGAGGGTTAAAGGTAAAAACAAACACATTCTATGTTGGTAATGTTGTATGTTGGCAATACTTAGGATTTTGAATATGGGTGGTCCAACTTGAAATCGTTTCTTAAATCTCGAAAATATAACATGTCAATATAGAATATAATATGTGTGTGGGATCATATATACACCGTATAGACCACCACCTATCCCGAAAATGAAGGATGCAATTCTATTTCTGATCTTAATTAGTCAAACTAAGTATTTAAAGATTGAGCAACATTATACAAAATAAAATAACATGCATATTTGTGACAACAACAAATAAGTATAGTATTTTTTTTCAGAGATGGAGGAAGTAGAAGAGAAACTAATTTTCTGTTGTTTGGCAGCAAAGGATAAAAAAAAAGTGGTCATTTTTAATGTCCAGAAGCCAAATTTTCTAAGTTAAATACTGTTCCTAATACCAAGCACTCTTTATTCCAAGACGAAACGAAAACGCAAAGAAGAGCAAAGTGGGAAATACCACAAAATAACAAGGCTGTAACCATAAAATGTTGTGCTGCCATTATTAGTGGATTTCCTCAAAATGACGGAGTCCTACGCGGAAACGACCTGACCTTCCGCTTCCGCGCCGCCACGCCGTCCATCATCTTCCACACGGCACGGCGGCCAGTCCACTTCAGTTCGTACTCCGCCATCAGTTTCTCACCCCGCGCTCCCCACCGTTGACGCCGGCGACACCCAGCACCGGTGACTTTGACTTGTGCCCGCCGGTCCTCAGTCCTCTTCCTCCCCTCCTCTCCCGCGCGCCATCTAAACATGTCGGAGTCGGACTCGGTACGCTCCAAACCCACCAACCTCACCACCACCACCCCGGCCCACCTTTCTTGCCGCTCCTGCACGCCTCTCCGTGCTCGGTGCTCCACGTCATGGCTCAGCCTCAGCCTCTCTCCAACCACCGCTGCCAGGACCTTCTCGTGGCCGTGGCCGTCGCCGTCGTCGCGGCGTTCCTTGTCGTCGCCGCGGACGCGTCGTCGTCCGGCGTCGGATTCGACCTCCACCACCGCTTCTCCCCGGTGGTCCGGCGGTGGGCGGAGGCTCGGGGCCACCCCGTCGCCGCGGAGCAGTGGCCTGCTCCAGGCACGCCGGAGTACTACTCCGCGCTGTCCCGCCACGACCGCGCCCTCCTCGCCCGCCGTAGCCTTGGGCTCCTCACCTTCGCCGACGGCAACGACACCCACCGCATCGCTAGCCTCGGATTGTGAGTCATCTCCTCTGTCTTGATTTTTGATCGAGACAACATATATAATATAACCAATCGTGCACCACCATGGATATGTATGATGTGCATGCACAGCTTGTACTACGCGGCCGTGGCCGTGGGCACGCCGAACACGACGTTCCTGGTGGCGCTAGACACGGGCAGCGACCTCTTCTGGGTACCCTGCGACTGCCAGCAGTGCGCGTCCATCGCCAACGCGACAGGGCAGGACACGCCGGAGCTGCGGCCCTACAGCCCACGGCTGTCGTCGACGAGCAAGGCGGTGACGTGCGACAACCCGCTCTGCGGCCAGCCCAACGGCTGCTCCGCCGCCACCAACGGCAGCTGCCCGTACGAGGTGCGGTACGTGTCGGCCAACACCTCGTCGTCCGGGGTGCTGGTGCAGGACGTGCTCCACCTCACCCGCGAGTCCCCCGGCAGCGGCGGTGGTGGCGCCGAGGTCCTGAAGACGCCCGTCGTGTTCGGGTGTGGGCGGGTGCAGACGGGCGCGTTCCTCGATGGCGCCGCCTTTGACGGTCTGCTTGGGCTCGGCATGGACAAGGTGTCCGTGCCCAGCGTGCTCGCTGCCACCGGCGGCCTCGTTGCGCACGACAGCTTCTCTATGTGCTTTAGCCGCGATGGAGTTGGTCGGATCAACTTCGGTGACGCCGGTAGCCGTGGCCAGGCTGAGACGCCGTTCATCGTCAGGAGCTCACAGTTAAGTTTTTTGTTGCCACGTCACTCACTTGCGTGCCTGCCTCCTTGTTTGCTTGCTAATGCTAATTAATAAGTAGTATCGATGTTTTTTTGTTCAGCCCGACGTACAACGTGAGCTTCACGTCGATCAACGTCGGGAGCAAGTCGGTGGCGGCGGAGTTCGCCGCCGTTATGGACTCCGGCACCTCCTTCACGTACCTCAGTGACCCGGAGTACACGGAGCTCGCCACCAATGTGAGAGAAAGCGCCTTGATGAATGTTTTTTCCCCCTGTCCTTGCCCTTAGCTTGGAATAATGTTGTTGTTTGATTGACATTTGAAATCCATACAAGAAGAAGAAGAAGAGAAGAATTCATAAATAAATGCTAATCTTGCTGTTCCACTGCAGTTCAACTCGCAGGTTGGAGAGAAAAGAACCAATCTCAGCACTGACCCTGAAGCTATCCCCTTTGAATACTGCTATGAATGGAGGTAAACTGAACTAAACCTCACACACTAGATCATCAGACAACATGCTGTTTCTGTTCTGCCGGATGGGATGTTCATCTATCGGTGTTGGGTGGTTGCAGCGGCTCTAATAACCTGACACTGCCGAATGTGAGCCTGACGGCACAGGGGGGAGCTCTGTTCCCGGTCACCAGGCCCATACTCATCTTCGTCGACGACGTCAACGGCCAGTTTCGTCCCGTCGGTTACTGCCTGGCGATCGTCAAGAGCGCCATCAGCGTCAACATCATCGGCCGTAAGCCCCGCCGCCACCTGACACATGCATGCTACAGAAGAGTGTTCAAGTGACAATGATCCATCGAGCTCATCATCACTGATCGATTCATCTTGTTCTTGTGCTTGTGCATGAATACAGAGAACTTCATGACCGGGCTCAAAGTCGTCTTCGACCGACAGAGATCCGTCCTGGGCTGGCAGAAATTCGACTGTAAAGATCGAACCTATGGCTGCTGAATATTGAATACATGGTGCATTCATGCCACCAACTGAAATGAAATGGATATCTCACACTCTCTTCCTTTACGTCGTGCAGGCTACAAGAACCCAGACGAGCCGGGCGGGAGCCCCAACGCGGCCCCGGCGGCGGGGCCGAACTACGTCGCGCCGCGGCAAAACGACGGAAGCAACGGGTACCCCGGCGCGGCACCCCTGCCGAGGTCGGCCGGCTCGCGCAATACCGCCACCCGCGCGCTGGGAGTGGGAGGTCTCTCACTGTTGCTGACTGTGGCGCTCATCTGAAGATGCCTGTGTCTTAATTGTGTTCATGCCAGCGATGGCAGCCGCATGCTGTGCTTGTGTACAGACTACATAGACACATAGATACTGATCGATTTTGGTTTCATTGTAGATCTACAGGATATAGGGTACAATTTTGTTGATTGATGTGGATGGGATGATATTAGTTGGTGAAAAGCATTTCTGAATACACAATTAAAGATATAGATGGGAGGAGTACGTATCTTCTTCCGATGCATTATATATACACACGTATGTATTGAAAGATATCATATTTATAGCTATGCTATGGATTTGTTAGGCAAAACTGGTATGTTTGGATTCTCCCCTTTAAACTTTAGAGCTCTAAACTTTAAAGTTAAATCTCCAAACAGGTGGTCTAAAGTTAGCTCTAAAGTTTAACCTATCTCACATTAGAGTTTGCGGTTGATTTATAAAAGCAATTTATTATGAAAGAAAAATATTTTTTTCAAGACTGAAAAGTAGGATTGATTCTAGTAAACTCAAACGAATTGAGCCTATAAAACATAGGGATTTGCTATTCTACAGGTGCCTGAAAATTAACGTTTGTTCAGCCAACAACTCTAAACCGTCATATAAAGATCTAATATTTCTAAACTTTTTTTTTGAAATCGCGCTTGGCGCGTGCTTCATTAAGGGAAGTGAGAATCCAGGAATACAACCGGTATTCTAAGGCGAGGAGCCTTGTCATACGCGGCAACACACAACACACATCACCAGCTCTAACGGTGCCGCAGGTCTAGTGTACTAAGTCACCAAGAGTTGTGCGACGGGGGAGAGAGAGGAGCGAGGGAAGGGCAGGGCAATGGCGGAGCTAAAGCACCGACGCAAGCAAGCTTGCCAGCGCACTGTAGCCTACGTTCGCCCACTCACGACCCTCCTCAAGGGCATCCAACAACATCTGGGAGACCGAGCATGAGACTCCATCGAAAGTCCACCGATTCCGCCCTTTCCAGATCGCCCACGAGAGAAGGAGCACCAAGGAATCGAAACCTTTCCTGGAGTGCTTTGGGATCGCCTTCCTTGACCGAAGCCCTAATATTTCTAAACTCACACAAAGAAAAGTTAGATAAAAAAACAACGTCGCCTGAACAAAAAACAAATTTCAGGGACCTATTTTTTTAGGAGAAGTGTAAAACATAGTATGTTCAGGATTTTGACTATGGGTGACCCAACTTAAAATCGTTTGTTAAATCTCGAAAATATATAACATGTCAGTATAGAATATGTGTGTATGGGATTATACACCATAGGCCACCACCTCTGCTCAGCAAAATTATAGAAAATAAAATAGCATGCATATTTGTGACAACAATAAATAGGTATACTATTTTTTTCAGAGATGGAGGCAGTATGATAGAAACTAATTTTGTGTTGTTTGGCAACAATGTATCTAGTGATTCGTTAACTAGGTACCTAAAAATCACAATATTAAGCACTCTTAATTCCAAGCGAAAAAACACAAAGAGAAGACACTCGGGCGGATGGTGGAGGCAGCCTCTCGCTGCTACTGACTGCAGCGCTCGTTTGACGCCTGTGTCTAGATTGTGTTCACGCCGATGATGGCAACCGCTCATGCTTTAGTACTTGGGTAGAGATTACAAAGACATAAACTAGATATTGTCTGATTTTGGTTCAGAATTCACACTTCGGATGCATATATATGGATCATTCAGTGTAGATTTACAACGTATATGATACAACTTTGTTGATTGATGTGGATGAGATGATATTAAATGGTGAAATACATTTGTGAATACACGTACTTCTTTCCATGCTTTCATCTGTTCACTTGAACTAACTAATTTCAGCTTGTTTCAATTTGTTTTCTCTCACAAAATACTTTTTAATCAACCGGAATCAGCATGTTTGTATACCAGCCGAACAGTGTCGGTGTTGTGAAACTACCAACTAGTAAATACATACGCGTGTCAAGACCAAATGGTGAGATAGCAAGACAAGAGGTTTATACTAGTTCGGGCAAAAAGATCACTACGTTCAGTGGGTTGTATGGCTCATGTTCCTTATCTCTTATTTGCTAGGGGTGTTCCCAGGTCTCTATGTGAGTGAGTGTGAAATGGATGTCATGAGGCCTTAGGGTATGCCCACACTCTTCTTTTATAGCTGCAATGGGAGGGGGTCAATGAGTTATAGAAACATGAAGCAAAGAGACTTTGCTCAATCTATCCGGCCCTAGCGCCATTCCTTGAGAACACATAAACACTTGGATAGTTTATTCTTCTGGTCCTAAGGTTTGGCTCATCGTCGCAGAGACTTTGGTCTTCATGTCCTCGTCGTGTCCTCGTCTCCTCCGAACTGACACGGGGGGGGGGGGGGGGGGGGGTCCGGACATGCGTGCGCATGCACTCTGTTGTAGGGGTCGGGTCGCAGTCACACGTCCTTGAGTGTGTAGATGTACTTTTACCAACTCCCCACGACTCTGTCTAGTAGCCAGATTCCTTTCTTTGTCAGTCGGCGTGCGTGCAAACTCATGTCGGCACGTACCTCCGTACCCTCCTGCGAGTGGATTTTGTAGGGACGGGGTACCTTCCGCTGCGTTCAGGCTTCTGAGGGTATGATTTCTTGTACTACAAGGACCTCATCATGGCTTCGTCCTCAATTGGGAAACATGATCAACCCAATCAGGTAGGGGCCGCGGGTACCTTCCGTTATTCTCAATCATCATGACGGTCACCTTCCGTAGTGATCGAGGCCTTCCTATCCAGCATAGGATGGTCTTCTCACTGACTCGAGGGGGGTCGCCTTTAGACCGGTCAAAAGGCTTTGACTTCGCGAATGGTCAGGCGTATCTTATCTTTTGTGCCTCTTATGATTGTAAAACGCCAAGAAGGTTTCTGACAACTCGAGGCTGAAAGGTCCTAGATGGCTAGAGGGGGGGGGGGTGAATAACCTATTAAAAAAATCTACAAACCACTAGAGAAAATGGTTAGATAACACTTAAGCGAAGCTTTTTGCTCTAGCTCTACTAGGGGTGCAAAGCCACCTATCCAAGTAATTCTAGTTAGTTGAGTGCCTATCACACAATAGCAAGAACCTAAGGCACTTAACACAAGCTAGCAAGAACAACTAACAAGGAAGCTAACTAGACAAGATATGACGAATGTAAATACAAGGGACAGAGGAGATTGTTATACCTATGCCTTTTGATGTATGGATTGTCAATGAGAAGAACCAATCACAATTAATACCAAAGAGTAGCCGGGAGACAAGTTGACACACGATTTTTCTCCCAAGGTTCACTTGGTTACCACCAAGCTAGTCCCCGTTGTGTCGACTACTCAAATGGTGATTCTTTGCTCTTGAAGTTATCTCTTCTCTTTCTAGAACAATAGCTCTTCTTCTTCATGAACTTGCCAAACTTGCGCACAAAGAGGGCCATCATCTCATCATCAATATCACTTGCTTCTTCATCATCACTTGATTCTTGCTTCTTTGCTTTGCCCTTGCTCTTGGATGATGAAGCCTTCAATACTAAGCTCTTCTTCTTCTTTTCTTCTTCCTTGAACTCTTCTTCTTCACTTTCTTCATTATATTGTTCTTTCGGTCATGATCTCTCTAAGTACTTCATTGGGAGTGATCTCAGTCAAGCCATCTCTCCTAATTATTTGCCTCAAGGTTTTGTATTTCTTGGGCAAACAACCAAGAAAGCGATTTGAGAAGTCTTCATCCTTGACCTTCTCACCCAATCCCCTGAGATAATTGATGATCACTTGGAGCCTATGAAACATCTCTGGGATTGACTCATCTTCCTTCATCTTGAAGTGAGATAACTTGTACTTGAGCATGTATAGCTTTGAGCTTTTCACCTTTGCGGTGCCTTCATATGTACCCTCAAGTCTCTTCCATACTTCACTTGCTTTCTCAAGATCTTTGATTTGCTCAAACACCTTGGAGTCAATGCCATTGTATATGCCATTGAGTGCCATGGTGTTGCATTGTCGGTTCTCTTGCTCTCTAGGTGTGGGACTATCCTCATCAAGAATGACATAGTCCTTTTCGGTTACGGTCCACACCTTCTCATGTATTGAGCCTAGATGCATCTTTATCTTCCTCTTCCAATAATCAAAGGATGTGCCATCAAACATTGGTGGTTTGCTTCCCACATGGTTGAATGATATTTGAGCCATCACAAACACCTAAGGATGTTAAGCCTTGATAATATAGGTGACCACGACTCTGATACCACTTGAAAGGTCCTAGATGGGTAGAGGGGGGGGGGGTGAATAGCCTAATAAAAATTCTACAAACCACTAGAGCAAAAGGTTAGAAACCACTTAAGCGAAGCTTTTTGCTCAAGCTCTACTTAGGGGTGCAAAGCCACCTATCCAAGCAATTCTAGTTGATTAAGTGCCTATCAACCAATAGCAAGAAACTAAGGCACTTAACTTGAGCTAGCAAGAACAACTAACAAGCTAAGCTAGCAAACTAGCTACAAGCTAACAAAAAGGAACTAACTAAGCAAGATATTAAGGAATGTAAGTACAAAGATAAAGATGATTGTTATACCAATGTCTTGTGATGTATGGATGTCAATGTAGAGAACCAATCACAATGAATACCAAGAGTAGCCGGAGACAATGGTTGACATAAAGATTTTCTCCCGAGGTTCACTTGGTTGCCACCAAGCTAGTCCCCGTTGTGTCGACTACTCAAATGGTGATTCGGTGGTTAATAGGCAATGACAAGCCTAGCTCACAACTTGATCGCCACAAGAATCCACCCAAGTGAGAGTAACTCAATGACACAAGCAATTTACTAGAGTTACCCTTTAGCGCTCCGCTGAGGTGGGTACAATCCCTCTCACAATCGCCAGAATCAACCACGAACAATCACCAACTCGTGTTGACTCCTCCTTGCTCCAAGCCGTCTAGGTGTTGGCAAACACCAAGAATAACAAGAAAAAAACGCAGCAAGAACGATCACCAAGTGCTTCTAGATGCAAATCACTAAGCAATGTACTTGGATGCACTCTATCTCTTTTGGGATGAACAATGGATCAAAGAGATAAACAATCTATGTGATTTTGGAAATTGAGTGACAAACTAGGTGAACTAATATGTGTTCAAGTGATATATACACAGGAGATTAGTTCACATGTGATTGTGTGATGAAGGAGCTTATTGCACATGAGACATGACATGGAGTCATGTGATCAAGGTGGAGAAGATCAAGATGAGGCTTGGCTTGATGGACCGGTTGCAAGTGTGAAGGGCAAGCGGTGATGCTTGGTGCTGATGGACCAAGGCAACGGTGAAGAGCAAGTGAGGTCAAGATCGATGAACCAACACGGTCATGTGATGATATGAAGTGGATCATATCATTTGGTGATAGGTTGGTGCATGTGTTGCATCAACATTGGAGAAGGAGATGGAATGAAATGCGCAAGGCAAAGGTATAACCTATAGGGCATTTCATTTCACCGGTCATAGGTGTGTAGAGAAGTTTATGACCGGGTTTAGGATAGATAGCCGTACTATCAAGAGGAGCAAACTTGTTTGCATATCGGTTATCTAGTGCCACTTGAGCGATCTATCTTTGCGATGCATTAGGATCGAGTGGCATGGTGAGAGCAAGTGAAAAATGCATTGAAAATGTTTGTGAAAATGCTAACACACATGCTTAAGTGACAAGTGAAACATGCCAAGACAAGCTCATCAAAGTGGATACTTAGTGCTTGGCAACTTAGAGCAAAGGTGGAAGAAGCAGAGACGCCAAAGAAAAGGGTGTCGGACGCTGTCCGACGCAACGGACGATGGCGTCAGATGCGGGGACTGTGAACTCCGAGCGTCCGTCGGCCACAGAGAAGCTCCAGAAGAAAACTCAAAGTGCGTCGGACGCTGAGGTGCAGCGTCCATCGGATCGACGGAGCGTTCGGAAATATTTTCTCGGAATATTTTCAGAAACCTGAGAGCGAGGAGTTTGCGCCGGACGCTGAGGCGCAGCGCCCGTCGCAAAACAACGGAGAGTCCGTCGGGCTTCCAGAGAGCTCTGCAAGCGAGCAGTTTGAAGACAGGCACCGGCCGCTGGAGGTCAAGGCGTCGGACGCTGGCGACGGAGCGTCCGTCGCCCGTGCAGCAGCCAAACGGCTAGTTCTGACAGGGCGTCGGACGCTGCGACGGAGCGTCCGTCGCAACATAAAGGAGCGTCCGTCGCCTACGCAGAATGCCCAGTGAAGGGGTATAACGGCTAGTTTTGTGGGGGAGCTTATAAATAGCCTTTGGCCGACCGTTGGGGCGAGTTGAGCACCTTGGGCATTTGTTGCCTCTAGTGTGCTTGGTTTGGGAGCCCTCTAACTCACTCATACTTGATAATGTTCATCCGATTGAGTGAGAGAGCGATTACTAGTGCGTTGCTTTGAGAGATAGCTTCGTGTGGCACTAGGTGATCGAATTGCAAGCTCGTGGTGCTTGTTACTCTTGGAGGTTGCCACCTCCTAGACGGCTTGGTGGTTTGAGGCTCCGTCGAAGCACGCAAGAAGATTGTGCGTGGCTCCGGAGAAGAGCTTTGTGAGGGGTGTTGTGCTCGCCCCGCGGGAGATCGCGAAGAGCAACTCTAGTTGAAGGTATCATTGAGTGCCCTCATCTTGTGTTGGTTAGGCGGCAACCCTTGAGGGGGTTAGGCAGTGAGGCCTGTAAAAAGTCGTAAACCTCCAAGTGAGTGAGCCGATACAACGGGGACTAGCTTGGTGGCGACCAAGTGAACCTCGGGAGAAAAATCACCGTGTCAACCTTGTGCATCTTCTCGGTGGTTTGCATTCTCCAAATACTAGCTTGTATTTACTTATTCATACTTGTGCTAGTGTTTAGTTGTTGCTCTTATAACTAGTTTAGCTTGTGTAGCTAGCTTAGTTACCTTCTAGCTTGTGTAGCTTAGAAGTAGCTCTTGAGTGGCTAATTGGCTTGTGTAGCCTTGTTAGTCACATTGCTTAGTTTGTGTAGCTAAGTAAGTTGAGCTCTCTAGTTGACTTGTGTAGTCTTGCTAGAGAGCATTGCTAGTGAGCTTAGGTGTTTTGTGCTTTGCTTACTAGTATGTGTAGGAGCTCCCCAGTTTGTTTAGAGTACTAGTTGCTTAGGTTTGTGTGACCTTGCAACCTAGACTTGTTTAGGTGAGCCTCCTAGCTTGGCACCTTAGTTATCATAATAGACATTTTTGCTAGGTGCTAGAGTTATAGATAGAGGGGTGTAGTCTTGGCTAGAATGATAGTTTTATTTCCGCATTTGATTCGGTTAGCCGCTGCGCTTAAGTTTTAGAAAAGACTATTCACCCCCCTCTAGTCCGCCATCTCGACCCTACACCTGAGTCGTATCATTTACCTGGTTCGGCTGGACCAGGTCCACCCGGTCGTCTCCCTCCATTCCTCATTCTCTCTTCCCATCCTCATTCCCCATTTGCACAAACCCTAGCAGCGCCATGGCATCGAGCTCGCATTCCACACCATTTGGAGCACCGAACCCAGATTCGTCGTGGATCCAGCGCTACAGAGACCAAGCTGGATTCTTGCCATTGGTTCCTTGCCACAAGTGCAGAACCGATTTCATCGGGCACGTGTCGTAGAAGGCTGGCAGCAAGGGAAAGAGGTTTTACAAGTGTCCATTGCTTGAGCATGTAAGTTCTTGTTGATTTCTGATTTGGTTTTGAGGGATGGTTCTTCCCCCTGTCTCTCACAGATTTCTGAGTTTTTATCTCTTCTTTTGCTAGACCGAATTTGCGTGTGGAGCCTAATATTTTGAAGAACAGTACATCGATTATTTGGTCGCGAAAGGCGTTCTTCCTCGTGCTTGCAGTCAGGTTAGAGGGCGTGATGGCATGGTGACGAAGGAAGGCAAGGACATGAAGGCATGCCAAGGATTTGTTGCCTGCCAAGATCTGTTGGAGAGTGCAGTCATGCATCTCAAAGATTCAGAGGCACTGTTACAGTCAGTACTTGACATCAACAAGAAATTGATGACTAACATGGATAAATTTGGAGAGCGGATGCTTGTAATTTGTGTTGTAAAGGTTTTCGTTTTGGTGTTAGTTCTGTTAGTGTTGTTGGTCAAGTGAATAAGAACAATGGTATGACCAGTTAGTGTTGTCATGTAACCAGTTAGTGTAAGCAGTTATCATGAACATGTATCCAACTTATCTGTACTTTCTTTGAATTCAATGTACCCAACTTATCTATATCTAGAATTGTTGCAAGAAATAGGTTGCATATCATAAACCCTTCTTTGAATTCAATGTATGATTGCATATCATAACACAATCATCATAACACAACAGATTGCATAACTGAATCAGTCTAACTGTAACCTTACAGATCATAGTTCAAAGACAAAGTCTGCCATCATCACCACAAAATAGGTTCACTACATAATAGATCCATCACACTACAAGGTCTTACATAACACATCCATTACATAACAAAGAAGGTACAATCACAGGTCCATGATTAGCTTCTTCTTGCTGATCCTCTTGCTGTCCTTGCTCACCTCCTTTTCCCTAGTCTTTTTCTTCTTCTTTTGATGCTGCAAATCCTTCCTCAGTTTAGCTCCTAGTGTGGGGGAGGAAGGTTCACTAGCAACCTCCAATGTCCTCTTGCGGCTACAGTCATACATAGGATTACATACACAACAAACTCCAAAGTCATACATGAAGTATTTTCACTTACCTCCTAGTGTTTCCTGGTGGGTTGTTTGTTAGAGCTGGTGGTGCAATGTTTGTTGGGCTTATTTCTTGAGCACCTTCAATCTGTGATTGTTGGGTGGAGATCGTTCTTGTGGTAATGGTTTTCTTCACTCTCTTGGGCTTTGGTGGTGCTGGTGGTGGTGCATCAGAGTCATATACAGCTTCATTACAGGTCTTCATCATGTGACCAAACCCTCCACACCTCTTGCACTGGCGCTGGCTAGTTTGCTTGCCACCTTCTTCAGCACTTTTCATCCTTCTTGATCTGGGTCGGCCTACAGCTCTCTTCAACCTTGGAGGCCAAAGTTTGAAACCCATATCTACTTCAGGCCATTGGTTTCTATCTGTCATGGGTTTTATCACATGTTCATATGCTTTCTTGAACTTATCAACCGAATAATAGTCATCTATGTAGTATTCAACACTTCTGTTGCGCATAGAATGGATGTAGCAGAGAGCATGAGTACATGGCAATCCAGTAATCTGCCACCTCTGACAGCTGCATGATCTGTTATCAAGGTCCACAGTATGCCTCCATGTTTTTAGTTCTTTTGTAGTGCCTTCAATCTCAGCAGTGTTGTTGGGCCCCCTATGTATTGCATACTGTAAATTCCTACTCATGGCATGAAGCTCTTTGGTAACATGAGGCAAAATCTTGGCTCCCAGCTTCAGTGATAGTGACCTCCTAATGTCTTGTTTCTCCATGATCATTTGCCTGATCCTATCCAACAAAGGAATTAGAGCCAAGGACTTTTCATTCCTAATCCAACTGTTGAAGGTCTCTGCTATGTTGTTAGTAACATAGTCACATTTGCTTGCATGAGAGAACTTCCATACACACCATATGTGCTTGTGGTTGTCCTCTATCCAGTTCATTGCCCTTGCTGAAGCTTGCTTCATGATGTTGTAATGGTGATCAAAGTGCTTCTAGTTGTAAGCTTTGTTGGCTGGCCACAAATGTTTCTTGAACACTGCTCCTCTATACCTCTTGTTGAAATTCTTCACTAGATGTCTCATGCACTCTCTATGCTCTACTCCATTTGAGAATACAGAGCTAACTCCCTTATCTATTCCTTTGTCTGCATCTGTGCATATGACCAGGCCTGGAGGACTCCCAATTGCCAATTGAAGTTTCTCAAAAAACCATTTCCAATTTTCAGCAGTTTCAGACTCAAATACACCATATGCCACTGGAAAAAGCCAGTTGTGTCCATCCATAGCAGCATTGTTGAGTCAACACCAACGAAGGGTCTGCAGCCATTCAAAAAACCTTAAACACAACTCTTAAATGCCACAAACATCCTTGTGAACCTCTTCTTATTACCAACTTGGACCCACTCAATGTCTACTATGCTACCAGGATTTGTTCTATCCACCTCAGCCTTGAATCTAAAGGCATCTTCAAAACTGTCATCCTACTTGCCTTGAATCTGCTCTAGAGCCATTTGCAGTCCATCCCAGACAACATAGTATGAGAGTTGGATGTTGTACCTATTCTGCAAATCCTTCCTCAGTTTAGCCGCTTGAATTGTTGGTTCATCTTTCAGTATGGTAATGGCCCTGTCTCTCACCTAGGCATTGGTAGCCATGCAATTCTTCACAAGTTTGGAGGAGCTAGGACAAGTATGTTTTCCCAACTTCTTTATCTGACAAAGAAAAGGAAAACATCATACACAACATAACATAATTGAGAACATACCAGCCAAGTCTTATCCGGACAGCATAGCATAAAAGGAAAACATCATACCTGCCAAGTCTTCCCATCTTGTAACTGAGAAGCATGTATCCTCCACTTGCACCTCTTCTTCTTCGACTTGAATCCTTTGCAATGCCCTCTATACCTTTTGGATTCACTGTAAGGAGCTGCAATTTCAAACTCTTTTAGCACAACATAATGCCTAATATCCCTCTTAAAGGTCTCCCCATCCTCAAATGTAACACCACATTCTATAGTTGGGTTCTCTAAGTTAGTAACATGCTCAGTAGACTCACAACCTACATCATCATCAACATACAGATCATCATGACCAAGAGAGGCAGAGTCATTATCCCCATCTGATGGTTGTTGATCTTGATGTTCTGTAATATAATGGCCCTCATCATCCAAACCAACATACTCCTGATCATCTTCTTCCCATGAAACATCATCATCAGCACGCTTCTTCCCGCTTCTTCCTTGAGCAGGTGTGGATTTCTCTGCTGAGTCACCAGAGTCAACACTGTCATCATCACTATCCACGCTAAGTGACTCCACATCGTGCCCACCTACACTATGATTGTCCTGCCCATCATCATGGCCAAGCAAAGGGGGCATCAATAATGGGAGACCAACAGATGCACCAGGCTCATTATCCAAAGACACACTCTGACTATATGCAGTAGGAACCATGTCATAAAAACTCACAAACAAAGGTAGCCTCCTCAGGTCCCAATAATTGTTAGTAGCATCGATCAGAGTTGCATCTGAGGTTAGATTGGTATAGCATTTGGTCTTCTTATCGAAATAACACAAATTGAAGCCCTGATTCTTCCCAGTAGACACTTTATCAGATACATCCTTACTTAAATCCATCAGATTCAGAGTGTCCCTATCAACAATGAGCTGAAAATCTGCTGCATTGTGAGCCACATTTCTACCATCATCGCTAGCCTCATAGTAAGCTGGGACACACACTGCTATGTGTAATGCAGAACTAATGTCCATCCTATAAAATGGACAAAAACAAGAAATCATGAAACCCTAACTTCAGATGCGCAAATCGACCCCTAGCCTCAAAGCAAGAACATAACCAACCCCAAATCAACATGTTCAAGAGGATAAAAGTGCATACCCCTCAGGAACCTATGACAGATTCACTCCTTTGGATGGTGAATCCAGGCTCGGGCGGAGTCGCTTCGGTTTTGGCCAGCCCATCTTCATGCACCCATGGCACACCGATTGTGCGGAAGAGACGGGGGCGTGGGTGGCGGCAACGAGACTGGCGACGACTCTGGAAGCGGCGGGGCTCAGCGGCGCTGCTGGAGACTGGAAGCGGCGGCGCAGCGGAGAAGTGCGGCTAGGGTTTGATGGGTGCGACTGACTGGTGTTGAACATGGTCTGGTTCGACCAACTGGTGGTCTGGATCCACAAGGGTCCGGTCCACAGGGGCAACGCTGGTCATTTTAGAAAGTTTCTCTCTCCTGATTGCTTACAAACCTTATTTTAATGGAGGCGGTGTCCACCGGCAAACATTCGCGATTTTGTAATGGTACTCAGCATAAGCCAGTGTTGGCGGTGTGTTGCAGCCAATTTGTTGTTTTCGTGATGTCCCACAACAAAAATTCCCAAAAATAAAATAGCATGCATATTTGTGACAACAACAAATAGGTATATTATTCTTTCTTTCCTGAGATGGAAGCACTAGGATATAGAAACAAATTTTGTGTTGTTTGACAACAATTAATCAAGTGATTGGTCAACTAATTAGTATCTGAAAATCACAATATCAAACTGCTCTTCATTCCAAGAAAAAAAAGACACAAAAACGAGTTAGGTGGGAGGAAAATACACAAAATAACAAAACCCTGACCATAAAAATGTTATGCTGCCATTATTAGTGACTAATTAGTACACTAATTACTAGGCTATTAATATTATTGTACTCCTCAAAATGAAGAAGTCTGGAAAGAAAAAAAAGAAAAAGAAAAAGAAATTAATGACAGAATCCTACGCGGAAACTACGTACTGCACCTTCCGCTTCCACGCGTCGTCCACACCGTTGACTCCGGCGACACCTAGTACCGGCGACTTTGACTTGTGTCCGCCGGTCCTCTTCCTCCCCCTCCCGCATGTCGGCCTCGGTACGCTCCAAACTTCACCACCACCAACCTCACCACCCCGGCCCACCTTTCTTGCCGCCACTGCACGCCTCCCCGTGCAGCCGACCATCCGTGCTCCACGTCATGGCTCAGGCTAACTCCAACCACCGCTGCACGGGCCTCCTCATGGCCGTCGCCATCGCGGCGTTCCTTATCGCCGCCGGGGACGCGTCGTCCAGCGTCGGGTTCGACCTCCACCACCGCTTCTCCCCGGTGGTCCGGCGGTGGGCAGAGGCTCGTGGACACCCCCTCGCCGCGGAGCAGCAGTGGCCAGTTCAAGGCACGCCGGAGTACTACTCCGCGCTGTCCCGCCACGACCGCGACCTCCACGCCCGCCGCGCCCTCGCAGACGCCGCCGCCGACGGGCTGCTCACCTTCGCCGCCGGCAACGACACCTTACAATCCATTGGATCGTGCGTACCTCTTCTTCCTCTCGTGGTTTTTCTTTCTCTCTCTCCCCCAAACCAAGACGATCGAGTAGACGACGAACAAAGTAGAAAAGCTTCGAGTCCGACCGATCGGTTTGCAATTGCAATTGCAGGCTGTACTACGCGGAGGTGGAGCTGGGCACGCCGAACGCGACGTTCGTGGTGGCGCTGGACACCGGCAGCAACCTCTTCTGGGTGCCCTGCGACTGCAAGCAGTGCGCGTCCCTCCCCACCGCCAACGCGACGGGGCTCCACGCCTACAGCCCGCGGCAGTCGTCGACGAGCAAGCAAGTGTCGTGCGAGCACGCGCTGTGCCGCCAGCCCAACGGCTGCTCCGCCGCGACCAACGGCAGCTGCCCATACAAGGTGAGCTACGTGTCCGCCAACACCTCGTCGTCCGGGGTGCTGGTGCAGGACGTGCTCCACCTCACCAAGGAGCGCCCGGGCGCGGGCGCCGCCGAGGAAGCCGTGCAGGCGGCCGTCGTGTTCGGGTGCGGCCAGGTGCAGACGGGCACGTTCCTGGACGGCGGCGGCGGCGTCTTCGACGGCCTGATGGGGCTCGGCATGGACAAGGTGTCCGTGCCCAGCCTGCTCGCTGCCAGTGGATTCGTTTCGTCCGACAGCTTCTCCATGTGCTTCGGTGACGACGGCGTCGGCCGCATCAACTTCGGTGACGCCGGTAGCCGTGGCCAGGCCGAGACGCCCTTCACCGGCCGGAGCACACTGTATAACGTCAGCTTCACGTGGGTCAACGTCGGGAGCAAGTCCGTGGCGGCGGAGTTCGCCGCCGTTGTAGACTCCGGCACGTCCTTCACGTACCTCACCGAGCCGGAGTACACGGAGCTCGCCACCAACGTGAGTCCCGTTTCCTGCAATCATCCTCGTCGAATGTTTGTTGTATTGTTTACGGTGTTGTTGTTTGGTATCTGAACTTCTGAAGTATGGAATCTTTGCCATGAATCCACGATTGATTGATATACTAATGAAAGAATTAAATAAAGACGATTTTTTCCCTACCTTATAAAAAAAGATGATTTTTTTTTCTTCTTCTTAAGTTTATTTATCGAGCTCAAGGTCAAGGTCGACTCATGTGAGTGTCTGCTGCCTTCGTTTTTTATGCAGTTCAACTCGCTGGTCCGCGAGAAGAGAGCTAATTTCAGCAGCGGCTCTGGAGACCCTTTCCCCTTCGAGTACTGCTACACACTCAGGTATAAAAAAACATATCGAATCATCAATCTAGGCTTGTCCCTCTCCCTCTTCCTGTTGTTCATTCATTTCAGATTCAGATAGTCGTGTTCCATTTTCAGAGGCCGGAAGTGCATCGCATCACTGCCTGTTTCTGATGGTTTTGTTTTTCATCTCATCTCAACTGACGTCTGATGAGTATCGTATGCGATTGCTGTGAGCTGCATGCAGCGCAAACCAGACAGAGGTGGAAGTGCCGGTGGTGAGCCTGACGACCAAGGGCGGAGCCCTGTTCCCGGTCACCCAGCCGTTGATCATCTTGGTCGACACGGCCACCGGCCGGGACCGTGCCATCGGTTACTGCCTGGCGATCATGAAGAATGACCTCGGCATCAACCTCAACATCATCGGCCGTAAGCCAACCCCGTTCTGCTCGACTGACGACGACACTGACAGTGACTGACCTGTGTCGATCTGATTCGTTGATGATATATGCGTTTCAGAGAACTTCATGACCGGGCTCAAAGTCGTCTTCAACCGGGAGAGGTCCGTCCTGGGCTGGGAGCAGTTCGACTGTAAGATCACGCACCTCTGATCTGTGATCTCTAGTTCATGTCATGTCATGTCACGAGCTAGGGAATTCTTGCAGAAAGCAGCAATACGCCACCAAGGCACTGACCAACTGACACCGCGACTCCTCTGCCTCTCTGCAGGCTACAAGAACGTCAGGGTGGCAGACGCGCCGGACGGGAGCCCGAGCCCAGCACCGGCGGGCAGCACGACCAACATCATGCCGCGGCAGAACGACGGCAGCGGGTACCCCGGCGCGTCGCCCCTGCCGAGGTCGGCCGCCTCGGGCGGCGACGCCGTCCGCGCTCTGGGAGTCAGAGGCCTCTCGCTGCTGGTGCTCGCGGCTGCAGTGCTCGTTTGACAGCAGTCCGGCACCGGCGACGGCGGACGCCTGCTGCTGCGCTTGTGTACAGACTACAGGTACAGACTACAGACAAGATACTACTCGATTTGGTTCAGAGTTGGGATACATAGATCATTCATTGTATCTTTATCGGATAGGATAAAATTTTGCTGATTAATGCGGATGAGATCATATTATTACTTGGTGGTGACTGATGAAAGACATTTTTGAATTCTGAATAATATACCAATAGAAGTACAGTTTGTATGTCCTTGGGATGTTTTAAGCTCTAACAATGCCAAGACAAAACAGCGCAGCAGTGCAGGCAATCAGGGATTGTGCCCTGAAGGCCTGAACAACCCATGGATTTTTTAAATTTAAATTCACCACGGCAGAGGAGAAAGAAAGTCGAATTCCCGTCAAACAAAAAGGAAAGAAAGTCGAAGTTAACCATTTGCATTTCTTCTGGACCAGAGTTTTCTTTTTGAGGTCCAAATAATTTTACTGTAGGAACATAGAGCAAAGGAATATTTGGAAAGACAGAAACATGAAAATTTTCAATAATGCCGCAGAAACAGTGGTGACCGCAAGAATAAAGGAAGATATATAGAGCAAAGGAAGAAAGCATTTATGTTTAGCCGATGTATTTCCCCTTTAGGAATAGTGTGTTTTTTTTTTCGAAATCAGGGGTTTTTAAACCTCCTTTTCGAGTGTCTATTGCTTCTACGTAATTCTCTTTCACTCTCTCAATTGAAAGACAGAGCTCCCGTCATTGCGTTCAAAACAAATGCAGCGTTTGTTTCATACTTTTATCAGCTCAACATTGAGGCATGTTCCAAGGAGGCTGCATCATCTTGGCATCAGGAGTCTTGCCATCTTTCACAATGAACACCGTGTCCATTCCCCACACCATGTGGCGATCAAAGTGGCAATGCACGAACCACACCCCTGAATTCAACAACCACAATACAAAAATCACTCTGTAAAAAAAAACATGGCAAACTACAGAATGAACAAAATTCAAGGCCAGTGGGCCAGGTTGCTCACTCACCGGGGTTATCAGCGCGGAACCGTATGGCGGCCCAACCGGCTTTGGGCAAGGCAACGGTGTTCTGCAGCGGCGGGTCGGCGAGGTTGTATCCGGCGGGGTCCTTCCACTCATCGAAGTTGCCGAGCCCGCGCCCGACGACGTAGAAGCTGAACCCGTGCAGGTGCATGGGGTGGCTAGCCATCCCAAGCACGGCCGTGTCCTGGAACACCACCTCCACGGCGGCGCCGTGCTGCAGCACCTTCACCCTGGTGCCCCGCTCCGCGGCGGCGCCGACGCGCCCGGACACCCGAATGCCAGGGTCTGTGAAGTTGAACGCGAACGGCGGGCGGTTAGGGAAGTTCGCCAGGTACACGCCGCGCACGGAGCCGCCGGAGCGGCGGGAGTCGTAGTAGTAGGCGCGGAGGACGTCGACGGCCGACGGGTTCACGAAGCTCGCGTTGTTCAGGCTCGCCGCGAGACGAGCACCGCCGGGGCCGCTGCACGGCGCGGTCGCCACGCAGGGGAGTAGGTTCACGGCCATCGTCACCACTAGGCGCTCGTCCACGCGCGCCGGCACGTCCATCGGGTGCTCCGCGCTCGCAAGGGACCGGAGCCGCGCCGTGTACGCTTCCGCCGCACCGATGTCGTTGATGGCCGGCAAGGTGGCGCCGGGGAAGACGGGCGGTGGTCGTCGTCGTATTGGCGGAGTGCCCCACCGTGTCCGTGTGTACTCCAGGACGGCCGTGGCGGTGCTGTTGTTGAACGGGATGGTGGTGTCGGACGCGAACGTCCTCGCCGCCATGTAGTACCGGCGGCACTGATGGTCTCCGTCGCCGCGGTCGTCGTCGTGTAGGAGCGCGTCCACGGTCTGTCCCGGCGTCACCATGACGTGGTCGGCGGCGAACGGCTTCGTGTAGCGCGCGTCCGTGGCCACCACGGTGAGACGGTGCCCCGCGACGGCGAAGAACATGTCGTTGGTGAGCCCGGCGTTGATCAGCCGGAGCAGGTACGTCTTGCCGCTCTCCACGGTGAAGACGGAGGTGCTGCGCGCGGAGCACGGGAACAGATCGCCTGGCTCGCCGTTGATGGTGTTGGCGTCGGACGGCTTGACGTCGCCCCCGGTTCGTTTGGTCTCCTCGAGCAGGTCGTTCACGTCGTCGTCCCGCCACCACTCACCGAGGATGATCGGCGGCAGCTCCTCGACGCCGCGCGGATTCTTCTGAAACTGGAAGGGGAAGGTGGTGCCACGGCTGGGGAGGATGACGATGGCGCCGTGCACGGTGGCGCGGTCGAAGCCGGAGTGCGCGTGCCACCATAGCGTGCCCTCCTCCTTGGAGAGGATGACGCGGTAGGCGAAGGAGGCGCCGGGCTGGATGGGGCACTGCGTGATGTACTCCGGCCCGTCGGACCACGGGTTCCGCGGCTGGTCCACGCCGTGCCTGCACGCGCATCACAGGTCACAGCAGCATCATTTGCATGAACGCCGACGACGCCATGTACGATTGGGTGGATGCTTATAGGTAAGGTACCACCGTACCAGTGGAGGGTGATGTTCTTGTCGCCGTGGTTGCGGACGTTGACGACGACGACGTCGCCCTTGCGCGCGCGGATGGTGGGGCCGGGGAACTGTCCGTTCACGGTGAGGATGCTCTTCGGCCGGCACAGCCGGCTGATGCTAACCCTCTTTACCTGCCAGTGCCAACCAAAACACAGTAGCCACGCGCGTGATCATTTCTGTTCTTGGTAGTGCAGGAAACCATTTGTTTCCAGATTCATGATTTGCATTTCTGTTGTTGGTAGTGCAGGATTTCATGATGAAATTCAGAGAAAGATGACACGAAGAGGATTACATTGGGGTGGGAGAAGAGAATTACAACGACTCCAAAGTCATGAACAAAAGGGCAGGCATTTTCGGAGATGAACATGGTCATCAAAATACAAGTTTGACTGCTAATTCAAAGATACAACTAAGATCATTACCCACCAGTAAACGATGAACAAGGATATCTTGTAATAACAACTACGGAGCACTACCTTTTGCAAGAAAACAAAAACAAAACCATGGATGGATCCAAGAGGACTGAACAGAGCAAATGGAGGACTCAAAGGTCAATGAAATCTAACAACAACACAAATATATACAGGGACGTGTTAGATGAACTAGTACTACTTACGTGGAAATGGTACTGATGAACCGTGGAGGCCTGCGAGGCAGGGCAAACTGCTGCAAATACAAAGGCCAAGAACACAACCTGCAGGAGACGGAGCAGAGCTGCAGGTGTGTCAGCAACAGCACCCATGGCTGGACAGGGTTCACGGGCGTCGCTTTGGTGATCGAACAGAAACAAAAAGGAAGTACTCCATTGTTCATTTTTTTCGTTTAGTTATGTAATGAAAGTATGAAACATTGAATCCGGTCGAGCAGATTTGGGAAATGTTTAATTGGAGATCATTTTGCTATACTTGGAAGAAACTTCAGAGAGAATTTTATAGGGGTATATTAATTAATTAATTGGAGAAATCACCCTAGTTTAGGCTTTGTTCCATGTGTCAAATTAATTAGTGCACATATGGGTATTGGAAAAACCTAACCATTAATTATTTCCCCATTTTTATTAAAAGAAAAAAGAGAACATCTCTGCTTTTTGGAAAGCAAGTGAAAACAGAGTTGCAACATGGAATTTAGATAAAAATGAATCGTTGTGACAAGTCTAAGGTGCACATTACATAGCATACCAAAAACTCTAATTTGGGTTAATGTACTATCGGTTTAAGTTTTTAGTTTTTTTCCCTTAGCGACGTTTTTAGGTTGAACTGATAGGTGCGTGTAACTCAATGTGTAGTGGCACTGTGGCAGGACTGTCAGACAAGGCAGGGCATATACTTTGATTCACTTTTTTTCAAGAAAAAAGATTAGCCACCATTTCGTGCTGCGGTAACATAATAATGATATGTTCCAAAAAAAAATTGTAATGCGCCGGGTTTTGCCGTGGTGATGCACCTGTGAGGATGGTGAGGAAGGTCCATTCACGACAACTTCATGGAGGTTCAACTCGCCTGTCGCTGCTCGGCCTCATGAAGATCGACATTGCAAGGCATTTGACTTCTCTTGGGAGTTTCTCATCCAACTGCACACGTTTTTCTTTTGAGGGAACAGGAGAGGCACAAGGGCCTCTACTGGAACTTTATTAAGCGCAACCAAGATGGTTACAGAAAAAATAGAAACAAAGAAACAAAGCAAAGACAGGCAAGCTAGAAGGAGGGACGGCCAGGAAACAAAAAAAAAGATAAAGAAAATTAAAGTGGTTACAAAACTTGATCAAGCCATGATTCAATAGCAGGAAAAATATTTCTTCTTGGCCCTCCATAAGAGCAGACCAAAGGTGTCTCTGAAGATTTGATGACAGCGCACGTTGTGTGCTGGAATTCCTCTGAAGATGGCATAATTAATTCCTCCATAAGAGTATCAACTAATTAATATCAGTGGTGCCAGCTGTAAGCATGCAAGGGAAAAGGCACATGCAACTCTCGGCTAGCTGTTCCATGTAGTATGAGACAGCGAGGAAGTATGACTGTGTGAGAAAGATACAAGTTGCCAAATAAAGTCTAGCTTATTACAATGCTTCAGATTTTTCAACCACGATCAAGTCATTTGAAGGTACAACAGCATTTCATCTCAAATGCAGCACAAATGGAAATCTATATATGGTGGATTTTGTTGTGTGTTGCACTGTGCGTGTATTCATCATCCTTCGAATAGGTCTTGCAGCATCACTTCCAACTCTACGGGACTGATTTTTGGGTTGGTAGCTTTGTTACCATCTATGTATGCTTTGTAGTGTGGAATTATTTTGTCGGTGATAACTTCACGCAGCCTTCTCCTGAGCTCAGGATCTGGGACCTTCCACTGCTTTTGGGTAGTGTAGATCTTCTCAAATTTCGACTCGAACTTGGACAGCGGGGATGAATTTTCCCCCAAGTAAAGAGCCGTAGGATTCAACAAACATGACAGCAGGGGTGTCCATGATACTTGTAGATATCTCTCCATATGGTCCTCGATTTGGTAGTTCAAATCAACAGGTAGCATGGGCTGCTTGAGACAGTAAAAATATTGGAAGTCCTGGATAAAGCATGAGTTGTTGAGCAAGAATATAAGGACCTGAGGGCTTGATCAGAAAATGATTCTGCTATGTTGTCAAGCTTTTCTTGTAGAGAAGACACCATCTCTATGGTCATGCTGTTCAAAGGTCGTACGTTTTTAATATGAGACACATACTGATCACAGATAGCTGCATCCACCGATGAGTAATTAGAGCACAGGAACCTGATGTACATCATTACAGACCGAGTGACCTTGTGAATGTCTGATGATCCTTGTGGACTCGACGAATCATCACCATCCTCCATCGACTTAGTCCTAATCTTCTCCATTGTGCTACTTATTGCCTCACCCACCTTGTTCTTGTATGCTGACAGTAGGATGTCCATTTCTTTCGCTATCCTTCCAAGTAGTACATTGGTACGAAATTGCGTCAGGATCTTGTATGAGGCTGCAGACAGAGCGTCGTGCACACCCATCAGGCTCACGAGCTTCCTGTATGGTGGTGGCATAACCCGGTCCATAGAAAGGAATTCTTCTGCTGTATTATTTGGATCCCAAGCAACTATGACAACGTCAACAAAAGCGAGGAGCTTCGACATGGTTTCTTGGATAAACAGTGCCAAATGGTATCGATCCTTAGTGCTTCTCTCAGCAACATGATCGCCGTACTCATTTTCTCCGAAACCCGGAAAGAACGTCCTCGTGAAACGGATGGTTCGCACGATTTGGTGGAGAGCCCGGATCCAGGTCCGTGCATCACGAACGAGTTCCTCCCCTGCAGATGCACCAGCACCACCATCATGGAGGCTGAGAACCCAGCCGACGCCGGCCCAGCTCCGTGAGCCACCTATCTAGGACACCGCGTTTTATGCTGCAATTCGGCGACGGCGCACTAAAGAATTCATGGACCAGACTTCTAATGTGCTCTTCCTCCTCTAATTCTTCCTCCGCCGCTTCGATCTTCCCAGTCATCGATATTGCTGCCATTGACGTCCTCGTAGACCCCCAAAGAGAGAAAGTGCATGGCCTCATCAATTGAGAGAGTGGAGGGGCCAGAGACGTTTGATGTGTAGGCAGTTGAGGCTATGGTACCTGACGAGCTGCTAGCTTTGGATCCAGGCTCCTGGCGGTAGCTCCAAAAAGACCCGCGGCCACCAATGTTCCGACGACCCTCCATTCCAGCGCCGCGGGAACTAGCGATCTGCAGAGGCTAACAACCTCCGATCCCGATCGATGTGCGCCGTTGACTTGCGGGTTCCGGCCAAGAACTGAAGAGGGGACGGAAGATATCCTGCGTGCAGGGCAAGCAACAATATGATCATCGGTATAATACAGCAGGTCCCTAACAATATGATCATCGGAGAACATCACGGAGCGGTGAGACGGGACGACGACGTAGCGGAGGAGCACGACGAACGTCGTAACCGTCTCCTCCAGCGAACAACACTCAGCGGTATCGTCAACCGTGTCGGCCCGTCCGCGTCCTACATCCCTAGCTTCTCCCCGGTCTCCACCGAAGTCGTCGTCCCGCGGCGGCCTACGGCCACGCCTGCGACGAGCCGGTCGTGCCTGCGGGTCCGCGTTTGCGGCGGAGGCCAAGACGGCGGCACAGCAAGCCAGCAGTAGCCCCCGCGGCGAAGAAAGTAGCAGAACGAAGAGGAGGATCCGTGCTTGCGCTATGGCCTTCCACGAAAGGTGTACACCATCCGGCCTCTCCCTCCCTCCAGTACTTCCCCCGCTCCCCATTGCTCCATCCCCCACGGAGACAGCACGAGCGATGCGCGGGCGCGCTAGGCAGCCTCCAGGTGCATCAATCTACGTCAAACCGGAAGGAATTTCATATGGGGAAATTTCTAGCACCGGAGGATCCCAACGCTCCATTCGGTGCCGACTGCCGCTACAGCTGTCCCTCCATGAAGCATCATATCCTTCCACCTACGCCGGCGCGTCGCCTGCCGCCGTCCCGGCCTGCCCTAATGTAACATCCCCGAAAATTCAACTCCTAAAATCGCACGTTATAAAAATATTTTCAAATTCTATTTTGAAAACTAAAGTCATATGAGCTCTATCTAAAATATTATTCCTACCTAAATCTAATTCATACACACTCTATCCCCTTGTCACAAATTATACCCTGCCACCATCGCCGCCGTCGCAGCGCACTCACACCCGGACCCCCACCACCTCACCGTGTCGTTTGCACCGTGGGACCCACTTCCCAGCTCTCTCTCCTTTCTTCATGTATATCAGCAGCACACCGCAGTAAACAAATCAAGGTGGTAAAAATATTTACAAGCCAGCACACAGTAAGAGTATGCACACAGACATGCATACATGCACTTGCATGTCACACACATGCTAGCATGCAGCAACATGCATGCTTATCGACATACATGCACTTGCATGCTCACGTACTCACACTAGCATGCATACAGCCTCAACTCGCTCACGCATGCAAATTAGCCCAGCACACAAGCTTCGTGCATGCATGGAGCAGCATGCACCCTCATCTCTCTCCGTATTCAAGGCATGCATGAACACAGGGAAATTAGGAGAAAAAGTTAGGTGAGGACCATCCCTACCAAAATATAGTGGGGATTGTTTGACTTACATATGAGTCATCATGTTATTATAATCGCACATATGTCCATCATGTTTGTCACATGGTCCACCCGTCAGCTACACATGGATCATCCCTACCCAATTTGTTTTCGAAATTAGGCACCGGCCATTTGCAAGTGGCACCACCATGCATGCATGGAAGGACATTGCCCATCTCTCTCTCATCCAATGGTTCAGCCATGCATGGTAATTCTAACATGCAGACAGCTGCAACTCGCACACACAAAGCAAACCAGCACACGAATTCGATCATCCTTGCTTGCATGCCGAGCATTTACCATCCTTCACTACAAGCCGCACCGTCCATTGTCCTCGAGCACTTTACCTGCATGCAACCACAGTCAAGTTAGGCACACAGCAGTACCGTCCATTGCCAGGAGAAGTAACTAGCTGAGCACCAAGGGGCAGTAACAAGGTGACCTCCTCTGGCCTATAAAAGGTTCACCAGCACCAAGCTTTCCCCCACTCTGACTTGCTTGCTTCATCACGCGTATACGAGCCGAGCCCGACGATCGTCGCAGGGCATGGTGAGCAGCTCATGAGCATCCCCTCACTCCCCTCCCTCCACAGATAACCCTCTTGATATTCATCTCCCTCTAACCCGAGCTCCTCACGAGCTTCACGTACACCGCGCCATGGCAGCCATGCACGAGCAAGAAGAAGCAGGCTTGCATGCTGCTAGCTTCTCTCCCATGCATGTGTACGACGTGTGGGTCTGGGCAACAACACATGCACCCACCCCACGTACAAAGCCAAAAGAATATTCCTTAATCATGTTTTAGTCTTTTTCCATGCGATTAAAATGCGGCCACCTCGCACGATCAAATGACAAATCCATTTTCACCGATTCTTCTTTCTAAATTCATCTAAAATCAAACTCCACATCCTGTGTAGATATCATAATTTTTAGAGCTCATTTGATTATATGTGATTATTTATTTGTGCTTGTTTGTCTGTTCTGTTCATACGCGTGTTTAGCTGACGGAGTGAACGAGCCAGAGAACGAGGCCGTTGGAGACGAGTACCGCGAGTTCGACGTCGAGGACCCAAACTGTCAGCATGAGTTTACTGAGGACGCCGACGGAGGCAAGTCCAGCCTAATCCCCTTTGATGCATATTGATCCTATTTTTAAACACAACCCGTAGAAGCCGTTTTAAATATTGCATGTACGATATATGTACGAGATATTTTTTTTGCTGCGTAGTTACACCCATTTAAATAGCCCACCTTGAATTGATATAACCTGATAATTGCCTTGCTTACACTTAGGAATGAATATTATGATATACTATTATTTAGTATGCTTAGGACTTGATACTTATCATAATGTTTTCTCAAATACAATGATTTGAAAAGAAAAACTACGTGAGTTGTGAGAATAAAACTGTGATATGTGTAAAAGGGTTAATGAACAAATTGGGACTGAGTTGATGATTCATCTTGCCTAACTCATTTATCGTACAACCACTCGACCCTGTGTGCGGCAGGTCTTAGTCTAAACCCCTCTAGTTGGTATGGCAATCACCTGGAGGCAGGTGTGCAACGGGACACTAAGAAATATATGTGATAATGGTGAATTTATGAAATGTAACGAGCTCTATTAATTATTGTTGAGGTGGTGGCTTAGTGTTCCACCAAGGTGTTAAGTTACGGTACCCTACTTGTGGTGAAAGTGTATAACCTCTGCAGAGTGTTAAAACCTATCTTGATAGTCGTGTCCACAGTCTCGGACGAGTTATGGTTTAGTTTCAACAACCAGATGGGTTGGGATGAGTGAAAACATGAATAAGTGTGTTTTTGGAAATAAATAGCCATCGGCCAGGTGCTGTGGGAGCAGGGCGTTCAGCAGCATTTAAACTTGACCAACCTCTTTTTCGGAAATACTCATATATATGGAAAAATGTTTTTGCAAAAAGGATTTATAAAATGAAACCCTGCATGTTTAAAATTAGCTTTATGCAAATGAACCAAACCTTATCCTTGATTTATCCATATGCATATACTAATATCTCATTCCGTAGGATAAGGTTGGATTTGCTGAGTACTTTGTACCCTTGCTTTATTATACAGAGGAGGATTCAGACTTCGATCCCGAAGCAACGTTCGAGTGAGGTTGTGTCTGCACCCAACTAGCCTGTGGCATTGGGATTCGTCATGGTGAATTTATTTTCTGGTCATATTGGACCTATGCTATGTTTTGGTTATGTATTATTTTGACATTTCTTCATTGTTCATGCTTGTTCAAACTACTGCGCTGAGATTTATCTGATGTAATAAATATGTTACTAGGCTCCTGGGACTAGTATTATATCACATTTGAGTTCTGTATAACGAGGGGCGCTTCACCTACGCGCCTACCCCGCACAGTACTCGCCGCCATCCCGGCCTATTCTCCTCCACATCCGACCCGCCGTCCCGTGAGCCTCACGCGGACTCCCTCGCGCACACTGTAGTATCGCTTGCACGGAAGCTGACCCAGCGCCGTCCTCCAGGCCCCAGGAGCCTCAACCGGCGGAGGTATGCTCTGCCTTCGTCACTTTTTGAAAGGATATACAGATGTGGATCCAATGTATTCAGTTAGATGTCAATAGGAATTATAGAGTCGATTTATATAATAGCAGTTGTATATTTCCTCCTATTAACTTTGTGCAAGGGAATTGATGAATCTCAATTCACAAATAATTTGGACTGCTCTCCTTGTCTTGCTCTGTAAGGTTAGTATTTTACAGTCTCAGCATTCACGAAATTGCAAATCCATGTTAGTATATTGTAACACAAGAACTATTCATTTCAAACTGCAAAAATTCACCTAATGATCATTGCTTTTAATAGGTCAGGAGATTATTTTGATAGACACGTGTGTGTCGCACGTGCTTGGCTGCTAGTAGGAATAACACTCTTATAATTGTTCCTAAAAATTTATTATCCTTAAAAAGAATCTTTTACTATTTTGCCAAAAATGCCTAGATGCCATGCCAAGTCACCGTGCCAACGTGGGGTGCACTGTGAAAAGACAAAATTGCCCTTGCCCCGCTCCTCTCTCTCTCCCTCTCCGACAGCGGTCCCGCGACTCTCTCTCTCTTTCATTGCCAGGTTGAAAGGTCCAAAGGATGTTTAGAGGGGGCGGTGAATAGCCTAAAATAAAATTATACAACACAAACTTGACAACAAGTTAGATAATAAGGTGGTGAAACGAGTTTTGCGCTAGCCTACAAGAAATTGCAAACCACCTAACCAAACAATGCTATCCTAAAAAATACAGTAGCCACTCGCGTGATCATTTCTGTTCGGTAGTTCAGGAAACTATTTGCTTCCAGATTAATGATTTGCATTTATGTTCTTGGTAGTGTAGCGTTTTCATGATGAAATTCAGAGAAAGATGAACCTAAAAAAACAGAGAAAGATGGCAATAAGAGGTTTGTATTGGCGTGGGAGAAGAGAATTACAACGACTCCAAAAATCATGAATAAAAGAGCAGACATTTCCGAACATCAACATGGTCACCAAAATACAAGTTTGGCTGCTAATTCAAAGCTACAACTAAGATCATTACCCACCAATAAACGATGAACAAGGATATCTTGTAATAACAACTACTACCTTTTGCAAGAAAACAAAAATAAAACCATGGATGGATCGAAGAGGACTGAACAGAGCAGATGGAGGACTCAAAGGTCAATGAAATCTAACAACAACAGAAATATATACTGAAACGTGTTAGATGAACTAGTACTACTTACGTGGAAATAGTAATGATGAACCATGGAGGCTTCGCAGGGCAAACCGCTGCAAATACAAAGGTCAAGAACACAACCAGCTGCAGGAGACGGAGCAGCTCTGCTGTTGCAGTTGTGTCATCAACAGCACCCATAGCTGGACAGGGTTCACCGGCGTCGCTTTGGTGATCGAACAGGAACAAAAAGGAAGTACTCCATTGGTGATTTTTTTTCCATTTAGTTATGTAATGAAAGTATGAAACATTGAATCCGGTCGAGCAGATTTGGGAAATCTTTAATTGGAGATCATTTTGCTATACTTGGAAGAAACTTCAAAGAGAATTTTACAGGGGTATATTAATTAAGGGGAATTTTGCTACCAGACATGCAAAGTGACACTTCTTTGTTAACAGACATGCAAAATTTTGCGATTTGCTGGTGGACACTATGGTTCTTGATAAATTTGCCCGTGGACACCGTGCACAACAAAATAATTTTAAAAAATAGATATTAAATCATATAAATGCCTAAAAATTATACTACAAAATTTTCTATGCTCTACATGATGAGATCTATATAGTAAAAATGTTGTTTTACACTAACATGATCATTTTGCCCTTCATCATAAATAGACTAAGTTAACCATAGTTAATTTGTTCATATATTTGTATGACACCAAAAATCTTGGAAAAATCACAGAATGTATATATAACCAAATCTTGACTATGCAAAAAATATTAGCTAAAAATAATAAAGTTTATAATGGTATATTTAGCATCACTAAGTTATAAATTTATCTCTTGTCAAGCTTAATTGATATATTAAATTTTACTATATTGAGCTAATATTTTTAACATAGTCATATTTGGTGATGTATACATTCTATGATTTTTCCAAGATTTTTAGTGTCCTGCAAATATATGAAAAAAATAACTATGGTTAACTTTGTCTATTGATGATGAGGGAAAAATGATCATTTTAGTGCAAAACAATATTTTTACTATATAGTTCTCATCATGTAGAGCATAGAAAATTTTATAGTATATTTTTTGGGCACTTATATGATTTTATATCTATTTTATAAAATTATTTTGTTGTGCACGATGTCCACCGACAAATTTGTCAAAAACCAGAGTGTCCACAAACAAATCATGAAATTTTGCATGTCCACTAGCAAAGAGATGTCACTTTGCATGTCCAGTAGCAAAATTCCCCATTAATTAATTGGAGCTATCACCCTCGTTATCAAATTAATTAGTGCACATATATGTATTCGAAAAACCTAACCATTAATGATTTCCCCATTTTATTAACAAAAGAGAATATCTCTGCTTTTTAGAAAGCAAGTGAAATCAGAGTTGTAGAAATGAATCGTTGTGATAAGTCTAGGATGTAGCATACCAAAAGCTTTAATTTGGGTTAATGTACTATCGGTTTAAGTTTTTTGGTTATTTTTTTAATCTTAGCAATGTTTTTAGGTTGAACCCAGGTGCGTGTAACTTAATATGTAGTGGCAGACAAGTCAAGGCAGAGACTTTGATTATTTTTTTTAAGAAAAAAGATTAGCCACAACTTCCTACAGCAGTAACATAATAATGATAGGTTCTTAAGAAACTTAGGCCCCATTTGGATCTCTGAAATTGCATTCATTGTAATAATTATAATTAATTATACAAGAGAGATACTATTTTTAGGAATAGAAAGGAGAAAATTATAGTTATAGAGTAGAAATAGCATGATGATTTATAGAATTCATTTCATTCATTTCTACTTCTCACACTATGAATTTGTGATAGGTTTATATGTGGACTTTTAAAAGTAATGCAATGTTAAATTCCAAGCTAAATAGCCTAATTTATTATATTAGATTTTAGTCATAAAAGTTGTTTCTCATGTAATCACAATCTCGTGCACTAGTGGCCGGGTTGTGAGCTGTGTTCGAGCTCGGTAACTTCAGGTTGCCGTACTAGCTTTATTTTCAGTTGTATTGCTTCAAACTATGTTCTACTTAATGAAATACACATTTAGCTGTGATCGAAAAAAAATTCTCATCTATACCCCTAAGGGTTAAGACTATATAAAGGAACATATACTCATCTATAATGAATAAGAGAATACAAGTTCCACAATATTAGTTGTCATGTGTTCATCTATTGTGCTATTGGGAAGGGGGACGGGAGATCATTTACAACTTCTACACGTCTCTTTTTGGGATCGGGAACGGGAAAACGAATCTGACGATCCGTGCATAGGCCGATTCTTAACATGTACCACAAGTCTTCTATGGATGTCAAAAGATTTGGAGCACCGCGAGGGTCAACTTATTATTAAAACAACAAACACACTCACACTGTACTACTATACTATTTAGAAGGACAACCAGAGAATACAAATGTCTTTCGAATAGAATAGAAAATAATAATAAAATGCAAAAAACTGAAAGATAAGTAGTAGCAAAAAAGCGTGATAGGGCATCAGCGCGACAAACAAAATGCAAACCAATAGAGAGGAGTAACAGATCGCAAATGTCATTCAATATCTTCCCAACCGATCATATCAACACTAACATCAAGTTCATACTAGCAGTAACAGATACCAATGAGATTCCTATCCAACTCACACCATGTTCAGACTATTGTAGGCAGTAACAGATCTCTTCCCAACCGATCCTATCAACACTGACTATGTATACTACTACTAATAGTTACTTAGATATTTGCTACTATTCGTGTCCAGCTGGACCAATCATAGTACTACTTACAACAACATGTAACTACTCAGATCCGGTGTTCCGTGGGGGTGTTCCGTGGCGCAGAGAAGGGGACACAAATGCTGGTGAAGCCGGCGTTGCGGGGTAGAGGATCAGGCAGACGCGGGGCAGAGAAGGACTGCGGTCGCCTGCAGAGTGACGATGGTGTCGGTGATCTCCATGAGGATGCGCCGACCCACAGCTCCGTCCTTCTTTCCAGCTTTTGCAGCGTTGTTGAGCTCGTTCACAACCTTCGCGATCTTCCGCTCCTCCATGTGTGAGAGGCTGCAGGCGTGCTTGAAAGCACGGGAGGAGAGTGGTGAGGTTGTCGAAGTTGCCGTAGCCGGTGAGGTTGTCTTGTGCTTTACGGATCTTTTTCTCAGCTTTGCGAAGGGACTTGCTCACCTCAGCAGCGGCGAGGACCCTCTCTAATGGATCGATGGTGACGACGAGAGACTGCTTGTACTTGTTCAGGGTCTTTTAAACCTCCTTTTCGACTGTCTATTGCTTCTACATAATTCTCTTTCCTTATCTCAATTGAAAGACAGAGCTCCCGTCATTGCGTTCAAAACAAATGCAGCGTTTGTTTCATACTTTTATCAGCTCAACATTGAGGCATGTTCCAAGGAGGCTGCATCATCTTGGCATCAGGAGTCTTGCCATCTTTCACAATGAACACCGTGTCCATTCCCCACACCATGTGACGATCAAAGTGGCAATGCACGAACCACACCCCTTGATTCAACAAGCACAATACAAAAATCACGCTGTAAAAGAAAACCCATGGCAAACTACAGAATGATGAAAAAATTGCATGGCCAGCTGCAGCTGGAGAGGTTGCTGACTCACCGGGGTTATCAGCGCGGAACCGTATGGCGGCCCAGCCGGCTTTGGGAACGGCGACGGTGTTCTGCAGCGGCGGGTCGGCGAGGTTGTACCCGGCGGTGTCCCTGCGCTCATCGAAGTTGCCGAGCCCGCGCCCGACGACGTAGAAGCTGAACCCATGCAAGTGCATGGGGTGGCTAGCCATGCCAAGCACAGCCGTGTCCTGGAACACCACCTCCACAGCATCGCCGTGCTGCAGCACCTTCACCCTGGTGCCGCGCTCCGCGGCGGCGCCGACGAGCCCGGACACCCGGACGCCGGGATCAGTGAAGTTGAACGCGAACGGCGGGCGGTTGGGGAAGTTGGCCAAGTACACGCCACGCACGGAGACGCCGCCGGAGCCGCGGCGGGAGTCGTCGTAGTAGGCGCGGAGGACGTCGACGGCCTTCGCCGCCGGGGTCACGAAGCTCGCGTTGTTTAGGCTCGCGGCGAGACGGGCGCGACCGCCGCGCATGGGAGTAGGTTCACGGCCATCGTCACCACCCGCCGCTCGTCCACGTTCGCCGGCACGTCCACCGGGTGCTCCGCGCTCGCCAGGGATCGGAGCCGCGCGGTGTACGCCTCCGCCGCGCCGATGTCGTTGATCGCCGGTAGGGTGGCGGGGGGAAGATGGGCGGCGGTCGTCGTCGTATTGGCGGCAGCGTGCCCCGCCGTGTCCGTGTGTAGTCTAGGACGGTCGTCGCAGTGCTGTTGTTGAAGGGGATGGTTGTAACACTCGAAAATTTGAATTTTAAAATAGATTGAAATTGAGTTAATTTTAAATTTTGTGCTCATGAAAATTTAGAAAACTAAAAACTTTTTATCAAATTAAAAAGTAACCTAGAGTTTAGTAACATGTTGTGCATTCATGTTCTTGCATATTTATTTTGTGACGAGTGATTTTATAAAAAAGCCAAAAAGAATTAAAAAATGTTTTGAAAAGGTTTTGCAAAATCAGTTTAGAAAATAAAAGAAAAGAAAAAGGGAAAGCTCTCTATCTTTTCCCTCCCTTTCTCTGTTTCGGCCCAGCTTGCCCTCGCAGGCCAGCCCAGTCGCGCGCGCGTGGGCGCCGCCTCCCTCTTTCTCCCTTGTGCGCTGACAGACGGTCCGCCTGTCATCCCGAGCTCTCCTCCTCGCTCGGACTCTGCCTCGGCAGAGCTCGCCGACCTCGCAACCACGCCTCGCGTGCGCCGTATCCGCACCGAATTCCTCCCTCTGCCCCGCTATAAGAGCACCGACCCCCGCGCTATCTCCCTCATTCCTATCGCCTAGCACCGTGCCTCGAGCGCCCGCGTCAAGCATCCGCCGAGCAGAACACCCGCCGAGCCTTCGCGCGATTCCTGCCACCGAAGAGCCGAGCCGCGGGACCCCCCGTCGCTCGGACCCCTTCGTCCACCTCCGAGCCCTGCCGTTGCCCTAGGTGAGTACGCCGAGCTCCCCTCATGCTCCCAGTCCTTTCCCCTTTTCGTTTCGAGCACCGCAGAGCCGGATTGGCTTCCGCCGGCGAGCTCGCGGACGCCGGCCATGGTGACGCCGTGAAACGCCCCCGCGTGTCCTGTTCCTGGCCGCGGCCCCCTTCTTCTCTCCCCCTCTGATCTAATCTGAGCCGTATACTTCAGATCCAACGGCTCAAGATCAAAGATACCCCTTCGCGGGTGGTTTTGCTAAAGAGCCCCTGCTCTTCTAGTTAATAAACCCGCAGTCCGTCCAGATATCTTAAATCCCGAATTTTCTTGATTTATTTTAATTCAATAAAGTCAACTTAATTTTAGATCTGCCACTGATTTCAAATACCCGTAATCTGCTTGTTTTAGATCCAAATCGATCCGTTCTAGTTGCGTTAGTTTCGTAACTTTATGATCTATCCAGTAGTATAGTCTTCACCTATGTTAAACACCTTTGAAAATCAAGTTTAGAATTAATCTCTTTTAAATCAATTAATCTTGTATAAAAAATCATGTTTAACTCATAATCTTGTCGTTTTAGATCCGCTTTAGTCCGTTCTAGTTGCATTGGTTTCGTAACAGTATAATCTCCGTGTTAGTAACAATTTTAAACATGTTTTATTCTCTGAAATAAAATGATAATTGATTAATCTATAATCAATGATTTTCCAATTAAAATCAAATTAAGGTTTTCACTTTGGTCTTTCATATATTAAGTATACCTAGTTTAATATTGTTTTTCCAATCAAATATAATGTGACTTAGTTTAATTTAGGTACCTCTCTGAAGTATCCAATATATGATTTTTATATAGATAAAATAAATGAAGTCTAGTTCTCTTTTAAAGTTAATCCTTCGGTAGCCATTTCTTTTCCGATATAGATCCGATTAGCGTGTTTCTCGCGTCTGTGTGATCGTAGCAAGACGTAGATTTATTTTTAAACCCTTTTTATTGATTGGTGTATTGTTATAAATTAGATAAATTGTATGCTTTGTATGTTTATTCAGATGCTTGTGTGGTGTTTATGATCCTGTCCAATGGGTGAGTTTTACGTGGAGATCAAGAAGAAGTCGTCTGAAGAGTGAGAATCAGTTGAAGAAAGGATCTAAGCTTTTAAGGCAAGTATAACATGAGATCATCCTTGATACCTATTCACCATAATTCATCTAGTCATATTGCATATGTCTAATTTTGATTCCTACTAGATCTATCATAGCTTGTTATCCTTTTACCTTGTCACCAATGGGTTACTATGCATATGGGTAGCTTTGCTATGCTTTATATAAAGGAATCTTGAGATGAATCTTGACTAATGGATATATGCAACGATGATTAAAATTGGCTTTTATAGCAACATGGAATAGGACCCCACTGTAGGGCAAAAGCTGGGACTTAAATGCAACCATGAGTGCTATATGGCTCTGGCTTTCGTCAAGTATGAAGATTCGTACTGACATGTTGGCAGTTCGTGAAAGGCACCATTGTCGAGTTGGTTGTAGGGCATGTCCTAGGGTGGTTACCGCTTCGGGAGGGTACCATCGAGGAGGGCTTTACATACCCTTGCCCTTGGGTCCGTATGGTCTGTCAACATGTTGGGAAGACTTTTGAAAGACTTCATAGTATACCCTGCCGACCTTCCTTGGAAGTGGGTTAAGAGGTTGATCACCTCGGGCGAAAGGGAAACACGGCTTGTGGGTAAAGTGTGTAACCTCTGCAAAGTGTAAAACTATCATGATAGCCGTGCTCACGGTCACGAACGGCTCGGAAAACTCACAGTATTAGTTACTCCTGTTGTTGAACTACTTATGATGGTAAGTTTGGAGATATGATATATGAGGTGATTTCATTATTGATCATGTGGATATCAACTGGGGTATGCATAACTAAAGTTAATTGTTGGTAAAACTTGATAAACTTAAAATCAACTGCAGTAAGACAGTGTTAGTCTTTTGAGCTTCATAACCCTATGTTATTCTTGTTGAGTACTTTAAGTACTCACTCTTGCCTTATCAACCATACCAGATTGCAAGAGTTTAAAGGAGTTAGGCTTGTGATCAACCAGTCAATTGTCTCTATGAAGTTGGAGCCTTCGCCTGAAGTTCGGAGTCGTCTTTCCGCTGTTTGCTATGTTGAGGTTATTCTTTTGACCTTATATGTTATATATTTAAGTATTGTCTTTCGATATCACCTTAATTTGTGACTATATGTGAGATTTGACTTCCTGGGCTCACATATGGTGTAAATCTGGTTTTGTCCTTAAAACCGGGTGTGACAATGGTGGTGTCGGACGCGAATGTCCTCGCCGCCATGTAGTACCGGCGGCACTGATGGTCTCCGGTGCCACGGTCGTCGTCAGCGTCGGCGTGTAGGAGCGCGTCCATGGTCTGTCCCGGCGTCACCATGACGTGGTTGGCGGCGAACGACTTCGTGTAGCGCGCGTCCGTGGCTACCAACGTCAGGTGGTGCCTCGCGACGGCGAAGAACATGTCGTTGGTGAGCCCGGCGTTGACCAGCCGGAGTAGGTATGTCTTGCCGCTCTCCACGGTGAAGACGGAGGTGCCGCGCGCAGAGCACGGGAACAGGTCGCCTGGCTCGCCGTTGATGGTGTTGGCTTCGGACGGCTTGACATCGCACCCGGTTCGCTTTGTTTCTTCGAGTAGGTCGTTCACGTCGTCGTCCCGCCACCACTCACCGAGGATGATCGGCGGCAGCTTCTCGACGTCGCGCAGATTCTTCTGGAACTGGAAAGGGAAGGTGGTGCCACGATTGGGGAGGATGACGATGGTGCCATGCACGGTGGTGTTAGCAAAAGGATCGACAATCTCAAGCAATTCACACAGTGGCTAGTCCTACAATCGATGAATGCGCAAGAACACACAGGATCTGACCCCAACCAACAACTGTCTACAGGGATGACAGTGCCCCTTTTCACTTACAAGAACGAGTCTTACAGACACAATTACACAATGTCTGAGGCGCTACACAACACCTCTTACATCCAGGTACTTATACCAGTCCATGGAATACACAAGCACTACACTGAAAACGTAAAACAAACGAGATATAGTGAGATGAAAACAAGGCAGTTCAGTTGGGCGACGTCGTGCGCGTGGTCACCCCACGATCTCCAGTCCACCAGCTCTTCGTGCCAAAGCCTCCATTCAAATTGTTCTGCAGTATTTGCTTAACCAGCCACACCACAGTGTCCACATCACCTGTGAACATCACGCTTACGCCAACAATCTCCCCTTTAAGCTTGATGTTTACCCAAATCACGAACACCAAATAGATGTATCATAACAGCCAACTTGACTGCATTCAGTGACTTTGTCAGTGCATCAGCTTTCTGCTCCAGAGTGCAGACTCTCTTCACCATGATCTGGCCTCTTTCGACACATTCTCTAATGAAATGATACTTCACATCTATGTGCTTACTACGGCCATGAAAGACAGGGTTTTTCATCAAGGAAATTGTTGAATTGTTATCCACATGTAGTGTCACTGTCTTAGGCTTCTCTGCAAGCAACTCACTTAGCAAAGTTCTGAGCCACAAAGCTTGCTTAGCCGCTTCAGTTGCTGCCATAAAATCAGCCTCACACGATGACAAAGCTACTGTTTTCTCCTTGTGAGAATTCCAGGAAATCAGAGCTTCATTCAGGTAAAATGCCATACCTCCAGTGCTCCTCCTTCCCACAAGGTCACCAGCTAAATCACTGTCAGTGTTGCCACGCTCGTGTCCAAGTGCGATCAACTCGGATGGAAAGACCACGCGCCGCCCCATTCAAAATCCACCAATCACGGCTATATACGTGCGTTTATATTTAATTTTACAATAACTAGTTGAATGTCCGTTGCTTCGGGATAACAAGACATGTATTAAAAAGACATAGATCACACGATAATATAATAATATTTTTTATGAGAGTAGGCATCATTGATTCGTATAAATATAAACGTGTTACATGTCAATTATTGATATTAAAATCAAACATGTACAAATGGTTTTCCAGTAGGCATATAGTGTGTATACATTATATCCATGTAGAGCCCGATAAAATACATTAAAATACCTAGAAATGGTAACAAATATAGCGTTACACAAATAATATTTATTATACAATACAAATGGAATGAAAAATGCATTGTATTAGTGAAATATTATATTACCTCGTCTATAGCGTTAGAACCTTCTTAAATACAATATTCTTCGTGAAAGTTTCAGGCATCATTTGGGTCTTCTTATCCTTCACTTTTTTATTTGATGTATTTTCTTGGCATTCTTTTGAGCCTTTTTCGTTGCCTTCTTGTTCGCCTCCTCCACTGCCTCCACATCAAGAGGTAGGGCAAGGACCTTGATATTCGTTCTTGCCGTGGCTCTAGACATTGCAACATAATATCGTGCTCGTGCGTTGCTATGAGATAATAAAACTTGTATACTAACACCATACGGATCGCATGATAAAATACAGACGTTAATGTGACATTTAATAAAAAAACCAAAAGATTTTTTTACACATATAATTATTTGTATCACATGTAGTTATTTTCATTGATTCTACACTATATGACACATAATAAATTTTCTATGTACACACAATGTATACTTACACTTAGATATTGTTAGCATCTCCTAGCAGGCAGTCTAGCCGACCGAGCCGCCCTCGCTGAGTCGCTGAACTTGTTCTCTTCGCGCTGCCCTTGAAGTCCGATGCCTTGCGTCCTGCTAGTTCGACGTCCCCGTGGGTTCTCAGAGTTATCATTTGCATTGTTATTCAAAATTAAAATCTGTAGTGCAGCACCAAAATATTGTAGGTGTGTTTCTATTGTCCTACAAAATAATATTGTAGTGATCTAAGTTCAGATAAAACAATATCATCAATCAATATTTGATCATTCAGTTCCAGCAACTATAAAAGAGCCACTAAATTACTGAAATATCTGCAACAACTTTTCCTTTCCAAACTTCATAGGTAAATTAGCAATAAAACATCAATTCCCTCAATCTGAGGAGCACTGAGCAAAAAGTGAGACTCCATATCGGTGGACTAAGGCCCCATTTAGTAGGGCTTCAAATGGCTCCAGCTAGCCGTTTTTATCTCTCCTCTTTCATTCTCTAATGGCTCTTGTGAATAGTGTATGAATAGTGAATGTGTCAGAGAACCCAAAACTGTTTGGAGCCCTGCCAAACAGGGCCTAAAGATCTAGTAGTATGGTCATAGCGCTATGCTAATGCTACAGTAAAAGCCAAAGGACCATTATTTTCTAATTCAAAATATTTTTGAATAAATTAAAAAGATGAGTTGAATTCAAGCCCTGCTCAATCACCTTGAAGAACAAGCTTCCCCCACATTTCCTGGTGTTATCTACATTCATTCCCCTCGAAACACCAAAGCCGATAACCCTAGAATTTGCAATCTTATGAAAATCAGCTAGAACCTACATGCCTTTATACAGTTTATCATAATCTAGTGAATTTGCTGTAATAAAACAAAAAACCACAAAACAAATCATTAAATCATTCAAGCATGGCTTATCTACTATTGCAAAATCGTAAACCAATAGAAACAAAGGAAATACAAAGGCCATGGTGCACATACATTCATCTGGGGAAGTAGGCTTTCCACGCATTCCTCATACTCTTCCATGTACTGCTCGGAGAGCATGTTCCACCAATTTCTCGGGTCTCCCGATTTTGTACGATCGTTATTATGAATCCCACTTTGACTCTTGTAATTTCTTGTCCTCTATAAATTCTACAAACTTGTGGTATATGTACTAAGAATAGCAGGTAGAGGAAAGGCCATTTAATACATGAATTTATTATCTAAGCCAGAACTACACAAGCTGTAATTTCACCAAACTAAATGTTTTTTTTCTGACTACGTACAACACAAACAAGCTAAACATTTTCCATTGTCTCAAATACAACACAAACAAAAGGCTAAGGACTAAGGTAATTTGAAGGACTTGAAATTGCTCAAGTCTCCAGGGAATTGCCCTGAAGCTAAAATACTCTGAACTCTCTGAAAATGACTATAGCTGGTACTAAAAGAACAGAATTTGTACATAACAAAGTTCAGAACCTAAGACAACTGCTTGAGCTTGCTGTTGCAAATGACAAAGTTCAGAACCTAAGCTAACTGCTCTGAAGAAAAAACAGCATATTAACATACAATTTCTGGCAGTAATTTTTGTGAAACTGTACTTGTAGGTATTGACCATTTTTTTAGTACCATGAGTTGTGTCAGCATAACACAAATAAAATCACAGCTCAAGTAGAGAAACCCTGAAACAGAAATGTCAAACAGCTTGAGGTGAGATAGTGGAGGTACATAACACTACAGAAGCTACCTTTCAAAGCTCAGACCACTGAAGTACAGGGATCTCAAACACTAAGGGTCTGTTTGGTTCACACGGCAAAACATTTGTCGTGTCACATCGAATCTTTCGACACTAGTTTAGTGTATTAAAAATAGACTACTTATAAAACTAATTGCATGTCCCTGCGGGACTTAACAAGATGATTCTATTAAGCTAAGTTAATCTATAATTAACAAATGTTTACTGTAGCACAACATTGTCAAAACATGAACTAATTTATATTAAAATATTCGTCTCGCGAAGTTGCCTCCGGCTGACAAATTACTTTTTTAATTAGTATATTTTAAATAGATCAAATTAGGGACGGGAGATTCGATGTGACGGGGGCAAAACATTTGCCCTGGGATACAAACAGGCCCTAAGGGGTCCTCATTTGTCGTCATTGCTGCCAGATCAACTCATTTCAAATGCCATTATGCTAAAATTTCAATTAAAATACCATGCCAACCAAATACTGGTCAGATTAACTAAGAAAATCCATGTGACAGCCTGGTATATATGCGATCAAAGTGCTTAGTACCTAATCAGTGCCATGCACCTAATTAACATGATTGAAGCCCTATAGTGACAATATTATACCATGTAATTTCATTTTAGCATATTCAGTGCAGTTTTGAAAATCGCCATTATGTAATGATAAATTACAATAATGCAGGACTGGTCTTAAGGAATCCTGAAAGGCATATAATGACAAATAATAATAATGCAGGGCCTAAGATGGACACTAAATTGCATTAGTTAACTGATTTTGAGACCATTAAAATATCAGGTCATGTGTATAATTCCACCGGCCTGCACATGAATTTTTTTAGAAAGGAATTTTTGGTATGCTACTTAATATCCATCAAAATTTCATTATCTAATATAGCCAAGAAGCATGAAAGTCTCCCCACAACAATGCAGTGCGACCATCACTTCATGTTGTGACTTGTGTGCTCTTACGATCCAAATAAACAGTAGCACAAATTGAGTAATATAATCTGGGGAACAGATTAGCGATACTTCCAAATTTCTGAATAGTGAAAAAATATGCAATCCTCCATTTTTCGAGCAAGTTATGCATCTATCAATATAAGGGCTGTTAGTTTAATTGTGGCATAACACAACACAAATACACAAATTTAGGGATACATAAAGGCAAAGCTGAAATTAAAGATTGTGAGCATGTGTCTTAGTAATACAGATCAACATGTCCTGCAGGATGCATGAAGGAAGCACATTGGATCATGAGAGGTATAGAACACAACCAGTCTTTGAAGGGTTACTTGTCTGACAGACAACAATGGATAGCCGTCCGCAAGCATTGCAAGCCTTTTGTCAGTCTAAAACTATGAAACATACTATCTGAAGCTAGATCAAACTGATGACAATTGTGTGCTTCATCTAACTGAATGACAAACTGAAAAATATGACGTGAACCAATTAGTGGATTCAAAATCAAACAAAGAACCAGATCTCCATCCACATTGCTCACCGTGTAGACAACCAGATGTAGGACTGAGGAGCGAAGGGGGCAAGGAGCAGTCAAGCAGGGGAGCTGGGGCTGGAGGCTGTCATGGTTGGAAGGTTGTGAAATTAACAATTCACAAATCGGATAATACACAACCCAAAGTATTTGCATGCTGTTGTGCATTTTTACACATATTTGTGATCCTCTGATTGATCGCAAACATTATTATTTTCGAGAATAAGTGGAAATGTCAATGAAAGCATCTAGGCCCCTAGAGTTTCGGTGATTAACGACAATGCAAGATTACTATGACTAACGTGTGTTTTGCAGATGCAATAAGAAAGTTAGGTCATGGTAATAGATGGTTGATTGGACTATCATGATATATGTGTCCCGTATTGGAATTGTTTATGTTTTCAAAGGATTGGCGACAAGGTTGAAGATTAGACTAGTTCTAAGTGTCATTGGAGTTGAGAGACACTTAGAGTAGTTTAGCACCTTTATTTTTCCTTTGGCCGTACTATTAAGAGGGGTTCTATCTAGTAGCTTGACCTAGGAAAGGCTAAGTGTTTAGGTGTGGTGCACACTTGTCAAACTAGCACTAGGAAACTGTAGAAATAGTCCTTGAACCGAGTGGATCAACTTCCATGTTGGAAGTGAGGAGTTCTGGCCAGAAAAGAAGCTCTGGACGCAAGTTGAACCTAGGGTCCGGACCATTGGCTGTGCGTCCGGACCCCAGGGTTTCGTCTGCGGGTTGCAGGCCATCCGGACGCTGTAAACAGTGCTGGGTCCAGAGAGCAAGTTTTGAACCGGACGCTGTCCGGTGTAGTGCGTTCGGACTGCCTTGTGCGTCCGGACAGCATTACAGAGAGTTCCAGAAAGGATTTCTGAGTCCGGACGCTGTCCGGTGCCCTGCGTCCGGACTAGCAGGGTTTCTGCACTGAGATCAGAGAGCTAAGAGGGTCCGGACGCATGCTTGATGGTCCGGACCCCACCTGAAAAGAGCGTCCGGAGTGACGCAGAAAGGCACAATTTGTGCCTAACGGTTGGGGCTTGGCTTGGGGGGTATTTATACTCCTCCATCAGCCCCATGGAGACTCTCTTGCCCATTCCAATTGCTGAGAAATACTTGTGAGAGAGCAAGTTGTATAAGAGCCCTAGTGAGAGTGTGAATTGCAATTCCATGTGTTGATTCTCACTAGTTGCTTAGAGTTAGCAAGTGTGCATCCATTCATTCACTACACTAGCCTTAGTCAAGTGAGAGTTAGTGCTTGTTACTCTTGGTGATCGACATCACCTAGACGGCTTCGCGGAGGTTCGCTTGGTGATCATCCGGTGGAGTTCATTGTGGATGACCCAAGCTTCGTTTTGATCGGTTGTGGGCGATTCACCGAGCCGGAGTGGCAAAGAATCAGCCCATAGAGAGCACTTAGTTCTTGCGCGGACTAAGGGGGAGCGATACCCTTGCGCGGGTGCTCCAACGAGGACTAGGGGGAGTGTCGACTCCTCGATACCTCGGCAAAACGTCGTCGTGTCAATTTCTTTTGCCCCTACTCCTTACTTAGTGCATTTACTCTTAAGCATTACTTTCTGCATTATATTCTTATTGCTTGAGTAGAATTGCATAGGGCTTTACCGCTTTCATTTCCTTGTCTTGCTTGTTTAGCTAGGACACACTTGGGAAAGCTCTAGGGGGTTAATTGGCTCTTGATAGATTTTAATTATTTCTTAGAAATTTAAAAAGAGCCCAATTCACCCCCCCTCTTGGGCATCTTGATCCTTTCAATTGGTATCAAAGCTATGTTGCTCTAATTTAGGCTTAACCGCCTAGAGCAAGATGTCCCATGGGGATGGACCGCCGCCCATGTTTGATGGAGACGACTTTCCATATTGGAAAGTGCGTATGGAGGCTTACCTCGAAGCCTTAGATGTTGGTGTGCTCAAAGCCGCCACCAATGGTTTCCCCACCTATGATGGAGAACCATTCGGTGACGAGGTCCACTATGAGAAGTGGAATGCCAAAGCCCGAAACACTCTCTTTAGGGGCATTAGCAAAGATGTGTTCAACCGTGTGCGAACCTCAAAGAACGCACATGAGTTGTGGAAGAACATTTGTGCTCTTCATGAGGGCACAAAGAGCGAGCGGGAAGAGCGATATCACTTAGTCATGAATAAGATGAATGCCTTTACCATGCTTGCTCATGAAAATGCAAATGAAATGTACTCACGCTTAAATGTTATTGTAGAAGAATTGAATGCACTTGGGCTAAAGCAAATGGATGAAGCCGAAGTTGTGAGGAAGATTCTTTGTGTGCTTCCAATTGGCAAGTATGCCAACATTGTGACGGTGTTGCATCAAGGTGATCTTTCCAAATGTACGCCAACACAAATCTTGGGAAAGATCAATGCACATGAGATGTACATGCACATCAACAAAGAAGAAGAAGCTTCATCATCCACCAAGAAGAAAGACTTGGCTTTCAAAGCTATCCATGACTCGGGCAAGTCAAAGGTGGAGTATTATAGCTCAAGTGAAGATGATGACTCCAACATTGCTCTAATGGTGAAGAAGACCACCAAGATGCTTAAGAAGCTAAACAAGAGTGGTGTCAAGTTTGATTCGAGAAAGAAGAAGTTCTTCACTAGCAACAAGAGGAAGCCATTGTCAGAAATGGATTGCTTCAATTGTGGAGATCTTGGCCATCTAGCTCACCATTGCACCAAGCCCAAGAAGGACAAGTACAAGAAGAAGTATAAGAATGGCAAAGAGCAAAAAGATGAGTCAAGCGATGATGAGAAGAAAGATGAGAAGCCCCACAAGAAGAAAGAAGGCTTCAAGAAGAAGAGGTTCCAACACCACAAAAAGAACGATGGCAAGGCATACATTGTTGGTGATTGGTTAACCGACATCGAAGACTCAAGTGAGTCATCCGGTGATGAAAGTGAAGAAGAGAAGGTGGCCGCTCTAGTCATTGGGACTTCATTGCCTCCTCCACCACCATCATCTTCCTCCACTACATCCTCTACACACCTATGCCTTATGGCTAAGGGTGACCAGAAGGTACAATCGAAAGTAGAGGATAGTGATGATAGTGATGATAGTGGTAGTGAAAGCGAAAAAGTTTACAAAGCTCCTTCTTATGATGAAATCATAAAATTTCTCACTAAGTATACTAAAATTATGAAGAAGGAGCAAGCTAAAAATGAAGAGCTTGAAAAAGAAAATGATGACTTGCAAGAGAAACTTGAAACTACATCCAATGCTAGTGATGAGCTAATTAGTGAAAACAAATCCTTATCCTCACATGCTAGGGAGCTCAAATCCTCTCTAAAAGAGCTAAAAGAGAAACATGATAAGCTAGAGAGGACATCACAAGAGCTTAGAGAAAGGTGCAACAAGCTTAGGGAAGAGTACACCGAAGTAAAAATGAACTATGATACTCTCCTTATAGCAAATGAATGTCTTGAAGATGCTTTGCCTATTGTTGCTAACCCCATTGTCAAGATAGACATTGGCACCTCTTGTAATGATTTGATTGATGAGCCCATTGAGCAAGAGCCTAAGTGCAAAGGCAAGCAAGTGGTTGTGGTGGCCAATCGCTATGATGACTATGTCAAGATCAAGAATGAGAATGAGAAGCTCAAGCAAGATCTCATCAAGCTCAAGTCAATCAAGTCAATAATGATTGAATCACAAGATGAAAACTATGATATGGCACTTGAAGTTGATATGCTTAGAGAAGAGAATAAGAGGTTAAAGAATGAGAAGAACCATCTAGCCATTGGAATTGAAAGTTCACAAAGGGCCACAATCTTCAAAGTGAGCTCCTTATGAACACCGTCATGAATAATGACAAAGCCGGTCTTGGCTACAAGTCCGCTCAAGTGAAGAAGGCCAAAGCTAAAGCCAAAGCTCAATATCAACAACAAGCCAAGTACTTCTATCAAGCAAAGCCAAAGCCAAAGATGAAGACATGCTTTGAGTGTGGGAAGCAAGGACACTTTGCTCATGATTGTGTGACTCCACCTCCACAACCCTTGCCCAAGCACACTAGGCCTTTTGCATACAATGCTCACTATATCATCAACAAGGATGTCAAGGGCAAGCCACTTGTTGTGTTCTTAGGACCACCCAACAAGAATAGACCAAAGACACTTTGGGTGGCTAAGTCACTAGTAGAGAAAGCAATGGGCCCTCGTACTCAATGGGTTCCTAAACATCAAGCTTGATCTCTTGTGTGTGTAGGTGAACTACAAGACCGGTGGAAGTCATTGGGTGATAGATAGTGGATGCACTCAACATATGACCGGTGACCCCCGGATGTTCACCTCATTAGAAGAAGATGTCAACAACCAAGACAAGATTACATTTGGGGACAACTCAAAGGGAAAGGTCAAAGGACTTGGAAAAGTGGCAATCTCAAATGACAACTCAATATCAAATGTCTTGCTAGTTGCATCACTAAGCTTCAACTTACTCTCGGTTGGCCAATTGTGTGATCTTGGTTTCCAATGCTTGTTCACTCCTAATGAAGTCATTGTGTCAAAGATTGATGATAGTCAAGTCATATTCAAAGGCTTTCGGCACAATAACCTCTATCTTGTGGATTTCTCATCAAATGATGTCAACCTCCAAACATGCTTGTTCACTAAGTCATCTCTTGGTTGGTTGTGGCATAGAAGGCTAGATCATGTTGGAATGTCTACTCTCAAGAAGCTATTGAAGAAGGAAATGGTTAGAGGCATCAAGGATGTTGTGTTTGAAAAGGATAAGCTTTGTAGTGCATGTCAAGCCGGCAAGCAAGTTTCCAACACTCACCCTCACAAAGCTTTCATGTCAACATCAAGAGTTCTTGAGCTTCTACACATGGATCTATTTGGACCTACAACATATGCTAGTTTGGAGGCAACCTCTATTGTCTTGTGATTGTGGATGACTATTCAAGATACACATGGGTGTTCTTTCTTCATGACAAAGGGGAAGCCACAAGCTCATTCAAGAAGTTTGCCAAGAGATCCCAAAATGAATTTGATGTAGAGATCAAGAAAATAAGAAGTGACAATGGCACCGAGTTCATCAACACAAAGATCGAAGACTATTGTGATGAAGTTGGGATCAAGCATGAAGTGTCCACAACATATACACCTCAACAAAATGGAGTGGTTGAGAGGAAGAACCGGACACTAATTACTCTTGCAAGAACCATGCTAGATGAGTATGACACCCTGGAGAAGTTTTGGGCCGAAGCTATCAACACCGCATGCTATGCTTCAAATAGATTGTTCATCCAAAGGTTCTTGAAGAAAACACCATATGAGTTACTAAATGGGAAAAGTTGGATGTATCATTCTTTAGGGTGTTTGGGTGCAAGGTCTACATCTACAAGAAGCGTCAACATCTAGGGAAGTTTCAAAGAAGATGTGATATTGGTTTCCTAGTTGGATATTCCTTGAAATCCAAAGCATACCGTGTATTTAACCAAGCCACCGGCTTAGTTGAAGAAACATATGACTTGGAATTTGATGAGACTAATGGCTCCCAAGGAGCAAATGAAAATCTTGATGATGTAGGTGATGAACCATTGAGAAAGGCTATGAAGAACATGCCTACCGGTGCAATCAACCCTAAAGAAGAAGATCAAGTGGTGGTTGAAGTTGATGCAAGTGATCAACCTTCTACATCACAAGGGCCTCAAGATGATGATGATAAAGTGAGGGAAACAAATGAAGATACCTTCATCCCTCAAGCTCAAGTAGAGGCCCAAGCTCAAGATGTTGATGCACCTACACCTCTTCCTCAAGTGGTTGATAGAAGATCCACACCCATACTCCAATCCCATCCACAAGAACTTATCATTGGGAGTTCTTCAAGGGGAGTAATGACTCGGTCCCAAAAGATTGCTTCATTTATTGAACATCACTCTTTTGTTTCTTGTGTTGAGCCTACTTGTGTAGAGGAAGCGCTTGAGAATCCGGATTGGGTGAATGCCATGCATGAAGAATTGAACAACTTCACCCGGAACCAAGTGTGGACTCTAGAAGAAAAGCCACAAGATGCAAGAGTGATAGGAACCAAGTGGGTGTTCCACAACAAGCAAGATGATCAAGGTCAAGTGGTTAGAAACAAGGCAAGGCTAGTTGCAAAGGGGTTCTCCCAAGTTGAAGGCTTGGATTTTAGGGAGACTTTTGCACCGGTTGCTAGACTTGAAGCCATTCGTATCCTCCTTTCTTATGCATCGCATCATGACATGAAACTATATCAAATGGATGTGAAAAGTGCATTCTTAAATGGCTTCATAAATAAACTAGTCTATGTCAATCAACCTCCTGGCTTTGAGGACCCTAGATATCCTAACCATGTTTATAGGTTGTCTAAGGCGCTATATGGGCTAAAGCAAGCCCCTAGAGCTTGGTATTAGCGTCTTCGGGACTTCCTCTTCAAGAAGGGCTTCACTATTGGGAAGGTTGACACAACACTATTCACCAAGAAGCAAGATGGAGATATCTTCATTTGTCAAGTCTATGTTGATGATATTATCTTTGGCTCAACAAATGAAGATCATTGCAAGGAATTTGGTGCATTGATGTCAAAGGAGTTTGAGATGTCCATGATTGGAGAGCTTACATTCTTACTTGGGTTTCAAGTAAAGTAATTAAGAGAAGGCACATTTGTATCTCAAGAGAAGTATACCAAGGATGTGCTAAAGAATTTCAAGATGGAAGATTGTAAGCCAATCAAGACCCCGATGCCTACAAATGGACACCTCGACCTTGATGAGGACGTTAAACCTATTGATCAAACTCTCTACCGCTCTATGATTGGTAGTTTGTTATATCTTACCGCATCTAGGCCCGATATCATGTTTAGTGTGTGCATGTGTGCTATATTTCAAGAAAAACCTAAGGAATCCTACCTAAGTGCCGTAAAAAGAATCCTTAAATATGTAAAGCACACCCCAAGCATGGCCTTTGGTATCCCAAAGGAGCTACTTTTCAACTAATAGGCTACTCCGATTCGGATTATGCCAGTTGCAAAGTTGATAGGAAGAGTACCTCCGGAGGTTGTCATTTGCTTGGTAGATCACTTGTATCATGGTCATCTAAGAAACAAAATAGTGTGGCTTTGTCTACCGCGGAAGTGGAATACATAGCCGTCGGAGCTTGTTGTGCACAAATTCTATACATGTCACAAACTCTTCTAGACTATGGTGTTGAGCTTAAAAGTGTACCACTTCTCTGTGATAATGAAAGTGCGGTAAAACTTGCTAATAACCCGGTTCAACACTCCCGCACTAAGCACATCGATATCCATCATCACTTTCTAAGGGATCATGTTTCAAAGAAAGATATCTCCCTAGTTGGTGTAAGGAGTGAAGATCAATTGGCGGATATTTTCACAAAACCACTTGATGAAGTAACCTTTTGTAGGTTGAGAAGTGAACTAAATGTGCTTGATCTAAGTAACTTCACTAAAAGATGATCTTGTGTTGGTACCTTGCATTCATGTTTAATTTAAGTACGTGCACATAGGCTTGTCTAACTCGGTTAGGATAACCGCTCTCAAGCGTGTGAAGAAGCTTAATTGAGGTTTAAACTTGACAAGCAACTAGATTCAAATTCAAGTATTGCATTGCATATGCATGTTTGTTGCTTGTTCGTTCTTTTTCGATTAAGTTTGAGAATCCTCTGAGTTCGTCCATTTTAGGGGGGGCATTCCACGCTCAAGTTGTTACTATACCCCTACTAATGGCCTTACAGTGTTCCTCGCCCTCGTTCATTGCTTATTTTCACTAAAAAGAGCTAAGCCAAAGGCTAAATATTTGAAAAAACCAATGAGGGTTTGAGTGATGGTTCTCATTCCATGTCCAACATGTTTTCTTTCTGATCTCTTTGGTGTTGGAAATGGTGTGAGAGAGAGCAAGGGAGAGATAAAAAAATCAATGCATTTTGGCTTCGGATCAGGCTCCGGATGCTGGTTGTTCTCCTGTGTCCGGACTCGCTTTCTGCGTCCGGACCGTCACTTTGCTCCATTTTGTGCTCCGGTCGCAAGGTCCGGACGCATGTTTTATGCGGTCCGGACCATCGCTCTTGCGTCCGGTCAGCCCCCCCCCCCCCCCACTGTGCATCCTCCCGCACAGTGGCTCCGGACGCAACTGTTCCCTGCGTCCGGACGTCATTCTGCGTCCGGATAAATAGAGTTACAGAGAGCATGTCTCTTGTTTTGGGACCCTCCTGCGTCCGGTGCCGCGGGTCCGGACACCGTTCTGCGTCCGGAGTCCTCTCTTAAGCGCAGAAAACTGTTCGATGTGTTCACCCTCTTCTGTCCCCACTTCAATCCCGCCCGTACACCGTCACAACCGCCATGCTCCCCATTTGCGCCGCCCGCCCACCTCGCCGCCGTCCATCTCGCCGCCGGCCCCTTCTAGCGGGCCCGCGCGCCTCGCCCTCTGCTCGCTGCAGAGCGCTGCTCCACCTCACCCCTGCTGCTCGCCGCACTGCACCGCCGCCTCCCTGCTTTGCTCCTCCTCGGCTGCCGCGCAAACTCCCCCCCCCCCACTGCCTGTCACCCCGCCCCCAGAAACCCCCCCATGCCTCCCACCACCCGAGCAGAACACCCCCCTAGGGTTCCCCTATTTTCAAATCCGCCCTAGGGTTTCAGTTCGCATCATCGATTGTGCGTTTTGTCCATCGTCGATTCATTCTCACCGTGGTGTCCTCTGTCCGTGGCCGACTTGCATTGGATCGTCGCTTCGTACCTAAGGTAGCATGACATTTCACTCTAAACTTACCTACATGCTTGCTTCTATTAGGCGTTTTCGCACCCCCTAGATTATATAATATGTTTATATGCTTCCTATCTATTCTATCTTGTGGTAGTCGGGTCAGTGTCAGTGACAGTGACAGAGAACTCGGGGCAAGGCCCGCGAGTATGGATTGAGGCACAGCCTCTCGAGTGTGTCAGTGGCATTGCAGGACTCTTTACAGTGTCAGTTGATATATAGTGGGTTTGACAGTGAGATCTTTCAGCGGCAGTGGCATTTGGGCCTCTTTCAGATTTGCTTGCTAGTTGGTTGATCAGATGGCACGTGTGAAGAATGTTGGTGGTGGTCCCGGTGATGACGAGCCGCCTTGCCGTCCCCCTCCCACCGTTCAGCAGAAGGGGAAGGCCAAGGCGAAGGTTCCCGGCAAGAAGCGAAAGTTGCTTGACAGAGACGCCCTAGAGGCGATAGCAGTGGTTGGGGTAGCTGACAGGGCAGAGCGTGGTGCTACGCTTCGCATTGGCACTCGCGCTCGTTCTACTACTTCCAGACCGTCCTCTCAGCCACTGGCAGCGACCGATGAGGCAGCAGCTACAGAGCCAGCAGAGGCAGCTACAGAGGCAGCAGCTACCGAGACAGTTGAGTCGACTCCTCCCAGACGGTCTACACGCGCCCGTGTCACGGTTGCCCCTCTTCCTGAGGGTCCTCGTCGTGGAGACATAGTTCCGAGGCCAGTCCCACCACCTCCGTCCATGGTCGGGCCCCCAGTGATGCCCGTGCATGTGGATCTCAGTTTGGCTTCCACCAGGTAGGTCTGTGAGCTTCGGATGACAAAGCTTGAGGCGTGGTGTCCAGTTCAGAGGCACCCCGATGCTCCTCCAGGTTGGTGGCACCCTCGCGACAAGGATTTCTACGACGCAGCCCGCACCATGAGGATTCGGCTGCGACCCCACCGGATCTGTCCGCTTGAGAAGATCATAGAGACCGGTGGAGAGGTGCTTCGACCTCTGCTCACGTACCTTCCCGGGTTGGCGGACCTCCTAGGCCGCTCGGGGAACTACGTCGAGCACTGGGTCAGGGAGTTCTACGCTTCAGTTTGGATAGACCCTGACCACGAGTTCTCCCAGTACACCTTCAGAGGGGAGCGCTACCGGATGTACTTGACAGTCCTCAGAGAGCGACTTCACCTCTCCCCGTATGAGTTTCGACTTCACAGACAGTGCTTCGGGGAGTGTGACCCCCCATGCAGAGCTATTGGAGGCACTCCACCGTCAGTTGACCTCGTCTCCCCATGCTTCTAGCAGTTGTTCGATCTCGGTGCCCGTCGTCACCCCGAAGAGTTGCTCCCTCACGTTCGTCTCCTGAACGACGTGTTCCGCCGCACTCTACTTCCTCGCACCGGCTACCGTGACGCGCTCACGAACCTGCAGCAGTACCTCCTGACCACTGTAGTGACTCAGACACCGTTCGATGTTGCGGATTTCATAGTGTGTGAGATGGAGGACACCATAGCAGATGGGATTGTGTCACACCGGCAGTTGCCCTATGCTCACTGGATCAGCTCCCTGCTTGTTTTGGCACTCTGCAGTCACCCACAGCTTAGCCGCGAGCTCTCAGACTCGCCTTCTGTTTTTCCAATCTACATGATGAGTGCAGTGATCGATGGCCGTTGGGGCAACAGAGCTCTCCGGCGTGTTCGCCGAGCAGTGCCAGCCAGAGAGATAGATGAGGTTGACGCCCAGGACGCGGCGATGCGTGCCGTGGCTCAGGGGGAGCTTGCTGACCTTGAGAGGCAGGCGGACTTGGATCAGGGAACAGACCCGATCCCGTCAGACAGTGACGACGACGACTACCGTCCACACCACCCTGCTCCGCCCCGTCCAGCAGTGGCTCACAATGCAGAGGCCGGTCCCTCTAGTGCAGCTCCACCACCAGCTCCTACCGACCCTGTTCTTCTCCGAGTTCTGGACAGGCTCGATACCTCTCAGCAGCAGATGGTGGCCATGATGAGCCAAGTTTAGGCACGGCAGGATCAGTTTCAGGAGCAGCTATTAGCGACTCAGGCTCAGACCTTTCAGTTCATGGGATACATCTTACAACACACTGGTGCTCCTCCTCCTCCGTTCTTTCAGAGGCCACCGCAGTTTCAGCTTGGCCCGCCACCAGGTCAGTTTGGGCAGTTTGCGGGCCCCTCAGCTCAGTTTGGCCAGTCGTCAGGATCTTCACCTCAGCCGCCGCCTCTTGGTGTGCCTTACTACGTTCAACACCGGCGCCCTCGTCCTCATACTTCACAGCTCCAGTGGTCCCCACTGCTCAGTACGCGGGTCGCCCGGTCACTCCTCCAGGACAGTCTCGTCCAGCGACTTCCACTTTAGCTTTACAGTCCTCTGGTGGACTACAGAGTGTGAGTCCCTAAGCGCAGTTTGAGTCTCCAACCTGTCAGGTGGCTCGGTGGTTTGATACAGTGGGGCAGCCGACGCAGTTTTCACCGATCACTACGGGGTTTACCCCCTACTCAGCGTCTGCCGGCTTGGATAGTTCAGCTCCTGCCTTCTCCGCTAGCTACAGTGCCCTCACCGGCCTTGCTAGTCCTACTGACTACCAGCCTACTCCGCCGGAGCCCGCACCACAGACAGGTGGCACGTTCCCCTCTTCAGTGGCTTCGTCAGAGTTAGCACCTCTGGACCCTCCTGCTACGGACACTACTCCTATGGAGGTACAGCCAGACGTGGCTCCAGTGGCTAATGAGCCTCCGGGACAGGCCGTTCAGACTTCAGTGACAGCGTCACCTCCTCCAGTTCCTGCTCCTGAGTCCGAGGTTGCTCCTACAATGCCAGCTACAGCTCCAAGTTGCCTACTACAGAGCCCCCGGCACAGCCAGAGGCAGTTGTACCAGAGGTCCAGCCGTCTGATGCTCCAGCAGAGTCAGTGGTCGACGCTACAGCTTCTTCCGTGGCCACTGTTCCAGAGACAGTTCCAGACACAGCCGGTTCGGGTGACAGTGACTCCAGTCCCGACTACGAGCAGTTCGACCTCCGCGCTCGTGACCCGGCTGCTCCTCCTTCGCCCGACGCGTAGTTTTTGGTGCTTTGTTGCCAAAGGGGGAGAGAGTGAGAGTATGCTAGTGGTAGGGGGAGTTGAGAGTGAGACTTGGTTCTTTTGATGTGCTTACTACTCTCGTACTCTTGCATCATGTTTACCCTATCGCAAACTTTTGGTTTTGTGTGATGATACACTTGCTTGTGACATTGTGGTTCACTCTTATATATCATGTCACATGCTTTTGGCCCTTGATATGCTTCCGTGCTTTACTTTGATATATACCTGTGGCTAAGCATATCTCATGTACTTGCTCTTAATTCTTATCCTTAGTACATGTGGTGGCTTGGATTATTTAAGCATGTATTTTTTCATTCACATTCACTAACCCATGCTTAGATAAGCCAAGTCACTTGAAAATCCAAAATAAAACTCTCTTTTCATACTCTATGGCGTATTGTCGTCAATCACCAAAAAGGGGGAGATTAAAAACATCTAGGCCCCTAGAGTTTCGGTGATTAACGACAATGCAAGATTACTATGACTAACGTGTGTTTTGCAGAGGCAATAAGAAAGTTAGGTCATGGTAATAGATGGTTGATTGGACTATCATGATATATGTGCCCCGTATTGGAATCGTTTCTGTTTTCAAAGGATTGACGACAAGGTTGAAGATTAGACTAGTTCTAAGTGTCATTGGAGTTGAGAGACACTTAGAGTAGTTTAGCACCTTTATTTTTCCTTTGGCCGTACTATTAAGAGGGGTTCTATCTGGTAGCTTGACCTAGGAAAGGCTAAGTGTTTAGGTGTGGTGCACACTTGTCAAACTAGCACTAGGAAGCTGTAGAAATAGTCCTTGAACTGAGTGGATCAACTTCCATGTTGGAAGTGAGGAGTTCTGGCCAGAAAAGAAGCTCCGGACGCAAGTTGAACCTAGGGTCCGGACCATTGGCTGTGCGTCCGGACCCTAGGGTTTGGTCTGCGGGTTGCAGGCCATCCGGACGCTGTAAACAGTGCTGGGTCCGGACTCGCTATAGCGTCCGGATCCAATCCAGAGGGCTCCAGAGAGCAAGTTTTGAACCGGACGCTGTCCGGTGTAGTGCGTCTGGACTGCCTTGTGCGTCCGGACAGCATTACAGAGAGTTCCAGAAAGGGTTTCTGAGTCCGGACGCTGTCCGGTGCCCTGCGTTCGGACCAGCAGGGTTTCTGCACTGAGATCAGAGAGCTAAGAGGGTCCGGATGCATGCTTGATGGTCCGGACCCCACCTGAAAAGAGCGTCCGAAGTGACGCAGAAAGGCACAATTTGTGCCTAACGGTTGGGGCTTGGCTTGGGGTATTTATACTCCTCCATCAATCTCATGGAGACTCTCTTGCCCATTCCAATTGCTGAGAAATACTTGTGAGAGAGCAAGTTGTGTAAGAGCCCTAGTGAGAGTGTGAATTGCAATTCCATGTGTTGATTCTCACTAGTTGCTTAGAGTTAGCAAGTGTGCATCCATTCATTCACTAGACTAGCCTTGGTCAAGTGAGAGTTAGTGCTTGTTACTCTTGGTGATCGACATCACCTAGACGGCTTCGCGGAGGTTCGCTTGGTGATCATCCGGTGGAGTTCATTGTGGATGACCCAAGCTTCGTTGTGATCGGTTGTGGGCGATTCACCGAGCCGGAGTGGCAAAGAATCAGCCCATAGAGAGCACTTAGTTCTTGCGCGGACTAAGGGGGAGCGATACCCTTGCGCGGGTGCTCCAACGAGGACTAGGGGGGAGTGTCGACTCCTCGATACCTCGGCAAAACGTCGTCGTGTCAATTTCCTTTGCCCCTACTCCTTACTTAGTGCATTTACTCTTAAGCATTACTTTCCGCATTATATTCTTATTGCTTGAGTAGAATTTTGTTCGGCGCGCAACTGCTTGGAACTGCGATTCTTCCTGTAACTCGTGTTGCAACAAAGACCTATGGTTGGGTGTGTTATAGTTTCGGCAAGCCGGAATCTGTGGGCACTTTATCTTCCATTGCGCTAGTAAACGACCTTGGCAAGTGTCATGTGAGAGTGATACCTTTTATTCTCGTCCAGTTGTAAGTAGCTATTGCTGCGTGCCGGTTGCTGAAAAGGTTGGAAATTGATTCAGAGTTGCTTTGCTAACAGTTTCATTCTGCATCTTTCTACTAGAGCTCATGTTTGCATTAGATTAGAAACTATTAAATATATTGTTTTCTTCCACTCCTGGAAGAACCATCTTGAATTTAGTCAGCCAACCTTTTTATTGTCCTTTTGGTCTTGAATTTACCACCATACTGAAAGGACCATGCTTCTTATGTTCATATTGTTTGGTCTTGAATTTGAAACAACAATCAGAGGGAATGTACAGTGGGGAAAGGGAGTTCGATGATGATGAGTAGCACGGAGTCTCTGTTCATCAATTGGTACAATAACAGGTTGAGTTAGTGAAAATATTTTTTTCACTAACTCAACTATAGCTGCAATGTCAAAAGCTTGAGTTGGTGAAAATGTTTTTTCTGAATGCAGAATGCATCAGTATCGCAATTCAGGGTCTTCGGTTATCTTTCATGACAAATTGTTAGGTGATACTATAGGTCTGTTTTGAGATACTACAGGTAGCTTGTCTTTTGTATTTGTGGATGGAATTCAGTATACACACTTAACACTTGCTCCTGTTTTGTTTCTGAAACATTTTCCTCTTTCAGCTCCCCATGTGTAAATAGGTTGTGTGGTGGGAGCATGGCAGATTACTTATCTTTTAGAGTTAACTGTCATGCTATTGTACTTCGTTTAATCTGAAGTATGACCAAGCTAGTGCTATTGTTCCATGAACCTGAGTTGTCAAGCAAAAAACGAACATGATATATTTTATTGTTATTTTACAGATTACAGATGCCAAGAAGAGATAGCTTTTGTTGAAAGTGCATCTGTTTCGGCAACACCAAGCAAAATCCACCAGCATCTGTAAAATGAAGCTAAATAACTAAGCTCGCCATACATTCTATCCATTCTGTAGACTGTAACTCGCCATGCATGTGTTCTCCTGATGAGCACTCTGTAACTCGCCGTGCATCTGTTCTCCTGATAAGCACTCTGTAAAGTAACATGTAATAAGCTATTATGTTGCATTTTGTGATGGCAGCTATTATGTTGCATTGTGTTTTTATTTCAATGATTGCTGAATACTTAACTCTGTATGCAATATGTTACTTGTAGATCTCACCAGCACCGCTTAGAGTAGGGGAAGGTGAACCTCCGCCTTCTTGGGATCCGGTATCAACTCCTTCTTGGGATCCGGTACTCCAACACTGCCTATATATCTATATGATATGGTTAATAATATTTAGCTTATATATGACTATATTTATAGCTTTAGTTCTACAATGCGTCTCTCACTGCGTGATCATATTAGAAAGAGGAGGGAGGAAGAAGACGATGACATGATGCCTTTTATTTTCCCCGCATTATACCTTATGAGTTCTACTAGAGAGGGGGAGAAGAAGCGTCATACTTCTGAAGAAACAGGAGAGATTAAAGTCTGTAGACTCCTCGAGGGGCATGTCAAGAACTGCCAAGTTGCATTTAGGATGGAGCCGTATATCTTTGAAAAAATAGCAACTTACCTTAGAAGGAAAAGGCTTCTTGTTGATACTAGGATCACTGTGGACGAGAAGTTGGGTATCTTCCTATACATGTTAAGTCACTACATTGTGAGTCATTTTCATTCAATTATTCAGTAATTTGTAAAAAACCTTGCTGTCATTTCCAGGGAGGAGGCAACGATCAAGAAGACATTGTATTGGACAAAGTGCCTGGACACTTGAGTAGTAGACTAGTTATCTAGTGGTTTAAATTATACTTTGGATTTTTGAACTTTGTGATGGTTTGTGTGAGAAAAGATTGTAATTTCATGAGTGGATCATCACAACCTTTTGGTGCACTAACATGTCCTTTATATGTGGCTGCACTTTATCTGTGTTACTCTTCTATTGTTGCTGGCTTGCTGCCCATTATGTCTACATGTAAGAGCATGATGAGAGAAGATAAAGAACTTCAAAACATGGTTTATTTTATTCATTTTATTCTACTGCAATGTATGAGAGCATGTTTTTGCTGCAATGTATTTGCAACATTTTTCGTGAGATGTAATTGTAGTACTACAACACTTGTCCTAGCTGGTTCAGTATCCCAAGCAACACCTGTATCAGATCCTGGGCTAACCGAACAGCAGGCAGGGAATGGATACATGCACGGAATGGATACAAAGAGGGAATGAGTGACAAGAACCGAACCACTCATTCCTGCCCTGGAACCAATTAGCTCCTGGATCCGATCCTCCGCAAACGAACGAGGCCTTAGTAGATCATATCGTACATAGAAGGTTTTGATTGAGTGGATTCCAGTCTGCGGCAGCACAGGAATTAACCTCCTGAGCGGGTTCACACAGGGGGTGATTAGTTGCTACGGGGGCGGGGAGCCGGGACGAAGGGCTCGTCCAGAATCATGTGAACCAGGCTAAAACCATGCACTCATTTATAATTGGTTGTTTTTATTGTTGGTCCAGTATGAGAGGAGGTTGTGTTTGGTTGCATGCATGAATAAGGGTTATGAGTGTGTGACATATTGACCCTTGCACCGTACTTGCATCGTATCGTCCTGCATCATGAGGGAAGGAGAAATCGAGAAGATGGAACCGTGCGGGATGGAGGGGGGAAGGAATGGAAGGAAGCAGGCAAACGATACGAGACAGGCAACCAAACAAGATGAAAATGCATGACACCATACCGGATGGGTCTCTGGACGATTCGAGCAGGGCAAGCAATCACCCCCAGAGGGTAGAGCGCCGTGCACCATGGCCCTCTCCCTCTTCCTCGAAAAAGCAGCGCCACATGCCCTTGTGGCCACAAGACTTATCGTGGTGGTTGGTTCAGCATCAAGATTCGTGCTCATTTTCTTTCCCAACAACTCCATGCTCTGTGTTTGGTGCCCAGCCATCTCCAACGCGAATCTCGATGCTAGCTAAAGGCCACGCCATCGCCATGGCTCTGTGGCTGAGAGAGGCTTTCTCGTTTGTAGCTGTGGCCGCACGGACTATCGTGTTCGTCAAAAACTAGTGCAAGGCCCGCGGTAGCGCGGGCTCATGCAATTAGACCACAATTTTTTTTTTGTCAAAGATTGAAACCTGCTCTTTTGTGAACCTGCCACAACAGTAGGCCAATTAACGGAGCATCTGACACTGAGAGAATTCTGCGAGCGTGGCTAGCGTGGTTGCCCGTGAACCTGTTCTTAATTGAAACATGCTTCTCGGACACATGAAAAAAGAACTGACAGTAAAGCACATATTTGTTTTCCTTTTGGAGGCAGCTATATACCATTAGATATCACTAATTAATTTAAAGCAAAGGAGGACAATCAGAGATGGTAACATAGGTTGAAACCAAAGAGCATGAACAATTTTCGCCAAAAAAAAGAGCATGAAGAAAACCAAGCTTCCATTACATCATACCGCAATGGAAAATCAGCACTACTAAAGATGATTCAAACTGGTTGAATGATGAAAGGCAAGTAGTAACATAGGTTACATCTAATAGCATGTAAAGGACAGGAGATGTGGCGTTTAATTGAGGAAACAACTGAATTATTTCGATTTGTTTTTGTTGGAGCATGTGTGGGTAGACATTGGAGGAATCAATACCGTCATCAATAATAAGTACATACATCATACATGTGTTGTAGCTTTAGAGAGAACAGGTGGTTGTACATTGCAAGTATATTACATATGTTTGTTCATGTCCAGGAAGGTTGGCGTTTAATAGGCATATTACAGGGGACACTGTACAAGGCTAGATTAGGGCAGCTCCTTGATGTGAGTTTTCAGCATTTTGATGAAGGAGACGAACAGAACTGCAAGCACAGAGTGAATTTATCATTGCTGATTTTTTGGCAACAGGAAACAGTACCTAAAATGTAAGCCGTAATTACTTGTAGGTCTAGTGTTACCTAGAAAAATCTTGAACTCAAATTGGACTTCATTATTTTTATCGGATTTCATCATAGATGGCTAAAATGTAAGGCTTCAGGATTTCAATGAACTCACTTCCTATGTTTTCAGGCGCAGGCGACGCACTCATCAACGGAAACATAACTGCTGACAAAGGGCCCTAAGACAAGCCATGAATCTATTATAGCAGGTTCAGAACCATGAATTGTACAACTTGTAGTTCAATTTCAGGCTAATACCACATTTGGGCAACATAGAATCAGGTAGTGCATGGGCTGCCAATAAGCTGAATTGCTTGAAGGGGTCTACAAGGATACACTTGTTTTAACCAAGTATTCAAGATTCTTGTAAGCAGAAAGAATCATAGAATATTTAAGAAGAGTGAAATCATTAATAATATGAAGACATCACCACCTACAAGAATCTAAGGAAACAATGATCTAAATAGAACCTCACTAGGTTAGTGAACCTGCAGCTAGCATGCTGAACCATCTAAAGGGACCTGTTGAATTGGCACAAGCTTTAGTTTTTGAAATAACTAAAACAACCATACTAACCAAGATGCTAGAAATGTCCTCCTGGATTGTAGTTATAATAAATCCTTTTTCTCATGATTTAATTACAACATGCAGGGGAACTTAAATTAAATCACTAATATAGGATGTATGTGCACACTAGAGCTTCAAAACTAAGTGAGCTGGATTGCGGCTCATAACCAAATCTAGTCAGATTATATCACAAGAATATAAATCTTTTTTTTGTGATGTAGAATTTTACAAACTTGAATTAAACAATCCAAATTTATAATCCTATTCCAGTTATTACTCAAATCAAGTACATTTTTAAGTAGTAAGCATATAATGAAAGGGATGATTGATGCTTCAAAAATACAGTGGTGCTTTGGCTCTCCTCTGCATCCTTTTTTGCTAAGAACATATGCCCAGACTGTTAGACAAAGGATATTACCAGAAAACTGGGTATAGGATATAGAAAGCATCTTGTTGGCCAATTTTTCCATGCTGCATCAATGATAGCAAGAACCATAAGCACTGTCGGTCTGAAAACCAGTAGCAAAAGTTGTATTATTTCCATGTCACATGTTCTCTTTTGAGTTAATTTACAGAAAAGAAAGAATAATGCTTACATTATTTTTGTTGTAGTTCTATTATGTCTGAAAAATTGAGGTAGTCTAAAGGCAAGGCATGGAGACGAACTCCCAGATCAAATTATGGGGCTAAGAAGTACTCATGTACAGAGCATAGATGTTTCATAAACTTGGAGAGAAATGTATGAGAAGGAAAGGGAGTTGACTGCAATAGAACAAAACAAACACACCTACCATTTGATGCAAGGAGGGAAGTATTGTAGTCTAGTCTGTGTGTTGGCAGCCATACTTTGTGCCCATAAAATTGTTGCTGACACAAAAAAATGCTTCGTTGAATGGGTTCAGGTAAATAAATTCCTACTTCTTTGAATGGCATTCACGATTCAGAGAAGAATAATATTCCATGTTTGCAAAATATAAGCATTCATAAATTCCTTGGGAAAATAACCCAAAAAATATTAGGACATGAATATGTAGAAGGATATTGTAGAGCTGTAAGTGGCAGCATAAAACAAAGATGTAGCATATATGTTTACATGGAAAATTAGTAAGGTTAAGAATTGCTCTGTAACCTACGTATGAGCAGCTACAGTACAGTACGTACCAGCTCTGTACTGTTGACATTAGCCTGTAATAGCTTTGTAATGTAATAGCTCTGTAACATACGTCTACATTGGCCTTGAGTTGCCCAGATCAGTAGGAAGTGGCAATAAGTTTGAAATGTGTTTTTCTTCATTGCCAAAATGCAGTCCAGGAAAGCAAAGTACACATGAAGAAGTTGTTAGTTTGCACAAATTCCATCGGCCATTGCAGGTGTTAAAATCATTAAAATAAACCTAGGTGGTACTATAGTTTTTTAAAATTTGCACAGGTAACATATAATAAATGCTAGCCACATTTATTTTTTGTAATGAAAAGAGTAAATATGGTACCTTTCAGATAATATCCTTGGAGTTAAAGGGGAAAAGGGCTTTTGAAGCATGTACACACAAAAATGACCCTGAACCAGCAACAGATAAGATACATGTAAATTGTTGAGAGTATAAGAAGACTTCATTAATGTGAGGAGCATATAAACTCTATCACTGTCCTGCAAACAAATTTTGAGAACGCCACATAAATTATGTCAATCTCAGCACATAAACTGAGAGATGATTTCAAGAACAGAGAATTTGTAACAAGGCCATGTGACGCGAACAAGAAATGTACAAAATAAGAGGCTGGCAACAATTATAATGGAGAGAAGCACATACCTTCCAGTTTTGGATTTTCACTTTGTTGTTGGAAAATTGTCACCGAAACCATTAGGAGGCTATTTTCATAAGCAGCGGGGTAAAGGCCTGAGTTCCAAGTCCAATCTTCCTGATTTGCCTGACTGGTTATCGAGCTGCCTAGAGATTTGCTTGAGTTCCAAGGCCAATCTTGGTTGCCCAGCACGTAATCCTCAAACAATGGCAATGCAACTGCTCAGAAAGGTCCCTAAGACAAGGTATGAATATAGTGAAGCAGGTTCAGAACTATGAATTATACAGATTGAAATAACTTGTTGTAGCCAGCCTGTTAAGTTTATCACTGAGAGTGAGAAAGAAGGGATCTAGTGAAGCAGGTTCAGATCTAGTGAAAATGCACTGACCTGAATAATTTAAGAAAAGATTAGACTCCTATGCATTGGCTTTATCTGTTTCAATGATGGCTAAGTAGCTGGCGACATATAGTGTAAGCTGTACAAGAAAAGGTTACTTTTAATCCTTTTCTGTGAACTAATGAAATATGGTTATACGACTACAATAATTCGAAGGCCGCAACACTTTTTTTGTAGCCTACGGGTTATAAAGGTCGGGACAAGAGAAATCATCACTGCATACATGCCACACAATACTGAATTCCAAAAACAATGTAATCCCCTCATAGAAATGTTAGAATAAACTGTTAGAAGATTTTTTTTTAAAAAAATACCTTTTTTGGGAATAAAAAATCATAAACTAAACATAGAAACTACCTCTCATTGGTGGATGGCAGCATTGAAAACTGGATTTATTTAAAGAGCGGCCCGAAAAAAAAATGTCTTTAGGGTGTGGTACCATACCTTCTGTATTGTGTTCTTTGGTTGTTCAGGCACACTGCATTTCTAATTCAGCACGAAGTCACCACGTTTGTGTAGAGGAAATATTGAATCAGGCACCATGGAGTATGGAAGAACATTTAACTCGAAATCACATAATCAAATTGTTGGAGGCATATACCGCACTAATACACTGCTGCGGCAGCCGCCGGCCGCATCTCCGGCTCCCTGCGCTGGCACGCCGGTCGATCAACCTGCATTGACCGCGCCCCGCATCGGTATGTCAGGCGATGTACGACGAGCAGAGAGAGACAATGACACACCGGGAGACGGAGAGGCAGCTAGGGTTTCATCGAGCACAACAGTCGTGGCAGAGGAGGACGCGAGGGGGAGGGGCACCCGCGTCGGCGTCACATGGCCCCTCTCGCCACGGGATGGCCATGGCACACCATGGCCAGTGACGGCCGCCGGGTCGGCGCGCTGCGGCGTAGGTCGGGGGCGCCGTCGCACCGGCAGCGCCCCGCGCGGCGAGGCAGGGGCGGTCGGGCCCGACCGGCACTGCGACCGCAGGAGGGAAGGAGAGGGGGAGGGGGAGGGAAGAAGGGGACGCGGCGGCGGCGGGCGCGGGACGAGAGGCGTACCAAGCATCAAGATTCGCGCAACTAGAAGTATGAGGCGATGAAACGACAGACGAGTCTACTTTGCACGAAGGGGTAAATAGGACAATGTACCAGCCCCCATCGACCTCCTCCTCGCCGCCTCTGCTCCCCTCGCCGCGGACGCCGCGATCCGCCCCTTTCGAAATATAACCCTAAGCACGCGAATTCTTTGATACGAGGGATTTCTCTCTTTTCCTCTTCTTTTCTAATTCCAACATATCATTTGCACTATTCAGAGTATGGGAAAAGACGTTCCTGCCCCTGCCTAAAAAAAAAGAAGCCTGGGCAGCCGCTCCGGCAGTTCAGCCCCCTATGCATGCTCCCTCTCGGTCCGTACAGGCTGTACGCTCTGTGTACTGGAGTAGGACGCGGACGCCGGCGTCGCGTCTGGTGGCGGTGGCCTGTGCAGGGCAGAGGACGGCGACACACCCTGCAGCAGTGGCGGCGCACGCACTGCTGTGCCTTGGTGGTGCCGCGCTTCGCGGGTGGGGACCTGAGGCGAGCTGCAGCGGCAGGTGCCGGCCGGAAGTGGGCGATGGCCGACGTCGGATGTGGCCGGAACCGGGTGGCGATGGTCGAGCGCTCTTGCTAGAGTCGCGACTCCCGCGTGACGAATGCCTTGGCTTCGGACAGTATGGTCTTTTCTGTCCTTAGGATATTGCAAAGGATTGATTGGAGTTAAGAAAGGAGAGAAAAAGAAAGAAATCCCTCAGATTCAAAGAATTCGCGTGCTCAGGCTTATATTTCGAAAGGCTTACGAATTATCTGGAGAGGCGCACGAACTCAGGGTTAAATATTGAAATTTCTCCCTGCGCATCCGCTTCGGCATCAAACGCTCTCTCCTCTCTCGCATCCACATCCTCTGGAGCTCTCCCCTTCTCTCAATCTCCAAGCGCCGCCACCGCAGCAGCCATGGACGTGAGCGGAGCTGGAGCTGGCGGGAAGGCGAAGAACGGCGCGGGCGGGCGGAAGGACGGCGGTCCGAGGAAGAACTCGGTGACGCGGTCCGTCAAGGCCGGGCTGCAGTTCCCCGTCGGCCGCATCAGGCGGTACCTGAAGAAGGGCCGGTACGCGCAGCGCGTGGGCACGGGCGCCCCCGTCTACCTCGCCGCCGTCCTCGAGTACCTGGCCGCCGTCCTCGAATACACTTACGGGCAAAGGTAAGGGCGCCTCCAGGCTTCACCAATACCAAACCAAGAAGTTTGACAGGCCTCACATCTAGGATCAGCGTATCTTGGAACATCTGATTATGGATCCATAAACAAGAATGGCTGTGTAACTGAAGCTGAAAATCACTTTCTGGAGTCTCCAATGTCTAGTAAAACCCAGAATCCCAGAGCAGAAACTAATGTTGTAAACTGTGTAATGTAAGATGTTCTTAGACCAGTTAACTAATAGGAAATGTATTCTGGTACTGAAGGGATTGGTCATTGTACAAGCCTGCAAGAGTTGCTGATTGGTTTCAGCAGTGGTGCATTCCGCCTAGTGAGTGGTGAAGATTCACATTTAGCTGAAGGTAATTCATGTGGTGAAGGAATTATTTATGGAACACGACGAAATGATGTATGCTCTAGTGTAAACTGTGTGGATGTACCGCCAGGTATTTTGTTGTAGCATGAGTGTATAGAGATCAAGGAGGACAATGCTCACCTAGAATCAAGTGATGCAACTACATATGGAGAAAATGACACTGACAATGAGGAAATACCCAATCAGAAATGATCAGCCAGAGCAACCTGTAGATTTCTTTGCAAATGAGCCAGATTTGGGGAGTGTTGACTGGGACAGATTCTATTCTACTGGTGAGCTCATTAACAAAAAAGATTCTATTGAGCCGCAAGATGTACAAGATGGTTATCTGGATACGACACCACCGCAAACCAAAGAGGGATGGAAAAAAAAGGTTATTACCCATACTTGTTTCTATTTTTTAAAAAAGTAATTGTTTGTTATTAATGGAGCATGATCATGAAATTCCTTGTTTGGTTTTTAGGAGAAGAGATAAAATTGGAGCTAACAGAAAGCTTTCCAGAATGCCAAGGGGAATGGGACCAGTAGAGAGGGCAATGAGGCACTACTGTGAAAATAAGGAAGGGAACATATGACAAGAGGGAGAAATGGGCTAAGTTCTACAATAGGGGGATTTTTTGTGCAAGAATGACTAGTACACAAAGATCAGAGAGTGCCAACCATATGCTAAAGACTGGTGCCGCGAAATAGTTCTATGAACAGATTTGTTTCAAACCTAAACAAGCTACTGTATCAGCGGTATGCTGAAGAAGAAAGATCTGAGCATGACACAGAGTAGGTAATCTCGTGCGATTCTAATGATAGATACACAGTTTATTAAATTTGTCGGTGTTATATGCATACTAATGTTACTTTTCATTGTCATTGTTTTTAGGATGTGAGGGTCAATAAGAGACTATGGGCTGTGGAGAAACACGCAATGCAGATATATACTAGGAAGGTATATGAAATGTTCAGTGATGAAATGGACAAGACACACAACTATGGTGTTCCCCTGACTACCGACAACAAACTTTTCATCGTGAGGCACGCAAATGCTGAATATGTGCAGCGTTATATAAGACCATAATTTACACTGACTTCCATCAACAAAGTGTTGCTTATCAGTTTCTATATTTCTGAACACTGATCTGATTTTTTTTATATTACCAGTATAGAGCAACTGGTAGAGGTTTTGTGGTACGGCATATCAAGTTTGCTGAGAACTACCGTATTTATTCTCGAAGCCATTTTGTGAAAGGGTCTGTTATCATGTGATGCTATTTTCAAAATTGCTTGTGGAAATTTTCTAGTACAATACCATTTGTGTTGATTGTGCTTGGTTTTTGTAGGATGGAGGTGGCACTTTTGTTGGTTATCTTCCTAGCGTACTGGAAACCATACTAAGCCTGAGATTTTTCATCTTCCAATACGGAGTTGTTTACCACATGAATGCCAGCGGAGGAAGTACAGCTTTATTGGTATGTTAGTGTTTCAGTTCACATTTGCTTGTAGTGCTCTATAGTCAAAATAATAGATGTAAATTAATCCTTGGCACTGCAGGTGTATTGGATTTCTTGGGCTGTGCTTGGTGGCCTTTTTATACTCCTCTTGGTAATATATTTCTTTGTTGTTACATTTGGCATCTGCTGAGCAGGGCACTCATTATGTTAATTTGTATTACTGTGCAGGTCTTTGGTTTCAACCCCAAGGCCATGGTACATTTCCAATTGTTCTTGCGCCTGGTCAAAAGTATAGCGTTATTGATGGTTTTGGCTGGTCTAGTCCTGGCAATTTCATTTACGAAACTCAGTGTCAAAGATGTTTTTGCTTCCATTCTAGCATTTGTGCCAACTGGGTTGGGAATCATTTCGGTGAGCTTCTAATGCCAAGTTTTTGTTTACCATATGTTGATTTGCCTTTTCTTTTGGTTCATTCTGCAAACACTTACATTCGTATATATTTCTGTTCACTGCATTAGCTTTCCTCTTGACCAGTCAGTTCTCATCGTTTTCATTTCTCTTTTGTACTTGACATTCTAGATGTTGGCTAAAATTTTACTGTTCTTTTTTTTTTGTTTCACAGATTGCCATGGCATGGAAACATGTCGTGAAGAACTTGGGTTTGTGGAAAACTGTCCGTGCCCTAGCTCGCCTCTATGACGCTGGCATGGGGATGATCATTTTAATACCCATAGCCATTTGCTTGTGGTTTCCATTCATATCCACTTTCCAGACGGGACTTCTGTTCAACCAGGCGTTCAGCAGAGGTTTGGAGATATCTCTCATCCAAATGCTGGGATGTGATGGTGGAAGCTCCGGTTTTGCTTCATCAATCTGACTGTGGACCTTTCTTACTTTAAATAATCCTCAGTTCTCAGTTAACAGTAGCGAATGTACATATCTGATATCTCCATGTTCACCGGCACTTGTTTGCCGTGGGTATTAAAATGTGAACGGCAATATTTCTAGAGTTAGCTTGTATTTGTATTGGTGAACTTTGTATGCCACTCCTTATTTTTTGCATTCATATATGCGCTGATTGCATGAACTGACTTATTATCTCTGTCCATCCCGCTAATGTGACATGTAGGAGTTTGACATGAACACTTTGTTTAGCCCTTTTCTCTCATTCTTGTGTATTGAACGTTATTGTTTATGATTTATTACTAGCCAATGTATCCTTGCGTTGCACTTGCACGTACAGTTTGACCTGTGTGCTTTAGGATGACTCTGGATGTACTTTAGGATGCAGGAAACTTCTCTGAAGAAGGGCCGTGTAATGAGAACATGAAGACTTTATATAGATACCATTTTCTTACCACCAACCAATCACTTATGCTGAAAACCGAACCATGGAATTCAGAAGCATTTTATTTCTTTCAGTTCACATACTGAGCTTGTTTTTATTTACATCTTTCCACATACTGAGCCGTTTGCAAAGGAAGTAATTTGAAGACGAAAATACATACGACACCCTACAACAACACTACTCGCTAACACTCTCCCTTCCAGCCAAGCGAGAGGTGCAACATGGAGACAGTTCAGATGCATTCTCGATGTGTCCCAATGCTTCTCGCTTCTCTTCATTTTCTCAGTCTGACATCCCTGGCATTCATCAATCTCCCTTGTTTCAGACTTGAATGCTCCTTTGGCATTCATCAATCTCGCTGCCCGGGTTCTCTTCTCCTGTTGATAGGTCGCTTCCATACTACACGTCTCGCTCGCTGATTGAAATTCAAGAAATTATTATAGATGGAATAATAAGAACAAGAAACACGAAGTACTATATATGTAACTAGCGAACATGCACGTCTGTCACATCTCTATTTATCTTGTTTGGTTTGACTAATGCATATAATCAGGATAAAGGTTATAACAAGCGAAACTGAAGAGGTTACCTGAGCTGAGAACTCCTTCGACTGCACCAGGAAGTCTCTAATATGGTTTTTGAAACTTGGAAGGTCATGTTTTGAACTAAGAAGGTCATCTACAAACTTGGTCACCTGTCCAAGGAATCTCGTTAGGTTTTTGGCGACTCATGGCACAACCCAAGCAGTGTGGCTGCAATCGTACCTCGGTTACTGTCATGTTAGGGAATGATGTTCCTAAGAGTTTTATGGTGTAATCTCGAACAAACATAGCATTATCTGTATATTGATATGGTACTGAAGAAGCATCCCATAAAGGCTCCGTTAGCCCATCAACCTACATATTAGCAAATCCAATAATTAGATGAGCAAATAAAATGATTGATCACAGGGAGGATGAGGATAAGCATACCACACAAAATAAGTGTTGTAGCACCAAAACATGAAGCTTGAAACCAGGTTTGTGGAATGTGTCTGTGAGAACTGCAAAAATCTCTTGCTCAATTGTTAAAAAGTAGGTTTTGTAGAATTAATTTTGGAATCCTGAAGCCTGCAAACAGATGACATGGGACAGTTAGCTTCCATAGGCTATAAGATGACAGGACAGTATTGGATGGAACATGCTTTTCCACCTGAATTTTTTTCAAAATTTCCAACAATAGACTAAGGCCAGTCTCTGCAATATTTCTCTCTGTATGTCTGCCCAATTAATTGAATCGATCACAAGCTTCAATTGCTGAAACAGAAAGTTAAATGAAAACCATAAATAACATAAAAGTTTGAAGTTGACAATACTACCTCAAAATAAAAAAGAGTTACTACTAACCGGACTTGAAAGCTGGATTAATGCTTGGGAGCAATGGGTACCAATTGCGCGAAGCAATGAAAAAAAATTGAGTCGGTGCTCAGGATAATCTTCAAAGTTCTTAGTAATCATCTGGTAAGAGAGAGCATAAACAAATAAATGCTATGTGAAGATGTACTTGGAAACAAAATCAGTAACAAAAGCAACTTAGTAATAGTATTCCTACCTCAAGAGTGCACTGGAAAACAGCCTCAAATATACGAGGCACATCCTCAAGCATTTCCCCTTTGTACCTGCAGGGAAAATTTTAAATCTTAGAATTAATGCAAAGATACAATTAATGAGAAATGGCCAAGAATAGAAATACATGTATTATAGTGTTATGGTCGGGCAGACCTACCACAGGAAGCGTCGCCACGGTGGCTAGAGCACCGTGCGCCTAGGAGGAGTTTTAGGCCCATAAGTCTGGTTTGTTAGCATATGAGAGTTTATAGGAGATTCGGTTAATTAGAGTCCATCTAGGATAATTGGTTAATTAGAGTCCATCTAGGATAATTGGTTATTGAGTTGTAAACAGTCGGTCTATAAAGACCAAGCTTTGGGAATAAGAAAGGATCAGCCTGGGATTGAGATTTAATCTCCCTAAGGGCCCCCGGGCGTACCTTCTCTCTGCCGAGCAGCACGGCGCCCGCACGCCACCGTTCTGTTCGTCCTCGGCTCGCCTCTTCCCCGCCGTACTTCCTTCGCAGTAAAGCGAGCCGTACCAACCTGGTATCAGAGATGTCCTCTGGTCCTGGAACTCCGGTGGTCACCGCTCCCTTGGCCTCCTCCGCTCCGTCCGCCTCCAATCCAGCGCCGACGGCCACCAGTCCTGCGCCGGCGGCCACCTCAACCACCACCGCCCTTGTGCCGTCCACACCACCAAGCTTCCACCTCACCCACCCTCGCCCACCTCCACAGATGCAATCGCCGCTGCCCTCTACTCCATCCAGCAGCAGATGCACTTCCAATTCACCGCCATCAATGCGCGCCTCGCGTCCCTGGAGGGTCAATCCTCCTTGCCACCGCCCATGTCGCTGCCGTTCGGCATCCCTAGCTACGGCGGCCTTCCACAGCTGATGGCCCCAACGGCCAGCGACGCCCCCATCGCCAGCGCCACAGACGCGATCGTGTCGACGCAGCCTGCACCGCAGCCGCCCCTATTCCCGTCTGTGCCGCCACCCACATCCGCCATAAAACCACGCCCAATTCCCATCACGCAAATCAGCTTTCCCCACTCCCCTTCCCCAATCCCATCGTTTTCCGCCATCATGCAAGCCCCCAATTCCACCTATCCCAGAACCAGTCACCCACCACCCCCACCGCAGCCGGACAGCCACACCGCGCCGCGATTCCAGAAGCTCACGTTCCCGACCTATGACGGCGAGGGGGAACCACTGGAGTGGCTGAATAAATGCGACCAGTTCTTCCACGCGCAACGCACTCCGGAGGACCAGCGTGTCTGGTATGCATCCTATCACTTGACTGGGACAGCACGACAGTGGTACGTCATCCACGAACGTGATGCCGGCGAGCCGTCATGGGCGGAGTTCATGACCCTCTGCCATCAGCGGTTTGGACCGCCCATCAGCACCAATCACCTTGCCGATTTGGCGCGCCTGCCGTTCACCTCGACGGTCGAGGCATACCTGAAGGCGTTCCAGGCTCGCCTCGCGCACGCCGGCTCCCTGGCGCCCCTGCAACAGGCACAGCTCTTCATGGGAGGGCTGCCCGAAGCCCTCTGCGTCGACGTGGAGCTCCACGACCCTACGGACCTACACCGCGCTGTACGGCTGGCCCAAGCATACGAGCGTCGGCACGCCACCACGACGTTGGCGCTGCCCGCACCACCCTCGCGGCCACCGCGTAGAGCACTCCCAGCACCACCGGGGGGCGCGCCCGCGCCACAGGAAGCCCCGGCAACAGCTACCTCAACGCCGCGCATCCTCAAGAAGCTCACTCCGGATGAGATGGCGACTCGCCGCCAGCAGGGGCTATGTTATAATTGCGACGAACCATATGTTCGCGGCCACAAGTGCGCACGACTCTTTTTCCTGGAGGTGGCTGACTCCACGGTGGACGAGCCGGACGACGCCGACAATACTACTGCCAACGCCGCGGCCACGCTCGCGACATATGACCAGGACGCCCCGTTGATCTCCCTATCAGCAATCACGGGGGTCCGCACGGAAGACACGATGCAACTTCGCGTCCACCTTGGGGCGCACGAGTTCACAACACTGCTCGACAGTGGCTCCACCCACAACTTCGTCAGTACCGCAGCAGCGCGCCGCGCGGGTCTCCACACCGTGGACACAGCGGGCGCCCATGTCGTCGTGGCGAACGGCGATCGCGTGCTAGGGCCTCACCCGCGACATCGACCTTCGGATCGGCACGGAACGGTTCACGGTGGACGGCTTCTCCATCCCGCTGGAGTGCTACGACGTGGTCTTGGGGGTTGCCTGGTTGCGCACCCTGGGCCCCGTCCTCTGGGACTTTGCAGCACTCAGCATGGCGTTCACACGACACGGCCGCCGGGTCGTGTGGCAGGGCATCGAGGCCGGACGCGCCGAACCCCCTCTGACGGGCCAGCTGCATACAGGCAGCATCTACGGCGACAAAGGCAGCGAGGCGGCGCTGCTGGACCGCCTGCTGGACACCTACGCGGACGTCTTCGCTACTCCGACCGGTCTACCGCCAGCCCGCCCATGTGATCACCGCATCCACTTGAAGCCGGCCATTGATCCGATAGCTGTCCGGCCTTACCGTTACCCTCAATTGCAAAAAGATGAACTCGAGAAGCAGTGTGACGACATGCTGCAGCAGGGGATCATTCGCCCCAGCACATCGCCGTTCTCAGCACCCGTCCTCCTCGTCAAGAAGCAGGACAACACATGGCGGTTCTGTGTGGACTACCGGGCTCTCAATGCGGCCACCGTGAAGGACAAGTTCCCCATCCCGGTGGTCGAGGAGCTTCTCGACGAGCTCCACGGCGCGTCTCTATTCACCAAACTGGACCTGCGGTCGGGATATCATCAAGTGCGGGTCCACCCGGAGGACGTGGCCAAGACGGCGTTCCGCACCCACCATGGCCACTTCGAGTTCTTGGTCATGCCGTTCGGCCTCTCCAACGCACCGTCGACCTTTCAGGCACTAATGAACTTTGTGCTTAAGCCTTTCCTCCGCAGGGGCGTCTTGGTGTTCTTCGACGACATCCTCATCTACAGCGACTCGTGGACTGGGCACCTGCAACTGCTCCGGGCGGTCCTCAGCATCCTTCGCGAGCACAACCTCCACATCAAGCGCTCCAAGTGCTCCTTCGCCGCGACCGCCGTCCAGTACTTGGGCCATGTCATCACGGCGGCCGGCGTGGCCATGGATGACTCCCAGGTGTCCGCCGTGCAGTCCTGGCCGCAACCTCGGTCGGTGCGGGGGCTACGCGGTTTCCTCGGCCTCGCGGGGTACTACCGCCGCTTCATCAACAACTACGGCTCCATCGCGGCACCGCTAACACAACTGCTTCGCAAGGAGGCCTTTGCCTGGACAGAGGCCGCCGCGACGGCGTTCGCAGCTCTCAAGACGGCGCTGTCCGCAGCGCCCGTACTGCACCTGCCCGACTTCGCCGCAGAGTTCGTCGTCGATTGTGACGCGTCAGGCTCCGGATTCGGGGCAGTCCTACACCAGGGAGCCGGCCCCATCGCGTTCTTCAGCCGACCGTTCGCCGCCCGACACCTCAAGGTCGCAGCGTACGAGCGCGAGTTGATCGGCCTCGCCCAAGCTGTCCGACATTGGCGCCCATATCTTTGGGGTCGCGCCTTTGTGGTGCGGACAGACCACTACGCCTTGAAGTTCATGCTTGATCAACGGCTGTCCACCATCCCGCAGCACCACTGGGTCAGCAAGTTGATGGGCTTCGACTTCCGGGTGGAGTATCGCCAGGGCCGCCTCAACGTCGTCGCCGACGCACTCTCGCGGCGCGACGGCGACACCCCACTACTGGCCCCGCTAGCGCTGACGGACCCGCAGGCCCTGCAGGTAGCCCGGCCGACCTTCCAGCTCTTCGACGAACTACGCCAGGAGATCAACGCTTCGCCTGAGCTGTGTGCGCGCCGCGACGCGGTGGCTGCAGGCAACCCGGAGGCGCTCGCGGCCGAGGACCAGGGCGCCGAGTGGCGTGTCCACGACGGCCTGCTGCTCCGCGACGGGCGCGTCTTCATTCCCGCATCATCGCCCGTCCTGGACGACGTCCTACAGCTGGCCCACACGGGTGGCCACGAAGGCATCTAGAAAACTCTGCAGCGGCTGCGCTCGGAGTTCTACGTCGCCCATGATCGGCAGGTCGTCCGGGATTTCGTCCGCTCGTGCGCGACATGCCAGCGCAACAAGACGGAGACACTTCACCCGGCCGGACTTCTCCAGCCCCTGCCGGTACCGTCCCGCATTTGGGCGGACATCTCCATGGACTTCGTGGAAGCACTCCCTAAGGTACACGGCAAATCCGTCCTCCTCACTGTGGTTGACAGGTTCTCCAAGTTCGCCCACTTCATCCCGTTGGGCCACCCGTACACGGCGTCGTCTGTGGCTCAAGCCTTCTTCGCGGAGGTGGTCCGCCTGCATGGCTTCCCGGAGTCTATCGTCAGTGATAGGGACCCAGTGTTCACGGGCCACGTCTGGCGCGACCTCTTTCGCCACGCCGGTGTGAAGTTGCGAATGAGCACCGCGTTCCATCCGCAAACGGACGGACAATCGGAGGCGGTCAACAAGACCATCGCCATGTATCTTCGGTGTCTCACTGGCGATCGTCCACGCGACTGGCTGGAGTGGCTGCCGTGGGCCGAGTACTGCTACAACACGTCCTACCACTCGGCCCTACGTACGTCGCCCTTCACGGTGGTCTACGGGCGGGAACCCCCGGAGTTACTGCCGCACGCGCCGGGACGGGCGCGTACAGAGGCCGTCGACACCCTGCTCGCTGACAGGGACGAATTCCTGGCTGAGGTGCGCGCACGCCTTCTTCAAGCTCAGGAGTATGCTCGCCGCCACTACGACGCCAAGCATCGGGCACTGTCCTTCGCGGTGGGCGATTGGGTGTGGCTTCGTCTTCTCCACCGGCCAGCCCAATCCCTGGAACCACTCAGCCGCAGCAAGCTGGGACCCAAGTACGCTGGGCCGTACAAGGTCCTCGAGCGCATCGGAGAGGTGGCCTATCGTCTACAGCTGCCGGAGGGGGCTCGCATACACGACGTGTTCCACGTGGGGGTTCTCAAGCCCCTACGCGGGCCACCGCCGGCATCTACAACAGCTCCGCCGACGCTGCCTCCTCTTCGCCACGGTCGTCCCCTACTTCAGCCTGAACGCGTGCTGCGCGCCAGCCTGCGCCGTGGCGTGTGGCATGTGCTGGTGCAATGGGCCGATACTCCCCCGGCGGACGCCACCTGGGAGCAAGCTGACGAGTTCCGCGAGGCATACCCTTCATTTCAGCTCGAGGACGAGCTGTTCTCCGAGGGAGGGGGAGATGTTATGGTCGGGCAGACCTACCACAGGAAGCGTCGCCACGGTGGCTAGAGCACCGTGCGCCTAGGAGGAGTTTTAGGCCCATAAGTCTGGTTTGTTAGCATATGAGAGTTTATAGGAGATTCGGTTAATTAGAGTCCATCTAGGATAATTGGTTAATTAGAGTCCATCTAGGATAATTGGTTATTGAGTTGTAAACAGTCGGTCTATAAAGACCAAACTTTGGGAATAAGAAAGGATCAGCCTGGGATTGAGATTTAATCTCCCTAAGGGCCCCCGGGCGTACCTTCTCTCTGCCGAGCAGCACGGCGCCCGCACGCCGCCGTTCTGTTCGTCCTCGGCTCGCCTCTTCCCCGCCGTACTTCCTTCGCAGTAAAGCGAGCCGTACCATATAGATTGTGGCTCTAGACATCCAACATGACCTTTTTTTTAAGAGGAATCAATTCTAATAGTCAGGTACAAATTTGACTTGTGACAATGACACAATGAACAAAAAGCAGGCATACTTGTTAATGATTGTTGCAAACAACAACAGAACTTCAGACTCCCTCGCATCAGGTACATTTCTAGCATAATCACCAAGGATGGGATCCATCATTGGTGGAACGAACTGCTTTCCTATATGTGGTAAATCTTCTGCCTTGTCCACAAAAGTCTCGATCAACTTTAGGGTTTCCCTCTTGACAGATCTGTCACAAATACAAATTAACTTGATCAATGAGATATTTGAATCATGTTTTCATTTCAGGGACACTATGTAAAAAACAAAGTAGTGACAGCAAAGAGGTTATTTCTAATACTGATGCATTGAAAAAATGGGTTACTAATTCACATATCTCTGACTTCCTTATGCCACTAGGCAAGGTAACCAATGTAATCACAACAGACCTTTCTACAGGTACCCCCACACCCACAGCAGAGATCACCTCAAAGGAAATAATTTTTTTAAAGTACAAAAATCAATAGTTCATACCTCAAGAGTTTTACAAATGATGTCCTTGAGGTAAAGGGTCCTCCTTCAGCAATCGTGCTTGATACAAGCTCACTGTACATTCTGATATGAAGAAAATGCATAGCAGAAAAGAGAGGGGCCATTAGCTAGTGAACCATTAGCTATGCAGAAATAAGGAGACGAAGGCAGTGCTATCACAACAAAAGGGGGAGGCACAGCGAGCAAGATGAATGGGGAACTATGATCTTTCAGCAAACTAAGCCTAGCAGAATATAATCAATAAAGGTAGCCATCCAGCACCATAACTATCAAGGCCTTGCCCAGAGCAGAGTAGTCACGTCAGTACACAATGTGATTTTAGCGACATAAGTGTTCTAGGTAAAGGGTACATACAGGTGCTCTTCAGCATCTAACCTTAGCATATGCAAGCTAAAACACTAATAACAATGATGCAGCACACATACCTGTAGACTGTTAGCATATCCAAGAAAATTAGCGAAATCTGTGGGAAGAAGTGTGGCCCAAGGGAGCTTGCAGCACTTGTGTTTGTCTGCAAGCACATATAACAGTGTAATGTCAGCTGCAAGATCCCTCGTCGACCTTTGTTTGGAAGAACGCTGCACCTCCCAGAGTCCAGCTTTTCTTCTGGCTACTGATCAAAGGCAGAATCCAGTGTCCGGAAAACCTACACAGGAAACATATAGTGGATTCCCCAAGATGCTTGCTGTGTCACACACAACAAGAATCACCTGACCATATCATCTTCCAGTGTCCGTTGGCAGCTCAGTTCTGGGGAAGCTTGGGTCTGTCATCCCCGGAAAACCTCCAGTGCAAACATTGGTACAATATCCAGCAAATCAGCGGCATCCCAAACATGCAATACAACACCTTCATCATACTCTGTTGCTGGCAGCTCTGGAAACGAAGGAACGCCTTCGTATTCAGAGCAGAACTGATCCACCCCCGTCGCCTACTCCAGCTCTGCAAGGAAGAAGCAACCCTCTGGCGGCACCGAGTGCCCAAGAAAAGTAAACGGGTAGTTGAGGCGTGGATCCAACGCTTCGATATGGCGATGCTTTTGTCTCCCCATGTAAATTAGTGTTCATGCAATTTTCTGCTTCTAAACCCCTGTATGATCTAAACTGCCATCCACGGTTCACCCTGTAAGGATGGAAAATTAAGGTTTATAATACACCAGGTGGGGACCCCCCCCCCCCCCCCCCCCCCTAGAAAATTCCAAAAAAAGAAGTTAAAAAAAATTACTAGCAAAACAACTTTCAGTAACCAATTGCAATACTCAGGAAACTAGAAGATTTGGAGAGAGTATCTTGAAGCTAAGAAAATTTCATTACCAAGAAGCCTAAGCCAAGTTGCCAACCACTGACCCAAAAGGTGCTTCATGAAAACACAAATCAATACAGGTGTGCCACAGTAAGATTCATGCGACTATTAAGCTAAATCACCAAATAGAAAAATACCACAGCTACTTTACAAGCCACAGAACAGAGACGAAACCTACAGCAACAACTTATGTGTATCTGACAAAACCAAATACACAGTACCGAAATCGGCCGTCAGAGCACCGAACACGCAGCTCCGCGTGGGTTATAGGTGGCGTAGGGGGTGGGCGTGGGAGATGGATTGCGCTTACCAATTCGTGGCCTTCTCGCATTTGCCGAGTGAGGCATAGGGAGGAGAGCATGAGTCAAGCACTCAAGCAGCTGGGAGAAGCTCCGCACCGTGGGCTGGCGCGCCTGCACTGCCAACGTCAGCTTCCGCCGCTGAGGGCTGCACTCCATGCACACACCATCAACTGTTTCAAGAACTGTGTTCAGCACCACAACGGCATGTCCACCTTTGCCTGCACAAGAGAATAGACAAAGAAAAGGATAGTTCAACACACAGATAATTCTGTGAACAGAAAATATAATACTCAAAACCTATATGTGACCCCCTCTATTACAATATGGCATATATTGTCAAACCACGCAACATTACAAAGTATAGCTAAGCAAGACAAGATTGTAAGATTGTAGCCTTGCTCACATACAGGTCAATCAACAAAATAACCATGTCCTTTGTGTAGTTAAAGAGGTGATGTTTTTCAACCTGTGGTGAATAAAATGAATATTGACAGTGAAGATAAAGCATGGCACGTTAAGCAGCAGCATCCAGATCAAAATCTGACTGCTTCAATGGAAAAATAAAATTGGGATGCGCAACACTCATGTTGCTTTCCCCTTGATCAAGCAATCCATGAAAAATAATGGCACGATTTGCAGGTTTACTTTGTCTGCTTTCTCCTTCAACTCCTAGCTTCTCTATCATATATTTTACAGAGTCGGGTCCATTAAACAAAATGCTATGAAACATCAATAACTATTGTTTCGTCTAAGAAAATGAATAATTTGCTAGATAATGCATCTCTAAATTCTCATGCGAGACTGAATGGGTAAGAAACATACTTCCATCACCCTTTCGTTGTAGAGCACACAATCACAACAGGATAAACCTTTCCTCATTCAATCTGCCAATACAAGACACAGCCCTGTGAGTGCAGAAAAAAGTTGTCATTAACTTGCCGTTGGAATAAAGTAGCATGGTGTAAACTGCATTTCACATAATTCAGAAATTTCAAACTTGTACAATCGATTTCAACCATATGTGGAATCCATAAAAACTATATGAAAAACATAGTAGACCACATCTGTACAGTATGACATGAATATTTATTTGGGCAGAGAAGTGTAATATTCAGATATGTGTATAAAACATGATCAATTTCTATTTCTTTGCTGCCTTCGTTTATTAGTTTTGCACAGATACATTCATAAAAACATGGGAATCAATCCGTTAGTGGAATAAAATTGAAATTGCAAAGATCCGGGAGGGAATGAGCCTCACATTCGGTGTTGCTCGTGCAGGGCTTACGGTCGTCCGGAAGGGATGCTTCCTTCGGTGCTTCTTTGTCCAGGCGGCGGGCACGGGCGGCCGGGGAGACGAGGGTGGCGTGCGGGGCCGGGAGAGCCAGGATGCGGCCGGGGCGGGCGGGCGCAGGGGAGGACGGGTGGCGCGCGGGCGGCCGGGGAAGGAGCTGAGCTGAGGGCGCGCGCGAAGAAGTGAGGGTAGCGATTAAGCCTGCTGGGTCCGGGAAACCTCATTTTTTTTTTGAGCATTTTCTCGCTATGTCATTATGAAAGTTGGTCAATTTCTCTGTACCCCTGAAAGATTGATTCACACCTCTATATCATTATGAAAGTTGATCAATTTCTCTATGCCCCTGAAAGATTAATTCGCACCTCTTTGCCAGCGTGTTTTTCATTTTTCCCTCTAAACCATTTCATCTCTTTTCTGTTAGCAACCCTGACATGTGGGATCAGCTCTGTAACATGTCATTTTTGTCCTCACTCTCACTGACACGAGGACTGTGTTGACTTAGCTCTCTCACTCCATCTGCTACCCAGGTCCTCCTTCCAGCACTTGCGCGCACGGAGCACACGGCAGCGGCATTTCCACAAGCACTTGCGCACGCCGTCACGTAACGTACTCCGTGTGCGCAGCTCCTCCTCCGCAGGCTCCGCCGCCGACAGCAAGGAAGGATGTGAGAGCTCCGTCGCCGGTAGCGAGTAAGGATGCGAGCGCGACCTCGGGCACGCCGGCACCGCCACGCCGCCGGACACGACCGCGACGCCGTGGGCGCGAGCTCGGCTGCGCGGGCTCCACCACGCCGCCGGACGCGAGCGCGATCTCCACTGCGCGGGCGGGCACGAGCTCAGCCGCGCCGGCGCCGCCATGCCGCCGGACGCGACCGCTAGCTCGGCCGCGCGGGCTCCGCCACGCCGCGGGACGTGACCGCGCGGGCGGGCCGCGAGCTCGGCCGCGCCGGCAACGCCACGCAGTCGGACGCGAGCGCGAGTTGCACTGCGCGAGGGGCGCATGCTCGACCACGACGCCGGACACGAGCGCGACACGGCGCGAATGGCCTGTAGACTGTAGTGGCGCGGCGCGGTGCTAGAGGCCTGCGGTGGCTCGGCATGGGAGGTGTCACCGTGGGACTGAAACGCTTGCCCCACGCCACTGCGCCGCGGAGCTGCGTGCATGCGTGCCGCTCCTCGCCTCGGCAGTCGGCACTCCTGCGATGGAGGCTACCAGATGGGGAGGCTAAAGGGGGAGAGCGGCGCGACAAGCGGCCTGCGCGGAGTGCCACGCGACGAGCTTGGCGAGCGTGCGCAGAGAGCAGCAGATGCGTGTCGTGGAGAGCGCGTGCGTGGCGAAGAACGCATTGGTAGGAACCGTAGCGAGCAGTGGATGTTTCCCTTAACACCGGGCCCCTTCCATGCGCTGCCGCTACGTACGGCTGCTGGCACAGCGAACGCCACCGTCGACCTCGGCTCGGATTCGGCGGCGACCCTTGAGGCCCTGACCACCAGTAACCACTGGGCTCAGCGCGTGGCGTGCACCTGCTTGCCTCTGCGAGCAGCCGCGACGTGCGACGCATGCCAGCCCTGCGGGAGCGCAGCGCGGCGTCGTGCGAGGCCGGCGAGGCAAGCCCCGCGGGAAGACAGGGACAGGCCTTGCCTTGCACGGTTGCACCCGTGGAAACTAATATTCTATTCTCGATTCGGATGGAAGCGTTGTGAGTTCTTGGATCTTTAAGGGACGACAGATGCATGTGGGAAAGTTACAACGTGACTTTCTTCAGCAAAGTTACTAAATGCGCGTCCGAAAATTTACATTGAGAGTGGCACGAAGGGACAAACCAAAATCACTTTGTCTATTCAGATTAAGGGCAGTGATGTCTTTTTGCACAGCCGCTTGACACCGTTAGGAGCAATTTTAGACGGAATGGTTCAGAGGGAAAAGAAGAAAAACACGCTGACACAGAGGTACGAATCAATCTTTCAGAGACATAGAGGAATTGATCAACTTTCATAATGGCATAGCGGAAAAGACTCCATTTTTTCAGGTCTCATAATTCGAATATTAGTTCTGAAAAAACATTACCTGAAATTTTGGGTATCCAATAATTCGGGTTCAAGTTCAGTTATTACCCGATTCTCTAAATTTACATAAATCAGCAAATTAGACAAAAATTAAGTAGTAATTTATATATAATTTTAGTAGCTATTGTATATAATTTGAACAACAATTTACAGAGAATAATATATTACAATCATTTGTTCAAAGAAAGAGAATTATATTTTAATAAAATGGTGAATTCAAGTATTCAACTAACAACATATGATAAATATGAAGACATAGACAAAACTTTGGATAGTTCGGGTAGTTTGCGTACCGGGAGATATTACCTGAATTACCTAAACTAATTTCGGGTAATCAAAATCACTATCCGAATTTAGAATTAGGTACCTCGGGTTCGGATAATTCGGGTCCAGAGTTCGGGTAATTCGGGTCCGGGTAATGGGTATCGGGTATTTTGCCTAGGCTTAGGAGCGAAAAATTTGAGGCTTTTACCAGCGTGCAGTTAAAAAGATGGACACCGAAAAAGTAAAAACTTAGAAAAAAAATCTACTTAAACCCCTTAATTTATCTATTTCACACCCTCACTTAGAAATAAGATATTTCACTCCTTAAAATATTGAAAATCATCTAAATAAACCCTTGAGATGGTTTTAAAAAGTGTTTTTTCTTAAGAAATGGTATATTAAAAATTTTATATAACCTCCTACATACGAAGGGTTGATTGCATGACCCCAAACTATAAAATATATGCTTGCACACAAGCCCATCAATTGTCTCCCTCTCTAAATTTGTTTCCAGGCTTGTGCTACCATCCAAGATTAGCACCACCTTGTTTCTTTTTTAATAAAGGATAAATAGTCTATCTGGCTTCATTCACCTAAAAATGGATGAAATCAAGCCAACTTTATAGTTTTTTCAACCGTGACATATGACAGATGCCATAGACTTAGACGATAGAGGTCGTAACCAAACCGAAAAGACATCAAGCAACTTTAACAGTTCCACACACAACGATCAATGTAAACCAATTCTAATAGCAAACGGCCATCCAAAAGATGAAAACAACTGAAGACATGACGTTTCGAGAACATGCGTCAACTAACTCTTGCTAGCGGCCCTTATGGCGCTGTAACAGGGTCCATTGGCGGAGCCAGTAAGTCCCTCTGAATAGTACCTGCAAAAAAGATTTAGGTCTACCTTTATCAAAAAATAGTTTCATTTCTTGATATCCACAGTGACCAACATAATGGCGCGGCTGCAACCAAAAGGTTCAAATTATGTTTAGTCCCCCTGACCAATGGTCAAAAAGTTCATTAACATCAGTGGGTTGAGCAATGCTTAGAACCATGTATACTGCTGTCCACAAAAATTTAGCGTAAGCGCAATTAAAGAATAAATGTTGAATTGATTCTGGTGTATTACAAAAAGAACAAGCTTTATTACCCCTCCAATTTATTTTTACTAAGTTATCCTTTGTTAAAATGACTTTCTTTTTTAGATACCACATGAAATTTTTTATTTTCATAGGTAGTTTAGCACGTCAAATTTACTGTGAGAGTCGCACTCACAACGCATACATTGATGGATTTGTAAATAAGCCACTCGAGTTTAGAGACCAAACAAAGACATTTCTTCTATATTCAAAACTCTATTCGAGAGAAAAAAAAAGTTATATTGGACAGTGTGCGATATAGTCTTCATAGTATAACTTTAACTTTTTTTTATGAAAGCATTTTTTAAGAGAAATCTATTCATATAGTTTTCATATTTCCAAACTCATCAACTTAAAAACTATTTATAATTTATATTCTTCATGTTTGACTAAGATCTTATCTAAAATGAGTCTTTTCTTTGTACGGAGGGAGTACTATAATAAGAGCATTTTTCAAAAACCCACTTCATGTCACTCAGACACTAATTTCTTTTTATAGTTAAAGCATCTCAGGGTTTTTTTAAAAGAAAATTAGAACGATTTATACCTATGTCACATGTTTTTTTTATCACAAGCCTGGCTCTCATGGTCTTTCATTAATAGACGATAACTCGACAACATCGCGACCTACTATATGGTTTACAAATTCAGGGACGGGGTCGCTCCACACTTGAGCTTCTCCCGGATCCCAACTCAAAGCTAGCTTAGCTATCTCGTGCGCAGACGAGTTGCAAGAACGAGGGACGTAAGATATCTTATTACACCGAAACTGCTCACTAAGGAGTTCCCAAATACTTTGAAACAAAACACCATTAGGGGCCAGATCCATCAGCTCAGACGTAATGGAGTCCTTCAGCTGGCTACAATCTGTTTCCAACTCTATCCTGGATATGCCAACCTGCTCGGCCGCCTCCAATGCAAACACGCAGGCCATCGTTTCAGCAAACAAAGCGTCCCTCACATGATTAACATTTGATGCACCCGCAAGCACTACTTCACCCAGGTGATTACGGATGATGAACCCCGCAGATGTTGTACCATCAACTTCTTTGAAACCTCCATCCATATTAATTTTTAGAATACCCTGGACCGGTGGATTCCATGCCTGTCGGGGAGCTTTCGGTTTGGGTAGCAATGTCACCACTTTCTTCAGTTCATTAAACATAGTGTTTACGGCACAAACCACATTCATATATGAGGGACTTTGCTCTCCGGCATTTGCTTTGTTTCTTGCCGCCCACCATTTATAAAGCAGGATGTAGACGCGCAATCGGATGTCCTTGTTTAGGCCCAACACATTCCGAATGAATTCCTTTGACGATGGGGCAGATAACAGCATGCAGCGAGTTTCTTCTAAGTCCAGTTCTCTCCAGCAGCAACGCACTTGTTTGCATTTCAGAAAGCAATGGCCCCCGTCCTCATCCAGCCACCAGCATACCGGGCAGATGGTGTCCAGAACAATATGGCGCCGTTTGATGTTCATTTTGAAGGCTAGACTGTTATGTGCAATCCGCTAGACAAAGTGCTTGATCTTCGCCGGGCATTCCAATCGCCAGATCTTCTTCCATAATTCATCGTTTGCTTCACCAGCCCCCATTGCCGATGATCCTCCTGGCTGTGATAGCCTCTGTTGCGCTGCAACTCCTTCAGCCGTATGATATGCCGACTTGACTGAAAACCTCCCCTTCGGATCAAAGTGCCATGTAATTGTATCTTCAGAATTTGGTCGAATAGGTATAGACAAAATATTCCTAGCATCTTCTTCCCAGAATATGTCATTGATTAGCAACTGATCCCAGGTGCCCGACACCGGATCGATCAGATCAGCAACACGCGTGAGAATGATGTTTCCTCTCGGGGTTCACGGCCTTCTAGTGACGCCCTCGGGAATCCATGGATCCTCCCATATCCGAATTTGTGAACCATCACCCACACGCCATATAATTCCATTTTCAAGTGCCTTGACACCACGTAGCAGACTGCGCCATGAGTAAGAGATCCCTGAACCTTCCTTGGCCCCAAGCAGATCACCATCTGGCCAATACTTCGCTCTTAACAGCCTTGCACATAGTGACTCCGGGCATTGAATCAATCTCCATGCCTGCCTAGCAAGCATTGCAAGGTTAAATAGGTGCAGATCCCGATATCCTAGCCCACCTTTTTCCTTCCGGCATGCAATCTTCTGCCATGACACCCAGTGAATTCTCTTCTCCTTATCTTGTTGAGCCCACCAATATCGGCAGATCATCCTACTGATATCATCACAGAGACTCTTTGTGAGGTCAAAGCATGACATAGCGAAAGTAGAGATGGCCTGTGCAACCGCTTTGATCAAAATGTCTTTGCCCGCACTAGACAAAAGTTTTTCTTTCCAACCCTGAATACGTTTGCAAACTCTGTCCTTCAAATATGTGAACATTTTTGCCTTTGATCTTCCCATATAGACCGGCAAACCAAGGTACTTCTCACTCTTAGCTTCCTGAGAAATACCCAAAGACAGGAGAAAATTATTTTTCTCAACCTCCCCGCAGTTCTTGCTAAACAACACCGATGACTTCTCCTTGTTAATTGTCTGTCCCAAGCATTCTTCATAAATCTGTAGCACATTCTGCAGTTGATTTGCATTCTCTTGGTTTACTTTCATGAGAAGCAAGGAATCATTTGCAAACAAGAGATGAGTAATACTCGGTGCCCCATTGCATATCGGCACCCCCCATCCAATCTCCCTTCATCCTCAGCAGCATTAAGCAGAGACGAAAAACCCTCGGCGCATATCAAGAACAAGTATGGGGATTGGGCAAGAGCTCGGTCCTCGGGATCCCCAAGAGGTCGAGGGTCGCGGCGTAGATGATGTTGAGGCTGCTTCCCCCATCCATGAGTACCTTCGTGAGGCGGGTATTGAGTACGATCGGATCAACGACGAGCGGGTAGACCCCTGCGTTGGGGACGTGCTCGGGGTGGTCGTCCTGGTCGAAGGTGATCGGCGTGTGTGACCAGTCGAGATATCGAGGGGCCTGGGCTCGAACGGAGAAGACCTCTCGACGCTCCCTTTTGCGTTGGCGCGTGGTGAGTCGAGTCGAGGGCCCCCCATAGATCATGTAGCAGTCGTGAATCTCGGGGAAGCCCCCGTTCTTGTCGTCGTCTCCGTCGTGCGGATCCCCTTTCTTGTCGTCCTTCTTGAAGCCGGGAGGGTTGAAGTGCTTTTTAAGCATGCAACAGTCCTCGAGACTGTGGTTGGCCGGTCCCATATGATAGGGGCAGGGCTCCTTCAGCATCTTGTCGAAGACGCCCCCGTCGAGAGGGGGCCCTCGAGGCTTCTTCTTGTCCACCGCAGCAACAAGATCGTCGGGCTCGACTTCGGGCTCGACGTTACGTCGACCCGGCTGGTTCTTCTTTTTCTTCTTCATGCCGCCGCCGTTGTCGTTGTTGTTCCTTTTGGGCCCATTGTTCTTCTTGGGCCCGTCGTCCGAGCCCCCGGGCTCGTCCGCCTTGCCCTTCCCCTTGTCTGGAGGTATCTGAAAGAACGCGTCAACGGCTTCCTCGCCGGCTGTGTAGTTGGCGATGATGTCCATGAGCTCGTTGGCGGTCTTGGGGGTGTTCTGTCCCAGCTCCCGCACCAACTCCTTGCAGGTCGTTCCGGCGATGAACGTCGTGATGATGTCGTGGTCGGAGATGTGGGTTAGCGCGGTACGCTGCCTCGAAAACCGACGGGTGAAGGCGCGGAGGGTTTCCCCTGGCTTCTGCTTGCAGCCGCGGAGATCCCAGGAGTTCCCTGGCCGCTCGTAGGTGCCTTTGAAGTTTCCCTCGAAGATCCTGACCTGGTCGGGCCAGTCTTGGATCAAGTCCAGGGGTAGCTCCTCGAGCCATCTACGAGCGGTGTCGGAGAGGAAGAGTGGGAGTTGCCGAATGATGACGTGGTCATTGTCGGCTCCTCCTAGCTGACACGCCAGCCTGAAATCAGCAAGCCAGAGCTCTAGCTTGGTTTCGCCGTTGTACTTGACCAGGCTGGTGGGTGGACGGAAGCGGACAGGCAAGGCGGTTCGCTGGATGGTTCTGCCGAAGACTCGGAGCCCTGGTGGCTCCGGAGATCGACATCGATCTTCGTCGCTGTCGTAGCGCCCACCTCGGTGAGCGCTGTAACCTCGAGCCTCGACGTCGCTGTACCGGCGTCGATTGTTCTCCCGTGGTGGTCAATCGTCGACGATGCGGTCCCGGACTGGTCGTCGCTCTACTCGGCCTTGGGGCGCTTTGTCCTGGTGGACGGATGCCTCTCGATTATGTCGAGGGGGTACTTCCTGACGCTCGGAGGCAGCTCCTCGGCGCCTCGAGGCCGAGCTCTCCGCCTGCTGCACGGCTGCAGTTTGGAGAAGCCCCTGGATTTCGTTCCTGATGCGTCGTGCTTGGGGTGTCGATGGCGCCAGCATGTCACGGAGCAGCATTGCGGCGGCTATGACATTTTGGCTGGCGCGGTTGTAGACGCGGGGTTCGTTGGCCCCCTCCTCGATGATTTGTCGATGGACTTTCCGGGCCCGCTCACGAGCTCCTCCACCATGTGGGCGCCCGCGATCTCGCTCGAGGGCGTGCTCGAGTTGCTGAAGTCGTAGGCATTCTTCCTCGAGCTTGGCGAGCAGCTCTCGGACTTGCGTGATCTGGACGTCCGGAGGTGGATCGGCTTTGTCAGGACTCGGGGGGTCAGCGTCTCGTGCTAGTGTGGCGTTGCCCCCTCCTCCTTTGTCTGTGGCCGCGGTGTCGTCGACGTCGTCCTGGCGATCAGCCTGACCATCGAGGTGGAAGCATTCCCGGGTGGGGTCGTAATCCTCGTTGGGGGAGTCCGAGTCGGGGTCGCCGTGGTAGAAGTGAGGGAAAGATCCCCTGCGCTCCTCCACCAGGCGTCGCCGCAACATGCCCCAGGACGGGGCTTGTCTTGGCTCCGGGTGCTCGTCCAGTGGAGAGGTGGTGACGGAGTTGATCGTCGCACGTGGCGGGCTCCCTGGAGACCCGCAACGTGTCTGTATCTGCAATCGTGCGAGGGCAGAACAGAGTCTGGCGCTGTTGTGGAGCCCGTATGGAAACGGGTTACGCGGTGGTGGCGGGGTCGAGTGTGTCGGAGAGGCCACGGGGACCCTCTGGGACGACGATATGGCAGAGCCAAAGTCCCGCTCAGAGGGGTGCCCGCCCCCGACCCGCAAGCATGGGTCAAACAGGCTCCCGAGGGGAGGAACTGTGTCGCTAGCTGAGGCCGGGGGAACGGCATCCGGCGTCTCGGGATCCGCACAGTGACGAATGCGTCGGAGTCGCTCGCGCCTCCTCCTGATCGCAGGCCAAAGGCGCAAGCGGAGGGACCGTCGTCTGATCCTCCTTGGCCCTGGCGTACCGGAGCTGCTGCCTTCCATGCCACCAGCTGAGAGTAGGACCATGTAGTGGCCCTGGCCCGTGGACATGAACTCTAGACTGCCGAACCAGACGATGGTGGTGAATGGAAGTGATGGGATCGTGGAATCCATCTGAGAGAGTAGTTCGGAGTTGATCGACACGCAAAGCCCCCCTACCTGGCGCGCCAACTGTCGGTGTTATGACCTAGGGGTCAAGACCACCGACTAGTAAATTTGTATATTGCGTGCTCCCTCTCCCAGATGTGATGCAAGAAGGACACAAAATTTATCCTGGTTCGGGAAAAGAAGGCCCTACGTCCAGTGGGGGAGGATAGATTGTATTATCTTGCACCGAAATGCTCGTACAGGGGGGTACAAGCAGGTTTACACGGGGGTGCTCAGGATGAGCTGAGGCCTAGGGCTAGCAGAACTATCCTAAGCGGTCGGTTGGTTGCTTGAGGGGTCAATCAAGCAACGGAGTGTGTGGAGTGTGAGGATCAGAGCCGATGTCTGAGTGAGAAGTGTCCGAGCGAATGTGGGTTTGTGCCAGAGTCGCCCCCAAAAAGTCCCCTTCTTCTATCTCGGTGTCCCCTTTTATAGACCAAGGGGAGGTCCGAGGGTACAGGGTCCTAAACTGTTGTAGCATGGGAGGCGTGTCCGCGGCATAGTGTTGGCGAAGGGACGTCGATCACTGTGGCAGCGTGGCCTTCCCGTTCTTCCGGTGCTCCGGGGCATGGTGACAGTAGACTAGACGTTGCTGCACGTCGCGGCACAGTAGGGTCGACCTTCCGCAGACGGGCGCGAGTCCCATAGTTGAAGCGGGACGGGGCGGATGGTACGGCCCCCATACCGGAGTGGTTGGAAGTAGGGGTCGAGCCCCCGGTCGAGGGGAGGGGTCGAGACCTGGGTGGCCTTGTCGTATCCCTGAAGACGTCGTCGAGGGTCGTCCTGTTCACGTCTCGAGGGGTGCCTCTGGAGTCCGTACCCGCGACGTGGTTACAGCAGCAGCACAGTTGACGGAGATCCGGGACATGGCGGTGAGCTGATGGATTTGACTGCGGTCGTGGGCGCCCATGGCGTTAGGCGGGTTCCCTTTAACCCATACCGGGGGCAGGTGAGCTGATCGAGCTTTCCGTCCGGGGGTCGTTCGTTCGACCCCTTTCCGTCAGTTAGAGTAGAGGTGGAGGCGGAGGGGTCGTTTGTTTGACCCCTGGTCCGTCATTCGGCGTCGAGGTAGAGGCGGAGGGTTCGTTCGTTCGACCCCTGGTCTGTCATTCGGCGTCGAGGTAGAGGCGGAGGGGTCGTTCGTTCGACCCCTGGTCCGTCATTCGGCGTCGAGGTAGAGGCGGAGGGGTCGTTCGTTCGACCCCTGGTCCGTCATTCGGTGTCGAGGTAGAGGTGGAGGGGTCGTTCGTTCGACCCCTGGTCCGTCATTCGACGTCGAGGTAGAGGCGGAGGGGTCGTTCGTTCGACCCTGGTCCGTCATCTTTCCAGAAGCAGGTCGGCCCACGACTGGTCGCTATCGCCGGTGCAGGGGGTCTTCGTGTGATGGGCCCTTCTTTGCTGACTTGAGCGGTTGGTTGGTTCCTGTCTTAAAAATGGTTGCTATGTTAAGCGCTAAATTATCGAAGGGTTTAGGGTACCCCTTACCTTTGTACCCGACATTTAAAGATTAAATATTTTTTATTGTTTTATAAAAAAAATAAAAACTTACGTAAGAGGTGGTGTTTGGTCCAGTTTTGATAGTTGCAGGTGTTCGGCACCGTGTTTTGTAGGTTTAGGGTAATGTTTCGTCTGATTTTGATTGTCATTGGGTATTTGGTAATCAGACATGTTTGCTTCAACTTATAATCGGAACTGCGGTAGCTCCACCACGAGAATCAAAATGATGTCACCAAACATCCCTGGTTAAACGCGCAAAACACATCCACCCTAGAAATGAACTGAACTCATGTTTGGGGTGCCGCGGGCTCCCTGACGCAGTGGCAGATACCGCTAGTTAAGGGTGAAAAATCAAAATGAAAACCGGTAGTTTGAGGTTAACAATGGACTTGAATTATCAGTATTTTACTCAATCCGAAAAACAAATTAATGGACTTGAATTATGAGTATTTTACTCAATCCAAAAATCAAATTAGGGATGCAGCTCAGGTGGTAGAGCGCTCCCTTAGCATGCGAGAGGTACAGGGATCGATACCCTGCATCTCCATTGCTTTTTGTATTTTTTGATACAATTTTTATATATATATATTTTGATACAATTTTTTTCTGGAATAGTTTGCAGTATCCCAAACATCTAAGAATAGTATGCTTTTTATATTTTTTGATACATTTTTTTTTCTGGAATAGTTTGCAGTGTCCCAAACATCTAAATTTTTCTTACGATTTTTTGGGAGCACACTGTAGTCTGCAACATCCAGTTGAGACTTCAAAAACATGCAACTGTAAGAGTATCTCTAACAGTTTGCCAAAATTCATTTGACAAAAATCGTGATTTGACAATTTATGAAAATATATGATAAATAAAAAAATAGACTCTCTTCAACATTTTGGCATAATTGTTTGTCAAATCTTCAGCAAACTTACATCAGAAACCCTAAAAGTGAAACCAAATTAGCTTTATACCCTTCAACCTCTGGCAAACTTGCATCAGAAATCCTGAGAATCAAACAAAATTAATATGTGCCCTTTCACCTCTACGTATGCCGCCGATACGCGCTGGTTTACGTGCGCGCATATATGCGTGTGGAGGGGGAGATTTCCCAAGTTGCTAAAATTTGTCAAGTTGTATGACAAACTGTTGAAGGGGTCATTTTTCTGGTTTTGCCAAAAAAATAAAAGATAGCAAGTGAGTTTGGTAAACTGTTGGAGATACTCAGTCACACATTTTTAATCTTATGTTTTACCATGCCATCAGGAAAACAAATTGAAAGCTAAACTACTAGAAGACCAATGTTAATACCAACATGTCAACAACCTGGATCAATGAATATGTAAGCAAAGCACACACATTTTGGCTTATTTCATCAACTTATAAACCAATGAAACCTGGATCATAGGAGACAATACACACATATTATCCAATTATTAAGCTACCAGTATATATCCTAGTCCTAGCTCCATTTCGTATTGGTGTCATTTCCAACATTTGAAAACTTCCATTTGGTCGTATATGTGTATTATCTCCTCTGCACCTAATCCAATAAATGAAAAAAAGATTAGAATATGTGAGAGACGTTATTAGCTCCAAATATCTGCTTCGACATAGTCCATTTTCACACCTAGCTTCAGATATACAAAAGACGATCTAACTCGATCCCTAACTAACAATTATAGCGTCATATATCTAACTCCAATACAATGCTTGTTCACATGTTCTACATAAATAAAACCAATAAAAGGAAAGGAAAATTATCTCTCTAAAGTCAAAGGAGTTGCTTGTAACTCATCATGGGGTGTCAAGTACCTACTTTTGTAGATACTAGAACATCAGGCGCCCTTCGGGCGCCTTGCCGTGGACTATTTGGCCAAATTTATAGGCACTAAATATTTAGCCAAAATGAAATCCTTTTAGGTACAAAAAAATAATTCTTACACAATCAAAAAAAAAAATTAAAAGACCTTTGCATAAGGCAGCAACACTATATAATCAACCAAATTAGATTAATTAACATATTTGACTGTTGGGATGCACATTCAGCATCCCATCCCATCACATCCTACATTCAGTGATCAAGCGGCTTCCTCTTCCCGTGAAAAAAAAACTAAGCATAACATTATTATTAGATGATTAAGGGTTGAACTTCAAGCAGATGCAGAAAACTCCATAAAACATACATATAAAATAAGCAGAGTTCTGATTTGTGCACCAGTCTCTTCTAATGATATTGCATGATCCATCTCTTGGAAGGAATGAGTCTCTGTTTTTAGACTATCTATACATCATTATTCTGTTTTAGTTGAAGATCACCGGTAGGCGGCTGTGCAGATTGCCATATAGCTTCAAATTGCTCAAGCACTTCCTCAACAGGTCCCCAAAAGCGTGGCCGAATGACATTTTGCATCATGGTGACAGCATCCTAGCTCCCTGAGAGCCTTGCCATGTCGTCGAGCATCTGCAATGCCATGTCAGTGGCATCATGGCTTATGCAGAAACAATAATAATGATACACATATGCATCTACTCTGGCTAGTGGCGCAATGTTTTCCAAAAATTAAAACATAGTAAGAATCCACTACGCGTTCTATATATTGGAGCTAATAAGGCTTCAAATTGGTTTGTATTAGCATTTAGAAAAGCTAGTAAAATTAAAATGATGCTCACTTAACCACTTAAATTCAATGCCATAACAGTGACAACAACAATTTGTTTCATGTTGACCATACAAAAGATCAATGCAAAGGCTAGGAAAGAAAACTATAGGCTCTCGTGTTGTAGTCTGCAACTAAAGCATATGCAACAATTACAATGCTTGATGTGAAAATGAGAATTGAGAGTACTCCCTCCGTCTCTAAATAGATCAAATTTTAAAGCTATACTAAGCCGAACTTTTTAAGTCTCACCAACTCCACACAAAAGAGTATAGAACAAAAGTGAAAGTCAATAGTTACCTCCATCAAATTATTTAAAAGTTAATACATCATAATTAAAGCGGAGGGTCATAATTAAAGCGGAGGGTACACATAGAAACTAAATGACAAGTTTCTGTTCCACAACACCGAATTTTAGCAAGTTCATTAAAGAATTGCTTCATTCATCAACATCAAAAGCATAATGGCTAATTTCATAAAAAACATAGATGAATCATATTCTTGAGTTGACATATAAAACGGTACAGAGGGCAAAGATGAGCAAAGCATATATAGGAGATCACAAAAGTACTTTTAGAGAGTGATAAGACCAAAAGTATATTAACTTTAACATTAGGCGCACTGCAATGACGTGAATAACACAATGCTTTATAAGCAAACACTGGTACATATAGTCATTCATGGTTTCTAACTATCATCAGTAGGGTCAGCACCTAAGATTGGTGTATCTATAAGAGGGTTATTTTGTCACTTTGGTAGCAGCATTGTCTGTGCACACATCTGCATTTATGTTCATTTGATAGATCTTGTTTTTTTTATCTCAAACAGTTGTAGCAGCAAGCTTTTTGTTCAACAGACAAGTTTGTTTCTTTCTAGCCACTGCACTATACATCAATTGTCAAATAAACAATAACAATAATGAGTCAATGTAAGAGGAACTACTCACATTTTAGTTAAAGTTGACATCTTCAGTATCTGAACCTCCATTTGTATATCCTGACACCTTCACACATATTGGCAAACAGAGCATCCTCATGAATATAAATATAGGAAGGAGAGGGTTAAGCAGTCACAAAACTTTTCAATCAAAAGACTGGACCTATTGAGCCTGACCTCAAGTTGTTCGACATTTCAGAGTGGAAATCGAAGCACAAAAAAAATCCTTGGTAGAGAAATTCGTATTTCACCTCAACTGAATTTGATCCTGTAAAATTATTGGCATGGGCAACCACCATAAATAGCCTGTAGGTAACATTCCTTTAACTTAGTAGACCATGAAGGAAACTCACATGATTAGAGGCACCATTTATTCCCTGAAGTGAAGTTTGGATTGTCACCTATCTAGTTCTGAAATAAAGAGAACATTAATAAGCATCATTATCACAGGGATTGCAAACATATGATCCATCATAATGTTTTTTTTTTAGATCAGCAAGTACCCCAACCTGAAGCAAATAATTAACAGTATATTTGCAAGCAATTTGGATACAAGTTGCAACTCAGTCACAGCGTCCAATTCTACTAAAATTTATACCAATCAATTAGCCATCCATAGCTGCACAAATTCATTTAATCTGAAACTAAATTCACTAAATCTGAAACTAATTTTGCAGTTCATATTATCACCCAACACCTAGAAGTAGTTCATATTCAGGAAGAACGAACCAAGCACGACAACAACAACCAGCTTATGAGAGTAGCTAGGGGACAAGAAAGTTGAAACCCCTTGCACCTCGAGAAAGCACGTCACTGGTACGGTCGCACGTCTGGACACGGATTCAGTTACTTTCCTCTGGAAAGTCACATTGTAACTTTCGCACCTGCATCCACCATTCAAAACCAATCGAGTGAGGGAGGAGAGATGGAACGGGAGGTCGGGGCAGGCTGCTGTACAGGGTGAGAGGAGGGGGTTTCTGGAAAGTTGCAAGGGTGTTTTCGCAACAAGAACTCGATTTAGAATTTTGCCTTCTTCACGTAACAATAAAATTTAGTTTAGGGGTCTACAGGAAACATATTAGAATACGTTTTCTATATTGGACAGATGAGTTGGACGGTAAGTTGGTTTTCCTAAATTGTAGAGGACCTTTTTGTAGAACGTAAAGAGATACGTGTCAGCATATAGATGAGCCACCGATGTCTCGATTTCTCCTGTGCGAGCAGAGAGGAGTGGTTTTAATAACCGTGACGGGTGGTGTTTCTTTCGTTTTCGATAGTTGTAGGACGTATAAGAGTATTAATTAGAATATAGGAGAGACATTATCAGCTCCAATCCATTTTCACCCCTGTCTCAGGGATACAAAACACGATCTAACCCCATCCCTAAGTACCAACTATATCTCATATTTAAGTGCAATACATAATAAAATGATAAAATAACATAAGCAAACAAAAGGAAAATTGTATATATCTCTACAAGTCCAAAGGAGTTGCTTGTACATCAGTACCTCAGTCATACACACGAAAAAAAACCGTATACTACGTACGTAATGTACATGCAAAAGAATCGCTCTCAATTATTCCTCTCGTTTCTACAATTCTATATACTGTATAATCATATGCACAATAATGATGAACTACTTAGCTACCTAAAGAGATGATCGATTGAATGAAAAAAAAAACAAATATTAGTTTTCTTCTCCTCTTTTTCACCCTCCCAGGTTGATGCTTGAAGCTAATTCTGGGACGGCGATGATAGCGTCGTCTCCAGCGACGGCGGCGACGGCAAGCCTTGCGTCATCTCGTGCACCACCATCCTCCTACTCCGGTTGATGGTGATAAGGCAAAGACAGACATGCTCCTCCATCTCCTCCAGCTGTTTCCTAAGGTCCTCCTCGCACTCGGCCTCCTCCCTCGCCACCTCCATCATCAGCGGCCGCTCGCCTCGTCCAGCCCGCACCGCGATGCGCGCCACGTCACGGCCGTGCTCCAGCTCGTCGTGCGCGCGCCGCACCATACGGCTCACCGTGTCGAGGTCCCTCCCGACGATATACGCGCCGCGCGCCGCCGCGTCCACGGCGGCTCCCGCGCGCGCGTACTGCCGCGGACTCACCCACCTCCGCACGCGTGCGGTGGCCGGGCCGGCGACGACCGCAGCCGCGGCACCGACGCCCACCACCGCGTGCGCGGCGAACACCACCGCCGCCACGACGGCGGCCGCGCACGCCGCCACGAGCGCCGCCGCCGCCGTGCCACGCGCCACCCGCAGCGCGCGGGCTAGTCGCCGTAGCCGCCGCTGCGCCGACGCCAGACGCGCCGCTAGCGGGCCGCACCGCCCGTGAACCTCGTGGAACCCCGCCAGCCACCGACCCCCCGGCGACAGCGGGTTGTCGAGCCGGACGTGCGCCGCCAGCGCGTCCCTCGCGGCGGCGCTGCCGTCGCCGTCGTCCTCCAGGCGGTGGAGCAGGCGGCGGAGCGTGAGATGGTGGCGCCGTGCCGCGCCGATGGCGGCGAGTAGCGACGAGCAGGCCTCGCAGGCCTCCCGCGTCACGTCGAAGTACTCTATCAGAAGCCTCTCGACGCGGCGCCGCCGCCGCTGGCCGTGGCCCCGACCCCGCGCGAGCACCTCTGGACTAGGCTCGAGCACGAAGTCGTCGAGGACGGTGTACGAGCACGACTGCTCCAAGGCGGTGTCGTGGTGCTCGTCGTCATCGTCGTCGTCCTTGACGCCGCCGCCGCCGGACTTGGTGGACGACGACGATGATGCGAGCTTGAAGGATGAGGCGGATGAGGAGAAGGTGTGCATGAGGTGGCGGTGCGCGTGTGACCATAGGTCCAGGAAAGACTTGGACTTGAAGGCGCTGTCGTACTCCTCGTCGACGCCGAGCGGACTGCGCGGCGGATGCAGCGGCAGCCTCGAGGAGCTCGCCGCCGGAGTCCTGCTGCTGGAAGAAGGCGTGGAGCTGCTCCTCTCCATGGTGTCATCAGCTGCAACGGACGTGGACGATGGATCAGCTAGCGTCGTCGTCGGAGTTGGAGATGAGACATCACATGACATGACACATGAAGAGCTAGCGAAGGCAACAAGCAACAGAAACAAAGCAAAGCAACGTGCGTGGTATGTGTTATGTGTATGTATATATATATGGACGGCAGGAGAAAGCGTCAAGAAATGGTTTTTCCGAGTAAAGATTGTCGTTGCTTTACATGCAAGTAGGAGTAGCTAGCTAGAAAGACAAGTGTGCAGCATATCTTTATATATATATATTATATATTTTGCAGACGGCAATCAAGGAAATAAACATGCTTCACATGCATTTCAGAAAAAAAGAAATAAAAGAAATTAAAACATGCTTCAATCTCTAACAGTTTATTACTACTTCCTCCATCCTAAATTGTAAGTCATTCCAAGAATCTTGAAGAGTCAAAGCATCTCAAGTTTGACCAAAAATTATAAACAAAATTATAAAGATTTATAACATCAAATAGGTATACTATGAAAATATAATTGATAACGAATCTAATAATACTTATTTGACATCATAAATATTATTTAATTATTATATAAGTTTGGTCAAACTTGAGAAACTTTGACTCTCCAAAATTCTTGGAATGACTTATAATTTGGGATGGAGGGAGTAGTAGTTTTGTAGCCTTGCGTGCATGAAAGACTATCCTGTGTCTAGATTGACCATGTGTGAAGTGTGCACTATACATGCATGCATCAAATTAAATGCTCACACTCAACTAGTCGAAACATGTACGTAGTACTACAAAAACAGAGTCCATTTTCGTAACTCAATTGAATACACGTACTGCGTGTTTATCTTGCAATTGTGTGTGACGAAAACATTATTATCAATTAATAAGATCGAACTTGTCAGCAATTAATAACACATGTGTATTATTAAGACAAAATGTTCCTTCAAAGGATAAAGAACATGCTAGCATTTAGCTGAGCATTTGCAGTAATTTTATCTGGTAAATGAAATAGCAGCATTGCTAAGAGAACAATCAGTATTTGCTAAATGAACAATGAATTGGCAAAGTAAGATGAATGAAAGGCATGCATGCACGCTCAGAGAGATAGATAGAAACTTACGAGTTCCAATCCCAAAAATGGATCTGGATGATGACGGAGAAGATGATGAAGAAGGTGATGGTGACGGTCTCATTTTGACGTGTACTGTGTCTCAAACAGAACAAATTTTGTGCTATCACTGTCAATTTGGTCTCTCAATCAAACATCTGTAACTCACAACAACAAGAGTCTGGTTTTTCAAAGCACCTGTGTAGTACGTACTCCCTCTATGTGGCTTTGTATATGGAACTTGGAATTTTTTTTCAAATGAAATTGTGACCTTCCCCTTATATAGGATACTGGGATCCAGGAATGTGGAGAGAGGAATTGAACGAAGAGAAGCTCTTGCAAGGCAAGAAACAAAACCCACAAGCCACCACCAACAGAGAGCTGGCTTCTTTCTGGTACAGACTCAAGAGAAAAGGACAGAGCAACACGGCACACGGGACACGGAAGCACACACACCATTCCAGCACATGTGACTAGCTACTATTAATTAGAACACGATATAATGCAGAGATATCATGTTGCTTGGATAACATTATTGTGACGGTATCTCTCAAGCATTTGACATGTGTAACCGCGAGAAGAGTGGTGATTTGATTTTGCCCGCGCAAAGATAGGCCAAAAAGACGCGAGCGACGACACTTGGATGAACAAATAGGCCAAAAAGACGCGAGTGATGACATGTGGATGGACAAATAGGCAGAAAGACACGCGCAACACGCAGATGGATAAGATGAGTGACCAATGTTTAAGGAATTTGCGATCACTTACCTCTCATCCAAGAAATAAAACCAATGTTTGTATACGCATATGTACAAACTAGGGAAATTGGTCGAGTAGACGCAATGCGCTGGGAGTCCGAATGTTCTAACTTGTGGCCTCGAAAGGGAAAACAAAAATAGTCGGCGATGCTCATGTCTATCTGCATTTTTTGTAACAATGAGTTGTTGATAAACATCGTATACCTACACGAAAGTGCCAACCGTTGAATAACTTTCGGTAAAAAGCCGTAGACGATGAGACGACATATATAATGGATGTGTTTTTGCCCTTAACCGCCATAAGTGCATATGCCATGTGTGCACCAATCAATATGTCATTTTTTAATAGATTGATTGACAACCAAGATTTTTGACGAAATTGTTAGAATTATTAATTATAGAAAGTACTTTGATAACTCATATAGGTAATTCTTTTGGCTGATCAATCTAACACGCATACATTATATTCTCATATACATATGTATATATATATATATATATATATATATATATATATACATATATATATATATATATATAGAGAGAGAGAGAGAGAGCATGACTAGTGTATAGTGTAGTCCCTTTATCATAAAATAAATTAGTTCTTAGAAGCATCAAAAAGCAAAACTATCTTAGGTTTTGACAATATAGGAAGTTATAACAACATGTATGACATGGAATAAGTATATTAATATGAAAATATATATTCCATGTAGTAGTGATACTAATCTAGTGTTATAAATACTGATGCTTTTTTTATATATTATAAATTTTATCAAACTTAAAACTGTTTAACTTATTAAGACAACCCTTAAAATATAGTTTGACATATATATATATATATATATATATATATATATATATATATATATAGATGACTCTAAAAGTTGATTTAATTATGGGAAGGAAGAGAGTAGATGGATAATAATTAATGTGTTAATAAATATATATAGTTGAGGACCTGCTGGGCTGCTGCTTGAGTGGTGGACCTAACAATAACAAGGCATGCTGGGGACAGACAGCAGCACACGTATATACTGTATGTCAGACACGAGACGAGATGATGCGCAGCAGCATCAGGTTTGGTTCCGGCGGCCGTGTGCCGCTGATCGATAGATAGATATATCTACGATACCGGAATATCTCTCTCCGCTAGATCTCTCTCTCTCTCCGCCGTGGCCGTCCACGCACGCCACCGACCGGAATATCTCGGCTCGGGTCGGATCGGATCGGATGGGAGGCGTCAGAAGGAAGCAGCTGAGCAGATCTCTTGTTTGTAAACCGGTGGCTCCGATCGCACCGCCGTCCTCCTCGATCCAGTGCAAGGCCATCAATTTAAATTTGGACTGGTGTGGCCGGCCGTTATGTTGTTAGCCCGTGACCGGCAGGGACCGAGTTTTAGTGTCTTGTTGATCGATCTAGATACTAATAATTAATACTAATAAACTACACTACCAACTAATAAATTAAACTAGATACATACGGCAATGCAAAAGCTTCATCAATCAATCAATCAGAGAGAGTTATTAGCCCGCGTGTCAGTTTATTTGTGCAGCTAGCGCTTGCCCGCGTCCGCAATGAACTATCCACCATGTCTCCATCATTCATATTATGCATATAATATGATCCATATATAGATTGCATATTATGCCCTCAAGTCAAGCAAGCAAGACCGCCTACATAGACCCATCAAAAAAAAATCCTTGCCTATTATTATTATTATTATTATTATTAGACAGAAAATATCTACTACACGAAGGGTCATCGTCGTGCAATGCTAGCTTTGCGCTCGCGTCCCATTGCGCCCGCGTCTCGCGTTGGAGACGATGAAGACAGCGCGTCCCACCAGAGACAAAGGAGACGACGGTGACGACTAAGGGGGGTTTGGTGGCGGCGGGTAAGAGTGGTATGGCGGGGAGGGGAGGCGGTTTAGCCAGGCTGGTGGAGGGGGCGTCGCGGAGCGTAGCTCGTTAGCGCCCTGCTCTGGTATTAATTAGGGTGGGCTGGGTCAAGGGTAAGAGGTGGTGACGCGGAAAGGTGAGATGGCGGGAGCCGCTAGTGGTGGGGGAGGGAGCTGGGGTGGGAGCAAGGACAAGAATGAGTCGGGGCATCGCCCAGTGATTAGGGGAGACCGGGGTCGAGTGGTGGGGGCGGACGGTGGGCGATGCGTGAGGTAACGAGAGCCGCCGTTGGGGGCGGGGAAAGGGTGCTGGCGCGGGGGAGAAAAAAATACGGAAAAGGGGCATGAGGCAGAGAGAAGACAAGTCGCACATTATCGTTCTCCTATTATACTCGACCCTTGGAATCAATACATGTTAAAAAGTGGACTTAGCTTAACTTATTGCGTGGGAAGTATAATTGTGCACCTAGCCACCCAAGGTTCAAGTCATCAATCTCTTTGCTTTCAATTAAAATTTAGGTGCCAATTTATCGTATTAGTGAAAAACAGCCAAATTGTTCCTATGTTTGATCTTGTATAACTACCTAAACATTAGGTACCTAAAACATAATTAAGTATATGTGGTAAGAATATATATATGCCATTCATGTATCCCTTTTTCGAGTTCACTTCCAAATTTTTGGCATCATTATTATAGATATGGGAGAACGTTGGGTAATGAACTAATGATCTAATTCAGTTATTATACTCTTCATTCAAGACTTCAACTATCACTACGTACTATAAGAACGATTTTAGGACACATGTTTCGCTATTGATACTTAGTAATATCGATCATGTGTATATACATTTCGTTAGACTGAAAAATCAGGGTACAACTATTTTTAGGAAAGAGAGAGTACTTCTCATATGCATGTTCCTTGTGCTTGTATGTTGAGCCGGCATCCGGCACTGATCTGAAGCAGCTACCGAACACGCGTACGGCGTAGTGTCGTACGCGTAGTCGATCGTCATGCCTGCTGCTGGCTGGTCGAGTCAAAAAAAAACATGCATGCATACATACGGATCTCCATAAATCTGTGCACTACACTTATCCTAGATTAAAAGGGTCAAACCATTTCAAATTTAACCAAAATTATAGAGAAAAATATACAAATATTATGATATTAAATATGTAAACGGTGAAATAAAAATATAATAAATGAAAAATTTAATGATACTTAGTTGATATTATAAATATTATTATATCATCTATAAAATTGGTTAAATTTAAGATTATTTGGCTCTCTAAAATTTTTAAAATGTCTAGTAATTTTGGATAAAGGGAGTACTTTGTTTACACGTATATATAGAAGTAATGCAACAAGAGATATATAAGATGATGATTACACCGGCCGTCCGATCGGGCTGGATAATACATGATCTCGGCTGGTGACAAGATCTTTTAGCTAATTAGAATCTGGCAGCTGGGGCCATGTGGCTGCCAAGTGCCAACCATGCATGCATATCATGCAACACATGGCAGATCGATGTGCGCTAACTAACCTATATATGTCGATCCATGCAAGGATTTGCAACAATCATTTTTTAGTGAAGCTTTATTTGCAACAATCGTCAGCACACAAACACACGATAGATCCCATGGTCGTTGATGACATGTGACAATATATGTCTATGACGACTTATGGTGACATCAGCGGGGTATCATGTTCTTCTACTATATTATTTTTAATAACATAGAACATCTCCAACAGTTTGGCAAAAATTACTTGGCAAATCTTGTGATTTACCAACTCCCTAAAATATATGCCAAATAAAAAAACACAACTTGTCCAATAGTTTGATATTTTACACTTGGTAAAATAAAAAAAGAGGCCCACTTCTTCCCTTTTTTTTATCCCCGGTCGGTTTCTGTTGGCCATCACACCGCCGCCGCTGCGGTTCTATCGCGCGAAGTTCCTCCGAACAATCACCTCCTCCTCCCAGCAATCACCTCTTCCTCCTTGTTCTTCATTCTATCGCGGTAGGAACCACGCAGCATGATGGTTTCAAGTTTAATCCAACATCAAAACTTTGACTTAAAATATCTAAGAACAGAGGAGATAGAAGGCGAATAGTTTCAAGTTTCAACAATCCGAGATTCCGAGTACATCCAACTACTCAAGCCTTTGCAGCTGTCCAAATCCAATGCACAAGCACATGGATGGCGTATTGGCATCCTGCTTAGTCTAGTTTCCACGGACAAATGAAATCACAGCTACGCGCGTCTCCAATCTGCAGCCGCCGCCACCGTAGTCTCGGAGATCGAGCTGCTGGTCCCTTGGGCCCAAGCGCCGAGGCAATGGACCAATTCTATCACGAGCTGGCAGGGGCGCACGAGATCGAGAAGACATCAGTCGAACGCGCGGCGGCGCCGGACATGGAGTCGGAGCCTGCAGCAGCGCGCGCGTCCCGTCGTGGCACGAGCAGATCACCGTGTGCGGGATGGTGGATGCGCTGCTCATTGGCTTCTCCGCCGCACTGCTCGCGCGGGAAGTGAGGCGGGGACACGCGACCTCGATGCCAAGCGGAATGTGCGCGCGGCAATATGCGCGCCGGGGAGGGTGAAATGTCAAGTTGTTGAAAATGTCAAGTTCATTTGTCAAACTGTTGGAGACTCAATTTTCTTATTTTGCCAAAAAAATATTAATGCCAAGTTCATTTGCCAAACTGGTGGAGATGCTCTAATAGTTACATTCAATAGATATATGAGATTATAAAATAAGTTGCAACACGACTTCTATTATGTTTATAAATTAAGTTGCTGAAACTCCTCGATGGCCAAAGTTCTGAAAGTTTGATTAAATTTTGATCAAAGCGTTAAATATTCATGACCACAGTCCACAAGGAATTCCATGTCCCAAGGTCACTAGGAACTCCTTTGTGAACTATGGTCATGGATATCTATCCTCTGAATTGTTATCATGGTATATTATTCTCTCTCGCACTCTAAATTAAATATTCTAACCTCTCAGTTCTCAAAACCGTATAAATTAACCCATGCCACACTGGTTGAGTTTCATCAATATCTATAAAATTCTAAAAATAACGAGAAAAATCTTAGAGATAGATTGAAACACAAGAAAGCCAAATGTATTTAAATCTCGTAAAAATATGTTTAGAAGCTTAGCTCTAGGAAAATGGGTAGATATCTAGAAAATTATTGAAAATTCCTAAACCATTTTAATTAATTGATGTATGAGTGTGTTCTAAAAACTTTCCAATCTCTAAAAATATAAGATCGCAACCAACAAGAAGAAGACCAGTTCTAGCCCAGCTATATGGTAATTTTAAATAATATTGAGAGTTGAGGGACTAGAATGTCTTGCTTTTTGAAGTTTGAAGAGGAAAACCAGACTTGGACGATAATTCAAATTCTACGCATATACATTTCTTGCATGCAGTTGGGCTGTTCTGGGCTGGCCTGCTGTGTGAGGCCCAGAATCCGGCCTGTCTTTGCTGTGGGGTGCTCTTTCGTCACGTGCAGGCCGCCACAGGTATAGAGCATCTCCAAAAGACTAGCTAAATCATTTTCTAAAGTTAAATTTAGCTATTGTCTAACGAAAAAAACGTCTCCAACAGACTCTGTAAATGACTCTCTATATTTAGTGATTCTTCATCCCATCTAATTCGCTCTCTATTTTTTATAGTCATCCTCACTAGCTATATAACTTTTTCATTTTACAGAGTCGTAATTTAGTATTATCTATTTTAGAGAGTAGCTAAATCACTAAATTTGGCTAGTATTTTTAGCTACTCTCTTAGAGATGCTCTAACAACTTTATTATCTATTTTTGAGCTATTTTTTTTGTAAAATAATTATTTTTAAAATAGCTTTCTTATCCTCACATAAAGACATGAACTAGGATAAACATGAAAAAACTAGATAATATGAACTAGGATAGTGTTTACAAAAGCTGCACACAAAGTAGCTAGCTAGCTATAAAACAGCTTCGGTGATGTGTCCAACACCTCCTAGCGACCTCAGCTCGCTGACCTCGTCGTCTTCCTCATCTTCCTCCTCCAAATGTCCGCGCGCACCTCTCCCCAGCGCTTCGAAATGTCCGTCCGTCCTCCGTCGCCGTCAGCGTCGTCTCTGCCGCTCTTCGTCCTGGAGCAGAAGCATATATCGTTAAGTAGTCATAGCACACGAACTCTGAGCTTGAGCTTGAGCATCCTGCGCCACGCACAGTCAAAATTAATCCCAGCAGCAGCACTGGAGCAGTGATATGGCGATGCAGGCGCTGGCCGTCGCCTCCTTGCTGCTGCTGCTGCTTCTGTGGCCGGCGCGACGTGCCGGCGCCGCCGAGTACGTGGTCGGTGACGTCGGCTACGGCTGGGAATCCGGGTCCGGCATCAACTACGCTGCCTGGGCAAGGGAGTACGCCTTCGCCGTCGGGGACGTCCTAGGTCAGCTCACCGATCGCCTGGCGCCTGCTCTGTTATGCTCTGCACTGTTTCTCCCCTGCTTATTGTTTTTTGCACGAATCTTGATGAATTTTCAGACGTTAGATAGGGTATACGTCCGCATCCCATTGTAAAATAACCGGTGAACAAATTCATAATGGCATGCGGCCGTCCACCCTATCTTCCACCGTGTAGAGCTGTTTTAGGATTCGTGATAGCAACCCCACCTCCCACCACTTCATTTCGTGCCCTGTTTCTCCCCTCCTCGTTGTTTTTCTGCACGAATCTTGATGAATTTTCAGACGTTAGATAGGGTATGCGTCTACATCCCATTAGGAAATAACCGGGTTGCAATGCAATTGCAATGCATCCCTGCGTAAACAGCGATCGATGCATATGATGAACGCTACTGATCATCTACTTTATTTGATGTTGCAGTTTTCCAGTACGTGAGCTCCCAGCACAACGTGTACGAGGTGACGGAGGAGGTCTACCGGTCCTGCGACACCGGCGGCAACGGCGTGCGCGCCAAGTACACCAGCGGCTACGACCGGGTGGTGCTCGCCGAGGCGAGGGGATACTGGTTCATCTGCAATTTCCCAAACCACTGCCTAGGAGGCATGAGGGTCGCCGTCAACGTCTCCGCCGGCGCAGCCGGAGGAGGAGGAGGACCAAGCGGCGGGTCGCCGCCGGACGGCAGTAGTGCGGCGTCGACGACCGGAGGTCGCCGGAGTTGGGCGGCGGCGTGCCTGTCTGTCGTCGTTGTCCTGGCGTTGATGAATACTAGGCCCGGCCTTTTGCTGCTACTATAGGCAGTATGGTTGGTCACTGACAGAGACAGATCCATAGTCGCAGCAGCGTTTGCTGAGAGACACCTTTGGTTAGAAAATTTACCAAAAAATGGCATTTTGTGTTCAAAATTCTGGGAAATGACATACATATATGTGAATATATGATAGTGCTATGTTTCAAGCCTCTGAATTTTCGGGCAACCAACTAGCTAGTATGATTCAAATGACAAATAACAAAACATAATTTTTTTCCTTTACCCCAAAAGGCGCCTGCTTGTTAAGCAATGTGGCGGAGCTAATTGATCCAGTGACTGGAAATTGGGATGTCCAGCTAGTGAGAGATATCTTTTGGGAAGAGGATGCAAAAATCATTTTAGCACTACGAGTTCATGGTGGAATGAGAAACCTGGTTGCATGGCATTTTGATAAAAAAAAGGTTTCTTTTCAGTCAAAAGCGCATATAAGGTTTTCAGAGACCTCCATATTTACAGAAGGAGTAGAGGAGGTGGTTCGGCGTCCAATCCAGACGCAGGTTATAAATCAATGTGGAGGAGGTTGTGGGGGCTTAACTGTGCAGGAAAAATAAAGCACTTTCTGTGGAGGTTTGCCTATAATAGCCATCCAATTCGCATGAATTTTGGAGCGCAGAGGGATGGACTTAGATACTCGATGTGTGGTCTGCCGACGTCAGAATGAGGATGGGGCCCATCTTTTCTTCAAGTGTAAAATCATAGAGCATGTGTGGGGTTTACTTGATCTGGAACGAGAACGAAAATTATTGGCCGAGAAAACTTCAGCAAGAGATGTGATTGAGGCAGTGCTGTCTATGAAGGAGGACCCAAAGCTGAAGTCCTGCTTCATTTTTTGGTACTGTTGGACGGAAAGAAACAGGACTCGGGATGGTGAGCAAGGGAGGGTAGCAAGCAACTTGGCACATGGGATTCAGGTGTATATGGCTGCTTGGTGCAATGGGGGTTTTCAGAGGCAAGAAGACGATACGACAGCAAGGAAAACAGTACGTCGTGCCTGGGAACGTCCGTCTGAAGAACATGTCAAAGTTAACTACGACGCAGCTTTTGATCTGCACACAGGCTCAGGTGGATGGGGTTGCATACTTCGTGACTCGGATGGGGATGCAGTAGCTGCACGGCGAGGCAAGCTGGATGCTCTCCTAGAACCTCTGCAGGGTGAGATCATAGCCTGCATTCAGGGCACACAGGCCGCAATCGATGAAGGAGTGGGACGGGTGATCATTGAAACTGATGCTATGGGTGTGGTGCAAGCTGTCTACTCCAGTACACATGAGCTTAGTGCGATGGCACACTTAGTGGCAGAGGTAAAAAATCTTTTATCTCTGAATTTCATCTCATGGCGGGTTTAGTACCGGTGTCGAACGAGCAATAGTGTGGCGCATAAGTTAGCTGCTCTTGGTAGCCTCTGCTCTTTGGATGATGATCCGATTTTGGATCGCATTCCACCGTGTATCCAGTTTGTAATTGCTGAAGATTCAACTTCGTCTGAGTAATGGAAATTTATTTTCTCTCAAAAAAAAACAATGATAAAGTTACATGTTGGAAAAGTAAAGTTTGTTTCCAAGAGCACATGCCATCGCATTGTGGACCAAACACTAACCAAAAGATAAGCACCTAAGAGATAAGAGATGTGGTAAATATGTTGGCACACAAATTTCATGGGGAAAATCGACCATATGCTTCCTTCCTATGACTAGAACTGAGTAGAAGTGGGTTGGCACATGAGTTGTTTGGTCGGCTAAGCTGGTCCACAAGTCCACAACTATTCTAGGGATGGGCCTGGATGGAGGAAACCAGGCCCAAAACAGTTTTTGTAGTCCTTATTTTAGCTTCCTAAAATTAACGGGTGGAGTCCAGCCCAAGAGCACCTGGCTTCACTTTGCCCATGGGCATTAGTAATAGTCGGCACGGATTTTAGGCGTGAAACATTCTCAGTTTTTCCGTTGGCTTGGTCCCTAAAATGCTAAGTCCAGTTCATTTCAAAAAAAAATGTATATGCTAAGTCCAGTTTCCTCTGTTTTATTATCTTTATTATATTTTTATAGGAAAACTTTGGCCCAACTCTCTTTCCTTGGCTTTGTTGGTGAACGCAGAAGCCTGCGACTGAGAGGATTATGATTATCATCCGCATCTAATCGAACTGATGTGGCCATGGAGTCTAAACCATGTTGTTGGACTTTTGAATGGTAGATTGGCAAGCTTAATTGAGAATTTGAGACTGCTCTAAGTGTCAAAGGAATAAAAAGATACAGATTATAGCACATTGATTGTCCAATCTATCTCACATTGCCCTGATTCACACAAACACACACTGACACTGAATGTACACACAAGTCCAATCATTCCTTCTCTTAACTTTGTACTACTATCAAAATATACATGTTCAATGTTTCTTTGTCCCTTCAGAATTGGGAGGATGAGGTTCTTCGAAGTGAGCTCTTGGTTGGGAGGACCAGTGCCGCTACTTCCAGTTTCAGCTGTACGTCCAGCAAAAAAAAAATGAGAAAAGAAGTGTGTTCATCACATTGACCACCAAAGAAAACAAGGCATTCGATCTTTTGACATGCATGATCAGTATGTTTTAGCACCTCTTTGCACTGCTTCTTGAGCTTCAAGTTCTCATCAACCAGCCGGCGAACTTCTTTCTCTATATTCTCCACATATGCCTGCGCGCAACATGCATATCACTAAATTAAAAATAATCGAGCTATAATTAACACACAGCCCTTTCATTTTCAGGTCAACGACTGAATTGTGCTGGTTGAGATGTTGGCTTTCGTTGACCTAGCTAGTTTTGATCTAATTATATTGTTAGACGTACGTCTTTTTAACGATTATGATGTTTAGCTGTATTATTTTGTATTTGTATGTAGTCTTATGGATATCGTAAGCTTACGAGGAAGAATTAAGACGCAATCAATTGTGTAGTGGTTCATTTTGACGCAATCCTGAAGTTTTATAACAACTACCTATTTTCATATGGCAACTTGGGATTTTTTTAGTATTTGGATCTGCATGTAATCCAACCAATGAAATACTTAAAACTTGCTTTTGTTTAGTATTTGGATCAGTAATCATGCAATGAAATGCAAAAACTAATCGCAAACTTCCAATATGAATGAAGATGCAGATGCGCCCATGATCACCAGGAATATTCTAAACGTACTTTGCACAAGCGTACGTGTCGCTATGTGAGCCCTTAGTGCTTTTTTCTCTCCCTCTTGAGGAATTATTAGTGCTTAGACTTGGAGAGCAGGTACAACTGAACTCATCATGCATGATCAGTCTTAGCCAATGCGCGGGGGGGGGGGGGGGGGGGGGGGGGGAGGGGGGAGGTGGGGGGATTTTTCTACTGGGATGATAGATTGAGATAACTATCCAACTTGTTCTTGAAACAATAGATATGTAGTATGTCGTTCAACTATGGATATAATTAAGCTGGATTTGGCGGCACTGATAGAAGAGATATACATGTTTAGTCCATGTTGACTAAGAAATTATTGGCAGCAACTAAATATATATATGTATATGCATGATAGAAAGAGCCACCACGCATTTCATTTTTTTTTAACTTTTATACTTTTTAAAACTCAGAGACCAAATTAGCTCACTAGTCATCGGTCACCACCTCTCTAAAGTTTCACTGTCACATACCAATATAGTATACACATATGTATTGCACTAGGACATATACTCTCCGTTCCAAATTATAAGATATTTCGACTTTTATAAATATATTATTTTTTATACACATAGTTATACGATATGTCTAGATATATATATATAGTAAAAATACATATAGAAAAAAATAAAGCATCTTATAACTTAGAACAGAAAGAGCACTGGTATATAAGGTTATCTTAGCTAGGTGGAGCAAAGCTGTAATGCTATGCCGTACTTATCACTGCTTCATATATTTCGTGATAGGTACCACGTACCAAATGCTTTAACAAGCTTGAAAAGGTGTTCTCCAAAACAGTGAAGCCAGGTTGCAATCGTGGCATAAATATTTTGAAGCATGCATGGCTTTATATGCTTTCATAGGTATATGGGTAGTATATGCATTTTTTTTCATGAAACTTAATGGATTTGAAGTTTCAGACTTTCAGCTAGTTTTTGACGTTGCCATCATCATATAAGCACAGATTGAAGTGCATAATTTGCAATAAACTCACTCGATCACAAGTAGAAAATTAATACTATCTTTTTTTTTGGGGGGGGGGGGGGGGGCATAGAAAACACTATCTTTAATTAGAGAAAATGCAACTGTGCTAAAATATGTACTTTGGTGCACAGATACTGACGTACCCTCTTCCTGGCCCTGGAGCGGAGCGCGGACTCCCGGTTCCTCATCATCCTGATGCTCCTCCGGTCGTCGCCGCTGGCCTGCTGCACCTCCATGTCGACCTCATCGCCGGCGAACCCCGCGAGCGAGACGGGCGTGGAGGGCAGCGCGTGGTGGTGGCCGGCGATGACGACGGCGGGTCTGCCGTCGTCGTCGTCGTCCTGCAGCGTGGAGATGGAGAAGAGGGAGCTGCACCCGCTCACGAAGCTCAGCTGCGGGCTGTCCGGCTCCCTCCACGCCGCCGCCGCTGCCGCCGCTGCGTGATGCACCGCCATCTGGTAGTGGTGGTAGTTGGTCGCCATGACGGATAAGGAGACAAGAGAGAGAGCACCAAGCCACCAACAACACACAACGTACACTAGGGCTACGATGCACGCACCACTGCGAGCTGTATATGTGTAGACAAGTAACAAGCTTATTAGTAGCTAGTGCTCCCCCTTTACTTTTTTTTTGGCTCCTGCTTGCTATGCTAGCTGCTGCTTGGATACTGGGATGAAGCTCAGCTACCTTTGGCAGCAGCACTGATAACCACTGAGCTACTAATGGCCGGCTTTGCAGGCGCGCGGCCGGTGAGATATTTCATGCCACTGTAGGTAGTATTTATATGCTGATGCTGATGCAGCTTCTGTCGTATGCCTGCATGCATGCTTGTTAATTACATAATATGCTCCTACCAGCTGCTCCCGATAGGTTAATTAATTGTTAATTGGCATCTAATAATCATGTCGATCTGGGATGGATCGGAGGCAGTTGGACTAAACCCACCACTTCGATCTCGATGCCAAGAATTTTTTCATCATCAGGCCATGAACTTAGAGATATATAGCGCTGCGCATGCTTGCTAAATCACCATGCGTGACATACATTTTTTGAGGAATCAGGAGGGGCAAAGGAGCTCCTACTGTAATTTATTAAAAACAACAACAACAACAACAACACCAACAAGTAAAACAAAAGTACACAGAAAAAAGAAAAGGAGAAAGACAAAACAAAATACAACAACACCATTACATACATACCACCAAGTGTAATGTGTAAATACATGTCCACACGCGTAGTTTAATTAGTTCATAAATTTTCTCTTTCTTTAAGAATAATTTTAGTTCATAAATCTATATATGCTGCCTGGTTGCCTTCCTGCTCCCATATTCTTGCATATTGGAGAAAGCGATCGACGAGCAATTAAGCAGGGTTAATTTGTCCACATATATACTACGTCAGGTATGTCGATGGATGTTACGAGTGAACTGTCATCTGGGTAGGGCATCCTTTTCCAATAGCCTTATCTGGACCTGGCCTCCTTCCTTTCCATTTCTTTCCCAAGATCCATCTCCTTTGGCACTTTGTCTTATTACTTGTAGTTTAGCTGGTGGTACTGAGGGACAGTACTTGCTGTACCACACTCTCATTCAGAGTTTAGTTTTACAACTCTAAAATAACTCAACATTGACTGAGATATCATGGACATAATAGATGAGTTCACAGATATTTCCCTAGTGTGTAAGCATTAAAACTTTGAGGTTGGGTTGCTGTCTGATGAAACTTTCAGATGCCGACTGTAATCAAAAGCTTGCAAAGTTCTGAAACCACTTCACTCTGTCGACAGATCATTGCACCACGACAATTAATACCTATATACATATATAGCAGCATAAAATTTACTCGTAATTCCCATCTCATCATCAGCGACGCATTGACCCAACCCAAACAATGCAAACGGATCACATTGGCCATCTTTATGTATCCAATCCATGTTCCATAAAGAGATATTTCGCAGGAAGTAATCTTCTTTATCACACTCGCTGGCGCTGTCTCCAATATTCAGATTTCATCAGAGCATGGCCTAGCTAGCTGCAGTGCAAATATATATAGGAGATGATGAGTCAAAAGCGTGGCAAACCACTTGGGGATGTCTGCAGGACCAGGTGTAGTGGTTGCCTTGATAAAAATTGGCATATTCTATCTCGGTTCTTTAGCTCTGTGTGATGTCTGAAACTTTGGCCTCATCTTTATTTGTGCAAGATATCTCCACCTATCTCAGAACCTAAATTCACCTTTGTCCTGACCTTTGTTTTAAAATTCATCTGTCTGTTTCTGAAAGAAACACTAGCTAAGGCTTGTTCTGACCCCCAATCATCTGCCAATCCAAGCCAGGCCAAACCGAAGCGAGCATTCAAGATGCTAAGGCACGTTTACGAAAAAAATAGATGTGAATCAATCGACATCGTTTTCAGGGAAGTTAGCTGCAAATGTCGTCACCTGATCATTAAGAAACAACTTGAGGCTTTTGACCTTGCCGTGTATTTACTTTTATCGATCGAGGGTACAAAAGGCCTGCAAGAATTATAGATTTGTTGTAATGAATAATGGGCAAGATATGTTTGTATTTGCCGACCATAGGATGTCTACTCGTAAAGAAGAAGCACCAGCCACATCACTACTCTCTCAGCCGGCTCCTATGGAAAGTGACAAACATGTACATCATCATCTTCTGTACAGATGCAAATACTAGAACACAGCAATGAGAAATTAAATATGAGCAACTAACTGTAGAGAGTGATCCAGCACAGCATGTGAGATATATATTTTTTTTTTCTGAAAACATTCAGATAGAGAAGAATCAAATGAAGTGAACCTGCAGTTGGACAGACATGGTCTTTCAGCAAAGCTACTTGAACTTGACAGCCTTCAGAGTTCTGACATCAACAAGATACGACATACCAACATTTGTTTTTTCATTAAGGAAAGCAATTTGCTTAGATGAACCATCATGCCTACAATATAATTATGTACATCGCCTAACTGACACACACACACACAACTACTAAAAAATAAACTGAGCAGCTTGCTACAATCACATAATTATTGGTGTAAACAAATGACTTTTGCTATGGTACTCCGGAATGAATATGGATCGTCTATTTATTCCAATCCAACGGTCACGATCATCTATTATCTCCTAGGAGGTAATAGTATTTATTGAATTTTTATTTTATAAAAATAGGTTGCCGCCGTCGACGAAGGAGCAGCCTTTCAACGACGTTAGCGGGACAGTTCGTGGCGGCGGAGCCTCCCTCGGACTGTGTCGTCCAGGAGGCAGCGCGTATAGAGCGTCGAGTGGCGGCATCAAGGCGACGTACAACGCGTCCAGCAGTGGGGGCGTCCGGCGGCGGAGCCTCCGGATGGTTGCGGCGGCGTCGCCGTGGTCCGGCGGTGCCGAGCGGGGCAGTTCGTGGCGGCAGAGCCTCCCTCGGGCTGCGTCGTCCAGGCGGCAGCGCGTACGGAGCGTCAAGTGGCGGCGTCAAGGCGACGTACGACGCGTCCAGCAGCAGGGGCGTCCGGCGGCGGAGCCTTCGGATGGCTGCGGCGGCGGTGCCGAACGGGGCAGTTCGTGGTGGCGGTGCCTCCCTCGAACTGCATCGTCCAGGCGGCAGCGCGTACAGAGCGTCGAGTATCGGCGTCAAAGCGACGTACGACGCGTCCAGCAGCGGGGGCGTCTGGCGGCGGAGCCTCCGAATGGCTGCGGCGGCGTCATTACCGGCCGGCGGTCGCATGATGTTTTATTTTTTGGTTTTTTATTCATTAATTTATTTAGTAAATTATTAAGTTTAGAAAAATCAACGGTTATGATGCTGTTGGTATTACTATTTACTACCCGGCCCAGATGTATGCTTATGATGCTGTGATTGGTGATTTCTTTCTCCTTTTGATTGGACAGTGTTCATCTTGCCAATGTGCTGACATATAGGGTTAAGTGAGTCGACTACCAGAATTTTGTCTAACCATGATGGTTACCGACTAGTTTAATATCTTATCGCCTGCGGAATCAAGAAAGCAACTCCCTCAGCAACAGTGCAAGTTGCCTCTTTCGGCAAGCACGTTGTGGTGAAGGTTAGGTTCTATGCACTTTGGACAGGATTTGGTTGGGCTTTCCCCATCAGCCTTGCATCAAGTTTGCTTTGACTTGCATTTGCCTAGAAAGTTCCAGCAAAGTCTGTGTTGCCATCACAGTTATTTGAGTTCATCAGAGCCGATCGACATGCATGCATGCATGGAGGAACTAATAATCCTGGTGCAAGTCAGATCCAAATGTGAACAAACGAAAAGCCTCTCTTACCCTATAGACCAATGGTCTGTTTTCTTGGTTATGTTGCTGAATCTGACATAGCTGCATATCATGTAATGTAAGCCCCTCACGGCAGGCAGCCAGTTGCCGATTGTATTTAGCCCTGTGTGGTTGTGCAGCAAAGGAGAGCACTTGCACTTGCAGAGCAGGTGGCAGAGATAGAAAATTTGCATGGGTGTGGCAATGTGTTGTGGTTGCAGACTTGCAGTTTGTGTGTTTGGTGAGCAAATGGAAACTGCAGCTTGTGTGTGTTTTGTGTTTGAGGGGAGGAAAGCAGTGCATTTTCAGGCCTTTTTTTTTAAGATAATGGATAAAAAATCCGGTTTCTTCTATCTTTGGATAGAATCTAGCCACTTATTACAGACTTTGTTAACAAGTTCACACTCACGAACACTGAGAAAACTGAAACAAGATAAAAATTTTTGACTAAGCCAAACTAATATGTCTATGCCGTAGCCATCCATTGGAACTAAAAAAAATGTAACGCCGACGTCTCAATATGCCGCGCCGTAGAGGTCAAAAGATCTTTGCTATCTTCACGCCGCTGCAAGTTCGGCCATTGACGAAGCCAGTGAGTTCCTCTGAATAGTACCTGCAAAAGTGATTTTGGTCTGCATTTGTCAAACACCACCTCATTTCTAGTGATCCAAATAGCCCACAGTAAAGCTGCAGCTGCTGTTAGTAACAAGGAATTATATTTTTTGTTCACCAATTTAGACCAATTTTAAAATAAATCATCTATATTGGATGGAGGCTGCAAACCAAAAAGTATATAGACCGAACGCCATAAAAACTTAGCATAAAAGCAACCAAAAAAGAGATGATTAATTGACTCTTGGAGATGACAAAAGCAGCAACGAGTATCGTCGCTCCAATTTCTCCTTGCCAAATTATCTTTGGTTAGAGTGACCTTTTTTTTAAATACCACAAAATTTTTTTAATCTTCATTGGTAGCTTTGTTTGCCAAATATCCTGTGACACTCGCACTCCATTGTTAATTAAAGCAATATACATTGACTTGACTGTAAAAACCCCAGAGGTCTTAAAGCCCCAAATGAAAGCATCTCTTTCCTGTGATAAGTTAATAGTTTGCAAGGAGGCTACAATACGATGCCAATTTATCAAGTTCGCACCCATAAGATTCCTTCTGAAAGAGATATTAAGGGTCGGTGAACTCATGATTGTGACAATGGAGTCTTGTTTCCTTCTAACAATATTGTACAATCCAGAAAACTTGTCTTTGAGGGGCTTATTTCCTAGCCAAGTGTCACACCAGAACCTAGTTTGTGACCCATCTTTGACATTGAAATGCCCCAACTGCATGAAAGTATCCTTAATATTCATAAGACTCTTCCAGAAATGTGAGTCTGTAGATTTCTTTTCACAGCTACCCAAAGTCTTACTTTTAATATACTTATTTCGTATCAATTGTTGTCATAACCCATCTTTATTTAGCAACTTGAACAACCACTTACTCAGTAAGCATTTATTCTAAATTTCCAAATTCTGAATGCCTAGACCACCCTGGTCCTTAGGCTAACACATGACTTCCCACTTTATTAGTCTATATTTTCTTTTTTGGTTGTCACCTTGCCAATAAAACCGAGACCGAAAACAGTCTATTTTTTCTAAAACTCCTTTCGGCAGTTCAAAAAAAGATATCATAAACATCGGTAAGCTTGAGAGCACCGAGTTTATAAGAATTAACCGACCGCCTACTGTGAGTAACTTGCCCTTCCATCCACTCAATTTTTTCTCAATTCTTTCTTCGATGGTCTTCCAGTCTTTACTGAGTAATTTCCTGAAGTGCATAGGAATACCCAGATAGCGGAAAGGGTGTGTTCCAATGGTACATCCAAAAAGGTGGGAGTAGAACTCCTCATGATCCTTGGCTTTCCCAAAACAAAAAAAATCTCTTTTGTGAAAGTTAATCTTTAAGCCAGATAATTTTTCAAAAGTGGATAACAGTAGTTTCATGTTTACTACCTTTTCGACGTCATGGCTCATAAAGATAATTGTATCATCTGCGTACTGTAGTATGGACAAATCATCTTCCAGTAAATGTGGAATTACCCCTTCTATCTATCCTAATTCCTTTGCTCTGGCAATGAGCACGGCCAACATATCAACCACTATATTAAATAGTATGGGTGACATGGGGTCGCCTTGCCTAAGGCCTTTTTTTGTTTGAAAGTAAGGTCCTAAATCATCATTTATTTTTATATTTACATTACCTCCTTGTGTAAAATTCCTTATCCATTGACATCATTTTTGTGAGAAACCTTTCATCCTTAAGGTTTGCTGTAAAAAATCTCAGTTAACTTTGTCATAAGCTTTTTCAAAATCTATTTTAAAAATTACTCCATCCCTCTTTTTCGAATGCAGAGAATGCCGAAGAAATTTCCTGAATCTTGCATTTCCCCTGTGAAATTGAATTGATTCTTGCAAAAACTCACAGAGAAAATGCAGGATTCAGGACATTTCCACGCATTCCAAATGCCTATTCCAGTGGTAATTTCAGTCTATCTTCTCTGTATCTGAAACAGAAATAGAAAGAGGTACGTAATAAATTAAATAATTACAACCAACTAGATCAACATTTTTCACCAGATTGCTTCAAGCCTGAAACTGTAATTAGCATCAGTTTGCTGAACATTGTCATCATGCTAATCAGAGGCAACCGATCCCTGATCCAAATAATTCGTAGCTTACATAAATGTGGGGCTGGAAAAAGCCAGATGAGGCTGGTGCAAAGTTCAAATTGTACTTTTTGTGACCAATATCTTACCGAGAAATGATGTGCTTCCCCTTCCACCAGACTATGTATGCAATGATACTCTGGGTTTATGAAAACTAGAAAGGAATGGTAGCACAGTTCGCTCTCAAATAAAAACCTAGTTCACTCGCTAAAGCATCCATGGCTGAATGGTGAAAGCGCCCACCAACTTACTTACTTATAGTTATTTTCCAACCAAAGTGAATGAAATATTAATGCCAGCCGCCGGGCAGGTATGACGTGCGTTTCATTTTCTTCGATCTTATCTTTGATTGCTTTTTATGAAGTCGCACTGGGAGCTAGTGCTTGCTATCTCAGAATAGCTCCATGGATCTCATCGGAAATGTTTGATGCTTCTTGGGGCTTCTTTGGCGACCGAGCTATAGCAACGTAGTGTCTGAGAAAAGTGTGCCTGGAGTAATAGGCCTGAGAGCTACCCGCGCAACTAAAAGAGTGAACTTCTAGAATAACCGGGAAATTGATTTTAGTATAACTCTAATTGTGGGTGGTTCGTTACTTTTTAAGTGGTAAGCAAGTGATCCTCACAATTCGTTTTACCTGACTCTACTCTAATTGTAAGATAACTAGAAATAGGAGATGAGAAAGTCGAGTAGCAGCACTAATGGTTTTTGAAACTAGAATGGTTGATAATAGGAGACTCGCGTTGTAGGTAAGGCTTTTCAAAAGCCTCGACTTGGCTAATGCCCTTTGGTTTTGAGGATCAATTTGCCCGTGCTTGCTGGTGTCAGGGTTGCAGATAAGTTGTTTCGGTGCCATTTCCTTTGTTATGAATGAAGCATCCCGTTCTCCTGGTAACCAAAGGCAAAAGAAGGTCACTAGATTCTCAACTCAAAGAAAAGAGATTAGCCTGCGCCTTAAGCAAGAGGAAGACTATGGCATGTATTTAATAGAGCATCTGAGGATTTACATAAATCTTTGGAAAATAAATTAAGTCAATTTGAGCAAATTAGTCATAGTATAAAATATCAAGTAACACAATGTTTGGTCCACATTGACACATTCTCTATTCTAAGACAAGAAAAAAGAGTAACTGAAGAATAGTACTCTTTCTATTGTTCATTTCCTATGAATCTTTCTTCATTCACTTCATTGAAAAGATATTGTGCATTTACCGAATTTCCTGTCATAGATAGTCTAGTGAAGCTAGCTTACTAATGCCAAGAACTACTACTCACCAAAACCTATCCTTACTAATACACGGCTATATGATATTCTGATTTATTATTCTATTTCTATATTTACTCATATTCTAGTTTCGTAAAGCTATACTTTAGAGAAGGAAAGAGAGATTCTAGGACCACTTGCCCAACTGGAGCCTCTTGCCTTCAATTTCAATGAGTTGCTTGATGGAATGCAATAGGCAATCGGCTAGATGGCACATCCAACCTGTTCACAGTTTTATGCTGCTGGCACTTCAAAAACCAGAGCTGGGATTGGTAGCGGTTCCACTTCTCAAGTTTGCAGCCACTAAATAATTTTCTGCCTCTGGATCCGGGTCATTGAATTAGAGCGATTGGAGCATCCTCTTATCTTTCGTAAGGACCATTTTCAGGTGTGTTGTTTAGCTCTTCTTCAATCACTTGGTTTATCCTCCTATTTGTTTGGCCTAAAACTTTCGCTTGGCTTGTGAAAAGCAGCATTCATTGAAAAGTTCAACTTTATGATGTGAAAATCCCTATTCAAAAGTACGGAAATGAAAAAGGAACATGTTTTCTTTTTTTTTCTATCAAACTCCAAATTCTTGTAGGATGAATCAAACCAATTGGCCATTTCGCAGTCCATCTATCTTCTCGAGTTACGCTTGACAGTGCACAAACCCGTCTTAAGACCCTTATTCCCAGAATTACCAGGGCTAGCCAACTAAATAGAAAACCTAGCCCCATAGCTGGTCTTCCATATGCACTCAAGCAGGACCCCTACTTTAATAAGTCTGCAATTAGAATAATGAGGGGATAGCAGCGAACTCTATTAACAGGCTGAACTTTACCTGTCTCCCCTTTTCTTTTTTCTTCCCTGACCGGGGCATGAGCCCGAACAGACTGATTGGAATCATTCACTTGTTGAGAGATTTCCCTGAAAGCAAAGAGATATAATTACCGCAAAGGAAGGCTTTTATTTACTAGAAAGCATTCGTCTTCTTTCCTCAGGATGAAATAATTCGGTGAAACTATTATTCTAATAAGGCCAGCCCTATCTATGCTGAACACAACTGCAATGCCTATTTTATTTCTGTCTTTAAAAGGAACACCTGTTCCTTGACACCTATGACCTAACAACTTGTCTGGCAAGGGTCAGATGAAACCTATGACCTAATTTCTTACTCGCCTTGTAACCACTAGTTGATCGATTGGAGCCAATAGCTGGCTTGCCTGGACAAGCTGCTTTCCAAGTAGTAAATTATCATCGTTGCAAGCAGTATTTGCTTAAGACAAGACATTCTTCTTTTCCCTAAACAAACAATCCTATTCTACAACCCGTCAGTCCTATTTGCTAAAAACAATCCAAACAAGTTCTATAACCAACGCCGACGTAAGGACCGGTTCCAGATACTCCCTAGGAGTGCCCAATAAGGATGAAGACACTTGGTTACTTGAAGGTACCTTTATAAATGAATAGTGAAAAGGTTACCTAGCCTATGATCCTCCATATCCTCCAGAGATTGACTACGAGCCATACCCAGCGGGATACATATTGCCCAAATTGAACCTAAAAGATGGACCAAAAGAGCATTTGGCGCAGGAATTGTTTTCAGCACCTGGAAAAGGTTTTTAATCAGAGTCAGGAAACTCGAGAGCTCCAAAGGACATAAGAACTTCAAACAACTTTGAAGTGTGAACGAGATAGAAATTGTACTTCTTTTGCTCTTTATGTTCTTTGCCCTTATTCTTCATCTACTGTGGTACAAACTTTTTTGAAACGTCTATCACGACTTAGTTTGAGCCATTCTTGGGAATGAGTCATCCTAACAAAGGAAGCACGCTCACCTATTTGGATTCCACTTTCTGGAAGTTTACCGCTCTAGTCTCTTTCTTATAGTTTCTTACTTCGACTGCCAATTTGTTTTCTTTGAAAGGCTAGTGGACAGTCCGCCCATTTTTTGACTCTTTCCACGCTGCTTTATTTAGCTAGTTGAGTTTTCTCCTGTTTAAATTAATGAATGTATCTCCAATTTGTAATGCTATGATTGAGCTTCACATAGTGTAAACATATACAACTGTTAAGTGAGTTTGTGTACTTTCCTAGTCAAGATTCACTTCGGGGTAAGGAATTTCCCCCCATAAGCGGTGGGTGCGCTGGCACCGGGCATAACACATGTTATTAAGTAAGTTCACTTTGTTTGAACGAACATTCTTGGAATGTATTTCAGTGACTTGCTTGCGCATTTCACCTCCTCATTGGAATCTCTTGGATGGACTACTTTTACATTTCATAAGCCAGCTATCCTTGAATCAGCTTACTACATTGCGTCTCTTTTGAATTGTTTCATACCCAAAACAGTACAAGCTGTTGCTAATCAGGAATGAACCATATCGATCCAAGGTTGCAAGGAAAGAAGAAAGATTTGCTAACTGTGAAATCCTCTGCCTGCTGTAAGAAAAAGAATAAGATAGGCGTTCCTTCAATCGGTTAGAAAGCATCAAAGGAGGAAGCAGCTGGGGAAGTACTGGTTTTAGCTTAAGGTTTTAGGAAGTGATCTAGCTAGCCCTTTGGAGAACAATAGGAGCTATCACCAGCTTTTTTTACTCGTTCTACCCAACTAAACTAGTCATTTACTCAACACACATTGCCCTAAAAGGAAGGAACTTGATCTCAAGAGAATGAATGCTTAATTTAAGACTACTTTAATGCGGTGGACTTATATAGCAAAAGTAGGAATGCAATTAATTAGTATAGGATTAAGTTTGCAATAACTGTCGACGAAGAGCTTTTCTTTCTGGTTAGTTACAAGCAGAACTTTTCGGAAGTTGGCTTGTTTATTTATACAAAGGAAGTGCACTATGACCAAACTAATTCAAAGAGCAAAGCTTGGGCTTTGGATCGCTGGGTGGAGAAGACCTTGAATAAGCCATTGAAATGTCGTGCCCATCGCTTTTCGTGGAACCGACCCAGCTACTTCGACTACCTAAACAGGCACAACAGACAAACACCCCCCACCCTAGGCAGAGTTTGTGAGCCGTGTAATAGGCGACCATTTCGCGTGGTTCGGGGGGCACTTGAATAAGCCGCCGGCACTTCCGTAGATTTGAATGGTTTAGTAACCATCGAGGGTTTTCATTATCCAGCTCCAAGGGAAATTCCCGTTAACGACTTGGTACTTTCCCGAAGAAGAGGTTGAAGTGAAACAAACAAAAGAATCTGCGGAAGCTAAAGATGTCGAATGCCTAATGAATTGACGACGTGGAAAAGTCATTGAAGATAGGCAAGCACCTTAAGAAAAGGAAAAGAGAAAAGAGATAGGCCCGCCGCCCCATGGAATTGCTTATTCCTAACTGTGTGGGAGCGATCCGGTCTTCGCCGCAATGCTTAGCTCTTTCCGATATACGGAGCAATTCACGTCTATATATCGAACTCGATTTGACTGCTTTTCACTTCATCCTTTAGCTATAAAACCCTAGATCGCATGCCGTAAAGGATGGGTGTGGAAATGTTCCCGGGATATGAATGAAAATCTTCATCATCTTCTTTCGGTCCCATGGTGGAATTTATGCCTGCCTGTTCCCTAAGTTGGATAAGTTCATTGTGTTATTACAGGTAGTATTGCTCTCAAAGCAGAAAGGGGAGAAAGGAATTTCATTCACAAAACCACAATGAACAGTCTTTATGGCCGTTTTGGTATATCGCCGGAAAGCACTTTGGGGATATAGTAAATAAAGAGAAAGCTAACTATATGGCCCTTAATAACCCAGGATTTATAGATTACAATCAATTAGATGAAGATGTGTTCCTAGTAACCTATAAAAACAAAGTGAGTGATAATTTATTGCACCAAGGGGGTAAGCAGCCAGCTAATTCTGCTGTTCTGTTCCTTTATCACAGACTTAGTATAACCAGGCACATATGCTTTGTCTTTGAAGAATAAATCAAGAAATTTTGCTGGCACCAGATCATTTGAGTATAAATACGGAATGTATTATGTAAAATTATACCACACTGTTGTATAAAATCCTAATTTCACTAGAGCAAAGATATTACCATACACATATTGAATTCCATCATGCGATTGACAAAAATAAGATTATGGAAAGGAAGGATTCTATAGCAACAAGAAGGATTTGTCTCTTTTCAATTTCTATATGTGTTGTGGACTTCTTTGAACTCTTCTACTCTTTGTTCGGAACAAAGCGCTTTCGCCCTCTATACCATTGACTAGTAGCGTTGGAATTGTCAGAGGCATACACAAAGCCTAATAAGAGGAAAGTAGGAAAGATAGGATTGGTTCGGATTAGCCACATGAACTCACATGCACACTGGCTGATCACTGAGGGCCTCAATTTCCAATTCACACCCCGCAGGCAATTTCTCTCACGCAGGAAAGACCCTACCCCCAAATACTTCATCTTTGGAGGTCCATTTCGCAAAACCGCGCCACCACCAACAACCGGTCGTCTCGTCTCCTTCCTCCTCTGCTTCCTCCTCCCGCCTCGTCTCCGACGACCTCGTCGCCTCCGCCCTCGGCCAGCCCCGCCTCTCCGCCTCGCCTCACCCACTCCCCGATCCGAGCCCTCCCTTCGACCACGATGCATCCCTCCTCCGGTGCGGGGGACTACGCCCCCTACTACCCTCCTTACCCCTCCCCGGCTTCCGCGCCGCCTCCCGCCGCCGCCGCCTATCCGTCGGTGTCCGCCCCGGCTTCCGCGCCCCCTTACTCTTCATACCCCGCGGACTACTCCCCCGCGCCGTCGTACCCGGCGTACCCGCCCGCCGACCTCTCTCACTACGCGCCCGCACCCGCGCCGCCGCAGCCGTACTACCCTTTCGAGCCGGCGCCGCCGCTCCCGCACAACCCGGTGCCCTCGCCGTACCCGTCGCTGGATCGGTCGGGGAGCTACGGCTACGGATCCGGCCCTGGCTCCGGGTACGGCCAGGAGCTGTACCCGCCCAAGCCGGCAAGCGGAAGCGGGGGCGGGTGGTCCGACGACGGGGCGTACGTGTACGATGGCGGCGACAAGCACGAGCCGTACGGGGCCAGGGGCACCGCACCGAGGTCGGGCTCGGGATCCGCCGCGCTGTTTGATGACTACGGGAGGTCCATTGGCTCAGCTGCCGATAGGGCTGGTGGTGGCCGTGGGGGAAGTGCGGCCAGCCCTAAGGTGGTGAGGGCCGTGCCCAAGGCAGAGACGTCAGAGGACGTCAGGGGTGGGGTGCAGAAGTTCAGGGTCAAGCTGTTGCCAGAGGGCGCTGGGAGCACCATGGATGTGCTCTGCCAGGTAGTCTCCTTTTTCTTAGGCTGTGGAACATAGGGAGATGAATTTTGTGGACATGTCATGAATGAGCTCCACAGTCCATTGCTGGTGGCTTAACATTCAGTGTGTTAACTATACAATTGATCCATTTATAGTAGTGCATTTCTTACTGGCTACTCTAGCATTGGCTATCCGGAGCTGACTTCAGTTTACTTGGAACTTGGAAGTCTTACAGTGGATACTAATGTTGGTCTTTGAAACATGTAGAATATGCTGTGAATGAAATGCTAGATAAATCAGTTGGTTTCTGAATGTAGTTCTAGTGTATTAGTTAGCACCGTGAAGTTAGATGAAAATTATAAATTATTAACCTCATAGCTGTGCAGGCTATTCAACCCAAAATGAAGAAACTGAAGATCTCCGTTATTGAAATGTGCTGTTAGAGCGTTCAATAGTTCAAATGAAATCATTTAGTTGGAAAGTATTTTTACCTAATTAGTGGATGGTTGTGAATTTGCACCGGATTGAAAATGAAGAGGCTAGGACAGGAGTACAGGACTGTTGTTGCCAAAATGCTCATGTTTAAAATTACTAAATAATGGTTTCCAATACCTGTAAACTTTGCATCAAACTCCTGTTTAAGGAAGGGATGTTAATGATGTTATGTTGTTATGCTTGGCGTATCGTAATTTGGTATGGTCCAGCAGTCATTAATCAATACTTTTCTGCTTGTGCCTTATGCAGGTTGGTTTGGATGGAATTCGGATGCTTGATCCCAACACTGGTAGGACACTAAGAATATATCCCCTTGAAACTGTAACTAGATGGGATGTAAGTAACTCGTTTTTATGGCACCTTTGTAACTTGTCAAAATTCTACTGCTTCTTTTGTTGATCTTATGGTCTCTGTATCAGGTACTAGATTCCTCTGTCTTTGCCTTTTGGTCCAAGAGTTCAGTGGATGTCGAAGCAAAAAGAATAAGGTTGAAATCAAACAGCTATACATCCAACACCATTCTTGACACTGTCACAGCTGCGACTGTGCAGGTTAGGCATCTGTGTTATCAACATATTTTTATTCGTCCAATAGTCTTTATAATTTGTATTATGTGGCTTGCGCAAGATGATTGATGTCTGTTAGTTTCTTTGGACTGCAGTTTAAGGAGATGGGTGGAAGCAGCATTTCAAGAAGTAGAGCAATTACTGATGCAGCGAAGCCTGCTGAGCAGCAAAATGAGAGGAAGAAAAATTTCCTTGATTGGAGGAATTTAATGAAGTCTATGAATGAGGAGAAAGATCACTGGGTAATTAGTCTCTCTCTATTTGTTTTTCTGCTATCGTTTCAAACCTGTAATTTCTGCATAATTTGCAAAGCTATATTGAAATTTAGCTCATTGTTTGTTTGCCTCTGTTGCTAATTTGTTTTTAGTTTGATTGCATTGTTGGATTTATGTTATTTCTGTCTGATAGCATCATTGTGGAGCCTACCTTGAATATTATTATCTGCAGTCTGCTTTTATTTCATATTTATCATGTCATATGCAATATGTGTTTGCTTATTTCCTGGTTCATGCTTCATTCATGATGACTCACTCTTTTCTAATCGGATACATGTTTTCTCCTAACTTTCTTTCAGGTCCCAGATGAAGCTGTCAACAAGTGCACAGGATGTGCAGCAGATTTCAGTGCTTTCAACCGCAGGGTAAGAACAGTTATATATTGATCTGTTCTGCTGATGATATCTCCTTGGCATTTTTTTTAACATGGCAAACATATTATATTTTCAGCATCACTGTCGAAACTGTGGTGATATTTTCTGCGATAAGTGTACCCAGGGAAGAACTCCTCTGACTACAGATGCTGATGCTCAACCAGTTCGAGTTTGTGACAGATGCATGGTAATGTTATCTTTTTTCGGTCCTTTTCCATTGCAGTATCTCTGCTCTTATTTATTTTATGTTAAATATTATTTGGTGCTATGATTTTTTTTTCTTGAGCTTAGAGGGATCAATGCATAAACATTAAAGAACCAAACATGCCACTTGGATAATACAACCTGTACCGTTAACTTGCTAGGCCCAAGATATTTGAATAACCACATTTTATTGCTCCTTTGAGGCACTGAAACTTTATTATTTATTCATTTCTTTTCCCAACAAGGAGCTGTTTTTTCTTCGTACTGCAGACGAGGTAGTTTACGCTATTAGTATGTTTTCTTGTCGAAAAAACTGAAGATTTCCACTGATTGGTGGGTTTCTTTTCATCCAATAAAACCCTGTTGTTTTGTCAAGGTCTTTAATGCCCTGGTCTGTTTAGAGTGGTCTACGAGGACAACCTGACAGTATCCGAATGAGCTATACTAATTTCTGCATCATGCCTTCCTGTTTTCATAGGCTGAAGCAACGCAAAGACTTAACAATGCAAGGGAAGTGGCGAATCGACCTATTGTTCACAGCCATGAGGATCTTGCCAAAAAGCTTCAGGTTTGTTAGCTCCTCCGTTTCTTTTGAGCATTGTTGTCTTGTACAGTTCTACTGAGCCGATAGAGCCTTCTAGTTAACTTTCAAGGGATAATACTTTGGTTACGACAGCTGCCCAGATTTATTTTTTTAAGCGCATGATACCAGATTATCCTGGTGTGCTAATGTATTAAAAAAAATGCTTGACACCTGACAAGTGGAGCAGACATCACCCGCGGGTATAGTTAATTATGTTTCACTTTCACTGTCCTTTTTATTGCATACAGTCTCCTTCAGTCCTGTATAGTGAGTAGTTTGTCAAATGGTGAACAGAACTTCTTAATAGACACTCGGTCCATCATTTTTGAACTAATTACCTTGTCCTAAACATCATGTATTAAAAAATGAATGGAGTATCTAACTTTAAAAAATTCAAATATACGCTGACTGAGGACATTATGTGGTTTTGAACAGGAGGCCATGGATATAAATAAAAGGTCATCTTCAGGTGAGTGTATTCATCTCTGCAATCCATACCAGAGATGCTCTCCCTTGTGCTATTTAACATTATATAAAAATGTGCTGTTTGATCCCTTGACAGGGACAAGGTCTTCGGATGTTTCTGGCAAGCGAATGCGGGAGGTCGCATGCCCTATCTGCACGGTCCATCTTCAGGTCTATTTCTGCAACAATATACACTTCTTTCGAATTCTGATGCCTAGTGCCCCAATTGATAATCGACATCTGAACATTGCACACCAAATTTGCTTTGATCCAGGTTGAAGTTCCAACTTCTGGTTCGGTGACGATAGAATGCGGCGTATGTCAGCACCCTTTCCTTGTCAGCGCCCGTTGAACTGAGTTCAGCTTCAGCCGTCATGCGGTGGCGGCGGCGGAGTCTTCCCAAATTCACAAACGAAAAGTCTGTCCTGTTCAATCGAGCTTGATGCTGAATGCGGCTATCCCTGACTGAACCCTATTCTGCACGGAGTCTGTCGCTGCATTGTGTATATGGATGAGTTGAGTCGTTGCGAATTGTTAGTACAGTGATAAGTTCTTTCGAGAAGCAAGCAGGGGTCATCACATGTAATCGTCTGCAGTCTGCACCGTGTTTGTATTGCCACCATCAACTTTGATGCTGTTACATACTTACATTGAGAAAAAATTATGCAGCGTTTTTTTTTTTTCCCGAGGAAGTAACTGGTAGCGTCGGCCAACACGTGCCAACAATGGCCCATGAGCCTTTTTTGTTCCTCGGAGTTGGGCCGAATTGGAACAACTTTCTGAGCCGGCTTCCACATGAATAAGAGGGAATTGAGCTCACTGAACTGATCATGGAGAATGTGCTTACTTGGGTCAGAATCTCAGAACAGAACACACAGGCCCCATGCGTGGAGTGTTTGCTTCGATTGATTCCTAGCAGAATCTATCCTCTGTGTAGTCTGAGAGCAAAAAACCCGTTTTTATCTCTTTTCACAAAATTAACTAGGATCTGATGGAACCGTTACTTTTAGTTTCACTGGTTCCGGCTCCTTCGTGTAGTGTGTATCTTTTAGTTTCACTGGTTCCGGCTCCTTCGTATAGTGTAGTCGGAGACAGAAGAATATAATCCACAATTTTCAGGGCCAGGCTCCTTAAGAGGAGAAGAGCCCTACTAAACGTTTTTCCTGATTTTAGCTCTGGCTACGGCTTGTTTGGAACGCAGAAATACAAAGTAAAGGAACAAAAAAACATAGAAATAGAATAGAGCAAAAACTAGAAAACTCCAGGATTTGCAAACACATGAATAAAACTTTGGGGGTGCTTGCATTGCATGAGAATAGGATGTCACGTGTGCTCAATAAGCAAGGCTCTAGACTGTAGAACTTGAGAAATCATTACATAAATTTTTCCTTATAGGTTTTTTTGGATGTTTTTTTTTGCCCTATTCATCAACACTAGTGTTTTCTTCTCCCAAGAAATCAACATACACCAAATTTCAGCGAAACTAACTAACACATTTGTGTTTTGTGAAGCAAAGTTAGCTTTTCTTTTGGAAAAGAATACATATTTCCTTTGTTTTTCCTTTGGAAATCCTCCCAAGTAAGGGCCGGTTAACACAGGAGATTCGTAGAACTCGAATATGTATTTTCATAGAAATCAGTTCAATTTTCACCGTTTGAAACCGGCCAATGAATCCATCCCCTATTTCTTCCCTTACCATAGGAAAACACGCATCTTGAGGCAAATCCATCCTCTGGCCTCTGGGCAGGCGACTTCGAGCTCCCCTCCCTTCCACCGCGCGGATTCCACGAGAACTCTCCATTCTGTTGGGGTGCTAACCTTTCCTCCTCGACCTCGAAGTCGAAGCATCCATCCATCCAGTCCAGTCCAGCTCAGCCTCCTCTCGCTCTCTCTCTCCAGTGCCACGGAGGGAAGCGTGGCCGAGGGGGAAGAAGAGGATGGAGGCGGCGTGGACCGGCGCGGTGAATCGAGCCACCGACATGGCCGACTCCGCCAAGCGCTTCCTCCTCTCCTTCCGGTGCCCGCCGCCACCGCAGCCGTGTCCGGTCCCCGACCCCAACCCCGTAAGCGCACCCACACCCTTATCTGTCTCCTCTCCTCGTAGTTCAAAGCAGGCCCACGCCGACACGCCGTAGAGGTAGGACTCTGTCCCGTTCGCGTTGCCGGGGATGAGGATGCCGGCCGGCGGGTTTAGTTTGAGCGTGCCTTATAATGCCAAAAGCCTAAAGCTTTCCCCTTTTTTTCCGATTGATGTAGGGTTTGGTGGAAGCTGTGGTCTATTTGTTGGTTGCGTTTCTGCACCAAGTTTTTGGATTTTTTTTTCCTTTCTTTTGGTAGCCATATTAGGAATGAACAGGAGGCCAATGAACTGCACCATTTTCAGAGTGCTGCCTTGTGTGCTACTAGGCTCCTAGCGAGTTGTTACAGTAGTTTGCTGTGTCATTAGTTCCATTTAAACGTCAGTTAATGTAGGGTTTTGTGGAGGCCGAGGCCTATCTGTTGCATTTGTTTATGTGCATCATATGAGCCCCATCGCCAAGGTTTTGGAATTCTTTTTCTTTTTGTCAGGCACATTAGGAAGGAAAATCAGTGCCATTTTCTGACTGTTGTGTCCTGGCGTCATAGTGAGTTTGCTTGCATTCAAAGGCCGGTATGTTGTGTTTGGAAATGCTGTCCTGAGTGTTACACAGCAAACAGCACAGACAAAGTTTCTTCCCTGAGCAATGTGTCTGCACGGCTGCACTAGGTGACCTGTGAATCTGTGATACAGATGAATTTTGGTTGTAATTCATGTTTTATTCAGTCAGAAATGTATTAGAATTGCATCATGGTCAATTAATTCGTGCCAGTAGTTCCAGAAGGACATGTGATAGGATTGTTTTCTGTTTCTTTCATAAGATGGGATAGACAAGTGTCAAGTGTGGTGTTCTAATTCCTAAAACATGTGTGGAATGTCTAGCGATGCATCAGCAACAAGGCAATAAGTGGTGCTTTTCTTCTCATGTGCCCTTAATGCCTTTTCTATTCGCGACATGCTTTTGGTTTTGGGTCAGGGGACAGGGGTAAACTTGATGTTCAATTATGGACTTCTGCTTCTGCTTTTGATTTTGTTTGGCATTTTTTTTGGAGACTCTGATTCATGTCCTCCATACTTTACTTACTTCAGGTACAGATCTTGAAGCGTTTGCAGCGACAAGCATTTTATGACATTATGCAGTTGAGGGAGAGACAAGAGAAAGTTGAAAGAGTGATCTCGTTGTTCAAAGCTACCAAAGTTGGTCCATTCGCAGAAGAAAGCACTCGGGTCAAGGGCGTTATCAATGTTGCTGGCTCACTCCCAAGAGATATCTCAGAAGCGGAATCTGGTATCAGTTCACGGTTTGTGTTTGAGGCTCCGGTCAGGAAGAAGGACTCCCTCTTTGTTGAGCTCAGCACTGATCATAGATGCGTGGCTCAAGAAAATGATCAAATTGAGACCCCTTTTGCGCTGTCAAAGTTAATGTACCTGTCGAATATCAATGACTCGTTTTCTGTTGCTGCTGTACCAAAAGGAGCAAGGTGTAAAGATTTTTCAACAGACCAAAATATTCGAGAGGTAATTTCTTCAGACAAGCAGTGATGCCTTCAATACTACCATTTTGCCTTCTAATGTGTAAGGTAACAGTTTGCTTGACAGGAACATTGGCTGGCCAGTTTGCGTTCTTCGTTGAGGCCACCTTTGCTGAGTAAAAGTCACAGATATGGTGGTGGCCTAATACTGAGATCAAAGAACTTTGCTGTTTCTCTTGCGGAGCTGATTTCAGTTGCTGGGAGGCCAGTAAACGACGGTGGAGCCAGCAAAGTTTATACAGAGTTTGGGCAAATGTCATACCAGTTCCCTGATGACATAAAGTTGACTCTATCTGCTGCTTTGCATGGACCCAGTGTAATTCCTCAGAAGAGGAAACCAGCAGCTGGAGGTTGTGTTGATCTTGAACTGGAAATTGATGAGGACACCAGAATCGGGACCTGGATTGAGTTCAACAAGAAGTCAAACTCACATTTACTGAGATGGGCCGTCACACTATCAGATACACCACAGGGTGACCTTGGATGGGGCGTGAGCTTGCGTAGAGGCACTGAGGCCAAACCGCAACTGTTTCAGGTGGAGGGATTTCTGAATCTGCATCTGGGGAAGACTGCTGCCGTGCAGCCTGGCATTGTGTTCAACGTGGATGGGAGAAGGTGCAGACCTGGTCTTGTATTCCGCTCGAGTTGGTCCTTGTGAGCCTAGTGCAGGAACTTTTGGTAGATCAGAGAATGCTGCTGGAATTGTCAGGTGGAAAGAAAACAATTCATTGAGAAGCGCATGGTGTGTTGCACTGATTTTGGCGTGTTATAACTTGTAATTCTGGTTTTGGTATCCCTTTACCTTTGCGTAGAGTTTTCTAGATATGATAAGCCATGATGGGGCATGAGCTTGTGAAGAGGCCAAACAGCAACCGTTTCAGTTCGACGTCGATGTGAGGAGGTGCAGACCTGGCCCTGTATTCCACTCGAGTCGGCCCTTGTGATTCTAGTGTAGGAACTTTTGGTAGATCAGAGAATGCTGATGGAGTTGTATCAGGTGGAAGGAAAGTGATTCATGAAGTGCATGATGCGTTTGCACTGATTAATTTCAGGTGCTATAACTTATAATTGTTGTTTTGATATCCCTATGCTAGATCTGATGAACCATGATTCTTCTATGGCGAACAATACTTTTATGGCACCGATGTAAATGAGTGTAAATGAATCCCCAGTGTTAAATTGCAGCATGAAACGATGTTGACTGGACGTATGATTTCATCATCACAAACAAGAATTTGATCTGTTACATTACACGGTTCTTTACTTCTTTTACATGAGTGCAGTATAAGAATTCAATGATTTTGCACACCGGAAGCAACAAAACTTAAGCGTTAGCCTACAGTAATCCCAATGTTCAGCTGCAATGAAATATACAACAAATTACATATTCTCGTCTGATTGAGCCAAAACAAAAGTAGAGGAAAAATCTGTGACAAAGTCCGTACAGCAGGGATCTAGTTCCACAGTGCTGACAGTGAGATACAGCCGGAGCCGTGTCCGAGTCCGACTAAAGTTATTGTTGAAATATTAATTGCAATGTGAAATGTCAGTCGTGAAACGACACCGAACAAACGTCTCTTTGAACAGACATTGTGAAGTCGTCTCTTTACGAACAGATGTTTCTTCACAAGTGATCTCATTCATCGAGTATAGAATCAGTGTATAGGATTAGACAGTCCCAAAGGAACAGTTGTGTCCTTTCGAGACATCCATTGGATTAGACAATTAGTTTAGTCCTAAAGAAACAATTATGTCAATTCATGACACCCCTTCACGTGTATATATCCAAGAGATCAATGAAACACAGACAATTAGTTCTTCCAAATCTTGTTCATTTGCATTTCACTTCTAACAATGTCAATGTGATTAGTCATAGATGGTTTGATCACTACAAACATGAATCCGTTGTATTACGTTCCTCTGCACAGAACTGGAAGCAACATACTTCAACCATTAGCCTACAGCACTCCCTGTGTTCAGTTGCAATAGAATATACAATAATTACATGATCTCGTCTAATTAAGCAAGAAAAGAAATAGACAAATCAGCATTCTACTTTGTTCAACCATGAAAGAATAAAAACCCACAAAATTTACATCCTAGCCTGCCGGTGAAGTTCTTTTTACAGCAGGGAGTTCCACAGAGCTGAGATCTGCAGGATACGGAGTCCACAGCCCTAATCCTCCTCTACTCTCCTTCAGTCCCTTCTTCACAATCTCATCGATTGTTTTGGCCCATTCAACTTTAGATGAGTGTTCTCTCGTGTGTCTGTGCAAGATGAACAGTGAATTGTATTCACAGTTGGGGAACATGAAGAACTTAAGAGCGTCTCCGAGCCTATACACAACGTAGCCAAAGCTGATCTGATCACGTGGCGTGAAAAGATTGACCTCGTTGAACCAGAGGCAGCTGAATAGATCAGTCATCGTTGTGTGTTCACGGATTAGCACGGCTCCTTCCGGCACATCTGCAAGTTATAATTGGTCTTATAAGCACTGTGGATTGGTCGAACAACAAACCAGTTTTTTTTTCATAAAGTACTAATGTTAAGCAACAAACAATAGCTGTATAGAATGTTGTGGGCATATGTGATTGCACTCACCACTAGGCATCTTTTTCTTTGGGCTCCAAGGTTCCATCCCCTCATAATAGTACATCTTCATCTGAAGATCAACCAACGGACGAGCATATCGCTTCCGTCGTTTGATTGCATCACCCTCTTCATAGATGCTCATGTGATGCTTATGGACAGCTACTGCAAATGTGTATTTTCCACGCCAGAGATATCTGCAAAGAATTTCCATTTCAGATAATTGATAAAGCAATACGATGTGTCGGAGGTTCCAGATAGAAAGCCAACCTCTCGAGAATAAGCAATGGATCAACTATGAGCTCCATTTTCCCATCAATCCAAATGCTATACCAAGCTTGAGGAAATAGCCTGTGTGTTAAAATCTTTGGTATTTTTCCATTCCTTCTAGGTTCGTCAAATGGGAGGCGATGTACCGTTATAAGTCGCCATATACCAACCCATTTTCCTCCATCACTGTCAATCTTGATGGTGGTGTTCTTTTGAATAAAATCAAGAGATACTTCATCCACCACCATTAGGAAGCAGAACAACTTCTGAGACCGACGACTAATATTGGATGGCTGATGGGGAATGTCATAACCATCAAAAATACCAGAGGCAACCACAAATTTGCATTTCTGTATGTACTTGACATCAATGATATCCATATCTGCACCACTATTTTTCATGAATCCGCAGTGAACCTGAGCATATACCACAAGCCAAACACATATAACACAAATAAGTTCAGGGCTTAACGATAGAGCATCATAGCTTTAAGATTCAGAAATGAGAAAAAATAAAAGGTCATAATAAGGTACCATTTAGAGGGAAAATGACTGTTCTTTCGAAACAATGATGATGCAGGTCATATTCTTTTTATTGTACGCCCAAAGCAGACAAGCACTAAAAAATTACACTAACTGGTCACCAACATTACAACTCCAGTGTAGATTATAGTGACTGATCTTCATCATCTATGGACCTCAAAAAATATTGAGCTGATGATTAGTCCAATGCATAGATTGTCCAAAATAAATTCTATGCTGTAGCAAGCAACTTCTGTCAAGTAGGGTAAGTTAGTTTCAGCAATTTTGCTCTTGAGGTTGTTTCTAAGGCAGTTAACACATTGTTTGCACCTTACTGATGTAGTTTCCAAGACACCACGAATGAAAAATACATGCAAGGTGAAAGCATCAAAACACGTGGATGCAGAATGTAGTTCTCTCCATTGCACCCAAAAAAAAACCATTCATTTGACTTATGTGCAGTTTGATACCAGACCCATTCATTTAGTATTCAACAAAATCTGGAAATGCTTCAGTGCCAAATGCCCTAATAATCTACAAAAAGAAGAATCTAACTGATCTTTCAACCAACTACCACTTAAACGAAAAGCTATAGCATAGAAATTAAAATGAAGTGTACAAGCAAGTTTATACAATACACGCACAAACTAAATGCTTAGAGTTACCTTCATGGTAGAATTCAGTTTAAAGCTTCCCTCCCTCTGTTTCCAGTTTTGACGTCCTCCAAACAGCGGTGAAGGATCTTTATCATGCTTGTCAACAGTTAGATACGATAGCTTCTTTACGATTGTGTTGGGAGTCCTCTTTGGAATGGCAACAGCATTTGGATCATCTGCAACAGGTATCGGGCAGCCTGTAGATTGAAGTAACAAATGTGAGGCTATGAAGCAGTGACAATTTTGGCCCAGCAGAATTCCTAAGGCGCGAGTCTTACGGTGGAGTGGTTTCGATGAGAGCTCCATCGAGTCCAACACAGAGAGAACTTTACTGTCTTTTTTGCAAAGGGCTGCAGAGATACAAGGCACACCAAAGCATGTAATGATAATTGATAAGACAAAGTCTATGGAAGACCAGAAGGTATTTAACTTCAGAGTAAATATTCAGAAGATGTAGCACTAAAACAGCATCATAGATTCAAAATAGAGATTATAGTATTAGAAGAACATATAATTATCACGTCCATGAGCAAGTATGAAGTGATGAACATTAGCTATAACTCCCAAGCAAGACATCTTAATGCACGATTGCACACTGAATGTGAAAGGAGACATGAGATAACCAACAGAATTAGTAGTTATCAGATATTTTCCATTCCTTCGGTGAAGAATGTGGATAGCATAACCGGGTCATCCTGTTACTACTTGAGTTAACCAACTCCCAAAGCAATCTAAGCAGACAAGACTGATACTGCTCGACCGATGCATCATCAAGCTCAAGGCATTTGCACATTGCAAATAAGAAGTGATGGACATTAGCTATAGTAACTGACAAGCAAGACATCTTAATGCACGATTGCACACTGAATAATGAAAGCAGACGTGAGATAGCTAACAGGATTAGTTGTCAGATACTGTTTCCATTCCTTATCGGTGAAGAATGTGGATAGGATAACCGAGTCGTCCTGTTACTACTTGAGTTAACTGACTCCCAAAGCAGTGTAAGCAAGCAAGCCTCTGCTACTGCTCTACAGATGCATCATCAAGCTCAAGGCAATTGGGCATTGCAAAGACAGAAGCTGGGCAGCCATACTAACAGTATACTGCCAGCAGAACAGGTAAGGGCATTGCAGTGGGTCCTATCCTATGGACAGCAGCGAGGGAAGCCGGGGGGGACCTAGCTGGCTGGCTGGCTGGCTGACCTGAGAGGAACGCGACGGGGGAGCTGCAGGGCCGGAGGTGGAAGGCGAGTGCGACGAGCCCGAGCATGGCCCAGGCGATGGCCGACACGAGCACCAGCCGCACGGTGCCCCTGCGCGACACCACCCGCATCGCCGCCGCGTCCGCCTTCGGCGCCGTCTCCGTGACGATGCCGCCGCCTGAGACGGAACCGAACCGAACCGCCGTCAGATCCGAACAGGGACACTGAGCGCAGCGCCAATTGGCTGGATCGGGTCGGGTCGGATCAGTTTAGTGTCTACCTCTGCTTCGCCTCGCCATTCCTCCTCCGCCGCCGCCCCTGCCACCGCTGCTCCCGTGCGAGGCGAGGGCTTGGGTGACGTCAGGCCTACGCCTTAGGGGGTTGATCGGAGGAACGCCACTGTCACTGAGAGCGCAAACAAACTCCTCCACGTGAAGTTGGAGTTTTTTTTTTTTAGGTGAAGATGGAGTTGAAACCTGTAAATTAAGAGCATTTTTAAGGGATTAATCAGATTATTTTCTAAAGTAAAGTTAGCTATTGGTAAAAAAACCATCATTAGCGTACCTCATTTACCATCCAACCTCTTCGTTTTATAATTGTCTGAATTTTGCAGAATAAAATCCACTAGCGATATGAACTTGTTCGTCTTAATTATTTTAATCCCTGAACTTACAGATTGACCGTTTAAGTACTAAAACTTATTCATTTGTGTCATCTATCATGTCGGTCTCTGAATGTTTAAGTTCTAAAACTTGTTAAATTATAACGTTTCGGTCTCTGAATGTTAACTTATAAATTCAATATATATTTATATCCAAAAAGTATAAATCTAATTTTATTAACTCCTGATAGTATGTACTTTAAATTAGAATAAAAGAAATCACACCATGAACTTTCTATTTTTAACTATAATTAAATTAAATAACTAAATAGGCATATATATTTTTATATATTGTTCTTTGCTAATAAATAAATCTCACAATTTTACCAGTGTAGACTTGTTCAATGTACAATTCGTGAGAAATGCAAGATCCGATGAGGTAACTTCATTCATTGTTGTCACTATCCTCTATTATTTTCTAGAGAATTTGATATTAGTCATTAATTCTTAGTTTCATACAAATTAGATTGGTTCCCTCTATGTTTTGATTCACACTCCACCACTTGAATGGCGGGACCCACCCTGTGCAACACCAAAGACCAAACAGCCCCCCCCCCCCCCCCCCCCCCCCCCACACACACACACACACACAGAGCACACAAGGCATCGGACAAAGGAAGGTACAACCAAGCTTAATGATACTCACAATGTAAGAAATTGTTAGTGGTTTCTATACTCTAGGACATTATACTAAAAAATTATCCTTCCTAATATAATTTTTTTATAGCATATGATATAAGTAGTGATAGAAATCATGTTTGCTCTCTCAACACAACTATAGTGGTTTCTTGTCCATTGATAACCATGAAGACTGTTTCTTAGACCTAGTTTCTTAGATTTTTGCTTTCTCCTCATTAAATCACTTATCACATCAGCAAATTGACTACATGACAAGCAATTAATGTATATAGAAACTAACATAGTTTTTACATTAGAGTGCGCTAAATCCAATTTTGAATTGGACGGAGTGTCAGCACCTCTGGCTTTTAACATAGCCGCATCAATGCATAGATTGCGGTTAGCATAAGCAGCCTCAAAGGATGGTCCATTGATGTATGGTACGGCCGAACAACACGTTGAGTGGAATGATGTTCCGAACTCCGTTGATCTACATGATCTCTAGTTGATCCAAACTTTTGAAGATTCAAATAAACACTTGTTTAGATTATATTCGATACAAATATCAACACAATCGCTACAAAGGCACCACTCAAACCCCAGGATCACAAATCTACTCCAAAAACCACTTTGAACATATCATATTCAGGGGGTGTTTGGTTTACCCCCTAAAGTTTAGTGCATCAACTAAGGTTTAGGGGGCACTTTAGGGGAGGTGTTTGGTATTTTAGGGTCTAAAATCACCTAAGTTTAGCTACTAAAGTTTAGAGGACTGTAACCAAACACCCCCTCAGACAGCATAGAACACAACCTAAGCTTCCACGTGTATTCCATTATCCACTACCTGTATAACTAAAATTCGCACCACAAGGTGTGCACTAAGTACGATTTATATACATCTGAACAGTTTTACAAGTCCACCAAAGGTACATCCGCTTATTATTAAATACAGCTATACGAGCAAATTAGAACAGCATAGATCCTTTCGTAGTGAAACATAAGGGAGGCTCTAGACTTTAGAGAGGAAAGATAGTGTCGCCATCCTCGTTTCTGTCAAGGTAGTTGAATGGAGCGTCCCCTTCGTAGCGGAAATCTGGACCAACGTAGCACTTCATCTCATGAAACAGGTTCAGGTTGTCAACCAACTTATGGAACACATTACAACCGCAGCACTGCAACAATAGACCAAAATTCAGAAAATGTGGATACATATAAAAACAAACAGCTAGACAGAATGCAGCACCAGGGCAAAGAAAGCAAGGACATTCAAATGCGGAAAAGAACTTGTAGGTGTCGCACATTGTCTGTAGCTGATTGCACCTGAAAAACTAGATTTGGAGTTCGGTGTATAGAAAAAAAAAACTCAAGGCCAGAGCTGACCATAAGCCTAATAGAGAACTATGATAATTCAGTCTGGGAAAGTTTGAGCTTTACAATAAAAGAAGCAACATAGTAGTACAGAGACTGCATAGATAATAGTCATCTTGGGTTCGTATTGGATGGAAATGAAATTTATTTAAGCAATTGGCATGTCTGAAACTTTAAAAAAAAACCGCTACATATCTAGTCCAATATTATCTATATAACATTATAACACACATACAAATGAAGTGATTCATATCTATAGGATAACAAAGTTCAAATTTGAATGGTACAGGTACCAATTTTGTGGAAGAACATATAATCCATGGTAAAAACTGTACTAGTTATTGATTGTGTTAGTCATTTCTTTCAACATTCAGAAGAATTGCATCAACCTGATGTCTCTTTTCTCATTATATGAAGCATCAGCTATCAAGAGATTCTCATCTCTAGGATAACCAAGTTCTTAAAATTTGAACTATACAGATGCTCAATTTTGTGAAAGACCATATAACCAATGGTAAAATTGTATTAATTATTGATGATGATGTCATTTCTTTCAATATTCAGAAGAATTGCATCAGGTTATAGCAACGTGACTCATGACATCTCTTTTCTCGTGACATTAAGCACCAACTATCAAGTTATTCTCATCTCTAGGATAACCACTCTTCGTATTTGTACTGTAGGGAGAACCCATGGCGAAGGGCGGCCCTGGTGCAAGCGGTAGAGCTTTACCGCCTGTGACTAAGAGGTCCAGGGTTCGAGCCCTAGCCTCTGCACATTTGTGCGGGAAAGGCTGCGGGCTATTTCCCTTCCCCAGACCCCGCAGTGCGGGAGCCTACGGCACTGGGTACGCCCTTTAGGGAGAACCCATGGCGATAGTGTACTAATAATTCACTGAATTGGTCATTTCTTTCCAACATCCAGATAGTGTACTAATAATTCACTGAATTGGTCATTTCTTTCCAACATCCAGAAATCTACCTAAACCGTATGCAACAAATAACAAATTAACGATGCTGCAACTTAGAAAAATAAAGACGGAACCTCATCAATCAATATACGCTAAACTAATGTAGGACAAGGATCATCTTAATTGGACTCCTATTAACACACTGGTTATCACATATTCCTAGTTCATACCTGAACAAACACAGTTCCATCAGTGTAGGCATGAGGATTGATGGCCCTGGTCGTGCGCTGCCCGCACACATTGCAGGTGAAGGCCACCCGCATGCGTCGTCGTGGAGATTTGGTGAAGAGGGACCAAGGCAGCGTCGACACCTCCGGCCTGCCCGCCCCACCGGCTTTACTCGCCGTCGGGGGGCCCTCCATCCCCGATCCCGTCGTCCAGCCGCTCCCAGTGGCAGCGCTCAGCACCAGCCCCATGGCCGCGTCCTACCCATGCGACACACACACACAGGAGCCAGGCCAGCCGACATCAGCATAAATCAACCAAACAGCTCGATCAGTCCATTTGCGGGCGGCATGGGAGCGAATCAGAACAAGAAATCGCACGAGATCGCGCGAATCTGGGAGCGCAAAGCAAGCCTAAACGCGACCAATTCGATCCGAGTGCTACAAAAACACCCCCAATAGAAATGCAGGACGAAACGGCACGAAACCGAGCGAATCAGGCCGGGGTGCTGTCGGCTTGCGCCAAGGGTGGCTGCGGCGGGTTAACGTTAACCGCCGCCGCGTCCGTACCTTGGAGAGCGGCGAGATGGAGAGCCCGTACGGCGCCAGGCTGGTGGGCTCGCGCCCGGGACCCGAGACGGACCCTTTGGCGGGCTCCTCCTCGTCGTCGTGACCTGTAGATGGCTCGTGATGTGTGAGGATTACGCTACCAGAGAGGTCCAAACGAGACGCGCGGGGAGGGGAAGGGATGGACACGTACGCTTGGAGGTGGCGACGGGGAGGAAGGCCGCACGGCGCCGGCGGTGGAGCGGGGTAGAGGAGAAGGGGAGCGGGAGAGAGCGGGAGGTGGTGGTGATCGCGGCGGCCGCGACGGAGTCCATGGGCGGCGACGGCGACGGCGACGGCGACGGCGAGGAGGAGGTGCAACTGGCGTGAGATTTTTTTCCTCTTGGGCTGGAAGGGGAAGGCTGAGAAATGAATTCGTTTTTTTCTTTTTTTTTTTTGAAGGAGCGGGTGAGGATTAACGGAGGTTGTTGGCCCCACGTACACACCTGCTCAGTTGGTCGGTTTCACGAATTTCTTGGTCTGGTTTTAGAAACTTTATTTTGTAGGAATTTTGTTATTCAGATCATACAGGTAAAGATTATAATATGAAAAGTTAAATCTCGAGTCAGTTGCGATGTCTATAATCACAACATACAACCTAACCTAGCTCATCATCCCATTCACTCTCGTTGTCGCCAGTAGGCAAACTCATAGCTTTGTTACGACGGTCAGTGGTGAAACAAAGTTAGGGAAGGCAAATGTCAGTAGAGGGTCATTTAATTTTTAGTTATTTAGTAGATTAGTTAGATCATTAAGGGTTATGTTAATAAAAATAGCAAAGATAAGGTTTCTACTAGTTACCTCTTGTGTTTGTAATTGTTAGCGGCGGTAATTCTGGGCGATGCAACCCCCCTGCCCCAGGCAGTTTCTATAGACTCGCCATGTGCCTAATAGCAGCAAAAGTGTAGTTAATTGGTTCTAATGTCAATTTTTGGAACGACTTTTGATCAACAACAATCCTATCACATAGACTCCCAAGACTGACCTCCTTTGCATGCAATGAGAGCATCTCAGTGCAACAAGTCATGCAAGCTAAAGATCTTGACACGCCTTTTTTCCTACCTCTTTACACAGGCGCTTGAAGAACTTGAGGCCCTCCAAAATAAACTCATAGATGTTTGGGGGAACATATACACTTCACGACAATTCTATGCCTTCGTCTTTCATGCAGTACAAGCCCATCCCATTTTTTAAATAGTGTGGAATTCAAGATGCATTCTCAGGATTAAGTTCTTCACATGGCTCATTCTCGTGGATCGTCTTAACAACTAAAACAATGTTGCAAAGCAGACATCTCAATGTGCAAGGTGGCACGGTATGTATCGTGTGCACTACTAGTGAGCATGAAACCATAGAGCATATGTTTTTCAGTTGTCCTTTTGCCAGAATTGCTGGAAAAGATTGGAATTCAATGGGATCCATCTCTACAATTACACGATAGATTCACACATGTAAGGTCTAAATGTACTACCCATATTTTACAGAAGTAATTTTGACAACAGCATGTGAGCTTTGGAAGAGGTGAGAAATGCTAAAGTTTTTCAATGGTAGGAGCCACCAAGGATAGACAGGTGGTGTGTCAATTTCAAAAGTCAATGCCTTCTCGTTAGAATTAAAGGGGGCCTAAGGTCATCTTTTTGTGTATGGCTCGATGCTTTTAGTTAATTTGATACATATAAGCATGTACTCTCTTTTTTATATAAATTAATGAAAATGGCTTCCACTGTGGGGATCTCCCCCACAATTTTTGTTGTAAAAAAACAGACATCTCTCAAGTTTGCACTCCTTGGTTTTCTTATTTGCCATGCATGGTTGTGTCCCCTCATAGTGCTCATAGTTGCTTCTCTTCTATGCTTATATACATTTCCCAAGTGTCGATGTACATACGCTTAACGCTTTGTTGGCTGTCGTCATACGTCGAAATGTCCCCTTGATTTGGAGGCAAGCTCCGCCACTGGTTGGCAGTGTAGGCATGAAGCTTCCTGATCTTAGCCACGGGTAGGCAATGAGTCCAGTCCGCTTCACACTTCTCCTTAACCCCTCTCTCTCTCTCTCAGATTAGTTCAAGCTCATGCCTCAGCTTGAGTTGGGCTAGCACTATAGTGGGAAGGGGATAGCATCATAGCAAGGCTTAGAAAGGATGGTTGTGGGTAGTGTGCGGCAAAGTCATTGTCAGTTGCGAAGGATGATCGGTAAGGAGAACCGATGCCATGGAAAAATTATGTGAAGAACATGATAGATGGAGTGACAAGAGAGTAGAAGGGTAAGTCAGAACTAAGCTAGGAGCGGATAGAGAAAATAGTTGTACATGTTGGAGGTTTAGGACATGTCCAACAGTAAAGATCACTTGCTAGCTCTTACATGCCACATAATTTTGCCATCCCTTCGTATAAGGCTTTTTTTATTTCACTTCTTCCCATCTATGGACCCAAACCTCATAATTTATTGATCTTTTGTACTACCTCCACCCCCCTCCCAAAAAAAAAATTGCAATTTTAAAAATTTAGATTGGATCAAATTTTCTTAAATTTGGCTAAGTTTATTAAAAAAAAACTAACATTTAAAACTTAGTCAATAGCTGAATGCATGATTAATCTTAATAATAATCTTGCATTCAGCTATTTAATATTGCATGATGAATCTAATACTTGTTCATATCATAAATATTGATGTCAGTCTCTTGTTGGAATAATTGCTTTCACAATACATTTACAATGCTATGTTAGACTATCTCAATCCTGACGAAACATATATACAGGTGAAATAGTACACAAAGAAGAGGAACACCGAACAGTAACCTAGGAGGCATCGTACATAAACTATTGATAATCCTAACTAAGCATGTTTTTCGTTTTTTTGTAAGCCTTTGCTCCTCCCAAGATAATCTACAAGGCTACAACTACAACGACAAAAGAATCAGCTGTTCTTGATCCAATAGCTGAAGGCAATCTCCCTCAACTATTACAGCATCATCATCATCAATCATCGCCCTCATCAGATCTGGCCCTGTTTCCACCATCAAAATCTTCTTCTTGGGCACTGTTGTTACCATTGTCGTCTTCATTGGCACTGTTATCTCCATCATCATCTTCCTCTGACGATGTATCTTCATCCTCCTCAGATTCATCATCACTGTCTTCATATAAACGGGTAGGATCCAAGTCCATCACAAAACCAAAGCCATCGTTGATAATAAATCCATCAGAATCATAGTCACTGGAGATCCATATATCTTCATCGTCCTTCAAAATTTAAATTCCACATCAGGATTCTAAAATCACTCATATCATATAGCAATAGCATTTTTTTGCAACTCTGTTCAAACTCAAAAGTATAGGGCAGCAGAAATCGATATCTCCAACAGTGTCAAATAATAAGAACAGGAATATGGTCATATACAACTGTTTTAATGCCAAAATAAAATAAGTCAACTTTGCATGGACAAAGAGATTAGATTCCACATCCTTTTTATTTTTCAATTAAACAATTGTCCATTGTAAAAGCTTAAACTATAATTTGATCACTATCTTTTAGTTTTACCTTATATATAATATGAACTTTGGTGTATCAAACTACTGAACATTTTTTTTGTATTAATCAACATTACAGATTTTCATATGTTAGACTCTGGTAGTTCAATAGCGACTTCAACAAGAAACCGTCATTCGGAACTCAAGTTACTTTATCCTCTGTAGTCCTTTTCCTTTATACAGATTACAATGGATACTTCAGATTCACAATACAAATACCAAGCAAGCTAATCATTATGCAAATGTTGCTATGTGAAGATTTTGTCATGCCTGTCCAATACATTAGGCGATTTATGACAAGTTGTGCATAGAAAGAACATAAAACCAACATGGCAAGTTATGACATGCACATACCTCGTGAGCTTGAGTGATGGAGAGGTTTTCACCTTCACCAGGTTCCCAAATCTTGATATCTTTATCAATGCCACTACTTGCTAGAACAACCCCACAAGGGTGCTGTTCGACACAGTTTACAATCCGCTTATCTCCACGCATCGCTCTGATCAGTTCTGCATCTTTCTTTCTCCAAATAAATATACTGCCACAGTCTGACCCAGAGGTAACAAAATCACAGTTGGGCCCAAGGAAGTTCACCCCCTTCATGGTTTCTACGTTCTCATGTCCCTTGAATGTCTTAGGTGTAGGCAACTTATCACCAAAGGAAAAAGAAGGCTCAGTCACATCCTTCAGGAGTTGTTTATTGACCTCAACATTGTTGAAGTGTAAACCATGCTCTCTTGAGAAAAGGTAGATATCGTCATGACTATAGGACGCTAATAACTCGCTGGTCTGTGAGTAGGCCAAACCGGTTATTTCTTCTTCAACTCGACCAATCAAATGTGGAGGGCAGAACTCAGTTGGGCGATTGGAACTAGAATTCCCATCCACAAAAATCTTGCGGGTATCATATATCCTTACATACTGATCTGATCCAGCAACTGCAAAACAACAGGGCTTCCTTGGGTCTAAGGCAATAGCATAGAGCGCGACGTTTCCAGAGGGGTAATAGTCCGCAGCCCTACATTTAAATAGTTCCATGGAATTTCCCCCTCTGAGATCAAACTGAGGAGAGAACAGAGTCAGCAGCAGAAGAATGTGAGCAGGGATAGAAAGAAGCAATGGAATTCAACATACAAGCCACACGGAGCTATCTTGACAGCAGCAGTAGAACGTGTGAGGACTTGCTGGCTCAACAGCCAACCTGTGTACTGGGAACTCCAGCTCAACGAGTTTGTCTGTAATCACACTAACCCCCTTCCTGTATCTGTGAATGGGCCACCTGTTTCGAATCCATAAATGAACACACACACACACATCACAAATGCTTGAGTGACCAAAAAGAGCACAGGATCATCGAATTTGTTGTTGCAAGGACAACGCCATGTAAAATTTGTAACATAAGCATACCTCCCCATCAGCAGCGCAGGAGACGATGCTCCGATCGCCCGAGACGGGCATGAACAGCGCGTGGTACACGTTGTTGCTGTGCCCGGTGTGGAACGACAAGGACGGCGCCGCCTCCTGCCAGTCCCAGAGCACGAGGGTCCGGTCGTCGGACCCGGACAGGAGCAGCCTCCCGTCCGTGCTGAAGCTTATCGTGTTAACGCAGCCCCTGTGCTTCCGTAGCCGCTTTTGGACGTTGAGAGACTGCACATACTCCTGCGCAGCACAACAGCACAGGCAAACTGGTCACAAGCTGCCCCCCTCATCCTCTCACTCTCTCTCTCGAACTCGAACTCCCCAAGCGTGTAGGCCTAGCTCGGAACCCAATCGAACGCACTAGATTCCTCAGTAACACGCCCTAATTTTTGCTTTGAATTCACGGAACCGAGAGATCCTCATCAGAGCACGAGATGAAAGACGAGAGAGACGGGAAAACCTTGGAGGCCATGACGGAGTTGGCGAAGCGCTTGGGTGGGATGCCGCCGACCTCGCGCTCCCACAGCTCCTCCATCCTCGTCCTCCCCGGCGGCATCTCCCCCGCCCCCCCCCCCCCCCCCCCCCCCCCCCCCTCGCCGCCGCCGCCGGTCACGAGGGCTCGTTCCCTCCTCCTTTGTCCTTTCCCTTCCTCTGTTCGCCTCTTCCACAGCACCCACTCCAAAACCGACAGATCTGAACCGTCCATCGCGCAGCGAACGGCTCAGCTCCTTTCCTCACCCGCCCGCGTCTGTCCTAATTGGGCCGAGCCGGGCCGGGCCGGAAAGCGTTGACCCCGAAGCCCGACAAACACAACGCGGAAACAATTTGGAGCGGAGAGCGCAGTGCTGTGCACGCCACAACAGAAAGGGGAGAGCCGAAGAGGGGAAGCAGGGGGAGAAGCGAACGCGCAGCCAAACCCTAGCCCCCGCGCGCGCGACCGTGGGGAAGCTCCCCCGCGCCGTCCCCCTCCCCCGTCCCCGTCCCTGCTTCGAGACATGGTGATCCCCTCTTCCCCCTCCTCGCCGTCGCTGTTTCGTTCGTGTTTGCGATTTATTTTGTCTTCTCGTACGGTGATTCCGTTGATCCCCGCACTGACGCTTTGCTTTTCGGGTGTGATGCTCCCTTTTATGTCTTCGCAGGCCGATTCCCCGCGCAAGAGGTAACTACGCCGGTCTCTCTACTCGTATATGGGAGGGAGTTGTAATCCTCGGTCGTTGGTCAACCCTGATCTGGCCCAAGTGGTGTTAACTTGTGGGATTTCAGCATAGTTCTGTGGATGCTGGTTGATTTCGTTCGGGTAGTGTAGGAGAACTGAGGATCCATAGAGAATATAAAACGGTATACGGGAGGGAATGTGTGATTGTGATTTCTGTTGTTTTATTTGTTATATGTTGAGTTAAATAATGATTCGTGAGGCTCGCTGTATCTTGCTTCTTGTGCTTATGAGAGCAATGGTAGCTATATGTTTAGACGCCTCGTGCATCTTAAGATCTGTACTAGTGTGAGCTCCTGGGCTATCAAATATGGATGAACCAGCTTGCCTGTGTTAGTTTTTCTCGATTAAGTCCCTTTCTCCTAAAGGGTTTAGTGTAGCCTGCATTATATTTGTTGTTAATACTGTGTTTGAATCTGGCACAACTTGCTTACTATCTAGAGTGCACACGCTTGTAATTTGTGTCTTGGAATCAGGTTAGGTTTGTGTTTGAATCGGTCATGTGCATGTTTAGTGTAGCCTCATACACCTTTAGCCACAAATAATGGTGTTTGTCGTGATTCTGGCACAACTTGCATGTGATCCAAAGTGTTCATGGTCTAATACCTTTGGCCAAATTGTTGATACACTTAATAGCCTAACCGGTTAGTGTGAGGTTCTATGTGTTTTTAAGTCTTATTATATAGACATGTATTATTGTATTTATGAGGTCCGGTTAATTTAGTGATATATGCCATGAACATGCTAAGTGCTAAGCTTCTCCTTTCATTCCTTTTGTTATGTTACATAGTTCTAGTTCTACCTATTTCTATTTGTCAGAAGTGCCCTCAAACGAGTGCTAGTCATGTCAGGCTTGAATTTGCTAGCTCCGTAGGTGTTAGTTTGTCATTGCACACAAATAGACTATCAGTTATGGTGCTTTATCTTAGGTTACGTTTGTTTTGAGAGATTGTTTGATCCTAGGATTTGTCTGGCTCTGGCCATCATCTGGTCAATCCATTGCTTTTTCAGGCAATGATGTCATTCTTGTGCTTCATTTTCATATGAGGAATAGTCTTTGAAACTTGGTCCATTACTCAGTTAAGGACAACTTTTGTCTTGAAAAAGGCTACCTTCTAAGTCATATGCATTGTAGTCGCTCATTGCTTAGAGAAACTGAAGCATGAAATGGTTAATATTTTCTGTAAATCAATGCTGGAAGGCACGTCTGTGTTTTTGTGGAGAAAGTATCTTCTAGGTGTTGTAGCTGCCTTTAATGAGAGTTATCACTAGAGTTAAATTTAGTCGATTCATTCAGATAATTCATGGCATATCTATGTTAATGATGAATGATAAGGCAGGAAACATTTTGCATCCTTTTATATCTATGCTAATGGTCCTAATTCCTGCTGCAACTATCAGATTCTTCATGTAAACTTTGTGTTGTTTTTAAAAGTATATTGTCAGGTTGGCTGCCAATTTTAATTGTGACTATGATTTTTATGTGGTGCCTATCGTATTTCAGTGTTTGTTTGTAGCAGTGTCCTATCAGTAGACATGGGATATCCTGTGAAGTTTGAAAACTGTGTATATCAATAAAGTGGGTTTACATGCTAATTTAGATTTTGAACTGCTCATTCTATTGCCATCTTTCGCCAGAACACTTTATCGTGACTCTAGGGTTGTTTAATGTTTAATGCATGCCTGTTGCAATTTCTTATTTGTAGGTACTCAAGGTCCCCTTCATACAGCAGGGGGCACCCAAAAGCGAGATCAAGATCACAATCTCCAGCTCGGTCTCAGTCTAGGTCGCCTGTGCCTGATCCTAGATCTCAAGCAAGGTCAAGGTCTCAAAGCCATGAGAGGTTCTCAATTATCTCCTTTCCTTTGTTTGCTAAAGCTACATGCGCTTTAAAATGTTTGCTACACATGTGGTTTAAAGTGTTTGCTATTGGTGTGTTGCTTAAATTTGTATGTTTATTCCTTTATCACTAGAAAGTTTGAATGTATAAAGTAATTGTATTGCTGAAGTTAAGTAGCATTCATGTTGTAGTAGCATGTGTCGATGTAGGATAAGGGTAAAAAAACGTTCTGCACTTACATTGGGAAAATTTGAAGATTGCCGTTCTAATTTTGCTAAATTGGAGATATGCCATCCTGGCCCACATGCATTGACTTCCACGTTGTCAGTGAGATACGAATGGCATATCTCGAACTTTGCAAAATTTCATTAATTATTATAGCTGTTCAGTATAGTTTGTTGTGATAGTTGAAAGTCATATGCAATGTATTGACTTGCCACTTGCAAACTACATATAGTGAGTACAAGGAATTTCGGTTATTTGGTGAGAATGATTTGCAACAACCGATGTGTGACGGACCAATGCAGTATGGTAATAGTAGCTGTAATTGGAAAGGAAAATTCACTGATAAATAAGTAGATAACAGATTTTGCTAATGGAGTAATGCTTTAATAGTTTGGATGGCATGTACATTTTAATAGTTTGCACTGGAGAAGAGAGGCGAAAACATTGTCTTTACTCAATGAGCCACCAAAAGATTTCATGCCATTTAGTTTTACATTTGCTTATACCTCTTTATCTACAATGGCCACATTCTGATTTCTTTCCTGTTTGCAGGGAGGAGGCTGTTAACCATGGAAATACTCTGTATGTGACTGGGCTATCTTCCAGGGTGACTGAAAGGGAGGTTAAAGATTATTTCTCTAAGCATGGAAGGGTTAGTAACTTCATACAGAGTTTAGCCTAATCTATCTAAGAAGTATCTCATCTTGACATTTCTTTTGGACTAGGTGGTTGGTTGCAAAGTTGTTCTTGAACCCCATACACGTGTTTCCCGTGGATTTGCCTTTGTCACTATGGACACTGTTGAAGAAGCTGAGCGTTGCATCAAGTATCTTAATGATTCTGTAATGGAAGGTCGAAACATCACAGTTGAGAAGGTAATTGTGTTTACCTCCACCAGGGTTGTTGATGCTAAATAACCATATATGTGCAGAGTGTTGACCTGGAAGTTTTTTTGGTTATTATTCAGAAGATATTGTGCAAGCTATGTCCAGCAATCAAGATGCTGAGTTCACCAATTCCAACTTTAGCTCATACGGCTCGATCAGTGGACAGCCCAAAGGGTTACCATGCACCACAAGATTCACAACAACTTAACATAGCAATTTTTCAACTAAACCTGAGCATTCACCTTCAACTTCCACATCAACTAATCAACGGGCATTGCCTACTCGTTAGTCAAGCATGCGTGGTGCCATGTGCGATAGCAACTTTGGATGCCTGCTAGTTGAAGTTTGGGCTCTCCGTTACTTATTTCCTCCCTTGGTCCGTTATTGCAGGGCGTGTATCCATTTGATCGTAAGAGGAACTTGTAATTACTTACATGATCCTGAATGATACTACTTTTAATATTATTAGCATTCCTTGTAATAATCTGTCTAATGTTTCTCTTTCCATTGTTTCAGTCACGCCGTGGTCGCCCAAGGACACCAACTCCTGGAAGCTATCTTGGTATGGAAGCAGCATTATAAGTTCTGTAGATAGATACCAATTCATTTTGTTTTACAACATCCTTTTGAATCCTTTCAGTTTAGTTCTGTCTGTTTCCCTTTTTACTTTTGCCATGACATGTCTTATCACTTATTGCTTGGTGTGACTCATCTGGAACCTTTTTCTTTTGCTTTTATATACTAGTGACTATGCAGTGATCCTACACCTTGATACCATTGACAGACCATCAGTACTTATGCAGTTATCCTACACCTTGTTGACAGGCCATCGGTACGAGCGCAAAGAGCGCGGGAGATTCCGTCGAGGCTATGGTGGCGGCGGGCGTGATGACTATTACGGCAATGGCGGTGGTGGGTATGGCTACCGCAGGTCTCCGCCTCCCATGTACTCATCCTACAGGGAGAGCCGGGACTATTATCCCTCCTACAGGGACAGCAGGGACTACCCTCCCTACAGGGATAGCCGGGATTACTCTCCTCCCCACAGCAGGGACCCTCGAGACTACTATGAAAGCCGGGGCGGCGGCCGTGGCTACTCCCCGCCTCCTTACGGCGGAGGTAGGACAAGGAGGGACCGATCGGTGTCGCCGTATCGGATGCCTGAAAGGGGCTATGGTGGAGGTGAAGGCCGCCGGGCCGGCGGCGGTGGCTATGACAGGTAATATAGAGAGGGGGGTTTCCGCTCAGCCGGGGTTGGGTAATAGCAATGATGATGGATATGTGTGTCCTCACGGCTGTGCTGGTGCGATGGCGGTTGTTTGGCCCTCGCAGGAACCCGTGTTATGGTTAGACTTTATACTTGTGGGGGACTGTTTTCCCGCGTCTTGTGGATTTGGTGAGACTATTGTATGATGATGAACACCTTTTGTTTGTACTAGCCTGCAATGATTTTCCTTCTAAAGAATGACTCCAATGTGCGGGCATCTGAGATTCTGAGCTAGTACTAGTAGTGAGGTGTACGTAACGTAACTGTTTTGCGATGATGGCTGCACAGCTCAGTGGCTATCGTTTGAGGTTGCCATAATTCGAATCCTTGAAAGGCGAGAAGGCCCGGGCCAGGAATATTGACAATGAATGGATCCTCCTTGACAGGTAGTAGCATAGCAAGTACTCCTCCTATATAAGTACCCAGGCTATTATAAAAAGGAAAGTAAGTGTGGGCAGACGACGTGCGGTGAAGAGAGGTGGCACGAGGAGACAGAAGGGAAATGGATGCGCCGCTGCCGTTGCCCCCTGGTATGATTGTGTCTGGTGATCCATCCACTGTATGCATGGTCATCATCATATAGTAGAGATGGCTATCAGTAGTGTACGGTCTTGTGTCCTGGCTTGGCTCGTGGGTGCATGTGCATGTAAAGATATGAGATTGCCTCACCTGCTGCTGTGAGCAGCAGAGCGTGTCGACGCCGTGTCCCGGCCCCGGCCCCGGCGTGTTGGTGTTGTTCCGTAGGTATCTCATCTCATCTACCACTTTTGTGGGTGATTTGATTTGAACGAGTGATTGGGTTTGAATTGATGGATGCAAAGGGCAAAGGCAAGGCACTTGGTACTGTACTGCTGCGTACTCGATCTCTCCTACACCAAAATTCCATCTCTTGCTCCCCCTTTTTTTTTTTGGCGTACTCCTGCTACAGTATAGCGCTGCTGGAGAGTGGAGACCCTAGTACGTATAAAAGGTGTCGTGGTGGCAGCAGATTGGGCGGGGACGGGAAAGAAAAAGGAAAAGAAAGCGAGGAGGGCAGGCCCAGCGTTTTGTTTTGGTGACGCTTCGTCATCCTTGTACTGCATCCAGCGTACGTGTCATATATATTATGCATGTGATGCGATGCTGCAGTGCGTGATTCTGAATGCGATTGTGATTGGAATGGCAATGGAATGATGGATTGGTGCGGTCTGACCTGGCGGGTAAGGAGGGACGTCGGAAGTGCAACCATCATTGTAATGCATGCACGCAGGTTCTTCATTCAGGTCATGCATGACTTATGAGAGTGATGCGTGCAGCATGGGCATGGACGGATCGATCGATCGAGAGAGAGAGAGAGAGAGAGAGCAAGCAGCAGATGCACTGTGCTGCATGCTGCGTGATGGACACGGACGGAGCGGCCCGCTGCTGCTGCGTGCTTTGCCGTTTATTTCCCGGAGAAGCTAGGAAGATCTCGATTGTGGAGGCATATGCATGGACTAGTATACTATAGTAGCAGCACGTACAATAATGCATGCACGTACTGCACGTTGTTCCGTCATCATGCATGACCGTCACGAGAGGGAGCGAGCTGAGGGCGACGACGCCGGCCGGCGATCCGGGATCCCCTCTGCGCAGCTGCAGCCTGCAGCTGCATGCGTCGCGACCCGCATGCATTATTGATCCATCCAGGGCAGGCTGCATGCATGCATGTAATGCTGCTCTCTCATTAATTCTACTGTGTACTAGCATGCAGTAGCTAGACTGTGCATGCATGTGTACTGCGAGGATATATATATATATATATACTTACAGTATGGACGATCATGCGATCATGCGCGCGGATGGATCGGACGATGCTTGCTTGCTTTGCGCCATGGCACACACGCAGCAGTAGTAGCATGCATGACGCTAGCTAGCTGGATCTCCGCCTTCTCAGCTCTCTCTCCGCTTTGCTTGCATATGCAAATGCCCTTTATATGGCCCCATCCCGGCCGGACACCGCAGGAGTAGCTCTCAAATCTAAAGCTACTACAGTGTGTAGTTGTCAAATCAGCCGGAATTAACCGCCTTTTATACTTAGCTGAACGAACAGAGAGCTTAGGATATCAAGTTTAACCAATATTTATAAAAAAATACTAATATTATAATATACTTTGGTCAAACTTGAGATAAAGAATACGAAATGAAGCGAGGTATACATACGTGTACACGTACACAGACTGGACCGGAATCGACCAGACATAGCTTTGCATAGATGATGCATGCTGGACTGTAGTGAATCCAGTAGCTAGTACTGTAGCTCCGATCCCAGCAGAAGCAGCAACCAAACAGCCGCTGCCGATCGATCGACGCACAGAGAGATAATATCGAGAGAGCAATACTAGAGCGTGCGCAGCTCCCGAGGCCAGCTCTGTCGTCGTCGTCCTTGGCGCCATGCGCTTGTCGTTCTCCTGTCTTCCTCCCATTCTCTTCTCTATTCTCTTCTCTCTCTCATTCAGAGGCCGGAGGACGGAGGATTGGATGGATCCTCATCGTCCGTCCTAGCTCGATCGATCTGTGCATGCCTCTTCTCTTTGCCGCTGCTCACCACCCGGCCCGGCTAATATAATATAATGGCTTTTTATACCTACCAACAAAACAACCATAGCATAGCATGCATGCAGATGGAGAGAGCCACATGGCATGGCGTCGTCGTTGGCACCTCCTAGCTAGTGCTAGCTGAGCACGGCCTGCTATGCTATAGTAAACACATTTAGGATCAGTTTGCGAATACAGTACTCTGGTGCATGCGTGTACGTTCTTATAATTTCATGTGATCATTGAGACACGATCATATACCGCAAAGATTATCTCGCAAAGTTAAAGCAAACTGTGCAATTAGTTTTTGATTTCGTCTATATTTAGTACTCCATGTATATACGTAAGTTTGATGTGACGAAGAATCTTCTTTTTCATAGTGCCAAAGTTTAGGGATTTGTGAGGAACTAAACAGAGCCGAGGTCGTTCTGTGTAGCTAGCTAGCTAGGTGCTCCAAGTGCACAGCAAAGTTACGTCGTCGTCGTACGTACTTTGTAGGCTGCTGGATCTGTACAATACATTGCACAGCGACGGATCGATGCGTCTACACTGTCTGTATGGACCATGCATGGACACTAGCTGGCCGGCCAGACCACGATCGACCATTCGAATAAAAATGTCGGTACTAGCTACCTCTTGTTCATCGATCGTACAGCAGCAAAACATACCCATGTCTGCTCTGCTCTCTATCTTTCTCTTTGTACATACTCCTAGCTATATGTACATGCATGCACTACCAACAACCATGTGTGTACATTCTACGTATGTTATAGTACGTAGGATCGTCTGTGCTGTACTACATCAGAATGTGTGCTAGCTAGCTAGCTTTAGCTACAGGAGTATGTATGTAGTACCAATGATTGGAGCAGTGTCGTATATACTAGCCATATATATACGCCCACTGAATCACTGATCGTATGTGTAGTGTAGCATACTCCCTCCGTCCCATAAAAAATGATTTTTTTGACATCGCGTTTGATCATTCGTTTTATTCAAAATATTTTTATAAATTATTAAATAAATAAATTATCTTTAATGATGAAACAATTCATGAAAAAATAAATAATATTTATATTAAAAAAATTGAATAAGACGAACGTTTAAACAAGACATGGATTCTAAATTGACGCACACTTTCAATGGGACCGAGGATGCCAATAATATATCTAGCTAGCTGCATGTGCCTAGCTAGATATTGGGAAACAACACATTCGTACACAGTACAGTCCATTGTCTGCATGCATTGTGGGAATATAATGTTGGAGTGTATATACTAGTCATATAGTAGATGCTAGCTACTGTAGGTCCATTCATTTCAAAATTATTTTTTACTAATATTTTGTTATGAGATAAAAACATTTATAGTATATCTGATAAAAGTTAGTAAGTTGATAAATCAAGCGAACAAATTGCATGATCATTTATCAATAATATATACATGTGTGTGTGTGTCGCGTCTCGGGAGGTGGGACGTGGTGGCCAGTGGATGTCGTCGTCGTCGTCGATATATAGAGGTGGGAAAACAATGGCTTGGCGTATCCGGCCGGCCGGCAATGGCGCGTCGTCGGCGCTAGCAGGCAAGATATATATATATATATCGACTGGTGGTGGTGCATGCACTGCACGTACGACTGGACGTTAATTGGCAGAGACACATACGTACGACAACCTAAGTCCGGACGTACGTGGCGTATCCGGCCGGTGCATGCGTACTAGCTACGTGTACCTAGCTAGTACGTGCAGGGGCGAATAGAATGCAATCCGCCGGCCGGTGGTTGTTGCATTGATACGTACATAGGAGAAGATCGAATGCATGCATGAGCCACCGTACCGGAAGGCGATCGATCGATCGAGGAAGAATCGAATGAAGATCGATGCATGGAGGCCGACCGGCCGCTGAATCCTTATCTCATCACTGCAGACAGAGAAAGAGAGATAGAGATGCATGGCGCCTTACATATGCATCAACAGTTATTTGTGCGTTTTTCTTCAGTGGATTACTGCATGCTTAACTATTTGCATGCATTATTCTACTGTATACATGCATGGAGAGAAGAATCAGCGCCTTCAATTCTTCGCTAATGTCAGCTCCAATTATGTGTGACTTTTTAATTAGCAAGGTGAATGTTATTACAGATATATACTTATGTTGTTAGAAACGAGCATATATTCTAGTTAAACAAGGTCCAACGCATAAATGTATTTATTACTTCATATATATATATATATATATATATATATATATATATATATATATATATATAAATATACTACTGTAATAAAATGGATCTGCTGTCGTCCGACCTACTAGTGTCAAGGTGCATGAATACTCCATGCATTGCATTGCATGCTATCTGCTGCAAGTTTTTCTTCCCAATGCGAATTCAGATACGCAGACAGGCTATAATGTTCCATATTCTTGCGGAACCCCAAATGGCCGAGCCGAGCAGCAGCCAAAGGCTGCATGCAGTGGGGGCTTCAAATAATAAATCGCTAGCTAGCTGCTCCGGCCTCCGGTGATCTGCTTGCTGCTCGATCTGGGCCTCTATCTGCTACGGAGTACGCTGCTCCCGACGGGACACCACCAAAAAGCACTACTCCTAGTAGTAGTAGTAGCTGTCTACTACTGCTATACTATAAGCTAGCGATTCTCTTCTTCTGAAAAAGAGAAAAAGGAAAAAAAAACATTTCTTTAGAGTACTATATATGTGCATAGATTCTTCGGATAATAAAGTAGCTAGTGTGCGTGCATAGATTCTTCGAATAAAGGGAGGGAAAAAAAAGAAACAGAGAAAGAAGAACATTGCTATGTAGCGGGTGGGCACGTCAGCATGTGTTCGTGCGTGTTAATATATTGGACAAGCCAAGAACAAGCGGTGTGGCAGGGTTGGACCGGTTCGGTTTCGGTACCGGTTTGAATTCAAATTTTAAATTTGAATTTCAAGATATGAAAAATTCTGAAAAAATTCCTAAAAATAGTTTATGATTTATAGAGTCGAATGGTGTAAAATTTTTCAAATTGGAGTTCGTTTTTATTTATTTTGAGGTGTTTAAGTTTGAAAAAAAAAGAAAAAGAAAAAAACCGGCCGGCCCGTTAAGGGCCCATGCAGCCCATTTCGTCCAGGCGCCGCATACAAGGCAGGCAGAGGGCGGGGGGGGGAGGGGGGGGGGGCTGTCGGCTCCCACAACCCTATCCGCCCGCTCCCCTCCCAATTCCGCCTGAGCGCCGCGCGCATCCGCCCCCGCGCCTCGGTTACCGACCGGACGACGGCGGTTACCGAGGGGATTTGGTCGGTAACCGCCCCCGTCGCCAGGCCTCCCTCCCCCGCGCGGTTACCGACCGGGCGCTGTCGGTTACCCACCGGGAGCACGTGAAAGGATCAAGATGCCCAAGAGGGGGGGGGGTGAATTGGACTTGTTTTAAATTTCTAAAGCAAATATAAAAACTTATCAAATGCCAATCACCCCCTAGTGCCTACCGTCCGTGTGTCCTAGCTAGAAAGCAGTAGCAGTTCATAGGAATAAAAAACAACCTAAGCAATTCTAGTAGGAAATGTAAAAACAAGACGGAAAGTAATGCGGAAATGTAAAGAGCTAGGGAAAAAAAATCTCATTGACGCAGCGATTTTTTCCCGAGGTATCGAGGTGTCGACACCCCCCCCTAGTCCTCGTTGGAGCACCTCGCAAGGTATCGCTCCCCCTCTACCCGCGCAAGGGTAGAGTGCTCTCTACGGGCTGATTCTTCGCCACTCCGGCTCGGTGAATCGCCCACAACCGATCACAAGAGCTTGGAGAAGAGCCGCCAACAATCTCCCGGCGGTCACTTCCTCCGAACACCACCAAACCGTCTAGGTGTTGTCGAACACCAAGAGTAACAAGCACAAGACCTTCACTTGACCCACTCAAGGCTAGGAAGGTGGATGGATGCACACAAGTCACTCCTAATCACTCTAGGAGGGAAGAACAAGATGAACTCTCTCTAATCTCTCCCTCACTAGCCTCTTGGCTCTCCAAAAGATTTCTCAAGGTGTCACCAGCTGAAACAATGGCCAAGAGTCACTCTAAGGACCAAGGGGGCAACTATAAATAGCCCCCACCTCTAAAACTAGCCGTTTTTTACTTTTTCTTCTCTCTGCGAAGCCACCGGACTAGTTCGGAGCTCAAACCACCGGACCATGCACACTGGTCCGGAGCTCACTCTGATTTCAAACCCAGGCACCGTCGAACAACTCTGCTTGGTCCGACGCTCTGGTCCGACGCACTGGTCCGAAGCCTCGGTGCTCTCTGAGTGAAAACCTTTCTCTCTTTTACGAAGCACCGGACCACTCTCCTTGGTCTGGTGCCCTGGTCCGACGCTCTGGTCCGGAGCCAGGAAGCTCTCTGCATAAACTCAAACTCCTATCTTGAGGCGTCGGACTAGCCGTCGGACTAACCGTCGGACTAGTCCGGAGCCTTCTCTGTCTCTGAACCAAGCCACCGGACCACTCTCCTATGGTCCGGTGCTTTCCAGACAGGTGGTCCGGAGCTCCTCGAGCTGGAAATCTGCCTAAGTCAGGGACCGTCGGACCACTCTCCTTGGTCCGACGCCCACTTAGCAGAGTGGTCCGGAGCCTCTTTCTCCCTCTTTTTCAACTGTTTTCGCTGAGGTTTCTCAAGGGATTTTGCTCCTACCATTTCTAGGAATTACCAAGGGATGAAAGCAAGGTCTCTAGGACTAGTTATGACAAGTATGCATATACCCACTTTCCTAAACTCTCCTAGGTCAAGCTACTAATCTCATACCCCCTTTATAGTACGGTTAAAGGAAAAACAAAAGCCCTAGCTATACTTAGTGCCCTTCTCAACCTTATGGCACTAAGAACTAGCCTAGTCTTCGACGTGTATCTTCATCCTTTGCAACCGAAACAATTTCCATCTTGGGGGCATGAATATCCATTAAGCCCATTCAAATTTCATCACTTATGACCTAACATAAACAACTTTGCCTCTGCAAAACACACGTTAGTCATAGTGATCTAGTATTGTCGTTAATCGCCTAAACTTAAGTGTCCATGATTCTACAGCAGGGTAACCGACCGGGTTCCGAAGGTAAGCCTTTTTTTTTGTTTTTTTCATTTCCTTGCATTTGTAGTTGTTTTAGTTGTAGGATTTAGTTATAACAAGCTCTAGGATGTAGGATTGATGGAGTATAGGATGCAGAAAATATTTATTGTAGGATTTAGGTAGGATTTGACTTAGGATGTATATAGGAGTTAGGTTTATTTGGTTTAGGATTTAGGATTCGCGGTTGGATTTGCTTTAGGATGTATGTAGGATTTAGGATTTAGGATTTTATTGATATAGGATTTAGGATTTTATTGATATAGGATTTAGGATTTAGGTAGGATTTAGGTGTATGTTAGGATTTAGGTTTATTTGCGGTATGATTTGATGCATGTGTTCGATTTGTTTGTGTTGTCCATTTGTGCAGGAAGACAATGCCGAAAGACATGGTATGGGAGCATGGTGAGAATCTTGCTCCCAGTTGGAGATGCAATTACTGCCGTACACAAAAAGCCGGGGGTGGTGCTTCCCGATTCAAGCAGCATTTGGCTCCGCGCGGGATGGAGGTGATCCACTGCAGCAAGGTACCCAAAGAAGTCCGGGAGTACTTTCAGCAGGACATCGACAGAACTAGGCAGACAACTAGTGACCGCTCTCGGCAGAGGGTTGCACGAGAGGCTGCTGCAGCGGAGGGCAACCACCCCCTTGACGATGGAGAATACGAGGCTCAGTTGCAGGCAGCCATTAATCAGTCCAGAGCAGAATATGAGTACCAAGAGGGGGTGCAGCGGAGAGGAGGCGCTTACGAGCATGGAGGTGACAGTGGTAGTGGTACTGCTTCGCAGGGGGGGCAATCCTTTGCACAGGATGTTTCGGAGGTCTGCTTCACAAAGGCAGACCCCTATGGCGGTGGATGACTACAACTTGGCAGCCGGTACGAGGGGTGGACTGAAGCAGACAAGGATTGATACAGGGTCATGGACGCAGAGGGGAAGGAACGCGAAGGACGCAATTGGGAAAGCTTGGGGAAAGTTTTTCTATACTGCAGGAATCCCCGGGAGACAGGCGGACAATCCGTACTTTGTTAGTGCGGTCAGTGAGACGCAGAAGTGGGGTAAGTACATATACTTGGAGACCTATGTCATTACGTATATTTCTCTATCTCATGATTCGCTTGCGATTGCAGGTGAAGGCATCGCGTCACCCAGTGGAAAGGATATAGATGGGAAGTACCTCGATCAGAATTTGTCGTGCATCGTATGTTACAGCTGCTGTCCTGAACCCAAGGCTTGTATATCGTTACAATCCAACTCCGCAAATGTTTGGTGGCCTCAGGGAAGCATTTGGGAAAATGACGGATGTGCATACCGCTGTCTTGGTATTACAGGAGGCAGAAACATTCCGCCAACACCTTGGGGAGTTTGGCACTGAGCTGGCCATGAAAATGGTCATCGACCCCAAGACAACCCCATGTAAGAGTACTTTTGAACTCCTTTTTTTGTCTTTTTGAGCACATACCTAACATAATGAGTTCCACTTGCAGCTCAATGGTGGTTGCTGTTTGGCAGGCGCACTCCAAATCTGCAAAAACTTGAGTTGAGGCTTGTTGCACAATGTGTATCCTCCAGTGGATGCGAGCGCAACTGGAGTACATTTGCCTTATTGCACACGAAGGTTCGTAATCGCTTGTCCCACAAAAAACTGAACAAGCTAGTGTATGTGAACTACAACCTTTGCCTGCGACTCGCGGATGCCTCCGGACCACCTAGGCGTGAGGAAGAAGACTTCATTGACCAGTTCACGCAGATATCCTTTTACGAAAGGGATAATCCGGTTCGAGACTGGATGGAGTATGGCAGATCCAACAAGGCTCCAGTTCTCGACGAAGAAGATGAAGAAACGGACATCCCTCTTCCGTCCCATATTGTGAGGTACGTTGATGTACTTTGTTAGCCACTAACAAACCATACTTTTAATAATATGATTCATTCTTTGTGATGACAGAGACTAAGTGGACCCCGACGATCTTGGGCCCATCATTGATTGGGCCCGTCGACATGTGGGTGACACGCATCTTGGCAAAAGGAAATACCAGACGGGACCTAGGCAGGAGGACCCCAAAAGCCAGAAACGAAAGGGGAAGCGAGTGCAACAACCTGTCACCAGCGATGCTTCGACAGATGATGGTGAGGAGGGTGAGGAAAGTCCACGGAACCAGGAGTCCGATGACAGCAGCTCAGCATATGACAGTGGAGACAGTGATAGTGGTGACGATGACACTGCAGCTGCTGGTGGTGGTGGTGGTGGTGATGGTGGGGCTGGGGGTACTGCAGTTGGTGGTGGTGGTAGTGGTCTTGGTGATGCTGGTGGACTTTGTTTCACAGGTATCAATTGCTACAGACATTTTTTTATGTCTATGACTATTCACTAGTACTAATTATGGTCGGCTGCAGGCGAGACGGACTTCACACATGCTACTCAGGACCGCGACCATGGGCAGCCGGAATCGCAGAGGAGAGCTTACGACCCGACGGACGGCTATGGCACGCCACAGTACTCTTCTTCCTCGTACAGTGATACATCGTACGGTGGTGGTTATACCTACCCCGTTCCTGACATCAGCACGCAGCCGGCCACTAGATGGGTCTACGAATGGCAAGACCTGGATTTCTACAACATGTTAGTGCAGGAATGGGAGACCACAGCTCATTGGACGGGCCAATCATGGATAAACTATAAGGCTAAGCTCCAGACGCGCGGTATCGCTCTAATGTCCACCGCGGAGTATGAGGAGGCTTGGCGAAACGGGATCTTCCCTTATATTCTACGCCAGTGACCATGATGTTTGCAATTTTGCATGTGTACGACACAAGGTATTTCCATGGACGATTTGTTGTTGCAACGGTGAACTACGTTATTTCCGTCGTGAATTTGTGACTAGTGCATCACTATGATATTTCGATGGGTTGTCCATTTGTGTCACACTATTTTTCTCTGAATTATGTGTTCTATTTACATCATTATGTGTAAAGGTCATGCAAAAAAAATTTGATTTTCTCAAGCGAAAAAAAAGAGCACCCGGCGGTTAGGAGCGGTTACCGACCAAACCGGACGGTAACCGGCTCTAACCGACTGGTTACCGGTCGCCAACCGTTTGAACTACGGGGTTTGAATTCAAAATCCAAACCGTTCGGTTTGGGGCCCGTTTGGGCGGTAACCGACGGTTACCGGCAAACCGACGGCCACCGGTTGCCGACCGCCAAACGGTTAGTGAAACCGTGCGGTGTGGTGCTACATCCAAAACCATGGCGGTTTCTGGTTTCCCTCCCCTCGCCTTAGTTTTTCAGTCCCTTTCTTTGGACGCTTCTCGCCAGCAACCTAGCGCCCGCCGCTGGCCCCTGCTTCTCATGTGCTAGGCTAGCTTCACTACTCCCGGGAGTATAGTAAACCAAGATTTCCCTAAAATCGAGACTGGAGTTATTTACGCTAGCTGCAAATCACTTTGATGGGTGGCACTCGATCTCCATCAGCTAGCGTCGTCTAATAAGCTAATTAAGATACATACACACGGCTGCCAAATATATGCAATAGTTTCAAGTGTGGGTCCACCCTTAATCACTTGGTCGGTCTAATTGCGAAAACTACGCTTCAGCCTGCAGCTAAAATTAAGGAACTACGCACTATTTGGTAGGTAGGGCTTCAGTACTAGCTAGCTTCGGCACAAGTGTACTAAATGACAATGTACGTAGAAAAATGATTTTAGAAGCTATAGAGGAGCCCGAACCGTTTTGTACTATAGAAATTAAGAAGTAGCCACGATTCATGGCTTCTTCGCAGATACAGTTGTTTTTAGAGCTAAAGCCTTGCCAAGCAGCTCCGATCCTCCTGTTGGTTGATAGCGCGCCTTCATAAGGATGGACGGAGCTAGTGGCCGGGTGATTAGAGATGGGTAGCATGTAGTAAGTAGCAGATTACATGTATTTTCTAACATATATCATTTCTATAAAGCCACTGTGACAAAGATTGAGTTGGCATATCTCAATACTAATAAAGTCACCAGTACACTATCGGAAACTTGTACCTAAATCAAACTTAATCTAATTAATTTTGATAATACTTATAGAAAAAAAGCATAAGACATGTTTAGTAGCGCTTTACCAATAACCCCCACTGGCTACATACTAGCTAGCTGCACTGAACTTTCTTCTCATCATTACCTCAGCCAGGGGGACCATAAAACTGGGCGGATTTTTTATTTCATATTCTTAGTTTTTCTTTTCGGTTAAATTAGAGGAAGACAGACAAGACGTAGAGACGGGCCGACCTACGGGATGGATAAAAAAACCCGTCGAGACCTCACAGAAATGCATGCATGAGTGCTGGTCAACGTCAGCTCGCTGATCAGCTCCGTTTCTAAAAACAACTACGTGCAATTCTATGTTTATATAAAACAAGTCTATATTAGCATTCACGTCTTTAAATAGATTTATTAAAAAAACATATTATTTAATAGTTCTCTTACGAATCTGCTTAACTTAGAATTATTTGTGTTATCCTGATCAAGTAAGAAATAATTCTAAGTTGAACGATCCTCCCTCCGATCTCTCAAACAAGCTAGTGCATTCACGTCTTTAAAAACAATATTATTTAATAGTTCTCTCAAACAAGCTAGTGCGATTCTTATTTAACAGTGAAAGATTGGAACTTGATCAGGATAACTAGAGCAGAGCTGAACGAGACAACAACGATGCGCCCGGATGTCAATGCTCAGAGGTACTCCCACGCGGAAATTGCAAGATTTTGACGGAAATCATGGTGATGCAGCCCGTCGAAGCTTGAAGAACTCGTAAATAAGCTATAAATAATGCGATAAAGGGTAAATTGCGATAAAAGTAGAATAAGAATAAATTGATTTGTTTGATATGCTTGGATATGATCGTTTACAGCACCCCTGGGTACCTATTTATACTCCGGCAGAGGGAGTTGTAGATAGATACGACTCGTACCTTTCCTAAACAAAAACTCCTAACTTTAAGAAAATAACTGACTCGCGCAGGAGTCGGACCCAAACAAAAACAATCTTTTTCTAAACAGACTCTACTATTATTAAGGGAATAAAATGACTCATGAAAGAGTCGGACTCAAACTTCTATAACAATACTGGTATAAAATCACCAGTTTCCTTATGTCTCCTTCCCGATGAAACTTTCCATTGACACATCCTCCCGATCCGCAATTTCCTTTTAACGTCATCGGCAACCGTGTGCTCACGTTAGTCATGTCATCTTTCATCGGCAACACCTCCTTCATCGGCAACTGCCAGCCACGTCATTCTGCTCCCATCAGCAGCATTTACCACTCATCGGCAACAGCCTTTAGCTTTCATCGGCACTGATTTCTCATCGGCAAGCTGACCTTTGCTTTTATCAAGTCCTTCTGCCTCCATCGGCAACAAGTCTGTCTTCATCAGCAACATTCTTGCCTCTATCGGCAGTCTGACCGATAATATCCCGATGCCGATAAAGAACAGCAACCAGCCTCTTGCCGATCGGCACAATCCTTAGATTATATTGACACGTGACAAAAAAACGATGTCAACACCTGTATGTAGGTGCTCCTTTCCCATGCACAATCATGCATGCATGCAAACTAAGCCTGACAGGTCGTATTACCAACAATTATTGCTCATAAAAAATGCTTGCTTCGAAGTTCGTTCGGCGGCTGATGGTTTCTATAAACTGATGTTGTTTTAGCTATTTTATTGTGAAAAAAATATTATATACCATACCTCATAACCTAAGCTGATAAGTTGAAAACATATGCATGGCCATAATATGCCACCTTGATGCTTGTTTTATTATTCACAAATTGGGATCGATCTGGTTATTATTAGCTGCAGGGGTTTGAGCTGAGGGAACTGATCGTGCATCCTGATCAACTTGTAACACGAGCATGTAGAAGAAGACAACAAGTACTGTCACGGCCCACGGCAGCTACTTGTAACACGAGCTCATGAGAGCTACTGCATCCAGATTTGTAAAGCAAAGAAGTCACCAGAATCCTGATTCTAGTCAGGGATCTTTTTGCCTCACAATTAGATCATGATCAAAGGATTCAATCCTATCAGATTCTAGGAAGTAAATATTTTTTTCCACATGAGATTAATTTATAGTATTCTGTAAAAGTTAAAGCACATATATTGATTTTTGATAAGTTTTTAATTAATGAAGTTTTTGTAAACTTGATAGCACTAATATATTCATATTATTTTCAATCCACCTTAATTTTAAATGATAGAAGTGACTAAAAGCACGTCATGTTATATCAATTATTAATTATTTAACATATTGTATCCGCCCTTCTAATTAACATGCATTTAAAAAAAAACTTCTGATAAAAGACTAAACACATGCTATAAAAACTTGATGAGGGCCATATGTATCAACTTACACATGTTATAAAAAACTTGATCAAAGTAGGAGCTCCAGGGAAACCTTAATGAAACTAATATAAGGCGGATTTAGTTATTACAGTATTTTTTTTCTATAAACATAGTTACAGTTAGCAAAAAAAATAACATGCCATTAAATTAAACTAAAACTTACTACAATTTAAAACCGATAGAGTGCGATTAAATTTTCGATTGTTATTATAACTATGTGGAATCATAAACAGTTGCTTCATGCTTGAAGAGGCGCTGTCGTGGAGGGCAATACATGCTGTAACCGAGCAGAAAGGCCCATGGCCCATGAGATAGAGAGGACACGTGGGGGCTCCAAACGCGGGGCCTGTGGGCCACCAGCCTGCATGCCTATGCAGGAGACGAGCAGGGAAACTGACACGGCCGCTGCCCTCCAAAGCCGTTTTCGATTCAGACGCATTTGTGGGTCAAACCTGCGGGGGCCCACACACCCCCACGGGATCTTCTGAGTCCGGGCGGGCTCAATTTGATCTCAGCCTAATCATTCATTTCATTCTCCCATAGTGTTTCTCTGTTCGGCAGAATTTACTACGGACATGGCTGATTTATCTAGAAGAAAAACATTATTGAAAAGTAGGAGATGATTTTGTTTATAAGCTCAAGCGAACATAAATCCTCTCCTTGTAATTTAGAACCAGAGCATTATGTAAAACTATTACCAGTATTCCTTCTACTAGACTCACTCACGCTCCACACAACCGAGTTACGTAGGAGCATGTAACATGAGCAGTTGCAAGAGTGTACATACATAATACGCCAAAAGAGTAGTATAGTACGGAGTGGTAGTGTAGTACTACGTACGTACTAGTGTCCAGACTATCAATCAATACTGCTGCTAGCAGTGATTAAGAAATGTTTATCACAGAAATCAATCCATTCAACTGGCATGACAATGAAGAATTGGAGGAACTCCACACTCACCAGAGTTTCTGTGTGGAGCCTGTCCTATCCTGCCTCTGAATGGCCTCCTCCTGAATAGCCTTTCAAAGTCTGTGCCCGTGGCGTCCCAGAAAGATGGTTTTGGATCCTTGCTTGCTGCTACTGACTTCCTCCTCTCCTCGTTTAGTACTAAACTCCTTACCCTTTAGTGTATCTGCAGCAGAGTATTATTCACTTTTGTGAACTGCCATTTCTAGCTTCATGATGCTACTAGCAGTCAACAAAAGTGCCATTATCTCTTCTGGACGTATCAATAGGTTGGTTGTTGCTTTAGCTCCAATCGAGTGAGTACTCATGGCTTGGCTTGATGAGTTGTGCATTTTTCAGACTGGTATTGTGGAACAAATATTTCAAGCATTCCCTAAACGACAGTGTATCATGAAAAGAAAACACGGTAGGCATCTTGTAATGCAAGAACAGAATCACATTCACACACATGGTGGTGTACTACAGTGCTAGCAGTTCTCGTCTTCTCTTCTCGATGCTGCTGGCAGCAATCAGCATGCATTTATTTTATTTATTTATGCCCAGCAAAGATGCATCAGTCATCTTTGTACCTCTTTGCCAATTCCTCATAGATGACACTAATTACTCAATAGTACTAGTAGTACTCTACAGACTAAGGCATCGGCATTAGTACACACAGCTGAATGAGTGATGGGATCACAAGACAGAGCTTTACCCAACAGGACGAGTCCTGCAGTCTATCACTGTTATTCTGCCCTAGGGTTCACAGGTCACAATACAACAAAAACCAGATTGGGGGCCTCTCTGCATTCTACTGCTACTAGCAGTACCCACATATAATCAACAGCAAAATCTAGGGATTAATTAGACAACCAAACAAACAAACAAATGGATGAATGTGGTACTAACACAACACAAGCATACTGTAAGCATCAAGTAGCAGCAGCATGGTTCTTTTTCTTTCAAAAAAAAAAACGAATCCCATCAAATCAACACCAGTAGCTCTCTCCTAATGACATGGAAGCCCTCAGCTCAAACCTACCTTAATGGCCACTGTTCACCATTTATCATAGGGAATAATTGTCCCCCTTCCATTCCCCATATATTAATCCCCCTCACCCTTTCCCTCACCCATGGCATTGGCATCCTCCTCCACTCTCCCTCTCCCCACCACCACCACCACACCTCCCTCCTCCTCACAAGACATAGCCACCACCACCATCACCACCTCTTTCTGTGCTTACCCTCCTCTCGCCTTGTTCGGGTTCGAAGAGAAGGCGGCGGCGGCGGCGATGGAGCTGGACGAGCAGGCCTTCCTGGAGGAGATCCTCTCCCTGCGGAGGGACGCCTGGGACTGCAATTTAATGGGGGACTTCTTCTCCCCAGCGGCCGCCATGGACTGCTCCTTCCAGGACCGCCACCACCAGGTGCCCACCGTCAGCGTCCTCCCCACCTTCACCGCCTCCTACGCCCAGCCGCATCCACAGCAGCAGCAGACGGCGGCGGCGCCCGGCTTCGACTGCCTCAGCGAGGTCTACGGCGCCGCGGCGGCGTTCGGCGGGACCAATGCCGTCGACTACGGCAGCGAGATGGGGTTCCTTGACGTCGTCGAGCCCAAGGCGGCGGCGGCGGCGGCGGCCGCGATGGTGGACGGTGTCGGCGCCGCCGCCGCCGTGGGCCTCGGGGTCTGCAAGGTGGAGCCCGGTCTGGCGGAGAGCGGCGGCGGCGCGTTCGGCCCCTGTGCCGCGCCGCCGCCGGCCCCGGCCCCGGCGTCCAAGAAGAAGAGGGTCGAGGGTATGCCGTCCAAGAACCTGATGGCTGAGCGCCGCCGCCGCAAGCGCCTCAATGACCGCCTCTCCATGCTCCGCTCCGTCGTGCCCAAGATCAGCAAGGTGAGAAGGACAAAACAAAAAAAAATCTCTCCTTTTCCTTGGTTCTTGTCCTCCTCGGCCAAGAAAGGACATTTGGGTTGGAGCAACAGCAAACAAACAATCTATCTATCTACTGCGGCTGGGCTGATGAGATATGAAATGTGTGTGGTGGGCAGATGGACCGGACGTCGATCCTGGGCGACACGATCGACTACATGAAGGAGCTGCTGGAGAGGATCAAGCTGCTGCAGGAGGAGATCGACCAGCAGCAGCAGGAGGCGCCGGGCATGCTCAGCGTCTTCCGGGAGCTCAACCCCAACGAGATGGTGGCCAGGAACACCCCCAAGGTACGCGATTATTCCTTCAAGCTGCTGCTGCGATTGGGGGAAATGTGAGGGCTGAGGTATATGATGCTGCTGTCCATGGTGCAGTTCGACGTGGAGAGGAAGGAGGGCGGCGACACCCGGGTGGAGATCTACTGCGCCGCCAAGCCGGGGCTGCTGCTGTCAACGGTGAGCACGCTGGACACGCTAGGGCTGGACATCCAGCAGTGCGTCATAAGCTGCTTCAACGACTTCGGCATGCACGCTTCCTGCTCCGAGGTACCTGTCCATCCATCCATTGGTTCGCTGCCATCAAATTGGATGCAATGCAATGCAACAAGTTTGCTCCTTGAATGGTTGCCTGACTGACAATGATATCGCAGATGCAGAGGGACATGATCAGCGCGGACGCGATAAAGCAGGAGCTGTTCAAGAACGCTGGCTATGGCGGAGGCTGCTTGTAGAGGGTATGGCGTCTCAATGGCATGGGAAGAAGAAGAAGAAGAAGAAGAAGAAGAAGAGGATCAGCAGGAGGCAGGCAGGCAGCAAGCAATAAATTAAGCTTAAGCAGTTTCAGTAGCGGTGGTGGTGGTAGCAAGGAGCAGGCAGCAGTAGTATCAGTTTGAGGTCCAGTAGCGGAAAAGGCAGGCAGGGCAAAAGATTTGGGAGGCCTTTTTGCAATCCATCTCCCCATCATAACCCACTTCGATTCGATCTATCCATGTTAGCAGTGTGTGTCCGTCCTAGCATCATGCAAGATGCAAAGGTTGTGCCCTGTGCTGCTGAATCTTTCTCCTATAATATACTACTACTACTATATTTAATTAACAAGAGCAAAGCTCGCTGCCTTTCTTCTAATGATTGATCAGAGATGCCTGCCTCCTTTTGGGATTCCTTCTCTTTCTGGATATATATAAAATGTTCTTCATTCAGCTCCTCTGTTCTGTTCGTTCGTTCATGGTTGTACTGTGGAGGTATATATCAATCAATCCAGGAAGATCTCGTCAAAAAAAAAAAATCAATCCAGGAAGAGCATGTGTTGCTGAAATGTTCAGTCCAGCTTATGATCTGTATCGATCTGTATGCATTGCCAATTCGCCAGCAACCAACCAATGAAGCAAAGAGATGTGTTTGTAGAGTAGTAGAAGTAGAACAGACAAGAAGCAATGAGGCACTAGAGTGTGACCACAAAATTGTGGTCCTCTTCTTTTCGCTTGATGATGGAACAACATTCTGATACAACTAGTGCCAAGCACAAGAGTTTCCAGAGAAAGGAGACGAAGAGGAAAAAGGCCCTTCCCTCCTCCATTCCATGCATCATCTGTAATGAAATTCTGTAATGATCGCCATCACGGGGTACTGATGTGATTGGGACTCGCGGCGCGGTGGGATTCGGCTCCAAACTTTGTTGCTTCTTGTTGATCTTGGGCCCTCTGCCTCTCCTCCTTTCTCTCTCTGTCCAATCCAATCCAATCCAATCCAAGCATGGAGGGTCGCTTTCGCAATCTCCCGTCTTGCTTGCTTGCTGCTCCCGTTGGTTCCATGACCGTGGTCCATGGACTCCGTTTTCTAAGGGCGGTAAAAGATTTCACCACGGAAGCAGATCAGTGGCACTTGTCGTATCTCTTGGCGGGCGCTCTGCACGGCCACTGCGGCGGGGACCATGACAAAGCTGACTAGCCGGCCACTCGCTCCTTTGCAGGAGAGAGAATGCCGGCAGGGAAAGCGTCTTTGATGGACGTATGTATTTGACCCCACGGCAAACAAATTATCTCTCCTACTACTGCTACGCAGACAAAGACGGTGTCCAGCCGTTTGTCTGCCCAACCCGTTTTTTGTTCTATCTTCTGATGAGCTAACAGTTCAATACTCCTGCAGTCCTACCGTCTCACTTCTCCTCTCTGAGGCAAATGATTTTATATTTAACTAGATTTATTTATAACAAATGGTTAACATTTGAATATTCGAATAGGTTCATTATGAAAATACAGCATCCGGCCTGACTGCAATTTGTCATGGGCCTATTATCCTAATACTGTAAGTCCTAATAAAGCAGTAGCCAACCGCATCTTCAGTTAACTGATTGCTAATGCTGCTGCGAGGAATGAACAACAACCCACCTGTCCTGTGGACGGATCGTCGTCCACTGCAGGTCCATCTGAACCTTGTATGTAAAAGGTGCTCAATATCTAATGCAGACTCCAAAGTTTGTACTTTTCTTGTCCAAGTCCCAGGCCAAGCCAGACGCCTTTTGCTTTGCTGTTCTTAATCGCAATATCTAATACGTACAAGGAAGATGGTTGCCGTGCTAATGTGTATAGGAGTATTAGTATAGTAGTAGTAGTTGGAATGTGTCGCCATCAGGCCAAGATGAATAGGGTTTATAATAATATTAAGAGAGTAAAAGAATGACAGGCTTGCGCAAGTACTTAAGAAAAAGGAAAGATGCGGTTCAGGAGGAACCTGAGCCGGTCGGTCGAGATGGCTGGGTGTTCATGTTGGCAACAGCAGCCTGGTGCATGGACTGGGACTGGGACTGGCAGGCGTGTCACTCTGCCTCGTCTTCACGACGCACTGCTCGCTACAGTTTGCCAACAGTATTGTCTTGCACGACGAGGTCAGAAGTGGTGGTGGTGGCGGCATCGTGCCGGCGAGGCGACATGCATGGCCAGACTGTAGGGTTGCCGCGCGAGGCGGGCGCTCTCCATGGCATCCGATGGGCGTCGCCGATCGGAGTGCAATGATTACGATGAGAAGAGGGCAGCGCCATCAGTCATCATAATCATGTATACAGCGTGCTTATACCATATAAGGGAACATACGTAAGTCCAGCAGCAGGAGGCGACGCCGCCCATGATAGTCCAGTAGGGTATACGGATGGATGGTCCCAGCCAAGCCAGCGCCTCTCTTCTCTTCAGCTAGGCCCACACCACACCGCACCACCATTCAGTTTCAGTTCCAACCAAACTTCCAATGCCAATGGACCAGCACTAAGATTTTTAACTGTTATCAGCACAAAGAAGCATTGGTATGCTAGGTACAACAGCTAACAGGCAATGTAGGGCTATAACAAAACGCCACCACTTTCTGTCCACCAATGCGTATATATATACATATACTACTACATAATTGGCAAGGGGAAGAGATAGAGAGGGACGACCTGTTACTATATAGTAGAACTTAGAACCATGGCATCCACCAGATGTACATTTTGCCGAGGTTGTTGAGGGAGACTGCTTCAGCGATCAGCCGCCGTGCTTGGCCTTCCACGGAGAGCGGCAGTGAAGGGATGGCTTTAACACCCACAACTACTCCCTGCAGCCTTCCTTTGATGTTGGTGATAGCCCTCTGGAAGATTGGATTGTAAACAATAAGAGACACATCCTGAATGCTACCGATGTAATGGTGGCTATTATTTCTTAGACATGTAAAAAACGCGGGCGTGCAGTGCCCTTGCTGGACTGCATATGCATCATACCTGTGCGTGTGGGTTCTGCACTTCACCTCCACTAGACTTATTAGATTTGGTCCACTCGACGAGTGGATCATGGATGAAGGTCTCAAGGACAGTCATGAGGGCCTCCTTGTGGGTCCTGAGAACAGATAGAGTGATTTCACAGACCTTAAGAAATACGCCTTCATACCCAGTGATGCCCAAGCCATCGATCATGTTCTGCAGTTGAAGTCCAAGAAAGAAAAAAAACCATGTTATAGGTCCGATATCCACAAAGCTTGAAAGGCACGAAAAACTAACCAAGACATGCTCTCGCTACATACCTGTGTAAGCCTAAACGGCACCACCTCAGGCGTTTCCAGTAGCAAGCCCCTATCAAACAGGCAGCTAAAATCCACGTGCACACAGTCCCCGGTCGTTGAGTCGAAAAGGATGTTTTCACCATGCCTGTCGCCGAGCCCCACGATGTGCCCAACCATCGACCACACTGCCGTGGTATGTGCATATGCCACTCTAGCACGAAACCATGCAGCTGGTTCAGAGAATGTTGTCAGGAACCATTTGTGGAAAACTGGGGGAAACATTGGAAGGATTCTGGTCTTCAGCATCACATCGTCAGGCATTTTCCCATGGCATGTGTCGTATATCTTCTTGATTTGTGAATTTGTCTTCGCCCTATCAAACTTCCCAAGAGTTATATAGATGTCCTGAAGAATATGCCGAAGACCACGAGTATTGGGGACCCATTCTACCATTCCACAATCTTCGGTAAGTGGTACCACTGCAAAGGTTCTGATATAGAGCTTTCTCCTGCGGCTCTCAGGGACCTTGGAGAGGAGACGGTTGATCATTGCATTGAACTCCATCATGCGTGAGTCTTTCCTAAGATCATCCTTTGGTTTGCAAAGAAATGGACGTTGAACTCCATCACTTCCAAGGAAAACAACCTGAAGTTCAAAAGATTAGCTGGTGAGTTGCTACCAGCCTAGTGAAGTATAGGCATAGGACTATAGCTAACTCTGATACTAACAAACGTGTAGTAGAAGTGTCGAACAGCCTTTGAACTCCAGTATCAAATTCAACAATGATTTGTACAACAATCTAAATAGCCATCTAACAAATTTAGGGCTTTTGATGTGAAATTTAGTTAGCCTAAACAGTTGCTCCTCAAACTAATGTAGTAATAAAGCAAGGCAATACTCAACGTACCTTCTTTGGTTTCTGAAGGGAGCTAAGAATTTCTGCTTCATCAGCTATTCCAGCTATAGTGGGATGTTGAGAGACCGAGAAGGGGTGAAAACCAGATTGATCCGACATATTTGTATCATATGATGGCAGAGTCACAGTTAAAGCTTGCTGGACAGGTAAGATAATTCCTAGTGGCATCATTCTTTTCAAGGCACTGAACTCAGTTGAGATGTTTATTGTTTTCGCCCTTGGTTGCCCTGGATGAGAGCAGAGCCTAATAAGATGGCCTATAAGATTAGTAAATTGACTGAAGAGCGCATTACTCCCACGCCGACATCCTTTCTTTGCTGACTGCAATATTTCTGCAGCAGCATCTCGTCTTGCCGGAACAGTGGAATTAGACACTGCAGCCATCATCCAAAGAGCTTGTTGAGGGTATTCCCGTAAAATAGACGTGATGATGCATTTGACCATTCTGACAACATCAGCATTTTGGTGACAGATGCGGGAGATCAACTGAGACAGCACAGTAAGCCACTGATATGTTGGTAGATCCTTCAAACACCCACGTATGAGGCCTAAAACCTGCAATGGGCTGATTAAGTTTCTTATGCAGAAAGAAAAAAAAATGAATATGAAAAGGATGTGCAATCAATTTACATTTGCATTAATCTCTTTCATGCGTTGATTGGAGAAAGATTCATCTTGGACATATATGCTTCCAAATTCAAACCACAGAGTAAGCATCCGAGGCAGTGCTTGAAAAAGATTCTTATGTCCTTTGTGAAGTGATTTTCCATAACATAGTAGCACTCCCGGAAGAAATTCACACCAAGGCTTCTCTTTTTCTTCACGTGCCCTGCTTGCAGAGCTAGAAGGGACTGGTCCAACTTTACAAGCAAACTTATCTTCTTGCCTTTTCCTAGCATCAACAAGCAAATCATCAAAAAACTTTGCCATGCAGAAAAAACCTTTTGCCCACTTGGGCCGCAATTCTGTTACTCGGGAATAGAGAGATTTGATATCCGCACTCTGTTTTTGTCCTGTATTGTGAATCCATCTAGTATAGAGAAGCAGGGTTTTAGACACATCTGGATTCTCTTTAGATGCCTGTGTTGCAGAGATAGGTACATTTGGCAAAGCAAGAGAGAGGCTACAAAGAGATGAAACTACAGCATTGCCCAAAACTTCCGCTGGCATGTTGATAAGTGTTTGCTGAAGTTCAGCTATAGCGCTATCAAACTTCCGTATATTCCAGAGATACTTTGCCTTCTCCATGTGAGCATTGGGGGCACCTGAGGCATCTGCTTCTAGTATTGCAAGGTGGGCTGTCTCATTGTGACCAGCCAAACGGCAGAGCTTAGCATACTGAAGCCAGCAGTTCCCAACCTGAACATTCATATGACTCTGACTAAAAACAACCCTTCGCAGAGCAAGTAAAGGTTCCCTTGTCCACAGTGATGGTTGTGTGCATCTCAGACGGTTCTCCCAATCCTTTGTTAACTTCAGAAAGTTTGGATCGTTTGCACCAAATGACTTGTCAATAAATGATTCATCTCCCAACAGGGAATTGAAGTCTTCCAACTCACGCAACATATGGAGCTTGACAACATAAGGATATGCTCGCATATATGAGTCCATGCCTGCCGCAGCCAGAGGTACAAGCAATGCTTGTTTGGACTGGGCAATTTTTTCAGCAACAAGAAACTGATCTTTGATCATCATGGCCTTGAATATCTTAGCAAGATCCATGTCAAAAGAAGCATTGTTCTCGGAACTGCTGAACATGAGACCCTTGTCTGTCCCGGTCAGATATGAATCCATGAGCTCCCATCTCCCTAATCGCCATGCTGCTTGCACTCCATGCATGCACCAAGTTTTCTTATACTGGGGTATACTGCAAACCAAACCGTCCACATGGGCGATCATGCCTTGAAGGTGGCACATGTTTAGCAAACAATTAAGAACATCAGATTGTCTATGAACAGAGGTAGGTTCCATTTGCAAGGCCTGTTCGCATAAGGTTAGGACTTCAGCCCAGTTTCCATCTTTCTCATTAATGATAAGCTGATCCTGTAGGCTCGATGACTTCCTCAGATTTGCTAAACCTAGGAGGCCATCAGGCTCATCCAGTCCTCCATATATTTCCAAAAGAAAAGATATGTCATTGTCTGAAAAGGTGCCACTACAATCTGCAGCTGGATTGGAGGAACCAGAATTCTCCTGGACATGGGATTCAAAGTACATTAGAGCACGAGCATGAGCTTGACATCTAAGAGAGGCCCTTGCTAGAGTGACTTTAGGTATAGCAGCCAGCAACTCAGCAACATTGCTGCACTGCACCAGCATTTGATCCTGTTCATGAATAGAATATGTTCCATCTTTCAGTTTACCTCCATGCTTTCCAGACATGGCATAACTAGACTGGGATAAAGCAATTTCCTGTTTGAGGTCATCAACCCATTGACCAAGGTTATCAAGTAAAGTGAATATGGCTTGAATACAGACCTCACTCTGCCCCACTACGATTTCATGAACAGCAGCCCCATTATTTTCAGAAGCAGCAGCATTGAGAACACACATAATTTCCTCAGTAATGCTCTGACGAGCCTCTGGAGTACCATAACAGACGACATTTAAGACCAAGTATGGTAAGAGATAGATTGCAGTTGGCATGTCATGCCGAAGAATTCCACGGCATGCACTAAAAATACTAGAACGGGATCCAGTTGCATGTGATGACAACTTTCTAATCCAGTAGTATATCCACCTTCTAAAAGACATTGTTGGGCGGTATATTGGGCCGGCTAAAGCAGAATCAGATGTGTTAGGAAGATGAAACCTCGATGTTAAGCATGGGGCAATAATTTCCTTGACATAGTTTGAGAAACGGTCCCACAACTTCTGGCCCCTGTAGCTCATCTCACAACAATTTGATTCTTCACTAGATGAAGACTGGCAACCTGCCAATTTTAGTAGCTCCTGGATAGCCAAGGCAGCAGAATCTTGCACTGTAGTGTCAGCAGCAGCTCTGAATGCCCTTGCAAGATGCTTGTGGATCAACTCAAATATCAGATCATCATCTGAACATTCTATCTTAAAGCGCTCACAAGAACTTACCTTTAACTTAGCAGGATCAACAGCACCAAGTGCGCCAAGACAATCTGCACAAACTAGTTTCAGTCTCTGGCCAACAACAGTCCTTGATTGCTCTGCACATCCTTTAAGTAAAGCCATAACTAAAGAACTTATTACATCCAAATCAGCAATATCTTCTCCAATGATAAGAGCAGTCATATCCTCCCTTCTGGCATTGAATAATTTACTCAGCTCACAAGCTACCATGTACCTCACATTTAAGCTTTCATGATTAAGACCATTGACAGCATCCTTCAGATGATCTTGCAGTGTCATTAGCCCTCTAGCTTCCTGTATTACTTTGTTTACTTCCAATAATGACGGTATGCTAGGCAACAGTGGTAGTTCACGTATATGTTGTTTTAGCAAGCTATTGTTTTTGACAACAAGCTCTTCTAGGATTTCAACAATTTTACCTAAGTTCACAGAAGGACATCCTCTGCACCTTTCCAGAGATGGAATGAAAGCAGCTACAACTTGGGACAGGACATATTTTATACTACTTGGTGATACTTCAGCCAATTGCTTTATGAAAAAATGTAAGACATCAAGACCACCCATCTGGAGACCTTCCTTGTCAATGGCAAAACTCAACAGGACCATAATCTTTGGCGTATGTGTACTCAAATAAGGGCCCATCATCTCAATCAATTTCCTTATTCGCTGGAGAGCTTGTTTTTGAAGCTTCATATCATCAGAGTGAAGCATCTTCTTGTCAATGCTATTGAGAAGGCGAACAAAATCATTCCTCAAAAACTCAGGAAGAGTTTCACTGCCTGTCAGAATTCTAGAAATATTCTGAATTGTTGGTGAAATTTTTGCTGTCCTGAAAATTAATATATCATTAGAAAATTGTTCATACATACCTAACAATTATAATGAAATGCACGTCTAATGAAAAAAAATATAACCTTATATCATTCTCAATCTGATCAGATTCCCCAGGAAAACATATAATTTCGTCAAGCAGTGTAGGCAAAGCAGCTGCAAATATCTCTTTGCTATCAGTTCCCGTCTCATTCTTATAAAATTGCAGAACTGATGGTAAATGCTGTCCATCTTCATAAAAAAGAGCAAAGCAGAGAACTTTAGGCAACATATTTACAATCAGTGGTACCAACTCAGTGTTTAGATGGCTTGCCAGTTCACGCAGAGTAAAAATAGCATGGTTATTATTTGGGTGCGATACAATGAGCTTTGGTATAACTGATGGAACCATTCTCTTAATCAGCTCTACAGTCTTAATACCTACAACGTCCTCAGCGAATTCCTTAATTATTACTGGATGAGTCACAAGTCTAGATGACAGATAGTCATATAAATTATCTCTAGCATGTGAGTACTTCAAGAGGAAGAGATCCAGTCCTCCTTTGAAACAGTATGCACAGCATCTGTGAATTAATCTCAATGCAGTCATCCTTATGACGGAATTATGATTATCAAGCTGGCCAATAAGTAACACAAATGAGCAGAAGAAAACTTCTCCATGAATATCACTAACTTTCACAATAGTACCAATTGATTCTAGAAGTGTCAAAAGAATTTGAGAATCTTCAGCTTCAGTGAAAGCACATTTTATTTTGTCCATGAACTGAAGTTCTTTAGACCCTCCATTCATTCCCAGTCCACCAGAAAACAGAATATCCATAACACTGTTTTCCAAGAAGCAGTAGACTACACCAGAAAATGCTTCCCTGACAGCTTTCATTTCATGACGCAGTAGAAATTCAAAACACTGACTCCACTTAGTTCTCAACTCAAGTAGAAGATGCCTGCTAGAATGCCTCAATAACCGTGGCAAAATTTCAACCAAAGAAACTATAGATTCCTCAGAAGTCCCTGCATAGAGAAATTTGAAAAGGAGAGTGTGGGCCTTGGAGATGTTAATATTGAAGTCCACATTCTCAACTTGTAATGGTGCAATGTCCACTATAGAAATTTGCTCTTCATTGTGGACAGTTCTATGCCTGATATCACATTGAGGACAACAGAAACCTCTCAAGAGAAGATCTAATGTTGACACAGATTGTTCATAGTACTTGTCCAAGAATAGCTTGCAATGGTCCCCCACATTGTCAGTGTAATCAGTGGTTCCATTTAAGCAAGATAGAAAACCAAGTGAAAAGGCAATATTTTTCCCCACGTTTTCGAGTCCTAAAGCATCCACTAATCTGTAGCAAGCAAACAAGGGACGGCATAGTAAGATATAGATATCAACCTAAAATCATGGAAATACATGTATTCAAGAACAAAATTTGAAGGATAGAATCAGATGTATTGGATAACAAACAAAATAACTCAAGTTCACATCCAGAAGTCAGTCTATTGCCAATCTTAGCAATAATCTTTTGTAGATGACATTAAATGGAAAAGTACATATCATCTACAATAATCATGAAAGGGAAAGCAAGTTCACTCACTCAAGTTTCTTAAACATTGCTCCAAGCATCCTAGGACCAGAATACAACACAATTATTGGTAGTGATATAACTGCCTCATTTTTAATCTCAGCAGTTCCATTGCAGATAGCCAAATCAAGAAATTCAAGATCACATCCAGAAGTCAGTCTATTGCCAATCTTAGCAAAGACTTGCATCAAAAGATATTCTATCTTGTAGTTTGAACTAGTTTCAGTGACAGCATGACCAACATCCCACATCAGTTTCAACATGCTGATGAGATCAGCATGTCTTGGATGAACAAAATGTGTACCATCATCAATCAACTGAGAGTCATCTTCAAGAAGTTTAGTGTGTCCAGGAAGATTGACTGCACCAACATTAAGACAAAGGGTTAGCTACTAAAGTGGAAATAGAGAGAAGCACAACTTGATTATCATACACTCAGGAAGGTCAAGCATAACCTCAAGCTTAAAAACTTGTAAGCTGATGTCAGGGAGAAATAGATGAATAGATCCCTTATGTACACCATTTTTTTACAAGCCTAACTGTCCTAATGTTGCAGTCTTGAAGATGCTTTGTTCAAGGGATGCTGCTGCAAAATTGCAAGGGTGTATAATCTGGACCACCACAGACAGCTCCCTGTGCATGCTAAGCTAGCTTATCTGGACATTCAGATTAGGGAACTGGGGTAATTTGTGTAGAAAGACAGAGAATGGGGCAATTGGCCACACCTCAATGGGAGGGGGCGCCTTCTATTATATAGCTGCTGGACTTGCTTACAAGGCAGGGGGTAATCTCCCTGATTTACATCTGCTAACTATAGCAACTAATCACTGATTTCCATATGCTAATTGCCTGATTTACAGCTGCTAATTATGGCTGTGCTATCCATAATTAGCAGGGGATATTCTACTGTGCTATCCATAATTAGCAGGGGATATTCTATTTCCTAACACCCGCCCGCAGTCGCAGCGGGAGGCTCCCGGACGCAAAGACTGGACCGAAAATCCTGGAATAATGCCGTCGGAAGTCCTTTAGTCATGATGTCAGCAAACTGATGGGAGGACGGCACGTGGAGTACCCGGATCTCACCAAGGGCAACCTTCTCACGGACGAAGTGAATGTCGATCTCGATGTGCTTCGTTCGCTTGTGGTGGACCGGGTTAGCCGTCATGTAGACGGCGCTGACGTTGTCACAGAAGACAACAGTGGCAGACGGTAGCTGGATATGGAGCTCCTGAAGTAGCTGCCGAAGCCAACAACACTCAGCCACAACATGTGCCACAGCACGATACTCAGCCTCGGCGCTGGAACGTGACACCGTGGTCTGGCGTTTGGAGGACCAGGAGACCAAAGTGTCGCCGAGGTAGACGCAAAAGCCGGAAGTGGAGCGTCGGGAGTCTGGACAGCCTGCCCAGTCGGCGTCAGAATAGGCAGTCAGCTTGTCAACAGACCCGGTGCCGATGTGAAGGCCCGAGGAGAGGGTCCCCTTCACATAGCGCAGGATGCGCTTGATGAGCGCACGGTGGGGCTCCCGAGGAGCGTGCATGAAGAGGCACACTTGCTGCACAGCATATGCCAGATCAGGACGAGTCAACGTCAGGTACTGGAGAGCTCCCGCCAAGCTCCTGTACTCAGATGCGTCCTTCTCTGACAGCAGCTCCCCGTCGGTCGCAGAGAGCTTGGCGTGAGTGTCCACGGGTGTCGCTGTTGGGTGACACTCAGCCATGCCTGCACGCTGAAGAAGCTCGATGGCGTACTGTCGCTGGGAGAGGAAGAGGCCGTCCGAAGAGCGCGTGACGGCGATGCCGAGGAAGTGGTGTAGGGCGCCCAGGTCCGTCATGGCGAACTCGGAGCTCAACCGAGTCATGATGCGCTGAAGAAGGGCCGAGGACGAGGCGGTGAGGACGATGTCGTCGACGTACAATAACAGGTAGGCGAGGCTCGTCCCTTCTCGTAGAACGAAAAGAGACGGGTCGGAGGCGGAGGCGGTGAAGCCAAGCTGCCGGACGAAGGTGGCGAAGCGCTGGTGCCAGGCGCGCGGAGCCTGCTTGAGTCCATACAAGGACTTCAGCAGACGACAGACGTGATCTGGGGCACCGGGATCGACGAACCCTGGCGGCTGCTGGCAGTAGACAGTCTCCTCGAGGTGGCCGTGAAGAAAGGCGTTCTTCACATCCAGCTGGTGAATCGGCCATGCACAGGATGCAGCGATGCTGAGGACAGACCGTATAGTGGCCGGTTTGACAACCGGGCTGAAGGTCTCATCGTAGTCGACGCCCTCAGCGCTGGGAGAAGCCTCGGACGACCCAGCGGGCCTTGTGGCGGGCAAGGGACCCATCGGCATGGAACTTATGCCGGAAAATCCACTTTCCCGTCACGACGTTGGCCCCAGGGGGCCGCGGAACGAGCTGCCAGGTGTTGTTGTCGACGAGGGCCTGGTACTCATCCATCATTGCGGCACGCCAGTTGGCGTCGGCCAGGGCGCTGCGATAGTTTGACGGAAGCGGCGACGGTAAGGATGACACCGTGGCTGCCAGCCCCTCATAGCTGACGCGGGGGATGGCACCCGTCATGGTACGAGTGACCCGCGGAGGCGGCGGCGGAGGCTGCAGCGGCGGTGGAGCAGTGGATGTCGCCGGTGCTGGTGCCGAAGGTGGTGTCGAGGTATCAGGAGCAGCACAGGCTGCTGGGGCAGCTGCCGGCTCGGATGTAGGCGTCGTCCGAGAGCGGCGAACATAGACGTGTGAGAAAGGAACCATGCTGGGTCCAGGCAGGGGCACGTGACCACGCCCGCCCGGTGCCGAGGAAGAGGAGCCGTGGGAGGCTGCAGCGTCGGAGGGTGGCTGCTCAACATCCGAGGGGGATGGAGCGACCACGGGCGTCGAGGATGGAGTCCCACCTGCAACAACAGTAGAACAAGGCACCGAAACCATATCGTCGTCGAGGAGGAAATCTAAGGAGGACGGGGGGAGGCGTCAGGGGTGGTTGTAAAGGGGAAGGTGGTCTCGTCAAAAACGACATGGCGAGAGATGATAATGCGACGGGTGGAAAGGTCGAGGCAGCGGTAACCTTTGTGAGATGATGGGTATCCTAGGAAGACGCATGCTGTAGAGCGAGGGGCGAGCTTATGTTTGGAGGTCGCTTGCATATTGGGGTAACAGAGGCACCCGAAAACACGTAAATGGCTATAGGATGGTGGCTGATTATGTAGACGAGTGTAGGGGGTTTCATGCTGAACGGAGGAGGATGGACGCCGATTAAGGAGATAGCAGGCTGTCAGGAGCCCCTCAGCCCAATATGTGGGCGGCAGGGAAGCATGAAGAAGCATGGTGCGAATGGAGTTGTTGAGCGTGCGAATAAGACGTTCAGCTTTGCCATTTTGGGGTGATGTGTAGGGACAGGAGAGGCGGAGGTGGGTACCTTGGGCAGCGAGGAAGTTGGTGGTGGCGGCGTTGAGGAATTCAGTGCCGTTATCAGCCTGAAAACATTTGATGGGAAGGCTGAATTGTGTGTTGGCAAGCGCAACAAGTTCAACTAAGTGTTGGTAAACCTCGGATTTTTTGCGAAGAGGAAAAACCCAACAGTAGTGACTATAATCATCCAAGCATACCAAGTAATAGGAAAAGCCTGACAAGCTGTTTACAGGGGATGTCCATACATCGCAGTGAATAAGCTCAAAGGGCTTATGAGTTATGGAATGCGAGGAGCTGAAGGGTAGACGCGTGTGCTTGCCTATCTGACATGAGTGACATAGGGAGCGGTCTACTTTATTACAAAAAACAGCATGAGTTTTATTTAGGCGTTCTAATGCAGCGGGGGATGGATGGCCAAGACGTTGATGCCACAGAGTCGACGTAGTGGCCAGGAGAGCATGAGGTGGTGCGGTTGGAGTGGTGGTGGGCATGGTGTAAAGGTCCCCGTCGCAGTTACAGCGGAGAAGCACCCGTCCCGTCTTGAGATCCTTAACAGAAAAACCATGTGCGTCAAATTCAAAGGAGCAACTATTGTCGCGAGTGAATTGACGTACAGATAAAAGGTTGTGGGCTAGAGCAGGTGCAACAAGAATATTGTTAAGGGCGAAATTTGTGTTGGGTGTGGAGAGGATGGAATGACCTGTAGACGTAACAGGAATGCGAGTGCCATTGCCTACTGTTATTGAGGAGATGGAGGGAGGGAGAGGTTGAATAAGCATACCATCCGAGGACGTCATGTGTGTGGAGGCGCCGGAGTCCACCACCCAGGGTGAGTTGCCCTGCAGATTCATGGTCTGCAGGGCAGCAATGAGGCCGGCTACATCCCAGGAGTTGGAGCTGCTGGAGGACGTCTGGAGCGGAGCAAAGGCGGTGTGGGCCTGCGGAGAGGAGCCGAGAATGCCCTGGTTTCGCCCAGCCTGGGAACCAGAGGCAGCAGGGGCGCCAAAACCTCCCTGGCGACGCTGTCCAGGAGCTGAGACACGTTCTCCAGGGGCCACGCGTGCTCCAGTCCAAGGATTGAAGCCCCAGGGAACGCGTTTATTGGTGTTGGTGCCACTGGAAGTGTTGGAGAAGGGCTGCTGGCCGCCCTTCTTGAAGGCGGAGCGCCGGCCGCCCTGCTGCTGCTGCTGATAGCCACCTTGCTGCTGCTGCTGCTGATGGCCGCCAGGAAAGGATGCAGCAGCCAGGAGCGCGGTGGTGGCACGCAACTTCTCGTTTTGCAAACGAAGTTCCTTGAGGATGAGCTGGTGCCTGGCGCCGGCGAAGGTGAGGGGCTGCTGCCCGGCGATGTTGTCGGCGACGTTGGAGTAGGCTTCATTGAGCCCACGCAGCAGGTTGAGGACGAGATTGGGCTCACTGACGGGCTGCCCAACATCGCGAAGTTCGTCGGCCTTCTCCTTCATGCGGACGCAGTAGGCATCGATGGAGGAGTCCCCCTGAGTCATCGAGTGGAACTCGTGACTCAGGAAGATGGCGCGAGGGGCTTTGTTGGCCTGGAACACCTCACCGATGGCCTTCCAGAGCACAGCCGCCGTCTGCGTGGCGTCGGTCATGGCGAGGTTGAGGACGGCGTCGGAGACGGTGCTGTACATCCAGCCACGAACGCAGAAGTCGGCCTGCGCCCAAGCCTCGTCGGTAGGGCGCGAGGTGGAGGCGGGGTTGAGGTGATGCAGGAGACCGAACTTCCCACACGTGGCCTGGAATGCCGTCGACCACTTGGTGTAGTTGGAGGGCTTCAGCTCCAAGGTCATGGGGACATGGAGCTTGATGTTGATGGTGGCATAGGGGCAGATTGAGGGTGTGGGATCGGACCCCAGGGCACCGCTGGTGGCAGAGGAGAGGTCTGATGTGGTTCCCATGGAGAAGAGGGAGGGGGCTACACCCAGGGGAGAGGGGCGGCGCTGGAAGAGGGAGGAGGGGGGGGATCGGGATTAAACCCGGACTGCTGATACCATGTAGAAAGACAGAGAATGGGGCAATTGGCCACACCTCAATGGGAGGGGGCGCCTTCTATTATATAGCTGCTGGACTTGCTTACAAGGCAGGGGTAATCTCCCTGATTTACATCTGCTAACTATAGCAACTAATCACTGATTTCCATATGCTAATTGCCTGATTTACAGCTGCTAATTATGGCTGTGCTATCCATAATTAGCAGGGGATATTCTACTGTGCTATCCATAATTAGCAGGGGATATTCTATTTCCTAACAATTTGAAGTTACTTTTCAGAGCAGTACAGAGCTTATTTCTGTGTATAAGCTCCCTGTGTATAAGCTAGCTGCTGTTGAAAAAGAGTACAGGCAAATCATTCTGTTTAGTTTGGCAACAGATGAGTTTGACACATTATTTCTTCCGTGGTCCTTGGACTCACATTCCACGCATTTGTTCTGTATTTTGAAACACAACAATATCTGTCTACAACACACATTTCTTCTGTATTTTGAAACACAACAAATCAACAATATCTGTCTACAACACTACAACCTGATTTTGTAAAGAAAAGTAGCCAAAAAGTTTAAAAAACAAAAAGTTGTCATGCGAAATTTTTTATAATGCCAAGCAGATCCTTATAGGATTAGACTAAGCTACACACAAGGTTTTATAAGCAAGGAAGTATTACCAAACTTGAAAGGAAAATTAAGTACTCCCCCGTTCCAATTTATAGGTCGTTTTGGTATTTCTAGATACACAACTTTTATAATGTATCTAGACATATCGTATATCTAAGCTATGTACCTAGAAAAGCCAAAACGACCTACAATTTTTCTATTCCAAGATAAATGAACCTGATGTCTCCAAGACAGATCATAAGCAAATCGCAGCACACAAGGCCCAACAAGACATGCACAAAATGCATAGTGCTGCTAAATTAAAGTCATGCAGAAGTGGAAGGCTCACATTGGAGAAGCATTACAGTATGAAGGGCTTCAAAATACAGCGGCACGTCAAATGAATATATGTTTCTCTGGGATGTCTGCATGATTAATAATTTTTAGGATGAAAAAGTACAAGCTAAATCAATAAACATGCAAGTTTCGGAGATTTTTGCCTACCTGTTTATGAATCCAAGAAATCCAAGAAAGGACTTGCTTAGAAACTCTGGTAAACAGACTTGTCTTCGGATAAACACATAATGAAATACACAGCAGACTAATCACTTCTATAGCAGTTTCAGGGTCTAATGGATAAGCCTCATGATTGTCTGGTGACAGGCAATTAATCAGAAAATTTAAAGACTGTAGAAGAGCATAGCCATAATCTTCCTTTTCAAATCCAGTGGCAGCAGAAAATCCTGATTCAGTCATCTTCTGACGTTTAGCAGAAGTGCTTTCCTCATGCTGTGATATTCTTTTATGGCCAACTTTTGGCAACTCAACTTTTTCAGATCTTGCCTGAGGACTGCATTGACCGTTACCATCATCTAGAGTGAAAAAGGTATGACCAAATTTGCTGATAGCTGCTCGAATGCATTGAATCAGTTTGCTGCAAGGTTTTGGCAAGCAGAGCAACTTCAGAAGGATTTCTGGTTTCCATACTTGTACAGAGCAGAGTTCAATTATTCTCTTGTATGCAGTGTACAGTGCAACCTGAAAAGGAGTAGGGGTTAGTAGATGGAACTCTGCATAGAACCTAGGTAAGTCAAGTTGGTCCTTGAACCTGAAGTTCTGCACTTTTGCTGGTCTTTACTGCCTTTTGGAGAATATTAACAATATCAGCAGCTGTAGATTCAACAATATAGTCAGGACATGAAGAATGCAGTGCACGAAGACACCCTCCCATTGAAAAGTCATAATCTGCATCTCTGCAGAAACCAAGATAAAGCATTTTGGTAACATGTCAGATTTCTGGATTCCAATAAACAAGGGGAAACCAAAACCTATGTTATAAGTTACTACTTCTATTTGATCTGTAAATAATTTTAGACCTTGGCAGAAGTCAGGAACTACAGTAGCAGTGTAGCAGAGAATGTTGCCATTCAAGACCTAGTGCATTACCAGGACTGTTTTCCCCCTCCAAAGGGAACTAATTCTTAATTCTCCACAATTATTGATTAGAAATTTAGAATAGCATCTAATTAGCATGGGCAGAATAGGAACAAAAGGTGAACTAGAAATGACAAATTTTAGAGCTGTAAAAGGTTAAACCTACATTTGGAACTGTATGGAGTACGAATTTTCACATGAGGTAGGACGAAGTGATATGTCTACTTGCAATTTCCTTTGACCTAAAACTCCACAACAGTTATATGAATCATCTGTCTGGATTTAATTTTAATATTGTCTTCGATGGTCAAATAAACCACCCGATTACTGCCACCATTCAGATTTTTTTGAAAAAACTGCCACCATTCCGGTTTAGAGCGTAGTTTCCAAGGATTTAAAGTACAGTTACACATTTGGTAGTGGTTCTCCACTTTGGTTCACGGAAAGTTATTTAAGCGAAGGTAGTAAATGATCCACGGTCATGCACATATGCATGCGGCTTCATTTACTGGCTGTGTAACTAGTACATGGCAGGAAATGAAGCTTCAGCAGAGCATGTATACTTAATGAATTAAGCAAGTGAATATTGTTGGCTATCATGCTCCTTGGTATATGCGCCAAGAAATATAGACCCTGAAAAGAAAAAAAAAAGGAGGGAGTATTTGCTAGGTACTCCGTATAGTCTAATTAGTAGCTGGTAAGCATATAGCATGCATGTGGTTGGCACCACATTCTTCACTTGAGTCAGTGCAAGGCTGGACAAAATAATAGGAAATTTGGTTTGATACAAGCAACTTGGAACTTGGAAGGACAATGGTGCACGTACAGCACATAATAGAAAGGAAAATTATCTGAACATCCAGGTCTGTGCCTTCGTGGAGTGGTCAAACCGCTGCAGTGCTTGCATGCTTTGTTGAAAAAAAAATGTTGATCTCTTCTTTTAATTTATCTAGCATTCACGTGCTTAACTTTTTTCGCCAGTTGACCAATACAGCAAAACAATGCCGACGGTGCAGTTGTGGGCTAGTTCTCATGCAGAAAATGGTTATAACTAGATTTGATTCTGATTCAAAAATAGAAAATAGTGAAACATCCAGGTTATATTCTTGTTCCCACCTTGAAGTAGAGACATGATGAACAAAAATGAAAAAAATGCATAGCTGAGTGTATTTTAAGTGGCAGCTATCTGTTTCATTTATAATTTTACAGAGAGAAGTTCCAAGCAGTAACATTCCAGTGACAGTTAAGAGAGATAGTATGTAAATCTGTTACCAAAAACACATGCAAAGCAGCTAAAAAAAACAGATGCCAATTACAAGCCAGCATAACGATAACCCAATATTGCGTCCAAGATCCAACTTATGTCTCCTCAATTGGGTGCAGTACTCTGAATAACTGGGAGCAATGAGTACGAACATAATTATACCTGATATCGGAGAGTTCGCTAATTTCTTGGCTCAAAATGCATGTGATTGAACGAATGATGTTTTCTAGAGGAAGAATCTCATGAGTCATTACTGTGGCAACAATACGTGCGAAATCAAAACAAACCTGTTGCAACAGATTGACTTTCAGATACCAAAGGATAACCAAAAGTTAAAGCTATTCATAAAGAGAGATATCAACCTTATGCAGAGAACCATCCCCATAGCAGAGGATAGAACAAGCAGCAGAAACAAATGGCATGTTAACAAGCCCATCAACATACAAGGTCCCATCTGTAAGACACTTGTTAACTAGTTTAATCAACGAAGTCGCAAATGGGCGCCATCTTGCATCGCCTGTCAGATCAACCAGCACGCCAGGTCCATTCTTAGGTCGGCAACTGGCTGGGAGCTCACTATAAGGCCCAGGTGTTGTGTCTAATATATCCAAGAAGGATCCACAGAGGCATTTAACTAAACATATTCCCGGAGGCACACCACTAGGACTTCTGTCATGCAATGATGCCACATATAGCACATCTGTTGGATTGGACAATGTCAAGTTTCAGCCCTTTCTGCATGACTTAACTAATCATATTCCTACATTGCCTGTAATTATAGAATTTAAGATGAACAGAACAAAATGCATACCTTCTACCGCAACCATAGCATCTAGAAAGAATTGTCTGTAGGCTTCACGGTCACCTGTACGGAGAATGGAGAGAAGGTTCCAAACTGCCTGGAATATAATCTCATGGCTCAACCTGCAATAGTGAAGAAAGAACATACATGTAAACAATAGGTGGGATGTTTAGCAAGTGAAATACGGTGGTGTGAAACTTAGATAGCACTACCTTATCAAATTCTGCAAGGATGACAGTCAGGCAGACTTGTAGTTCACATTTAAACTATTATTACTATACATGTCAAATTTCCCCTTTGACCCACAAGAAGAAATCCAAAGGTAAATTTATGTCCAGTTGCAGGTAACTTGGTACTCCTACTCTGGTAAATTAAGACACATGTTGCCAGGCACACTATTCATTTTATCACTAGTGAGTATATCTGCACCTTTGGCCTCTTAGGCACAGAGATTATAAGCTAGCTCCATACCAGGTCTAGATAGTAAATGGATTGATACCGAATGGACAATATGCAACACCACTGCACAACTGTATGAATGGGGATAAATATGTGTACATTTTTTTTAGGAAAAAGGTGTAAAACATACGAGGTCCGAATCAAACAGCACATTCATACCACAATAACATCCGCAATCTATTCCCGAATAGAAGAAGCGATTGGACTGGGGTTTAACTGAGGCTAAAAGGAGGGGAAGGAAAGCAGTGCCTGAAATTGGGTTCGGCAAGGAACGTGATAATGCGGGCGATGACGCTGAGGACGTCGGCGGCGCGGCCGTTGTAGAAGACCCCGGGGAACTTGAGCGCCGTGAAGGCGACCAGCTTCAGGATCGCGCTGACTTCCCTGAGCTCCCTCCCGGCGGCTGCAACCTCGGGCCCACAGCAACAGTCAGGCCAACGGCGGTCCGCCGCGGGAGATAAATGTTAACGGAGAGGGCGAGAAGGGGGGAGCGCACCTTTGGGGGAGGGGACGACGTAGTCGCGGAGGAGGTTGGGGAGCACCTCGCGGAGCTTGACCTCGAGGTGCGCGGAGCCCGGCTCGGCGCCGTCGGACGCCGTGGAGGTCGAGGTGGAGGCGATGAGCGCGCGCAGCTCGTTGATGTAGGTCGCCATTGCGCCGCGATCACCGCCGCCACCGGAGATGGGGCGGAAGCGGGAGGGGCGGGGCTCGGCGGCGGTCCCTCTTTTCTTTCCCTCAGTTTCGAACGGGAGTGGAGGGGAACGGTGGAGGCGTGCTGGCCGACGACGTCGACACGGTGGCGCGCAGTTGCCCGCCGACCAGCCCGCGCACGGTTCGGCCAATTGGGCCGAATTCACTTTTGTCGTTGGACCTTCCCCGCATGTTTTGCATCTCTCTAAATCGCTATTTGGAGAGTCATCTGTATAAAAATCATTTTGTATATTTTTATTTTTCAACATATTTTCTATATCTCATGTATATTTTAGAGAGTCCTTCTCGTCTTTTATTTTTTGCTAGCAAAAATTCCAGAGCAGAAGATGACAATATTTAGATGGCCATTTAAATAAGCTATTGGAGGTGGTTTTTCAAAAAAAAACTCTATTCCTAGCATTTAGGAAGAATATAGAGTCTCTTGGAGATGCTCTAACAATATTGATCCCAATTTATTTTGCATTTAGAGAAACTCCAACATTTTTGAATTTTTTGTTTGGTAAAACATGGAGTTTGGTAACTTCTAAATTAATATGTCAAATGTAAAAAGAGTCAATCTCCAACAGTTCCTATACATGGCCATCGGGTCGTGTCGTGCCTCCTCGGGCCGTCGTGCCTGACGTGCTTCGTGTCTGGTTGACGGCCCAAGGCACGGCTAGCGGGCCGTTTTGGCGTGTTGTGCCGTTCGTCGTGCCGTGTCAGGGTACCGCGCAGGTCATGGTGGGACTTTCTCACACACGAAGGCATCACAGAATTTACAATACCGGTTGTACCGGTAGTACACTCTCGCCCAGATCTGCTCTGTCTCTCCAACGGTTACTTTTCACCGGTAGTACCGATGGTCCATCGGTAGTACCGGTACCGCTTCGGGACAACAGTTTTAAAGTCTATCTATTCCCCTCTCTCACACCATCCACTCATTCATTCATCCCTCACCCTCCAAGAAGCGAATAGAGCTCTCCAAGCCTTGACTCACCCCTTCTCTCTCCCTCTTGCTCTAGAACTTCGAATCTTGCTAGAATAGAGTGAGAGAAGCGAGATTAGAGAGCGGGAAACTTCGATCTACGACTTGAGCACTTGGATCCCTCTTCTAGCCGGTCGGATTTGTGTCTTTTACTCTTGGGTTCTTGGAACCCTAGCCGGCTAGGTGTTCTTCGTGGTTGTTGTAGGGTCGAGATGACGGACTAGAGGGGGTGAATAGTCTTTTCTAAAAACTTAAGCGCAACGGCTAACCGAAACAAATGCGAAATTAAAACTATTGGTCTAGTCAAGACTACACCCCTCTATCTATAACTTTAGCACCTAGCAAAGTATACTAATTGGGCTCACTAAGGTGCCAAGCTAGGAAGCTCACCTAAACAAGTTTAGGTTGCAAGGTCACACAAACCTAAGCAACTAGTATTCTAAGCGCAAAGGGAGCTCCTACACATACTAGTAAGCAAAGCACAAAGCACCTAAGCTCACTAGCAATGCTCTCTAGCAAGACTACACAAGTCAACTAGAGAGCTCAACTTACTTAGCTACACAAACTAAGCAATGTGACTATCAAAGCTACACAAGCCAATTAGCCACTCAAGAGCTACTTCTATGTTACACAAGCTAAAAGGTAACTAGGCAAGCCACACAAGCTAAACTAGTTACTAAAGCAACCACTAAACACTAGCACAAGTAAGAAATAATAAGTACAAGCTAGTGAATAGAGAATGCAAACTACTGATTTGTACTACTGGTAGTAGGACCGGTATTACCGGTGGCTGACCGGTACTACCGGTAGGAAACCGTTACTACCGGTGGCTCGCTGTAGCTCCAGGATCTCAACGTAATGTGCTTTGAATTCGGATCCGAGCTTTTCCCCACACTCCTTGAGGTTGAGGGTGATGATGTTGAACTTTGCTTGGGTTGCTTCCTCACCAATTTGTAGATTGGGCCTTCCCAACCTATGAACTTTGAGGGAGAGAGGAAGAACATGAAGAACACAATAGCAAAGGATAGTCGAAGCTATCTCCACAACATCAAGCACACGAGACTCACGATTTATACCGAGGTTCGGCAACTCTACACTAGAGTTCCTACTCCTCGTTGTTGAGGTGACCGCGAAGGTCGGAGTCTCTTTCACCTCCTTGCCTCTCCCTTGAGGCCCACACAAAGAGTGCCCAAGGTTTTTACTAAGAACGGATGGGGATTACAAACACTTCGATTGCCCTCACAAATGAACAAATCATGGGCAAGAACGAAGAACACCTAGCCGGCTAGGATTCCAAGAATCCAAGAGCAACAAATGCAAAGCAAACCGGCAAGAAGAGGAAATCGAATGCTCAAGTCGTAGATCGTTCCTCTCCACTCTCAAATCTCACTTCTCTCTCACAAATCCACCAAGGATTAAAGCCTATGAGCATAGAAGGATAGAGAGGTACTTGGGACCCTTTTTCTCAGGTGTAGGAGTGAAATAATGGGGGTGACCACCGCCCCAAGGGAAAGGGCGGCCTATTTATTCCCGCAGCTCCCGACGCACCACCGGTACTACCGGTCCAAGGAATCTGACTGTTGGAGCTTCCCAACCGTTGCACAAAGTTAGCCAACTGGTACTACCGGTTGCTCACCGGTACTACCGGTAGTTTATTTTTCAGCACATCTTCAAAGTGCCCTCGCGTGCGAGAAAACCCCACTGGGAGCTGAGCGGTACCACCGGTCTTCACCGGTAGTACCGGTGGCTCAGTAAAAAGCCACCAAAGCTCTCTTCTAAGTAAACGATTTGCACCGCTTCTCTCAAACATCTCTAGACTAGCAACTTGAGCACTCTTATCCTCATCAAGCTAGTCTACCATGCATTCCTCTTGATAGTACGGCTTTTTCTATAACTCAACCCGGTCAAACACTTCTCTAAAACCTCTATGACCGATGAAATGAAATGCTCTAAGTTATACCTTTGCCTTGTGCATTCCATTTCATCTGCTTCTCCAATGTTGATGCAACATACGCACCAACCTATCACAAATGATATGATCCACTCCATATCATCACGTGACCGTGTTGGTTCATCGATCTTGACCTCACTTCCTCTTCACCGTTGTGTTGGTCCATCGACGACAAGCATCACTCGCTTGCCCTTCACACTTGCAACCGATCCATCAAGCCAAGCCTCATCTTGATCTTCTCCACCTTGATCACATGACTCCATGTCATTTACCATGTACAATAAACTCCTTCATCACCAAGTTGAGCACCATCAATATGCACAAGCCATCTCTCCACCGTGACTTTATTGGTTGCTCACACTTGTGTACCTAAGGACTAAATCACTTGTGTGTCTCACATTAAACACATATTAGTCCACCTAAGTTGTCACTCAATTACCAAAATCACACAAGGACCTTTCAGTTGCCCGTGTTGTTCTACTTGTGAGGGCACCCGAATCGTTTGTATCACCCTTTGATTCTTAGTGGAAACCTCGGGCTAACCTTTGTGGTTGCTTTGAGAGAGGCAAGGAGGTGGAAGAGACTCCGACCTTTGTGGTCACCTCAACAACGGGGACGTAGGTGCTCCTTTGTGGAGATCGAACCTCGGATTAAATCCTGCGTCTCGTGTGCTCTCTCTTGTTTCATATTCATTGTGCTATCACTTGTTCTTGGTGTTCTTCGTGTTCTTCCTCTCTCTCTCTCTTGTTCTTAGGGTTGGAGAGGCCGATCTACGATTTGGTGAAGAAGCAAGGCAAGGGTAGTCCTTCTACTACCTCTACATCACCTAAGGATAGTAAGGAATTAGCAGATCTAAAATCTAAGTTGATTTCCATTGAGATTTCATAGTTCTCGTAGGAACCAAGTGCAACCGGTAGTAGCACTGGTAGTACTGGTCTCCCACCGGTAATACCGGTCTCCCACCGATAGTACTGGTAGTACTAATTCCTGCACATCAAGTTTTGAGTTTCAGGTTTTTAGAATTGTCTATTCACCCCCCTCTAGGCCAATTAGGTCCTTTCAACAATGATCAAGCACTTGGTTCAATCAAACTCTCACAAGAATGCAATTGGAGCAAAGAGAGATGAGTTGGGGGCTATCTCAAGCAAGCACAACTATGTCAAATGAATGGAAGGTGCAAGAGAGAGCCCTAGGAGTCGGCCAAAACATATTTATAGCCTCCACCAAAAGACTAGTCATTTTCTCCTCTTTTCTCAGTTCACTGCGTAACTTCGGACGCTATCTTCATGGGGGGCCGGACCATAGGCCACGCGTCTAGACCCCTTGCAGTTTGAATCCGCTCGTTGGCGCCTTCCTCTGGCGCTGTCATGTAGCTCCGAACGTTGTGAACAGTCGGGGTCCGGACCATCGCGCCTTGCGTCCAGACCCTATGCAGAGCCGGTCCAGAGAGCACCCAAGCTCCAGACGGTTGTCCGGAGTCCACCGTCCGTACGACACCTTGTGTCCGGACCCTCAACGGAGAGGTTCCAGTAAGCTCAATTCCTCCGGACGCGTGTCCGGAGTCAGCGTCCGGACACACAACAGCGTCCGGACCCTCTGTCCATTTTCAGCCGAGGCTAGGGTATGCCTCCGGACGCAGCGCCGTTGGTCCGGACGACATCTTGCCAACGTCCGGACCTGCATCCGGAGCTCTTATGAGTGCCAAACCGAGCAACCTCTTCTTCTCCAAGTCCTCAAGTGCTAACACACTGATTTCCAAGCTTTGTGCTCACTGTTAGCCTTTGATTTACATTTTTTGGAAATTGTTTCATGTTCATGTCACTTAGGTTCATTTTAGATATGCAATGCAAACCTAGTGGCACATGATAACCGTAATCGAAACGAGTTTTCCCTTCTTGATAGTACGGCTATCTGTCCTAAAGGTGATCACACTCTCTATAGTGTCTTGATCACTTAAACTAAAAATGACCCTATGATATACCTTTGCCTTGAGCCCATTTTTGTTTTTCTCTTTATTCTTTTCCCTAGTCATGGAGCACTTGATCCATCATGATCCTTCATCTAGCTCCACTTGTCTAGTTGGATCACCCTATCTTGATCATACACTTAGCAATAGGGTTAGTCCTTAGGTTTCATCAATTAACCAAAACCAAACTTGAGCTTTCAACCCCGAATTGTTTGTATTACACTTGTGATTCTTAGTGGAAATCTTGAGCTAATCTTTGTGGTTGCTTGAGGGAGGCAAGGTGGTGGAAGAGACTCTGACCTTAGTGGTCACCTCAACAACGAGGACGTAGAAACTTCTTTGTGGAGGACCAAACCTCGTGCTTGTTGTTGTTAGGATTATTTGTGTTATATCTTGTTCTACGTGTTCTTCCTCTCTCTCTTGTTATTGGGTGGAGGAAGGTTGATCTACCATTTGGTGAAGGAACAAGTCAAGGGGAGTTCATCATCTACCTCAACATCATCTAGGAGTTTGGGGGAAAACTCATATCTGTAATTGCAACTCGATTTATCTTGATTTTGTAGCCTTAGTAGGGCACCGGTAGTACCGGTCGGTTTGCGTTGGTAGTACCGGTGATACATCACCGGTAGTACCGGTCCAAACCCACCGGTAGTACCGATTGGTTTTAACCTCCGCTTTTGAGTGTTTTGAGTTTCAAGTTTTTAGATACGTCTATTCAACCTCCTCTAGGCCATTTTGGTCCTTTCTGTTTGGACACAAAAAATGCAAAATGACAGAGGATCTCTCTGCGCATAAGAAAAATATGCGGATGTGTCCGTGTACTAAAGTACACAAAAATAAATAGAGGAACAAGTAATTTATTAATCATGAGTTAACAAATACAAGTTCCTGAATAATATGCGCTCCATAGTCTGCTGGCGGCGATCTGACTTGGGCGATCGTGGTCTTCATGGTTCCTGGGGCCTCAGAAAGCTCCCAGTTAATTACCCCTGTGAAGTAGCTCACAGAGTACCTCCAATTAAGCTGTTGTGGTCGTCGTCTTCAATCTTCACTTCACGTCTCCATGCTTGCGTGTTGGTGTAGATGTAGGTGGCGTCGGCGTGATGGCCTCGTCGGTCCATGTGCCGGTCAAACGGAGCTGGGGAAAGCAGCTACGCCCGCCTGTGTCGTTCGCCTCGTCGGTGTCGAACGACACGTGGTGTTGTTGTAGTGGTTGCACTTACATGGTTAGTGTAGATCAGATTGCTTCGGGCTTCCCAGCAGCATCGTCGTGGTACGCTGTAGAACTTGATCAGTGAGGTTGTAGTCGTAGTAGTGGATGAAGAGGTAGTAGATGGAGTCGGTGTAGATGGAGCCTACGATCGTCTCCTCGATGCGACCGACGTAGTAGATGTTGGATCATCTTGACGACCCCACCTGATGCAAATTAAAATAAATCATTCAAAATTAGATTAGGGGTCGAACGCTCCAAGCCAAACTCTCTTTAGTTGCGCTCGCCGATCAGTCGCTACCCGACGCGCGTATTGAACCGACCGGGTGCACGCATATGTATATGTTGCATCTCGGTGTCGCAGGAGGTGTGTCGGTCGGCATGACGCGCATGAAGGTGGGGCATCGTTGGCTAGCGAGCTCCTTGTGTCTGTGCGCGACTTGACACGCAGGAAGGTGGGGCATCGTCGGCTAACAAGCTCCTTGTGTCGACGCTAGTGTAGATGAGTCGCGGCTGAGGCATCCCGACGACATCCGGCGCACGACGTCCTTGCCGATGGCACCTCTGTGCTCTGTGCCGGCTGGCTGGATCGTGTCGCCTCCCTGACACGGTGCATCTTTGGTGTAGGTGTGGAGCTATTGTCGATGGCGTCCGGACTCGCCCCTTGCGGTGCGGCGATGTTGATGGTGTAGACAGGAGCGGTGAAGCAGATGTACAGAGCTTGCTCACGACGTTAATGCAGCGCTCCCATGTCATCATTGGTGGAGTGCAAACATGGAGCTTGGCGCTCGGATCCGCCTCCTCGGTGCATGGCTCTGTGTCCGGCTATCTGGTGCGCTTCTAGCCTCAACTGCACATGCTTTGGCGATGTAGCGTCTCCCTCCGGCATCATGCTCGTCCTGTGTTGGGGCATCACGACGCCTTCTCCGGTACGACGTAATCGTCCGGCGCCTACGGTGTCTCCACCGTCTTGGCACAATCATCCGACATCAAGGACGTTTCCTCCAATCCGGCTCGGCGTGATCCTCTGGCCTCGAGGGGGTCTCCTCCGATTCTGGTACGTCTCCTAGTCGTACGTTCGGCGTTCAGGGCGTGTACTAGCTTGGCGCAGTCGTCGTGTTGTCCTTCAGCGGGGCACATCTTCTGGAGTCATCGTTCTTATCGCTCGGCCGCCATCAGGTACCGGCTCGAGTGGTGGAGCCGGCCATATGTGCCAGTGCTAGAGATGGAGGCTAGATGAAGCAGCGCCCGAAATCTTCTCGTGACAGCGCACCTGGCCTGCGGCAGCCATGGTCGGCCACACGACACCTAGTAGATGAAAAGAGGCTGCATCGTTATGTGGCCGGACGGCGCCACGTAGATCGATCAACCATCATGTGTGCTGGAACTGGTGTTCCTTGCTTCGACGACTGCCTTGCCTTTGATCCCTGGCCGGCGGCGTGTCTCTCTCCTTCGTCAGGACTGGCTAGCTAGATCAGCTGCAGGGAGCGCCTGCCATTGGTGCCGTGGCACGTGCAAGCGTGCTCCCTCTCGCACCTGGATGGATGCTAGATGCGAATCCCTACGTACGAAGAGAAAGCTAGCTGTTGCCATCCTCCAATTGTGATTATCCCCCGCCTGCTGTTCTGAGGCTTCTTTATATAGGCAGGGGATAGCTAGGTCACGACAACTGGACTCAGTGTACGCGCCGCCTAAAGTTTGTTCAGTCTTGCGAGATATACCCGAAGCTGGCTCTTTTATTCAAGTAATCTATCCATCTAGAGAGGTTATCTTCACGTGGGCCTTCGGCTACTTAGATAAGCTCGCCACGGATGCCGGGGATAATGAAGGGATTAGTCTTTCCTCGATTGACATTAACCTGCCAGCCTTGTGCATATCCGGCCTAGGTTCCAGAAGGTTCTGGACCCGTCTTGTGGGCTCAGCTGACGTATATATCGAAATACGCACACGACACGTAGTACGAATTAACTTTTCAGCCGTTTCATCAGGTCGTGTACAGACGCACGTACGTATTTGGCCACGTCTGTTAGCTAGCTTCTCTTGTTTGCGTGTCTCTAAACATACTTACGTACGTACATGCAAGGAATGAACTCTCTTTAGAAGCGTCGGCCTGTACGCGGCCTCACCATGACCACGTCGTCCCCCTCGTCCCGGCGTCCGATCCGCGCCTCTCGACGACCAGGATCGAGACGTGGGCACCTGCCGATTTAACATAAAGACCCTCGAGTTTCACCTAAATCAACCCGCAATCCATCCAGGTCCTTTATGAACAGTACATGCGTTCTGTTTTTTCCCATATAGGTCCATGTATTACGCGAATGATTCGGCCGAAGAAGAGAAAATCTTGATTTGGTGGTGTTTTTGCGATTAACCGCCCGCCTGGCTCTTTTGCGGACAACACCCTGTCCTAGGGGCCTTACCCGGCCCACCTCCCCGCCTCGCCTCGTCTCTCGACTCCCCTGTCTCCCTTCTCTCCCTCGGTCCCTCCCTGGCTATGGCGGCCTAGCGCGGTGGCGCGAGCAGCACGGCGCACCCGGAGACAGGAGCGAGCGGCGGCGCGAGGCGCGCGTGCGGTCGCGAGCGGCGCGGCGCACCCGGAGCCCGGAGCGAGCGGCGGCGCGAGGCGCGCGTGCGTTGCGCTACGCGGCTTGGCGCGGCGGTCCGAGTGGGCCGGGTGAGATGGCGCGCCGCCGCCGGCGAGCTAGCTGATGCCCGGTGCACGTTAAGGTACGCTCTCTCTCTTGCTCCCCCTCTGCTTCCCTTGCCGGCACTAAGGACGGACATCGACGAGGCCCACACCGGCAGATCTGGCGTATCCGGTGCCTCCATGGCCAGATCCATCCCTCCTTCTGTCGGATCTGTGCGGAGCACCAAGCGGGGAGTCGTCGGAGACCAAGGATTGATTTGTGCAGATCCATCGTCTCCTGTTGTTCTCTTGTTTTTATTGGCTGGCAAAATTAATTTGAATAAATACTGGGTCAGGAGTGCTTGTTTCCTTCTGCAGTTTCCAACAATATGCTCAGTTTTTTTGGAGTTGTGCGCGAGACTGCGGCATCCCAAGTGAGGGGTGCCTGTTTTTGGAAGACTTGACTCTTCTGAAGATTAGGTTGCCTGGACAGTCCACAACACATACAGGATAACTGTAACCTGAGGCAGACAGGCTGAATCGATTTTATTACTTGCATATACGTCCATAAAAATATTTCAAGGTTGATAGTTGTATAAAAATGTTCAATGCATATTTTTTAATCCATGCTAGCTGTAGAGTTCAATCTTGGATTTTACAAATGAAAATATTTCAAGGTTCCATTCTACAAATACAGTGTACTGAACTTAGATATTATTACATAATAGCTGGTTTTCTCCCGTTATTGCATTGGTAAGTTTATCTTGTGCATCATGGTTAGTACTTCTGTGAAAGGTGCTTTGTGCCTTGTGCATTGATAAGAATAGACTGATGAGGCTTCTAGATATCTAATTAGTATTTGTGATTCGGTGTTTCTACTTGGTGATTTAGAGATTTTTGAATGGTGCAGACGTAATGCCTGAAATTATAACTCTACAAGGTTCTACAGATGAAGATGCCCTATTTCTATACGAAATTGTCTATACCCCTCTTGGAGATTATAACAAAGGTTAGCTACCACTTTTCATTTTGAGGATTCATGGTTTTTTTTATGAGAGTTTGATGATTCATGGTTACTATTGTTAGTTGGTCATAGCTGAAGAAAAACAACTAGAATAAATAGGATGCGGATCAAGCACAAAAAACTCATGCTAAAATTTGCATTGATATGTTCATGACTATATACATATTAGTTACTATGCATATCTGAATTCAGAATTGATGTTTTATTTCTTATGCCTTACCTTTTTTGGTTCTGAGATTCTGATTCAGTTCTTCTGTCTGTCTTATAATGTGTCATTGCAGGGGACTGTCTATACAAGGTGAAGGTGAGGCTTGCAGGCTATTGTGTGCAGCATGCACCACTGTGAGTCTGTGCCGCTGATCCATCTTGCAAACTTGGGCAGCTAGAGAAGGGAACTCAACCATTTTCTGAATATATGGACTCTACTATCGGGTAAGAGGATCTTTGCACATCTCTGTTTGAATGCCCATTCCATTTCTCTGCTAATTTGAACAGAGCATGTTGCTTTACTATGGTATCACCAGTAGGTGGTTCCATAAATCCTTAGCCTGAGAGATACTCATACATTTACTTTGAAGGCTGCTATAAGCAAACTTCTATTTTGCAGCTGGTTCTACAGCAGGAATTTTGTAGCTATTTTCTATTGTGAATTGCAAAAAAGAACATAAGTTTACCTTTCACGATTAAGCATAGTTATTAAACCTCATATATATATATATATTTTTAGCTGATTAACTACTATGCAAATCAATAGGATGGTACCCTTGAGTATAATTTTAGTTTATGGCTTTCAAGGTCTGTGACCACTACATGGATCAATAGAATATTACTTTGCAGAAATAGTGTAAACATGTGTGTGTGTGTGTGTGTGTGTGTGTGTGTGTGTGTGTGTGTGTGTGTTGACCTACTATTTAAACAAATACATGGTTTGTTGTTTTAAAATCCAAACTTAAATTGCACTCAATGTTGTCGAGTTCCTTTGATGACATGTTTGTTAAGCAAGAGACCAAAAATGCTCCTTATGTAATGTGTATCTCGCAATCTTGGTATCTCGGTTCTTCTGGAACTGTTCAGGTAATAGCATAAATATTTTGGTTGAATATTGATTTAGTTAATACTTCGGCTCCTGTAGGATTGGCATTTCTTTTGTAGTTAATAGTGTCATGTATAGTTGAAGGTTGTTCTGTAGAGAATGTTATGTCCTTATTTTTTGTCAAAAAGTTCTAGAATGGTACTTTAAAGCTCATGATTATGCCTGTACGTCACAAATGGTCCTTATTTTTATCAGTCTATTTGATTGGCCTAATTATGGTCAATGTTGTTTGAAGACAAAGCTAATAAACTCAGAAATGATATCGATGCAAAAGATGCAGCACTCTGTTAGTTTCTATCCTCTTTCGACTCAGTGTGTCCGAATAGTTCAGTCGTGCTTCCACTGCTTCCATATGATTTCTAGATGTATTTTTTTGGTATGCGCAGACATCTACATGAGTCTGGAATTGCACAAAGAAATGGATATATTATATGAGAAGTAAGGAGTTGATGCTCCTGCTATTCATTGATTCAGTTCTAGGTTTTTACATTTACTACATTGGTTGATTGCAGGAAGGATTTTTTATTTAAAAAGGGAGGTTGCCTGCATAGTCAATCCTCATTAATCAATGATGAATTACAACTTAGTTACCTTGGGTGGTGTCATAATTATAATTGTCTATCATAGTGGATAACATGAGTGAAACTGAGGTTATGCATTCTAAAATTAGTTTGTTATGAAACTGAACTATCTTGAAAAGTGTCTCTTCCACCGATTACTATAGCTATGTAGGAGTATCTTGGAATTACCTCGGATGAGAGGGAAGATGCTAGCTGCATTTATCCGTTATTTTTTTTACCATGTTTGGCTTGGTTGCCACGGCTGCTGATGACCCGGGTTCTTGAGCTTATTTGTGGTGGAGACAAAATTGTGACAGACCTCATGGACCTGGGGAAACAGTTCCTGGCAGGTGCCACGACTGTCTTCATTTAGTTGTACAAGTGTTCTTTGCTCATACTGTATTATACTTCCTACTTGCATCCATATATATATACATCCAGATTTCCTTACCGAAGCATTACATGGCTCAGAGAGTTCGGAACCGATTAATTTCCCCTTCACTTCTTTAAGGTAATTACCAGATGACCAATTGCTCTCCTCCTAGGACCTGATGACCATCATAGAGAACTTAATCGATCAAGTATATATATATATATATAGGACTGCGCTAATTGATACCCAGGGTACTAAATATTATTTAGTACTCGAGCCGCCTCCGCGTGCGCGAGCGTCCGACTGCCTCCTCCCGTGCCCGAGCGTCCGACCCAGCAGTCGGTTTCAGCTGTTTGGGGACGACCGGACGAGCTTTTTCATCTTGCCGCCGCCGTTTTTTTTCACTTTTTTCGCTCGATTCCATTTGTCTTCCGGCTGTTTTTTTTAATTTCACTAGCGTCCGATTTTTTCCCCCTGTTTCTGTCTTTTAGAGTAGTGGTCGGTTTTATTTTGGTCTGATGGGTTTTCTAGATGGCTGAACGTCCAGGAATTTACTCTTTGCACCAGATTTTTTTTCTTCAGTTTTAATTTTAGCCCGCTGGTTTTTAGGATGGGTGAACGTTCAAAAAAACTTAGCTTTCACATATATTATTTTCTTTTTTTGAAGGTAGATTTTATATTGAGATAGGTGAGGCAACGAAAAAGTCTCCAACAATAAATGTATCATACAAAGTATATTTCAAACCACAAAAAAAGTTTCACCAAAAAACATAATTTTTTCAAGTAAATGAATCATGAAAAATTGCAAATCACTATACAGTTAGAATACACATAGTAATTTAGCTCTAAGTTATTCTATAAAATCACAATACAGTTTATGGCAGCTAAATAACCTTCATTGGAATCATAAATATTGGGTTCAAAGCTCACACCAAATTATATTACTATTTTCTCTGAAAGAAAAACAAAACAAAACTAATGCATCTATTTTCTCTCGCCCCTCTATGATGATCGCCAACTGCTTCACCTGTCTAAAGAAGCAGAACAAAAGAACACATTAAAATGAACTTTCATGATTAACAATCAGAAGTATGCCATGCATACAGATTTGCAGATCTTATAAAGGAAACGGTAGTTGTAGCTTTGAAAGGAATGGTTATGGTTCCATATAACTTTAGACACAAGTAATTCTGGATCAGAAACAAGAAAAATAACTATGGTTGTAAACTGGAGCTTTTGTTGCTTAGTGAGTGACCTCATAATGCATCTTGAAGCAACACACCATCCCTACTGATTTGTGCTTCCTTAAATAACTAGGTAAACTAGGTAAACATCAATGGATCAACATTTTTTAATGAGAAAAAAGAAAGTATGCAATCTAGCAAATAAAAGCAACTAAAGCTAGGAGGCGCCACCAATAGCCCATGGAATGGACGCTAGGATTCTCTAAACTAGATGTTATTGCATAACTTGAATTTGAACTGCAACAAAATGTATTAAAAGACTAACCCATCCATGAATTACACAGGATTTAGAACCACTTCTTTCGTTTAAGACAATGACGTGTGTGTTTGTGAAAAAGATGAACTGCAGCTTGACAAAACTCATGCTGAAATTTTTGCGAATGCAAAGGCAAATGAATCATACTCATTTTAGATCTACAGCACATGCATTTCTGTCTTTCCTCTTATCATCTCTTGTTGACTCTCTCCATCTCATCTCCCTTCGCAGCCCTCCCCCTCTATCTTCCCTATCATTCCCTCCCAACGAACTTTAGAATAATAATTAGAGTTTTGAAACTGAGATCCCTAAACCATTCAAAATTACCTCTCTCAGCCCTTCACTCCATCTATCTTCCCTATCATTCCCTCCCAACGAACTTTAGAATACTAATTAGCATTTTGAAACTGAGAGAAACCAGTCAAATTTAAAATATATGTCCAAGGAAAAATGTCCAATGATATAATATGCATGACAAATATATGTTCAATCTAAGGAATACACACAAATCAAGTCAATAGAATTTTACTGTCACCTATAATAAATTTAACATTAACACTGAAAGAATGGGGGTTCTAAAGTACCAAAATCTAAGCTCATCTATATATTAAGCCTCAAGGAAAATACCAAAAAACCTGCACCCAAGGAAAACAAACAAGATAACAGTGAAACACACTTCCCACACAATCGAAGGGAGAAGCTTGCACAAGCACTTCCAATAGATTTTCGTCAAGAAGAAGAGCTTCCATAATCAGCATAATCACAAACAACAACAGCTTGGAAAACACGCAATATATTTTAGAAGTAATCATACCATATAAAATTGTGACTTGGTACTATGAATCATATATGGAGTTTCTAGTTCAAAATATTCGCATATCAAATGGTTTTTGGAAGGGCTATATTTATATGGTTTTGTGGTAATTCTACCATGAGTTTAGCCAATAAATTGCAACTTCGCAATTTGTAAAATGTGACTTGTACCATATCTGTCTATATGGAAGAATGCATATCCAAAACTACCCAATAAACTATTCTGGCACTCCAGATCATCACATATGCCTACGACTAAATTAAATTTGGATCAAAAAATAATTATTGTCCCAACAATAAAATTGCATTTCCCCAATGATTATTACGTGTCTACGTGAAACAAGAAATTACTGGATCCCAAGTGGCCTGCATCAGATCCCCTGCTCCTAGCTGATGGACATCTACGCCCCTATGAAGGCATTCGCTATGACCATCATGATCATCCAGGCGACGCCTTGGACCATGGGTGGTCACGCTAGAAGCTGATCCAAACTGAGCTCTAGCTGACCAGCTCCTTGTGTCCATAGACTATGCACAACTGAGAAAGATAAACTGAGAACAAATAAATCAAGTAATGACTAATGAGTCAAACCAACATATTGATTGAGTGCATGGGGTTGTGTTGCCCATAAAATGAAGAAATAATTAAATCCAAGTATAATAAAACTGATTGCACATCAAACCCAACATATCCAAACACTAATCATCATATTTTGGTCATTAGAAATATATGATTGGTGCGTGTGACAAGCCTGAATGCAGTTCTCATTGCCAAAATCATAAAAAGAATAGTTCTATAGTTTAGCAAACCTAGCAGAAAATACTCTTGCTAGAAAAGGATATTTCTGCAGCAAATTGAGGAATAAATGAAGGCTATGTTTGTACTTATATGTTATAATCCTAATTAAAATGCATATATATTCTACAGGAAGAAGCGTGTAATTACTATGTTTTAATCACTATGTTCCTTACAGCTCAATAGTAATTTCCGTATATTTGTTAGCCCAAAAAATCCCATATGGTTCCTAGACATGCAAACAACTATGAATAGAAAAAAAATCCCACTTGATATTAACCAAACAATTATGAATGTAGTTGCAACTGGCTTGTTATGTATTCTGCAAATGAGAGTACAAAAGAAAATCAATATAACAGGATGAGACTGTGAAACAAATAACCTTTTGGATGAGCGACCGGGACCTTGTCTAACAGAAACATCATCTGGTAGTAATAATAGACTGTCTATAGATGCATAAATTTATTAGCTTAGTAAAATTATAATCATGCCAGAACTAATAACATAAGTCAAGTATCTAAACAATAAAAAAATCATAGGATAAACAACTTTGGTCTCTTGGCTTGTAGGAACAAATTACAATGAGTGCGACAATAAAAAATTCATAGGATAAACAACTTTGGTCTCTTGGCTTGTAGGAACAAATTACAATGAGTGCAGAATAAATTGTGATGTTCAAAAGTATTTCAAACCATAAAAAAATATGAATTACACATGCATATGGAAATGAAATCAGACAAATGACCCATGTAACATAATCTGTGCATGCTGCCCATTACAACTAGACTAGAAGAAAAGAAAAAAAATGAAAATGAAATCTAAATAGAATAATTAATCTTTATGTGCATAATCAGTACCAAAATCATTGAATCTAATGTTAAAACCCAATTTGATCGAACCTAGCTACAAAAGTTGATGCTTGAAAAGGGATCAAAATGGATAAAAGTGGATTCCATTCGAGTGGACAAGCTTCAGTAACTGGGACATTCAGGTAGGGGCGAGAGGGGAATGACGATGCAGGGTAGGTCTACATTGGCGGCGAGAAAAGGTGAGGATGGAAGTGCCGAATGAAGCAAGCTCACCGTAGGTGGCCACCGTCACCTGAGCCTTCTCGCCCTCGGCCCGTGACGGCAGCAAACTGACGGGCGAGGGGAAGACGACGGTGCCGCTGGGTCCATGAGGCGACGCGGAGGCAAGATGCGGGCAGCAGCCACAGGTCTAGGTGCGGCGAGATCGCCGGTGCCGAACTGCCCGAACCAGGGAGCAGGACATTGGCGAGGGAAAAAAGTTAGGTGAGGACCATCCCTACGGAAACATGGTAGAGATTGTTTGGTTTACATGTGGGGTCACGTGTTATTATAACAACACACATACCCACCGTGTTTGTAATATGATCCACTCGTCAGCTACACATCCCCACCGTGTTGTGGTGAGGACCATCCCTACCCAATTTGTTTCCGTTGGCGAGCTGAGGTCGTTGCGGCGGCGAGAGCGGCGGGGGGCGATGCTGATCTGGGCTCGGGCGACGGGAACAAGAAGAATAACCGGCGACCCCCACGATCTAGTATTTGTGAATACTTCGAATGCAAAAAAAATGAATAGAAGGAAAAAGGGACCGGACTGGCCGGGGCAGCACCTGCCCACGGGTTCGGGCTCTCGTAGCGGCACGTTTGGTGGGCTCGGGTACTGATTATTATTCAGTACCCAGGGTACAATATAGTAAAACTATATATATATATATATATATATATATATATATATAAATATAAATATAAATAGCATTCCCTTTTTCTTTTTGGCTTCCTTAAAGTTCTTTCTTTAGAATCTTGCTGCTTAGTTAATTGCTTGTGTGCTTGGACAGGCCTTTGATGTAGGCGTGTTGGTTCTTATCAATTTATTTTCGGTGACCAGCCTTCTAGATTTTGAGCTGCATATGGACTGGTGCCTTGTATTGTAGCATTCTCCCCACTGTTATCATGTGCTATATGTATTAAAATATTACCACGGGGTTGCAACTATTGATGTGGCAATATGTTCTGTGATATCTCCTGTCTCATGTCCTTATCTCGTGTCCTCAAGGACAATGTCCGATTGTTTTTTATAGGATTGTGTAAGCATATGAAATTGGGCCTTTATAATGTCTATGATAATACAAATAAAGCTATTGGTGTTACTGAAAGATTGGATCTGGAGGATTAGGTGATCTCTAGATTCATAAAAAAAAGTTTGTACAGTTGTGAGCTATGTCTTTCTATAAAAAAAATGTTTGTACATGTGTAGCTGTTTCTTTCTTTGCAATCGCTAGAGCATTACAGATGAAGCTATTCACATTACTAAAGAGTATGGTATGGAGGATCAGACAATTTCTAGATTAATTAAAAAATAGCTATTGAGATTGATGAAATGTAGCATAAATATTCCATCGGCTTTGTGTTCTTTTATATACTATTTGGGCTACAGGGGCAACTATTTCCGGTTGTCCTAACTATGGTATGAGTGGTGGAAACAAATACCTCATGTTCTATATTCACATCAACATTTGTCATTTCGGAGATATAACATATTATATTTATTCTGTCAACAGTATTCCATTTATCGGAAAGAGCTGTGGCCATGACTCGCGCGCATGGGCGCGCACAAATCACTAGTGTATATACAAGCCCATGTGTCGCTAGCTTCTTCTTGTGTGCTTGTCGCAACTCGCAAGCACACCCATGTGCATAAACATGTACAAGCCTAGCTTCGCTCCTACATGACAAACATGTGTATCTTCGTATGTATTTTTTTCTCATTTTTTATACGCTCGGTAGCACACACGAACGCACATGGATTTTAACGTGACAAAAATCCATCAAACACTTTCAACCACACGTTATTTCCCGTGTGTGTTTTCTTTCTTTCTTTTGCCAATCAGATTGCATGTGGACATATATGTGCAAAAAACATAGAGTATTTACGAGTTTGCTAAAATGTCAAGCCCATTTGACAAATTGTTGAATAGGAGATTTTGAGATTTTTTCAAAAAACATGTGGGCTATTATTTATATATAGAAAAAAGGGAAAAGAATAGTGGCTGAACTCTATATGGCTTATATATAATAAGTTCACGTACGCCAACAACTCAGGGCCATTAATAGGAAGCTCTCACAAACGTATCGTCTAATTAAGGCCGTATTTAAAATGAATTCACGTATATGTTGTGCGGCACGATGTATAAGTGAGTCGAGTATACGGTCCAAAGGCTTGACGTTTGGTTTATTTATTTGGCGTCGATCATTCGTGCTAGCAAAGGAAAAAAACAGAAATTGTCACTACTTACAAAATTTATTTTGCATAGCGCCGTCCGTTGCTCCGAGTTCGAGCGTCGCGGGTCGACACCTGCCCTCACGTGCGAGGCCCCGCGCGACTGAGTCGGCGCACCCCCACAGAGGAGTGGACGCGCTGCGTGGGCTTGGCTCGCGGCACGCCACTCCACTCGCGAGGAGGCGGGCTCCAGCCCTGCAAGCAGATCCACATATGACACATGGATTGGGGGCAGAGGGGTATTCTGGACATCTTCACTAGTCGGTCTCACTTGTCAGGGCGGGCTAACGGCCGAAAACCAACGAAAGATGGACGGAGTGGCACAGAGGACAAAGAATTCCGGAGCAATGGCATCTATGACCGCTCAAACTTCTATGTCACAAATGTAATTTTTTTATAGAAAACATAAAGAAAATTATAATTAAATATCCAAAAACATATAATAGAACATCAGATGTATCTCTAGAAATATAGAAAAATATAGAACATAAAAAAATAAATAATAATTATAATAAAAAATGAAGAAAAACAATAAATACAAAAGAAATTAAAAAAAGCAAAAAATCTAAAATAAAAGAGAACAAAAGGAACCGAAGAAATGAGAAGGAAAATAAACAAAACAAAATAAAACGTAGAGCCCACGAAAGAAAAAGCGCGCGCACACACACACACACACAAAACACAAATAAAAATAAAAATAATAAAGAAAGATAGTAATTAAACAAAATAGAGAAAAGGAAAATGAAAAACGAAATAGAAATAGAAAAACTCGAATAGACTGGGTCATACCCAGTGACTACAGCCCAGCTCACGAACAGAGCACAACCCAGCCCAGCCCACGAAAAGGAGCACAAACCGCGAAAATTTTTACTTCCTTTCGTGAGTTCGCGTCCAAGGTGATCCACGTCACCGATCCACGTTCCCCCTCACACGGATCCACCAAAGCCACGTCAGCGATCCGCGTGTGAGGGACGCGGATCGTGCGCGATACTGAGGGCAGTGATGCTGTGAGAAGTTATCCTACGGTCGAGCGCCACCCGCACCCGCACCCGATCGGCAAGGGGACTTCTCTATACAAAAAAATAGATCGGCTTCATACTGTTCCTCATCCTCGCCTCCGCTCGTCTCGCCTGCGCCGCGCTCCTCGCGTACCTAACACAGCTCCACGCTGCCGCGCCTCCGGCCACCATGGCCGCCGAGAAGACAACCTTCTTCATCACCAGCGAGGAGGGAGTCGATGACCTCAAGAGGATGACGACAAAGGGTCTCTTCCTGGAGGCCCTTCTGGAGGTGATCGCTTTCGGAGCCGTTGCTCGTACTCGGAGAAGCTGAAGGAGTAGAAGAATCTTTGAGATCGCTTTTAGAGCCATTGTCCGTACTCTGGAGAAGCTGAAGGAGTGGAAGAAGGAGTCCGAGGACGTGTACCGCATCGAGATCAGTTATCTCACTTGGTTGCCTGACGATGAAGGAGAGTCCTAGCTCCAAGTATGAACATATGAACTACTGAATAGAGTTTCTGTTGTCGATAAATACGTAATGATAAAATGAATGCTAGTTTTATGTAATCCATCAACTAACTCAATTACAGGGTTATCAATCTGAAGTATTTTGCTAGTTAGTATTAGTTGCTACTTATGAGTTCCACAAATTTGTTCTTACATTTTTAGCACTATTTTTAATCCATACTTGTCTTACTAGTTCTGTTATCTTAAGATTTATAATGCAACCCCTAACAATCTTGTGACGTTACAAAGATGACTACTCTTAGTCCTCACTATTATTTATGCTGACTTGGTATGGATGAGAATAAAGAACATCTATTTACAGTTTGTCATGGTCATTGTTGTGTTACAAAACTAACATTTCTATTTTATTTTTTATTTTTATCCATTTCTTAGATATTTCTTACCGTACAATAATATCTAGACCTAGAGTATTTTATTTTCACCCTAAAAGTGTGGTTAGTGTTTCTCTAGAAAGTTCTATAAATATGATTTTCCTTTTTAATGCATATTTATCTTACTAGTCATCTGATCCTACCTTTGAATCTTCTATGTTATGTCATCTTAGGCCCTGTGACAAGTTTTATGTATACATTTGTCTTTACCTATATGTTCCACATAGGGTTGATGCTATTGTAAGTCTCATTTCATCTTCACTTAGTCAATACAATATAGTGTATACTACTAGAAAATTGATAATCATCGTCGCCACTTTCATGCCCAGGTTTGCTCCAAACGGTTGGTGATACTCACTGCCATCGGCCCGTATTATGAACTATTGGTGAAAATGGGGGTGATTATCACTAATGGTTCATAACACAAACTGACGGTGATAGCTTATCATTATCACTAGTTTGTGTCACGAACCGTTTGTGATGGTCGATCCACCTTCACCGCCGGTTTGAGTTACAAACCGTCAGTGAAAATCAATTTCACTAACGGTCTAACTTATGCTACAACACAATAAAATTCATAAATTTTTAAACAAAGTTGAATGAAAGAAAATTTATATCAAAGTTGTAGATCTCATTGAGACCTACAATTTTGTAGTTGATGGCCTTTTCGTTTAAAATCATTTACGGTCTCAAAATTATATTTGTAACTCTTATATCTTTTTTCAGTTATCCCTTTATGACTAAAGGCTCTAAACTTTAGGGACCTCTTTTAGTGGGGTTGTTTGACATTTTAGTGACTATAAAAGTGACTAAGACCACAAACCAAACAAGCTCTGAGTGAGGTAAAACAACACATTAGAACATATAGAAACACATGATACACTACTACAAAAAAATATTTACCGTAGCTAACAAAATTGCTTTACCGTGGCGGGTAAACCACCGTCACAGATCAAAGATCACGGTTAATAAGACCTTTACTGTGGGGGTCCGATACCCGCCATGTTTAATCGCTTAAAAACCCCGCTGAGCCCATCACGGCCCGTCAAGCCCATCGCCGGATCCGCTGCCGCCACGCGCCATCCCCACTACGCCCGGTCTGTCCCCGTCCCAGACGACCACCAGCGCGCCTGCGGCGGTCTGCAGGTGGTTGTAACGGTAAGTGTAACCATAAGAGCAACTCCAGTGGAGCCCCTAAACAGACCGCTATTCTAAATCTATGGACTTGGTTAAAAAAATCCACTCCAATGGACCTCCTATTTAGGCTCCCATTTTAGGAGGTCTCTCAAAATTTAATTTCGGATCCCCAGGAATGAGACCCTCCTATTCCTCTCCCCCACCCCCCTTCGAATTGGTGACTATGGTTGAAGTTGAACTTTGAATTTGACCCTTAAATTTTATAGATCATCTCTCAAATAAAAATGTAAGAGTTTGATTTGAATACTACTAACGGCGCGCCATCGCCAGCGTCCGACGGCCAATCAGGCGATCCGATCAGGAAGCTAACGGCGGTGAGCCGTGCAAGCGCAGCTGAGCACGCGGCTGTGAAATGCCGGCCTGGCCGTGTATATGTACCCAAGCAAAACAACAATAACTTCACCCAAAACACAGCCAGGGCCGTCTCTAGAAATTTTGTGCTCCGTTTAAAAAATGCAAATTAAGGCCCCAAATTTTATAAAATTTGAATGGCTAATAAAATTAAGCCATACTTTCACTCATCAAATATATAACTTAAGAGGTTTGTTACAGTGCTCGGAGGAACTAGTGGTTCCTCTACGTGGATTTTTTTTTATCACCTAAAATAATAAGTTTGCCCTTGCGCTAAGGGCCTGTTTAATTAGTTTCGAAAATTTTAGGAATTTTGACACTGTAGCACTTTTGGCTTTATTTGGTAATTATTGTCCAATCATGTCGCAACTAGATTCAAAATATTTGTTTCGGGATTTACAGTGTAATTAGTTATATTTTTTATTTATTTTTAATACTCCATGCATACGTTTAAAGATTCGATGTGATGAGAAATCTTGAAAACTTTTAGAATTTTGGGACCAACTAAACAAGGCCTAATTAACATGAACTAGATTTCTAGGAGCCAGGCAAATTCGTGTGATGCATGGCTGCTGGGACATGGCCGCATGGCCCCTGCTTTTCTTGGCCACCAGGGGGCTGCGGTAGCATCCACGGAGCGGCGGACAGCAGCAGCGGCGGTGAATCACTCACCCACGGCTCAGCGGCGGCGGTGGAGCCGAAGCAGCTCTGTGTCCATGACCCCAAGTTTATATGTGCCCATGATCTAGGTGGCGGACTCACGGCGACGGTCCATGGGCGCCAGTAATGAACGCGCCGGTAATGAACGGCAACATCGAATTTTCACTTCTCAGAAATCTAGGAGAGGGAGGAAACTGCAGAAGCCGCCCACCGGGGGTCTCGCACGCTGGGGAACCTCTCCTCATATAATGTACTGCACGGCTGCGCCCTGCAAGCCGCGCCTACGGCTGGGGCTGCCGTGACGTTAGAGCACCTCCAGGGTGCAATCGCACCAAAGTCTGACATATTGGTCAAGGGGTTTACGGCGCAATGACAAATACCATTGGTTGGGGGGCTTCCACCCAAGGTTCAAATTCTGGGTGCGACACTTTATTCTGGATTTATTTCAGATTTTCCGGCGCTATGCATTAAGTGGTAGACGACGTTTCCGTCGACAGCGAGACGTCTGTGGTGACTTCGTCAACTTCAAGATTTGCCGGCTCAGTCCTTCGAAGGTGCTCATAGAGGTATGGTTTGTGTATGTGTGTTAGTAGGGGCGAGTGTGTAATTAAAAAAAAAGTCTGACTTACTGGGGGCCTTTCAAATCGATTTTGGCCACGGTTCGATGGGCACAACGTGAGCATCGTTTGGTGGGCCATAGCTGGACGCCTGGACCCCTGGACTCCTCTCCACCTTTCCTTTTCCTTTCGTCTCCTCGTCTCACGCCGTGGGGTCGAGGCCGCGCCGCCGCCATCGAGAGTTGCGAGCTCGCGGCTCCTTCGTCCTTCCTCATGGAGGCGGAGCGACTGGAGGTGGTAGCGCCGCCGAGATCTCGGCAGCCATGGTGGACCTCGGGCCGCCTGTCACGAGTAAGGGAAGAGAAGCTCGTGCCGCTAGCCATGGAGGATCTCGGCAGCCATGGATGGCCTCCGCGGCGCTGCATCTCGACGTTCTCCATCCCGGGCTTCTCTCTCATCCTCCTCAGTTCGAACCATGTTGGAGAGTCGAACCGAAATTTTTTCCCCTCGGTTCGATGCCTCTAGTGTGAAAGCGAACCGAGGGAGTTTTTCTCTCTCCCCACGGTTCGATTTCATCCCAGCACGGGCTTTTTGGAATCCAACCATCCCTGGAAATGGGCTTCGGTGATTTGCCATTGCGCAACGGGACTTCGCCAGCTTGCCATTATGAAAGACGATTCACCCGCTAAAATGTCATCGGATGAAGTTAACATCCTTTTCTTCATCTTCTACCCTCGTCTTCTTCCTTCAGCTGCTCCAAGCCTCCAACCACGCCGAGCCCCGAAGCCCAGCGCTCCCACGCCGAGCTTGCCTCCCCACTCCCCCACGCCCAATGCCCCCACGCCTCCCCACGGCGAGCATCCCCCACGACAACAGGCCCTCACGGCGACGAGCGACTGGCTCCCGGCGGCGACTCGGCGAGTGCCCCAAAGCAGCCAACGAGCGCCCCCTCACCCGTTTCCCTCCACAGTTGAGGTTGTTACTGCTTCTCCCCCACGGTGGTGTCCCTTCCCGCGCTCCCTCTCCTCTTCCAGGCTGCTGCGGCACAATACAGTGACCTTGGGGCCGACCATGGCGAGCGGGTCGGGTCGGCCATGGCGAGCTGAGCAGGGGGGGGGGGGGGCGCTGGGCGTGGGAGAGTGGGAGGCCATGGCGAGCTGGGTAGGCGTGGGGGCGCTGGGCATGGGAGGCAGGCTCGGCGTGGGGAGGAAGACGACCGTTGGGACGCTGGGCTTGGGGCTCAGGAGGAGCTGAGCTCCCGGAGAAGATGAGCGCCCGATCTCCCGTGAAAGATAAAGAAAGGAGACAGGGGTAGAAGAGGAAGAAAAGGATGTTAACTTCATCCGATGGCATTTTAGCGGGTGAGTTGTCTTTCATAATGACAAACTGACGAAGCCCCGTTGCGGGATGACAAATTAGCGAAGCCCATTTCCAGGGATGGTCGGATTCCAAAAAGCCCTCTTAGCACTTGGAGAGGGAGGAATCTGTTGGATACATCAGAGAAGACAAAAATTACTGATTTACCTTTTGGATTTAATCTAAAACTAGTTCCTGGCCCACAACTTAAGTTCCTTTACGTTGGTTCTTCTTATTTTATAACCATCAGATCAATTTAAATGGATGACTCTAGTTTTTTCCAAGCACTATAAAATTTCTCATAACTTAATATGTACTTTTTATCATACAATATGTAAGAATTATTGATTATAGAAATTAATAAATCTTCATAATTATAAACAAGAAAAATGAAATCTGTAGTACATATTCATAATTAATTTTCTTGAGAATATTATTCTCAATTGCAACCATAAACAGGAAAATTGAATGTAACAAATTTAAATAGTACTATAAGTGCATGGTGTTCAGGACAGCTGTAGGTTTAGATGATTAGGAGATCAGTATTTTTGCAGCTCAGTAGGCCCACTGATTTGACTTAGGAATGCAACGTGGTTCACTGGTTTGACTTAGGAATGGCATAGCCTAGAGGCCCACTGATTTGGGGGCCCGGTTCGGTCGAGCACCTCGCAGGCTCGCACGCCCTCATCGACGGCCAGAGCACAGCGCATGCCATCTAAAATTATACTGTACGTTTCATAACTATGGTAGCTTGCAATGTTCATCAGGCATTATGGCACTTGCTGCAAAGCTCTAGAACATTAAATTTCACCGAGGGGGGAACTTCCCCCTCAATCCATGCTCTGATAACCAAGAGAGCATTCTTGGAGTCCCTGATAGTATTGTTGGCCAATGGATGGCATTTGCTAATTCCATCATCAGAGCACCTAGGCAAAGAACCCCAAGTGGTGTCCAAAGTCAGGCAGTCAAGTGATGTAGCATACTCAAGAATGTAGCATGTTAGCTCAATCAAGCTCTTTGCAGAACAGAAACCAGTAATCTTCACACTCTTAAGGTTGCTGTGGTGGGTTCCCATTATCTGCCTCTGAGGTGAAGGCTCTCCAACAAACTGCTCATGCTTCAGCCATAGTAGAGTTACCTGAAGATGAAAAGCCAAAATGTGGAAATTAGAGGTCTGGACCATAGTTACTACTCCAATCCAAATTATAAAACGTTTTGACTTTTCTAGATACACATAGCTTTTGATATATTTATATGTACACTATGCCTAGATAGTAGATACACAATAAAACAGTATTTCTAGAAAAAAAATAAAACGTCTTATAATTTGGAACAGAGGGACTATTATATATGCCAGCCATTACAGGATGAACAATAACTTACACTCAATAGCAGAGTCTCCAAGGACGGAGCAGCATCAAGAAAAGAAGCCGCAAAGAAACAATCATAATCTGGGGAAAATGCCTGTCCAGTAATATTAATCCTCAAATGCTTGAGGTGGAGGAATGTTTTTGACACCATTGGTGGATTAGGCACCTGTAAAAACGTTGTCTCAGATTCCAAGATAGAACCACCATTCTAAGCACCTAGCTAGTCAATCACCTTAGCACTCAATACAAACCTCATAGTATGCATGTAAGGAAAGAGCTTCAAGATTTGGCACGATGAATGGAAGCTTGGCAAGAGCAAAGAAGATGGTGTAGTTAATCATCAGCATCATGTCCTTCAGTTGCAATGATGATTCTCCAAGTGAGAATTCTCCATGATATCCTGAAAAGTGAAAACTGGATATATTTGGAGCTTTGTTCTCTATCATTTTCAGCCTCTCACATGTAGACACCCTGAGACAGCTGAGTCGCTGTAGGAGGCAAGGTATCTTCAGGTGAACTATCTTATAGCATTTTGATAAATCCAATAGCCCCAAAGCGGTTGAATTAGAGAGGAGGCACCATAACTCATCCCCAGTAATACTCACGTTTCTCAGATATAGACTAGTCAAGTTTTTCAAGCAATCAAACCCGAGTGTGTACACATGTGGAAAAGTTAAGGTTTGACCGTTTGAACTGTAAATAGCAAGAAGGCAAAAAGGGAAAGGAGTAACATGCTACCATAGGTGCACAGTGCCAGATTGCACAATAGTTGATTCATTGCAAAGATCAATAGTGTACTAATACTATATTCACTGTGATAAGTAGGTTGATCATTGTATAAAGATCTCTATATCATTTTCGCTAACAGCCTATCAATACCTTTACAAAGAGAAAAGACGTCACCATTCACCCATTAGCAGCTAGTAAAGGGTGACAATTATAAAGTATTAAAGTGTATTCCTGAAGCATGAGCAGTGAACTGTCATGTGGAGTATCAAGTATATGAAAAGTGCAAGAGGGAGCTCCAGGGTTGGACAGCCAGTGCAGAGAATCTCCATCAGATCTAAGCTATCGTTTCACTAGTTGGTATGCTGTTTAGATTTGTTAGGCTTCAGTTTAGCTAGCTATTTGGTCTAGGAGATCGGTTTAGCTTGGAGAGGAACTTAGGAAGATAGGAAGATTTGTTTGGCTATAAGTCAATTATTCTACTTGTTCTAAGAGTCCTGTTGGTTTTCCATGACTAAAATTTACTCCCTCCATCTCAAATTATAATACATTCTAAAAATCTTAGAGAGTCAAAGCATATTAAATTTGACCAACAATTATAGAAAAAACTATAAAGATTTATGACATAAAATGAGCATACTATGAAAATATAAATGATAACAAATCTAATGATACTTATTTGACATCATAAATATTATTATATTATTATATAAGTTTGATCAAACTTGATATACTTGAATCTCTAAGATTCTTGAGGTGTCTTATAATTTAGGATGGAGGTAGTAGCTATTTTAACCAATGACTAAACTTTAGTCACCCCAATTTGGTTCCAATGACTATACTGCATTAAAGTAGTTCAAATTATATTTTAGTCCCTTTTAGCACCTCTTGGGTGACTAATGGGACTAACCCACTTTAGTCCTTTTTTAGTCAGTTTGTTTAGTAGTTTAGGGAATGTTTGTTTAGCTATTAAAACCAATGACTAACTTTAGTCACTCCTGTTTGGTTCCGATAACTAAACTGCATTAAAGTAGTTCAAGTTGTATTCTAGTCCCTTTTAGCATCTCTTGGGTGACTAATGGGCCTAATCCACTTCAGTCTTTTTTAGTCAGTTTATTTATTTGGCAGTTTAGTCACAAAAGAAACTAAAATTTAGTCATTAAATTTTAGGAGGTGGGATCCAAACAAATCCTTAGTCCTAAAAGTGACTAAAATTTAGTCACTAAACTTTAGGAGGTGGAATCAAACAGACCCTAAGTCTATATATTGACCGCACGTACACGCCCTTGTAAGCGGGTGCCGTGGTGTTTCCTGCCCTTCCCAATGGCGCTGGTCTTGGTGTACTCACCATGAGAAAGAGGTGGACAAAAGGACATGGCCCCACCTGCAACTGATAGTCTATGCCTTCTCCCTTCTTAATCACGAGGGAGGCAACATGCTTCCTGTGTTTATTTTTTGGACTTTGTGAAACTTTGAGTGGGATTGAATGTTTTGGTTCCTCCGTTTTTGCGGTGAAAGGAAAACTATCCTTTAAAACGACATAGCTCAATCCTTCTCAATTCAAACGCACCATGAGGTCAGCAAAATAAAAGAAGTGTGTTCCCGTAAAATTCCTTTACCTATCCTCCATTCCAAACAAGCCCTTACCGGCGGGGCTTCATCTTGCGGCTACTTCCTTCTGGTAAGTGGTAATATGGTTGATCCTATACACGGTGAACTCGGTGGTGGCTGCGCCCCCCGGACTTCGTGGTGGTGGGATTCGCTAGCGGCGGGTGCGGGAGGTGCATGGTGCCGACACTAGATGAGGTGCTGTGGTGCGAGGGGCTCGGAGAAGAGTGAAGGTGGCGCAACGTCCGCGTCATGGCGCGACCTACACGGTGGGCTACTATACGGGTGAGGTGGCCACGCACGGAGAGGCTGCCAGCTAGTGTGCTTCGAAGCCACGCCCACGAAGCAGGAAACTTCTGTGACACTGGCACACTACATGAATAACAAACTTTTGTATAGCCTAACGAGAACAAATTAGAAGAGAGGATGTCTTTCTCTTTTTATAGTAGCTGTGAAGATTTAATCTATAACCATGGTAATCACGAAACACTGTTCGATCAACTTATTTTTTCTCTCTCTCATATAACACTGTTCAATCAGTCGATTTTTCTACCAGCCGAACAAGACCAACTGAAAAGCCAATAACCCCATACAATCTCTATAGATTTGTGGGGCCAAACATGATTACTGGGTAATAACAGGCAGTCCATTCTCCCTCCACGAAGAGAATCCACCGGCAACGTCAGTCACAGTCGTGAAACCCTGAAAATAGTCGCATTGAATTAAGCCAAGAACTAATAGGCGAATTAATTGATATGATACTGCGAATCATCATAATTAGATGATCATGTTTAGTTGCTTACAGCAGAGCTGAGCTCAGATGCTGCCATGAGAGATCTCCTGCCACTCTGACATCCCTGAAAACACAAGTGCCAGATTCTTTTCTTTCAGAAATCAGAAACAGAGTTATAAGACGAGAAAAAAAATAGTAGAGCAACTGTTTTTATAATTATATTGGTTCATCATGTGTCGAGGAGGAAGCGTACAACGATGATCCCATCATCCTTCCCAAAGATACTCGCCACTTGCTCGAGGAAGCACGTGTTCTTTGTCGTCGTTCCTGTATATTGGTTGGTACCAGGTACAGAACTGCTCATTCAGATGCACTGAAAAAAATAACACGCTATAGCGCCGCTATAGCGTCCAGAAGCAACTATCGCAATACTCATTAGCGCGCTATAGCGCCGAATAACGTCAAAATAACGTTTTTGCCAAGCTTCCACTAAATTTTATAGCCCGCGATTTTTTTCATGGTTCAGATGTTTCATGGTTCAGATGTGAACCAAAACAAACAAAACATGATAACACTACGTACAGGCAGTAAAATTTCAGAAAACATGAAAGCATGCTGATGAGTTTTTGCTAGAACTTAATTAAAATTGATGAAAGAGAAGGTCAAACAGTATTAGGTGTGTTTTTTAGATCAGGCATATAGCTAGCCCGTATTTCATTAAGAAGATTAGGTGTGTCACACACACAGCTGAAAGGACACTTGGTGCACAGTAAGGAGTCACTAACATATATAAAGTTGTGCAATGATGAGTATATTGTACATTGGGACGATGGATATGCGGATCTAGGATGAGGACAAAGGAGGGGCTAAATAATGAAGGTTTAGGATTGGAGTAATAATTTAATGGTAATTTTAAGACTTCGCAACAGTGATTTATTGGAGAAATCAAGCTTAAGTGATTTTGAGACTTTGCAAAGTTATAAGTATTGCCCATTCATGATTCATCTATGTTTGGACTGTAGTAGCTGGGACCAGCAATCTGGAGATCAGACGAACAAGCATGCATGCATGTTACAAGCTGGTCACGATGATAAAGTTTGTGCCCCTTGGCCAAGCCAAAACGGCGCCTCGATCGGCGCTGCTTTGCTTTGCTTTTAAACATGCAAGTTGACACTTGACAGCGGTCTAATTCGTCCATGCATGTACTCGAATGGTCATTTTAAATAATCTGTGTTCAGTTTGTCTATCTGTATCTATCAGAAAGAAAGAAAGGTTTTGCACGCACGCGTACGTGCATGAATGGTGGTCAACAAGTGGAATTAAACTCCTTAATTCTTCACAGAGCACACGGCCATTATTGTGGATGCAATGGCACATGCACTGCATCTGGTGATCTGGATAAGATAACTACGAGTAGTAGTATGCATTTGGATCAAAGACTGTCGTCATGGATCATCCTTCCTTCGTCTAATGAAATACGTGCTACTAGTCAAGGCGATCGATGATCACAAGATGAACCGACACACGGTAGCTAGAACAATTGTTGTTAATTAGAGGCTGGAATGGAAGGCATTACATTATTACATACCTGAGCCGGCGGCTCTGAACAGGTAGGGGATGTTGACAGCTCTTTCCGGATGGCCAGCACTGAACTCTGATTCAGTTCTGCAGGAGCAGCAGCAGCGGTTAACATGAAAGGAAGAGACCGTAATGTGGTGTTACGATTTGAATCTAAATCGAACATGAGAAGAAAGAAACTAGAGCTGTTCGATTTAATCGTAGTTGTTTCTTACGGGCAGCAGATCTTTATAAGTAGTAGTAGTAGTACGTAATTAATTTGCTGTTCGATCGATCGGTAGTAGATCATGATTCGATCAGCTGTCAATTGACACCGTACTCTGACGGTGGCGTACGTGTTTATTACTACTATACCTGACGTCGAGGTAGCGGTGGCCAGTCTGCTGCAGCAGCTCGTACGCCACGCGCACCTGCACTGACCGTACTGGCACCGCCGCCGGCTCCTCCGCCTTCAACGCCTCGCCGGCGCTGGTGGCAGTGTGTCTGGGAAAAAAAAAACAGAAATCAGGGAATCCATAGTCTATCTAACATAATATATGATCCGTCCACATGACAGGACGTACACAACGTTGGCAATGGCATGCATGATGGATCATAGATAGATGTAGATCCGATCCCACAATCCCGAGCCCCGTGGGATCGATGATTTCCAGTTTCAGGAGTTGGAGGATGAGAATCTCGATCGATCGCCGGAGTCGGACAAGACGATCGGGAGAAGATAGAGACAGAGAGAGAGAGAGAGGGTGATGACGCACCTGACGTTTACGAGGGAGCCACCGGCCGTCGTCTCCTTCTTGCCGCTCGCCGCGGCGACGAACTCGAACCGGCAGAGAGCAGCTCCTGCAGTGCTGTGCCGCCACGGCCTACGGATCGTATGTCGCCCACCTTCAATCGATCCAGTGCAACGGGGAACTGGGAATCGGACGGAATCTGGAGCCGTAGCCCGTAGCCTACCTGCTGGCAAGGGATCGGAGGGCGGCGGTAGGGGAGGAGGCGCGGGCTAGGGTCGCTGCCATTGCTCTCTCGCTCGCCGGCGGCGGCGGTCGGAGGCTCTGCTCCTTTTCGGTTCCTCAGGTGCGTCTCTTGGGCGGATCGCGGAGGGTCTGTAGTAGAAGGGGCGGGCGTCTCTCACGGGTTACAAATGGTCGTTAGACACTACTACATATGAGTCCAAATTACAAGGGAATCAAACTTTATTAGTATTTCCTGTTCTTTCATGTACTATATACTGGAGTATATATCTAGTACGAATTGGAAATACCGGCATGAACGTTGTTTAGTATATAAACAAATAAATACTTTTTAATTTAATTATAATGGCTAGGTATTATACCTCTTGTATATACACCTTAAAAGGCTCTTAAACCATGTATTTCTAAGAACTAGGCAGCCCCAACTCAAAGTATTTGATTGTTTGTAGCTCAAAAAAAAAATCTTGGATCTAGAGATGATGTGTCTCGTGTCCGGGTGTGTGAAAAGTATTTTGATGAATCATTTTATTTAGTTTTTGCTCTGCTGCTTATTGGAATTTCTGTTTTCTGTTTACCTACCTCAAACCTTGTAAAACCTTCTAGGGTTATTTTGTCTCACAGCTCCTCTATATGTAATGATACCGGCAAAATCTCATGCTAGGTCATTAAAGAAATACATGATCTGCATCATCCTCTAAAGAAAGAAATTTAGGTTTGGTCCAAGTCAAACCAACTTAATTTTTACTAAGTAATAGAAAATAGCATCACCATTTATGACTCCAAAAGACTGTACAACGAAAATGTTTTATGATACGGACATAATTATACTTATTTAATATGATAAATACTAATATTAATTTATATATTGGTCTACTTTAAGATAGTTTGACTATGCTAAAACAGCCTACCTTTTTTTTTTAACATAGGCAGTACTTGTTCAAACAATTTTATAGTTCGGTAACCTTTTTAAAAAGCTATTAATATTTTACTCCAAATATATACTTTTTAAAAAATGTTCCAATTATGAACATAATGACATAAATATTTATAGTTTTTTTTAATAAAATTAACCAAACTTAACATAGTTTAACTGAGCGCTATGCAAGAGTTGTATCATTTTCCAAAAGACAGAGGCATTATAAACGAAATGAAGACATTAGGTGTCAAACATATCTGTGACACGATCAAACATTGTGCTTTCGGAACTTCACTTTATTTAACGCCGATGTTTGGCTCGCATTTTGGAACGTTCAAGCACATTATATCGATAAAGTTCTTCCTTAAGGAGATTGACATGGTAGATGCTACTGTTTACTCCATGGATGGACTCATGCTGGTCATCAACTTGTAATCTGCTCTTATGGAGACGTGTTTTTTTCTTGCAAATTTCAATTAAAAAAAGATGTTAAACTTCTTTTGGTATTGCTAAGCATTTTGTAAGACAACAAAATGGTTCTGAGTCTCTCCTCATGCATGGCTGGCTGAATATATGAAAAAAAAGAATAAGTGAAAATGCAACATCCAAGTGCTGAGATGAAGCATACTACAGTAAATAACAATGTAAAACCCCTATTTGTTGTGCTGCTACTCTGACTTTCTTTACATGCTCCATTTTACAGCACTCTTATTCCAGAACTATGGAAAACATGAGACATATGTACAATCCTGGAGCAGAACAGGCTTGACGGAACGCTGGGCTAGCTAGCTCCAACAACATGCATGATGCTGCCGATCGACGAGGCAAGCTCAGATCGATCACTACTAGATGGTGGTGGTAGGCAGCTCATTCTCCCTCCACGTCGAGAATCCACCGGCGATGTCGGTGACAGCAGTGAAGCCCTGAAAATATATTGGATTGCGCGCCATGAATTGCAGAAAGCCAAGAGCTAATTTTGTGAGGAGGAGATGATGGAGATGGCCATGCTTACAGCAGAGCAGAGCTCAGTCGCCGCCATCAGAGACCTCTTGCCGCTTTGGCAGCCCTTGGAAATCGAATCGAAGGAACAACAGAGCAGGCGAGATTAGTTTCCACCGACTGTTGGAACCGACCGAAATGGACGTATAATCTCTGGAATTTTAGATTCATTCAGCAAATGTAGTTTACGTACAACGATGATCTCGTCGTCCTTTCCGAAGATCCGCGACACTTGCTCAAGAAAGTGAGGGTTTTTCGTCATTCCTGCACGCGCGTTACACATAATAAAGTTCAGAAACATTCAGAACCGAACCAGCGGACAGAACACACACGTTGCTCAGCTTTGATAGTGATGCAGGCTGCTGATGGAGATGGAGATGCTCACAAATCACAGAGTTGACAGAACAGAACAGAGGAAGCATTTGGTTTCTTGGCATTTTTACCTGAGCCGGTTTTGTTCATGTAGGGGATGTTGACAGCTCCTTCCGGGTGGCCAGCGCTGAACTCGCCCTCCGTTCTACATACATACATACATACAGGACGGAAGGAAGCATCACACTTTGACCAAACCAAACACAAGAAAGTTAGAATTAGAACGGGAACGAACGAGCCTGCAAGAACTCTGAATCCCAGTTGAGCTAGCTAAGCTAACATCAGTCTTTCGTTCTCTGAATCTCAGTGGACTGGGGATTGGTGAATTGAACACACATTTTGTTTTCAGAGCAACAGCTAGCACTGAGATTGGATGAGGAACCCAAGCTCACCATGGCAAGGAGAGGCTAACTAGTGAATGACAGAACACAACTGAATGAACTGTAATAATAATAATAATAACAAACAAACGTGTGCTCTTGCTCTTCAACGCCGCGTCTCTCAACTACCATCAGATTCAGAGACGACAGGTGAGCTGGTGAGGTGAATCAGGGAGCGCTTGGCTGTGCCGTACCTGACGTCGAGGTAGCGGTGGCCGGCCTGCTGCAGCTCGTAGGCGACGCGCACCGGCACGGACCGCGGCACCGACGAAGGCACCGCCGGGTCGGAGCGCAGCGCCTCGGTGCCGCACCGGACGCTACACGTCCTCCTCCTCTTGGCGTCGGCGGCGAGCGGGTGCGCAGTTCTGACCGCGAACCGAGCAGGAGCAGGAGCTCGCGCGGTGACACCGACGCTGCCGCGCGGCTGCCACAGGCTGAGACCGGAGCGGTGCATGCGCGCGGTTAGTTAATGGTGCGCGCGATGACGGACGGTTACGGTACGGTGAAGATGCAGAGGGCGGTGAACTGCGTGCTCCGTGGCGCATGGCATGGTGACTGACTGTGTGTGTGTACCTGGTGCCGTTAGCAGGGAGAGTCTGGGCGAGGAGGAGGAAGACGCCGCTGGCCGAGGTCGCCATTGCTGCTGCTGCCCTCTCGGTCTCGGTCGTTTCGTTAGCAAAGGAAAGACAAGTTCCGTTCCGTTCCGTGCTTTCTTCCTCCTCTCGAGCTCACCGTCTGCGTCTTGTCTTGTCTTGGTCCTTGGCATGGGGATCCAAAGTGATATACTTTACTATATATATAATATAAATGCTACTAGGAGTTTGCTTATTTGGTTAATTTTTTTTCCGAACCAACCATGAACCAATGTGATGTGATGCACCTTCACTTCACTTGTGGCAAAAACAAGAGCCTTTTTTCTAGTGTGTTTCCACCTGCATACATAAATCGCATCAATTTCGAACTCTTTTGTTCCTTAATCTAATATTTTTTTACCTTTCCTTGTTGTCTATTAACTAGTACTACTGAATAACGTTCATTGCGATTGGTTAGTGGTTGGTGATTTTGAGCGTTGGTTGGTTGTGGGTATAGAAACGAACAAGGACCAGGGTGTCAGTGGCTCGGGGCAGGGGCTGAGGGAGCAGGGCGATATGGACGGGTTGGGAAATGTATAACACGCGGTGTGGTGTGGACGTGTGTGGTGTGTGGCGGCAGCTGATGACGAAGCGACAACGAACAAAGCTATCCGGAAACACATGCATGCATGCACATCAATGTGCCATACCAGAAGGAGAAGGTAGAGACAGGGTGGTCAGTCAGAGATTTGCTCTTGTTTTTTCCTTTCCGGATAAGGAGGAGGAGATCATTTATTCATTTCCCTCCGCCACCGAGATTTATCTTTCTTTTTGTTATATATATATATTTTTTTTTTAAGACCACGCCTAGGCGTGTTTTTCATTAAGTAGAAAGAGTTTTGAGAAACCGAACAACCAAGGTAACAATCAAGTTACCAAACAGACATAACAAGAAGGAACAAAGTAACCAACCAAGCCACACACAAACAGAACAGGGAGCTAAACCACCGAGAGAAACCTAGCCAGGTGCCTGTTTCCCGCCTGGCACCAACAGGAGGCTTCGTCCTGGATGAGACCGGCAAGCTGAGCAGCATTTGAAGCAACCCCAGAGAACGTCCTTGCATTGCGCTCCTTCCACAAAAGCCAGCCAACCAGGAAGAAGAAGGCGTCGAAACCTCTCCGTTGCGCCTTCGGAAGAGCCTTTCTGGACTTCAGCCACCATGCCATAGAGGGTTCCTCAGCGACCGCCACCAGCAGCCCAAGATGGAGCTTGTGAAGCCAAACATGCCAGATGTAACACCCCTGGTGTTTAAGCACTTAATTAAAAATTGATCATGCCATCATATGCATTAAGCATCTTTCACTTGATTAAGAACCTTGTTATGCATTGAACTAAGATGAGTTTACTTGGTTGTGTTTTTTCATATATATGAATGTTGGTCATCTTTTCAAATTCAAACTTTTAAATTTTAATCCAAACCCTAATTACCAAAGGGGGTGGATTAAACCCTAAACATGATTTTCAAAATCTATAAGGAATTTGCTTATCATTGTTTAAGCAATGTGGTAGAGCTCTGTTTGAATTGCATTTGTTTTGTTTACAGTTTTTCAAGTGCTATTCAAGTTTTTAGAGTATTTCAAAAGGGGGTAATTCTTTTAAAAAGGTTTTCAAATTTCCAAAAATGCATTTTCATTTCTAGGCCGAATTTGAAAAAGTGCATGTTGTCAAAAGTGTAGATCATGAAATTTTGAGAAACTTTGGTGTTCAAACTTTTTCCTGAAAACCCTTGGGAGCTTAGGAAATTTGCAAATCTAACTCAGGGGCAGTTCAGGCATTTCCTCAAACACCTGCATGGTGGCGTGGAGCTCGACGCCGACACCTGGCCGACCACCTGCCGACGCCACCGAGCGCCTCCTGCCCTCAACAGCCGTCCTATCATGTGCGTGGCGTCGTCGCGCACACTCCACACTCCTCAAAATGGGACGAAGTCCACTCCTTGCTCCCTTTCTACGTCGTGCATCCGCTCCGCTCTGCTCCGCCGTGAGTGCCTCCCACATCGATGAGCTCGTCCGAGATCGTTAGTCACTTCCAAGCCTCCAATCCACTGTCAATTCCTTCGTACTGATCTCGCACATCTTCCGCGTGAGCTGGTTGAAGCCGTCGAGCCTTCGGTTGCCCGGCGCAACCCCGTCTTCTCCATCTCCGGCGAGAGCGCCGCCGCTCTGGTCCGCGGTCGTTCTGGCTACACAGGAGCCACATTGTTTCCCTCTTTCTTGTTTCATGTTCTTCGTTCGTTGCTGATCCTCGAACGCCTCACCGTTTCTTCTTTGGTGGTCTGCAGCTTCGGGAACGCCGTTGTTGCCACCCTGCTCACCATTTTCGCCGACACGGTCTCCGTCGCCAGCTCGCTCTGCTTCCTCTCCGGCCGAGTTAGCGAGCGCTTCGTGTTCGGGGTAAGCTCCTGTTGCTCATAGAGTAGCTGGTTGTAGCTAATGCCGAACCGTAACCGTGGTTCGCGTTCGCTCCGGTGTGTCAGCGCCGCCACGTCGGTGCTCATCGCCGTGAGAGCTCGTTCGTTGGTCTTTTTCGAGTCTGGGTCTTGCGCTAGCTTTGCCTAGCCATCCTGAGTCGAGTCGAAGTGTTGGTTGTTCGAGCGCGTGCGCATTTTCGCCGGCGCACGTCGCGCAGACCTCCGTCGTTCGCCATTGCCGTCGGCGAGGTCACCAAAGGAGGTTATAGCCTCGTTTTTCTTGGTGTTTCGTTCGCGTTATCTTCCTGAGTCGTTTGCGGTGCTTGGTTGCTCCGGCGCACGTCTGTACTCGTCGGCGTATGTGCGGCCGAGCTCGGGTCGTCGCCGCCGTCGCCGATGAGGGTGTTCTGAGGGATAGTTTTGGTCGTGTCGCACCTCGTTGGGTTCGGGGTGAGGTGTAGCTTCCAACGCGAGAGTTGGTTTGCCGTTTGGTTCGCCGTCGGCGACGCGCCGCCGTGTTTTTAGGTCGTCGGCGCCGCTACTCTGCATCTGTGTCACTGACGGGCGGGACCCAGCCGCTAGTGAGTTAAACGAAGGGTTTTTCCCTTTTTCCTGTTTGAACAGTAATGAATTTTGTTATTTTTGTATGATTATTTTTGTGCATAATTAAATTCTATAAAAATTTGTGTATGCTCTGTGTGATGTTTAGTATTTAAGAAAAATATAACATGTCCATATTCAGTACATTTTTAATCCTGTAAAAATGCTCAAAGTAATTAAAAATGGCTTTTTCATGATTTTTCATGCTCTGTGTGTTAATCCAAAAATTCTGGGAATTTTTGTGTAACCTTTACATACTTATACCTTGCTGTACAAAAAGTTTGGGAATTTTTGAATGAAATTTTATACATGGCTAATTATTTAATTAATTATAAAATATTTAGAAACTCTAATGACTTTAGGTTTTGAGTGATTTTGAATTAATTGATGCAAATGGTCATTGTCCAGTGACAACCACAGTTTGGACATGTATTTTCATGTGTTGTTTGCTCAGTGATTTTGGCCATAATTATTAAACTTAGTAATTAGTTTAATTATGTTGTAATTAACTTGCTTTATGCTTTAGTCTAACTTTTCTTTCATGAAGGAAAGTTGTACTCAAGGTTGTAATCTGTTTTACCCAACCTTTAAGTGTTGTTTGTATGTTGCAAAGCATCATGTCTATCATTTCAAGCATCATCTAAGCATATAATTATATCGTGTAGATTGTTCGTTGGTTGGGTTGGATAATGCCTCTTTTGAAGGGGATTTCTCTCTTGTTGAATCTGAGCTCGAGTTTGTGTATCCCTCCAACCAAGGCAAGCCCCGGTGCATCAAAACCTTTCTTTGTATTTAAAATCTTTTATTTAAATACACTTATGATTATATTATTGCATTATGGTATTTTATTAAATTCCTGCTTGATGCATAGCTTTATCCTTGTACTTTTGTACCTTTACCTTGTCACTTGTTTAAAGATGCAAGCTTTTGACTAAAAATACTTAGTATGCTTAGATATTTTCTAGTAGGTGATTTCCGGTCACTTACACATAGCGTATTGCTTCGGCAAATGGTTATGCTCTTTTGAGAAAGGTATGTTGGTGGAAGTAATAAATTGGGACCGGGTGGACACGGTGTTTGGGAGCCATCAACGGTGTCTGGTGAGCGGGTTCTTTCCGCCTATGTCATTAGGGACCGTCCGTTGTTAAAGTCCATGGGTTGTGACTTTGGAGTACTTATCACATACCTTGGGGAAGCTGGACTCTGGCTATTCTCGTCTTAAGAACGGTTAAACCGCACTAGGAGTGGAGAGATGACGAGAGTAGTGTGTACCCTCCAAGTTTGCGGAACTGGATAGAGGTGTACTGTGCTCTCGGGTGGCGGAACCCCGGTTTTGGCGAGAGGATCCAGGGAAAAGTAGTCATATGTGTGCTTTAGTGCTGCATATGTCGTGTGATTGGGAAGCCCCAGCTGGGATAAACCGGTTCGAATCGTCGTGTTCCTCGGATATGAAAACATAACCCTGTTTTTATCAACGTAGTTAATAAAACTTTAATCGGATACTTAATGTTTTCCTTTCATGGATGGTTTATTATCATGTTATCAATCATAAATTTAGATTGGTACTTGAGTAATATTTTGAAGAATTTCAATTCTTTTTATAAATGTTCATTTATGTAAAATACTTGATTCTTGCAAACTAAACCTTGAATCCTATGACTTGCATACCTTTTGTCCACTAAATATTTTCTTTTATCGGATAAGTCTTGTTGAGTACCCCGTACTCAGGGTTTGTTAACCCTTGTTGCAGATGAGGGTCCCAATCCGGTCTGTGTGGCTTCGTGCTGCATGACCGTTGTTTCAGTTGATGAGGATGAAGAGTAGTTGTCCTTGCTTTACTCTTGGGCAAGAGTACCTCGGTTGTTTTGTTTATACTCTATCAGCAGCTTGATGCTACGTTATCTTATGACACTTAAGTTATGTTTCAAAACTTATGGTTTGCAATATGACTTCAAATTTTCGCTACTTTGGTGTAATATAAATTATCGTATTACTTCTGCAATATTTGTAATGAAGAGATCATGTTCGGAAAGAGGTGAATGACCCGCTGCAAAGTGGTGACACCTGACGGGCTAATTGAGACTTGGATCATTTGTTTTGGATTAAGTCGGATGTATATTAATCCTGGCAAGTGGGCTCTGTTCTTAAGAGGTTCTGTCACACCAGACCTCCCGGCTAAAGCAGCAACCGAGCAGGATGTGATCCATGGTTTCAGGCTGCTGATCGCACATGATACACAAGTTTGAGTCCTGAAGACCATGCCGGAACCTGCGATCAGCCGTCCAGCAGCGTCCATGCATGATAAGCCAGAAAAAGAAGCGAACGCGCGGCGGCGCGGGTGTTCTCCAGATTTGCTTGGCACCCAGCATAGGAGAGGACCCGAAGAACATGGCGCCATAGGCAGAGGCAGCCGAATAGGAATGGTCCGCCGAGAGGCCCCAGAGGAAGGTGTCAGGATTCGGTGACAACTCCACCTGCTCAAGCAAATCAAACAAAGTACTGAACTCCAGGAGCAGCTGCATGGTCGCAGGGTCCTGGATGTGCTGCACCCAGGCGAGGCCATTCATCGCCTCAGCAACTGTTGCCCTCTTCTTCCTTGGATTTACTGCCCTGAACACCGTCGACGCGATCGACTGAACGCAGGACCCTAGAGCCAGTTGTCTGTCCAAAAGAGCGTGGAAGCCCCATCGCCGAGCAAGAAGACAGTAGCTGCCTGAAAAAGTGCCTGGACTGCCCGTTCAGGGAAGACGACAACCCGACCTTCGCGGCGATCGTGCCACGCCCAACGCACACGTAGGGCCACACCCATCCTTGTGAGATCCGCAAGGATGGGTGTAGTCTGATTTACCTACCTAAACTTTCAACTTAATCTGATTTACCTCAATTTGATGTGACGGCATATCGGCAAAATCACTATCAAAACCACGTGAGATGTAAAAATAAACTGTTTTGAAAAGTTGCAGTAGTCCAAAAAACTAATTTTGTGTGAACTGAGCCTATAGCTGACTTGGTTAGGGTTCTTATGATGAAACCTGCACAATCAGATTTAAGTTCTCGATTTGACACAAGTGTTCGTGTTTTTTTTTAATTTATTTCATGAGTTAATGGTGTTATATGGTTTCAATGATACATGCGATGACTTCGTTAATGTTGAGATGTATTGGTCTAGTCGTTGGAATATACTCATGGAGTAGTATTTACATGCAAGTGTGATCATAAGGACGTGTGCTTATGCTTATGTAAATTCGCAAAAAAAAGACTAATTTTGTAATTTAGGGAGTAGTAATATCGGACGACCGCAGCTGACGTAAATTGAGTATTTTCGACGACGCGATGACAACCGTGCGATGAGAACCAGGTAGTGGGCTGGGGCAATGGTAGTGCAAAAAGTTGTGCTCCTTTAGGCCCAATACAGTTTCAAACATATTTTTTGGCATATTTGGCGGTTATCCGCTGGTACCCTGTCATATTGTATTGGGCCACTGCTACTTTCAATGGTCGATCGCACTATAATTACTACTTTATCCATTCTAAATTATAGTAAATCATAAGCTTTTAGAGGTCAAAGTATATTATATTTTTATCAAAATTATTGAGATTATCGGAGAGAGTGGATCTAGACTCCGGCCCCGCTAGCTCCTGCACTTCTGCGCATCTGTCTCAGCATAAAAAAATTAGCTTACGTTTGATCTATTTTCATAAGATGACTAATTTTTAGCCATGTGATCCAACACATGCCCTATTGTTTTTGTGCGTAATGGGAGGGTCTTGCCCCTACTGGATTTTATTGAAATTTAAAAACAACGGGTTACAAAAGGGAGGGAGGAAGCTTATAAGAAACAAAAGAAGGAAAGAAAGAAGATAACCCAAGCTAAAGAAACCAAACTAGATTGTTTTACCATAGAGAAATCTATTAGGCCTTGTTTGGATGCACATATATCTTCCTCAAACCATATGTGTTGGAGTGTATTTGAACTAATATACACTCCAATCCATGTGGTTTGAGCTTGATACATGTACATCCAAACAAGTACTTAATGAGAAGTATTTCTTTTTAGCGTACAAGATGAGCAGCGCAAATTCTTTTCTAAACTAGATCTGTGAGTCTTGGAGTGAAGGTTGTATTTGACTGAAGATTAGCCCATTTAATTTATTGCTTTCCAGATTGTCCAGCACATGACGCTCAAAAATCCTGTGCTTGCTGCTAGGTGCCAACGCTCATGCCTGGCGAACGAGCTGCTTGAAGTTGACCGGCGTGGTGAACTGCTCGGGGCCGTCGTCGTAGAACGCCGATACGACGAGCTCCGCGCCGCGCTGCGTGGGATGGCCGTAGTCCCAGAAGAGGTGGTCCCGGCGGTCGCCGCACAGCATCGAGTTGGGCTGGCCGCAGACGCTCTCATCATGCGCCCCGAGCCGCCCGCCGCAGCACGCGCTGTCCACGTCGGCGAACCCTGCCGCCGACGGGTCGGCTATGATCGCCCGCATCAGGCGGTACAGGTCGCCGAGGGAGTAGGTCAGGCCGTCCAGGCGGTGCTCGTCGTCGGAGACGAGGCTGGACAGGAGAGACCTCAGCGCGTCGTCGAAGCCGGCGGCGAGCGCGTTGGCGCCGTCGTCGCACGCACCCGTCGAGCTCTGCAAGCGCTCTACTGGCGCGCACCCGATCCGGCCCACGTTGATCACGGCAAACTTCCTGGCACCCATCGCGTGCAACCCCTGCGTGATTGAAATCCTTTAGGCCTGGTTTGAATGCAAAACCACATGGTTTGAAGTGGATTGAGATTCAAATACATTCTAACACATGTGGTTTGAATGTAATATATGTGCATCCAAACAAGGTCTTAAATTGTTAGTCTTCTTAACAAGACAATAAATTGGTATCATCAGCCATCTTGTTTTAATTAATAAACGTCATATATATACGGAAAAAAACAATAATGAATCAGGAATATGATCAAGTTATTTTGATGAGTTTTTACTTTGATGGTGGCAGAGTAGTTGGAGATGAGGTCGGAGATGAAGAAGGCGGCGGCGACGACGTGGCTCTCCATCTTGCCGTTATCGTCTGAAGATGATGTGGCGAACGCGGCCATGTCGTTGGTGCCGATGGCGATGAGGAAGAGCGATTTGGAGAGCAGGTGGTTCGCCGTAGTGGCACCCAGTGTCAGTACCATCTGAGCCTTGGTCGCGTCCAAGTTGCGCACTTGCTTTGACAACAGGATATTCTTCCCTGCGAATTATATAATACAGTGGCGAAGCTAGAACACATTAGTATATATAAGGTGTATTTGTCTTGTGGGTGCATAAACATGTTTTGTGGGATGCATATATATGGTGAAATTCTAAAGCACTGATTTACAAATTAACAATAATGCATTGAAACAATGTGCACATATCTTAATGTCTGTACTGGACGGTGAGGGATAGCACATGTTAAACATGTATATGAAAAAAAAACTGCTTTATTAGCAAGTCGGTCTAAGAGCATCTCCAAGAGCCTTACTATACTTTGCTCGACCGGCTGCAGAATACTAGTCACTTACCGTGGAGTCGAGAATCCCGGCTCCTCCAGAAGCATAGTTCGCACCTCCAATGCCCCTGGCGACGAGATCGAGACGACGTCGATGGACAGAGCGCCGCGAGAGAGACAGGTACGCCGGCGGGCTCCTCTTGAACCCCATAGCCTTCGCTGCATATCATTCATCCGTCGTCGGTCAGATCGATCCCCGGCCGGCTCCTCTACGTGCTAGGCTCACTACTACAGAAAGAGCTTTTAGCCCTGGTCCATAAGGGCCTTTAGTCCCGGAACTGGGACTAGGAATCCGGGAGTAAATGTCCCTTCCTTTAGTCCCGTTTGGTAGAACCTCTCGACTAAATAACCGGGACTAAAACTCATTTTGGTCATCGACGAAAAACATGTTTTCTAGTAGTGGCTATAGCCTATAGGCCGGCTAGGTAGGTAGCTTGCTTTTTTTGATGAAACAGGAGAGACCACTGAGGACCTCTACTGAGCATTGAATACATATGAAGCACCAGAAAGTTACAGAGAGAAGGAATCCCCCCAAAAACAAGCGAAAAAAAAGAACAGGCAAAACGAAGAAAATAATTACAATAATTACAGAGTTAGCGGAAGTCAAGATTCAATATCCGGGAAGTAGCTTTTCTTGGCTCTCCAGATGGTCTCCTTGAAGTTCTGGGAGAATAGGTCCAGCCCGCGCAGGCAGCAGACTGGGATTCCTCTAAATATTTGATCGTTTCGGAGAGCCCAGATACACCAACACATTACCATGATGATTTCCAGCGAGAAGGGCTTCCCAAGCTGATCTTTTAGACTTTGGAAACGCTCGAAACGATCTGGCTCACTGATGATTGTTAGCCTAATCAGCCCCCAACAAGACCTTGTTGTTGGACACTCTAAAAAAGGTGATCCACAGTTTCCTCAACGTCCAGTCACAGAGGACACAATTGTAAGAAGGAAGGAACTAACTTTTTCTTCTCATGATGTTACGGGTGCTCAGCCTATCCTTGCAGATTAGCCAGAATTTTTTTTTGTTTAGGTTGACAAGAGGACTTCCAAATTTGCTTGAAAATTGGTTGCATGTCCCTGCTGCCAATAAGATGCTTGTAGACCTTTTTTTGAGGAGAATCGAGAGTTACCCCAAATATAGGACCAAACGTCCTTGGTGACGGGGGCTTGCGCAGTTTGAGCGGGAAGAGAGTTCATGGATGCTTGGAGCTGGCCAAACTGTTCAAAAGCTTCAATCGAGAGAGGGAGGTTGAAATTTGACGAGACCAGGAGCGTAGCAGCAAACTTCTTGAGCGAGATATTGGCCCTTTTTTCAAAAGAGTAAAGCTCGGGAAGGGAGAACTTGAGTGGTTGACCAAGCCAGCAGTCATCCCAACACAGGCAGGAGGCGCCATCCACAACTCTGACTGTGGCCAGGCCTTTGAATTTGTCTAGCAATTTGAGCACATCCCTCCACCATAAAGAGCCCTTCTTGGTCCCATTCGGAAGTCTGTCATTAGAGTATCCGCCTTATTGAAGAATTTATGAAGGTTCTTAAGAAGAAGAGCTTCATTCTAAGCTTTTAAATCAAGAACACCCAAACCACTATCCATCTTTGGTCTTGTAACAGTACTCTAGGCCGCTTTTGCATTGATCTTATTGTTATCGTCCGAGCCTCTCCAAAGACAACGCTTTCTGAATTTGTCTATTTGCTCCCTAACAGAAGCAGGGAGAAGCAGGGTGCCCATGAAGAAAGTCGGAAGGGAGGAGAAAACCGAATTGACCATCTAAAGCTTGCCTGCCTGGGAGATGCAAGCGAGCCTTTTATCACACCTGTTAATCACCGGGAGGAAGCACTCCGCATTTGGTCTGGTGGTTCCAAGTGGCAGCCCTAAGTAAGTGAACGAGAGACTTCCCACCGAGCAGCCAAAAGTGTGGGCCAGGTGCGTAGCTTTGTCGGCCAAGATGTTGATAGGCACCAAAAAAGACTTTGAGAAGTTGACTGCTAAGCCTGTGGACTCCGCAAAGGAGTTGAGCAGCGCCTTGAGAAAAAATAGTTGTCTGCCGCAACCTTCCATGACAATCAGCATGTCGTCGGCATACTGGAGAATGGGGAAATCTGCGGTGTAATTCAGGGGAAGTGGACTCCTAAGGAGGCTGACATCTTTGGCCTTGTTGACAATGCTTTGAAGCAGGTCAGCAGCAAGCACAAAGAGGAGAGGGGAGAGGGGGTCTCCTTGCCTGACACCCCTCATGCAGTGAAAGGTCTTCCCAGGGCTGCCATTCAAGATGACTGCAGAGGTGCCCGACCCCAAAATAAGGCGGACCCAGGCGATCCATTTGTCACAGAAACCCTTATGCTTCAATACTTGCAGGATAGCCTCATGCTCGATCTTGTCAAAAGCTTTCTCAAAGTACAGCTTTAAAATGATGATCTCTTTTCTGGAGGTATGACACAGATGCAGGTATTCGAAGCTCCAAGCCAGGCAATCTTGGATAGACCTTGATTTGATGAAGCCATATTGATTAGTGTGAACCAGTTTACTGATGACTGGCTGCAGCCTGTTTGCCAGAACCTTGGTGATCAATTTAACCGAGGAGTCGAGGAGCGAAATGGGTCTGAAGTCCCCGAGGGCTTGGGCACCATCTACCTTGGGGATGAGAGCAATGAGAGAGAGCCATTTATGCTTTGCAGATAGATGTTTTCAGAATGGAACGCTTGGCAAAGGTTGTAGAAATCATTCCTGACAATTGGCCAACATTTCTTCAGAAAATCATTGGTGAAATCATCCAGGCCCGGGGACTTGTCATAGGGCAAACTAGAGATAACTGAGTCAATCTCAACTTCACTGAAAGGAGCTGCAAGAGAACTCAGACTAGGAACAAGCGGGAGAAGAAGGCGAAGGTCGAAACGCATCTGGGGAACATAGGAGGAACCCAACCGCTCACTAAAGCAATCCCAGATAAGCTTCTCTTTTGAAGCATGCTCAAAAAACAAAGTCCCCTCATGATCAGCCAAGGAATGAATTTGATTTTTCCTATGTCTGATGGTTGTAGCAGAGTGAAAGAGCCTTGAATTTTCATCGCCAAGCTTGACCCACCTAATTTTCCCTCTCTGCTTCCAGTAGATTTTCTGAAGGTGGATGAGGTTGGACAACTTGAAGTTTAGAATAACTCTGAAGTTCCATTCTTGAATAGAGAGGTCTCTCCATTCCTCAAGAGAGTCCAGGAGAGAGATGACAAGCTTCACATTTGCCACAGTAGCCTTGAGATTGGAGAGCTTAGACTGCCAACTTTTCAGAACACTCCTGAGAGCCTTAACCTTGGAGGTCAGCAGCTTGGCTTTATCTGATTGCCCATTAGGGGAGTTCCAAACCTCAGCAACAAGAGGCAGGAAGCTGTCATGCTCCATCCAAAAATTTTCGAATCTGAAGAAGTTGCTTTTCTGAACCTGGGTTTTAACTTTGATCACACACGACCAATGATCGGAGACCTCCGTGGTCAGGGCATGAGCAGAGGTGTCAGGGAAGTTTAGAGTCCAATTCTGAGAGGTGAAGAACCAGTCTAGTCTTTCTAGCAGCAGGGGGAACTGCTTATTAGTCCAGGTGAACTTTTTACCAAAGAGGGGGATCTCTACTAAATCAAGTTCACTAATAGCAGAGTTGAAAAGCATCATGTCATTAATGTTGCAGCCCTCCCTGTTTCTGTCCTCTGGCTTTCTGTATAGGTTGAAATCCCCAATAATCATCTAGTCCAACCCCTCAGGCGCCTGAATATTTTCAAACCAGTTCATAAAAGACACTTTTCTCCTAGCCTCGCTAGGGCCATAAACTGAGGTAAGAACCCAGCTATGGCCACTAAGGACCGAACAAAATTCCACCGAAATGGCAAAATCGTTCTGAAATACTTCAGCACCTAGGAAGACCGAGCTTTTCCAGGCCACCAGAATTCCTCCCGAGGCACCCAGGGAGGGGAGGAAGCAGTAAGCATCAAACGCAGGCGGACAGAGGTTTTTGATGTAGGCTAGATCAAAAGCCTCCCTCTTAGTTTCCCGAAGGCTAACAATATCACAACCACATTCCAAGATCTTGTTCTTAATGGAGGTCCACTTACTTTCAGTATTTATGCCCCTAACATTCCAGCACAAGATGTTTCAACTTTTGTACCTAGTTGTACTATCCATTAAACACCAAAAGGGATAAAAAGACCAGTACTGTGATGCATAGCATGAGTACTACAAAGTTTGTAGACCCAACAGGTCTCACAGGACAAGTGTTTACACAACACAGTATGTCAAGCTGTGGGGCAACAAGCCACCACCGAACAAACAAACAAAATAAAGTAAGATGGCCCCCAGCAGGTGGGCGGCAAGGTATCAAATGTCGTTTTCATTATCAAACTTCGTCTTCATTATGGTCCCGGTTGCTCCTGATTGCTCGCGTTTTTTAGTTTTTGGCAGGTTAATTTTTGGGGGTGAGATGGTGAACACGGCCGATGCTCGGCCTTCAGTGTTCAGCAGGATTTGGTTCCCCAAGAGCTCAGTGTTTGAGCGTTTGATTTGGCCTCGGCCCAAAAATCCTGAAGTTTCAAACAGCTTTGAGCTCCTGAATGCCTCGCATGAAGATCTTGTTCTTCAGGCCGCAGAGCCGTTGCCTGAGCTGAATTCAAATTTGAATTTAGATTTGAACTTGGGGACTTTTCTCGCCAGCCAGCAGTCTTCGGTTGACAAGACGCCTTTGGGTACTGTGCGCTGCCGGCGCTGTCTATCCACTTCGCACCCGAGGCGTTTCTGTCGCGCCCCGATTAAATGAAATGTCTACTTAAAGTGGGGCCATGTGGCAGCCTCTTTCTTTGAGAATTAGAAGCGGTTCTAGGACCGTGCTAATAATTCTAATGGGAAAGCCCTTGATAATTTTGTGAAACACTTTGGGGCGCCCGACGATTTTAGCAACTGGTTTGATTCAGGTCGCTTACATGCGGGCCCTTCCACGCCGCCCCGCTTTACGTGCTTCTCTGAGATTGGAGGTGCCTCTTCGGCTTCCCGCACTATTTGCTGGGACCTACAGATTGCCTCGAGCACTCCGGCTACTGCAGTTCCTGCCCAAGAAAACCCCAGTTCGCCTAGCCAGATTCCGGAGTCTCGTTTGCCTCGCTCGCAAGATCAAGAAATGGCGTTCCTCAGGGCGGATTCCACCCCTTTCACTCCCCGTGGGCTTGATCGGCTCGAGATCCAAGGCAGAAAGCCAATGGCGACAACGGTTATTCCAAGCCCAAGGGCGCGGAATCTGGGTTGGGCCATCGCTACAATCAATCCGATGCCGCAGGTGCAGGTAACCTTCCAAGAAATCCGTGATGTTCTCGCTGATTTTCTGGCCAATGGTGCGCATGTGCAGACCACTGACATGCAGCCAACGCATTTGGGACAAGCTCTTGTCCGCTTTAGAAATGTTTATGATAAGGACAGACTAGTTCAGGACAACCCCTTTCAGTTTGGGGAAATCTCCATTAGTTTCGTGGACCATGCCAAAGGTCGGAACTGGAGAGCAGTCAACTTCAACCGTGAATGCTGGTTCATGCTTTTGGGAGTCCCTCTGGATTGTAGGGAGGACGAGACTATCGCCAATGCAGTCAGTTCTTTTGGCAGAGTTCTGCACTGGGTGGATGATGAAAAGCACCTTTCCAGGTTGCTAGTTCGGGCCTGTGTCATCGACTACGAATCGGTCCCACGGTTCTTGGTTCTTACTGCTGGTGATGGCTTTTTTGGGGAATCTTGGATTGTGCAATGTGAAATCCTCCGGGGAGAGCTACTTGGGGGGCTTCCACAAGATGAGGACCCTGCTCCTAGGCCTGATGATTTCCCCCCAGGCGCCCCCTGGATCTGTTTGGTTTTGGACAGCAGGGACATGGCCCAGCTTTCCACCAGCAGCATGGAGGGAACAATCAGCTCCAGTTTGGTGGCATTCAAGGACATGGCTTTGGGGTTCAATTTGAGGGGGCTGGGATAAATAACAACAACCTTGGAGCCAACCTTCCAGATGTGCAGTTGGATCTCAATGTGGTAGGTAGCTTGTAGCATAAGGCATAACACGAAGCACCGTCGATATATAGAAAGAACAAACATACTACAACCAACCAAGTCGGCGACGTTGTAGCCGTTGCTGAACCTTCTGGTGGGTCTGGCGCCGCCGGGGAAGTCGACGCCGTAGTAGGGCATGTTGGCCCGGGGGACGGCAGCTCCCGGCAGGTAGTTGTTGTTGCCGACGTCCAGGAGCGAGTCCCCGAACACGTACACCGCCGGAACGGCGAGCGTGGTCGCCGGCGGCGGCAGCGAGCGCCAGCTGGATGGATATGGATATCGTCGTCGCCTTCGCAAGTGTGACGACGGCACCAACACCACCGTTGATGGCTATGGCTTGGTGGCGCCGCATGGTCGTCTGCACTCTGCAGGCCGCTCCTAGCTTAGCTAGCTAGTTGATTCAGTTACATAATATATATATATATATATATATATATATATATATATATATATATATATATATATATATATATATATGCTTAATTAGGAGATCGATGACCCATATTATATTCGCTCTCGCTGATATGATGCACGTACTGCACCTCCCTTGAAAATGACGGCAACAGTTTTAGTCCACAAATTTATTATTAGTATAGTATTGTATGTATGAGGAGTACAAAAGTGTACTAGTTTGGGAAAACCAAATCCTAACCGAGACTAAAGACTATTGTTCCCAACTGGGACCAAAGGCATAGTATATCCTGACATATGCGACATCAACGTGGAGAGCAAGTAGGGGGAAGGGACCCATTATATTTGGACCTGAATAATACTCTTATAAAAATTTAGGGACCTAGCAAATAAAGTAATATACTATGACAAATGAGCGAGGAGACTTGAATAATTCTGAATGACATCTACTGACATGTTCAGTGACCACATTGAAGAAAGAGATCGATAGATGCACTCATTGTGGAATGTAAATATTGTTTCATTTACTTTGAGTTATTATTATATTGCTATGGGTCATAGTAAGAATAAACAAATGAAACACGCACGCAGGCACGGAAGAAATACAACATAAGCACATACAATATTTTTTTCTTTTTTTTCAAAAAATAGAAATCACTGCCCGATGGAGAGGTCCCAAAATGATTAAATAACAATCAACTCATCATTTCTTGGCCAGCTGCTTGAAGGTGATGGGCGAGGTGTACTGGGCCGGGCCATCAAAGTACGCCTGGGCGCCCAACATAGCGGCCTTCTGCGACGGGTGAACGGAGTCCCAGAATACGTAGCGGTCACGGGTGGCGCAGAGCGTGGCCGTCGGCGAGCAGTCGCCCTGCGCGCCAAGCCGCCCGCTCCCGCAGCAGGCGCTGTCGGAGCTCACGAACCCTAGCCCCATGGGGTTGGCGAACGCCGCCTGCGTGAGGGCGAAGCTGTCGGCGACGGAGTAGGCGAGCCCCGGTAGCTTCGGCGCAAGGGCGGCCATGGTGGACTTCAGGGCGGCGTCGAAGCCGGCGGCTAGCTGGTTCAGGCCCTCGGCGCACGCGCCGGTGGCGTTGAGCACCCGCACACGTGGCACACAACCTACTGGGCCCACGTTGATTATGCCGATCTTCCTCGCGCCCAGCTTGTACAGCTCCTGAAATAAAAGAGCATCATGTACATTATTATGTACTCTTATATTAGCTATGCATGTGGTATACTTATGTATGCATAAAGGTATAATATTAGTTATAAAGATGTATTATGGCTAGCATGAATGGGCGAACTATGAAAGAGAAATGTCTAGTTTCTGTATATTGCCAACGAGAGCGCGCTAGCTAGATTGGTAGGTATTGCTACATATTATATACATAACGTATAACTATGTCCTAGCTAGTAGGAGTATATATATATCCATCATCAATCAATATCTACACATTCTGAGTACCAAATGAACAACTTCAATTGTGATGCATATATGGCATGCGCAGTGTCGTCACCTTGGGTAGACTATATATACGCGTCTGCCTTTTGACCAAGACACACACTTGAAGTATTATATATGTTATATATATATATATATATATATATATATATATATATATATATATATATATATATATATATACTGTTCAACTTGTTACTTTTTTTTATTGGAAAGACATGTTCAACTTGTTATGGTAATAAGTAACAAAACAAGATACTAATACAACATACTTACATGCGTTCATATAATTAACCTTGTAAATGTTATTGTGTCAGCTAGCTAGGTAGATTTCCAGCAAATGATCGACCTACTGACATGTCCGGGCGGGGCATTGTCTATATTTAACAATTAATTAACAATAAAGCAATAATGTAGAACAAGCAGAACACGCCAGAGGTTATATAAAACTATACAATCTAGAGAATCTGAGAATGAATGCATGCAAAAGCAAAAGGCATCATCAGGCAACGATTGGTAGTCGTCGTCATCATACATTCATACACATACCGTGATGGCGGTGGAGTAGTTGGAGAGGAGGCTGCCGTAGAAGGCCGTGACGTCGCTCTGCGTCGCCGTCCTGTTCTGCTTCGCCATTGCCGTTGCCAAGGCGAAGAAGTCGTTGCTGCCGGCGCCGACGAGGAAGAAGGACTTGGACAGCAGCTTGCTCACCGCGCGGGGGCCCACCTTCGCCTCCATCTCGGCCTTGGTCGACTCCAACAGACGCACCTGCTGCGACAGCGGGATGTTGTTTCCCGCGTTCTGCGTGCATGCTCGTAATTTAATACTACTTATATATAATATATATGAGAGAATAATGAAAATCGATAGTTAATGGTACACACATGCTGTACGCGAATCACACTTGTACATCGACGTCGCCGGAGTATATATGCTCTCGTCATGCACTCGTCGCTATATATCCTATATACATGATAAATTGATAATCGTTATCTCTGCTACCGGTTACATTCTTAGCCTACCTGCCCAGATTTTCTATTACTACTTTCATCCAATTGCAAGTACTACATACATATCCATCTAGGCTTTTCATTCTAACTTTGACTAATTTAATATATACGTATCTATAAATATATACTCTATCTATCCTTAAATAATTGTCGCTGTTATTAGTATCCGTGCCATAAGTTTGACTCGATTTATAGAAAATATGTGCAAAAATTATATCCCCAAATGAATTTATTAAAAAAACTAGAATCAAAGATCTTTCTAATAATACTAATTATATAACATAAATATTTATAATTTTTTATATATATTTAGTGAAAGATATTTTTTAGGAAGCACAAACGATAAATATTTAGCGACGGAGTGATACGTCAACTTGATCTTAACCGAATAGATTTATGAAAGTTTTTCCTTTGTAGCGAATCAATCTTGTGAAAAATATAACAATTTTATGTGTTGTTAATCTCTACAAACATTTTAGACATTCAAGGTCAGGACTAAAAGGGGGTTTAGCAAACTGAGCGTAGCTCAGGTTGTTAGGTTTATTTTTTCTTTATATTTTAACTTTGACTTTCTCCAAGCAAGCATGCATGAGGTCAACTGCACAATTCACCACCGATGGCGTAGCACAGGCAGAAGGTGAGATAATTGAAAGAATATGTGCATGTATATATCGGCCAGACGGAGAACTGGAAGAGAATTAATGGTCAGTAGTTTTACTTACAGTGGAGTCGAGAATCCCAGCTCCTGCCGATGCGAAGCTTACTCCTCTTGTGATGGCGCTCCGGATTAGCTTCTTCTGCGCTTTCAGCTCCAGATAAGCCAGAGGGCTCTTCTTGAATCCCAGATGTTTTGCTGCGTACATACAAATACAAAATCATACAACCGTTATACTCAATCGAACAAGCTAAAAAGCATGATATCATATATTTCTTATTCTTGCTTACCGACAAAGTCGGCGGTGTTGTAACCATTGCTGAACCTTCCGGTGGGCTTGCCGGAGTCCGGGAAGTCGATGCCGTAGTAGGGCTGGTTGGCCCTGGGGACGTCCTTCCCCGGCAAGTAGTCGTTGTTGCCGACGTCCAGCGTCGAGTCCCCGAACACGTACACCGCCGGCACCGCCGGCACCAGCTTGCTCGGCCGGATGGCGGCGACCGCGCCCACCATGAGGCTGAGGACAAGAGCCTTCATCATGCCCACCTCGTACCCCATATCGAATGAATTGAACTTCTGTGCTTGTACACAGCTTGCTATCTATCTATAGCAGTCTATATGTACTATATATATCTCGCTGATGGAGGATGCGTAGCTTGTTTTGAGTTTCAGTTGATGTGGCCAAGGTGCAGCATCTATCTCTCTCTATATATAGGCAGTGTCTCCCAAGGTTTTCAACCCATTTTTTTCTTCTAAAAAAAGTCTTTTCAACTCATCGACCAAGTCCCTGTCTTAATTAATCATTGTTGTATTCTTTAACTACCCTTATGCGCAGCCTGACTGCTTACACTTACTTTTACAATCACGCACGAGCTACCTACTAGCTTGAAGACGAGTCCGGATCGAATATCCATAAATAAATACATATGCAAAGGAAGAATGGGCACGATTGTACAAGTGATTATAGTGAGAATGGGCACGCCATCCATATACGTGGGCGTTTACATTACACCCTGTCAACATCGAATAACTTGATTTACATGTATGCATTGTAACTATATATATATAATATAACCTCGTGTATCCATGAGAAAAAAAAAGAAACAGAGAGGAGAACTAATCGTACGCACCATGCATGCACATTTTCTTTGTCAGCATCTCGACTTGTTCGTTAACGCGTTGGCTATGTCTTCGCCTAGCTACTTTAGGATTGTCTATATATCGATCCTTCTTTTTTAGTGGGTTGGTTACCCTTATTTTCATACACAGCTACGATATATTTGAAAATGGCAATCAAGCCGATCATTAACGCGTCGGCTATGTCTTCGTCTACTTTAGGATTATTGTCTATATATCGATCCTTTTGCTGTTTTGTTGTGATAGAAAAACACTATACTAATGACTGATAAGCTAGATTGATAAATTCTAGTGAATAGGACAAAAAAAGTAAGCAAGTCACGTAGTTGAATTTTAAAATCAAAGTAGTCATATGAGCATGCACAATTCGTTTTTGTAATGTAAACAATGTTTTTGTTGTTGAATCCATGATAAAGCACTCCGACCATCCTTCCAAATAAATTATAGTAACCTATTGTGGGTACATTACTCTTCACAAAGTTGGCCAATGAATTATTCTGAATCTTGATCCAATCCACTCATTTATATTGGGAAAGTGCAACAAACAAATACCACCCAAAAAGATCAACAATCACAATCAAGACATATTTTTATCGAGAATTTAGTGAACTCATTTATGTTATAGATGTTGATATCTATAAATTTGATTAAACTTGCATTGTAGTCGATGTCTTCGTTCCATTGCTTCCCAATAGTGCTCTTGCTGCACTGATGCCCCTCTATCGATCTATCTGTCGATGGCATCCACACTATTGCTTTGCCCACTGCTAGTTAACCAATACCTTGATGTTGCCCTAATCATATCCTACACACATCCCTTCACCAAAACCACGACCGCCAATGCCCCACCAACTGCTTATTACCATGTTGGTGTTGGTATACTCCAACTCCGAGATTTCATAGGTGAGAAAGGGGGAAAGTTCGCTCCCAAACTCTAACCACCCTCAACCCTACCCTTATGCTCACTAGAGAGAGAAGGCACTAAGAGAGGGGTCATGGGATCGAGACATAGCTTTGTTATCGCCAAATGTGGCCACATGACGGTCCCTGCAATTAGAAGTTACTCATGTGAACACAAGACTTCACCTCTCCTACATGCTAACAAAGACACTAAATAGAGTGAGCTTTGCACTTAGTCTCTAAACTTGCCCCCTTTGGAATTATCGTTAAGCTTCACCGCTTGCAACAACGTCATAGAAACAAGAGAAGGATCATCCGATCATGGGAGGGAGGAGGTGTTGCACACACGTTTTTTAAAGGCTGTCGATGTTCTACACATTAGGAAGTATGAACGAAAATGTGTATATACGAGATGGGATGGAGAAGAACGGCATAGAGGTGAAGATTAACCAATTGATTCTCCCTCATCTCACATATTATTTCTTAAAAGGTATCTAGTATTCCATTCTGAATGTATATGAATACAAATTGCAACCACTCTACTTTATCTACATGTCCTTTGATATCATATATATTTTTTCGCTAGCCTATAAGTAGAATTGAAAATGAGACACGGTACTTGATATGGATTTTTTTGGCCTTGTAAACAATGTTTTTATTGTTGTTGATGATTACTCCATGATGAACCATTATTGTTGTCTGAAGAGTGAAGCGTGCGCTAACCATCCTTCCAAATAAATTAATTACACTACTAATTTATTGAGTGTATAAAAACTCTTCACACACTTTCCCAATGGATTATTATTGTGAACCTCGATTCAATCCACTCTTTTCTAATGGTAATAAAATGCGACAAACAAATTACCCAAGCTATGCAAAAGGTCAACAATCACTATCTTCAGATGTACCAATAATTTAATTATATTGATTACAACAATAAACACAAATACTCACTGTGGCTGAATTTGAAAAATATAATCAGCTAGCTATCACTTGTATTCGGCCAGCTGCTTGAAGCTGATGGGAGCAGTGAACTCCGCCGGACCGTCAAAGTAGGCCTGGGCGGCGAGCATGGCCGCGCGCTGGGAAGGGTGGACGCGGTCCCAGTAGAGGAAACGGTCGCGGTCGGCGCAAAGCTTGGCGCCAGGCAGGCAGTTGGCCTCGGCGCCGAGCCGGCCGCCCCCGCAGCACGCGCTGTCCAGGCTGACAAACCCTAGCGCCACAGGGTCGGAGCGCGCGGAGAGACGGAATGAGTCGGCGATGGAGTAGGCGAGGCCCGGCAGCTTCGTGGCGAGCTGGGCCATGAGGGAGCTGAGGAAGCCGTCGAAGCCGCCGGCAAGCTGGTTCAGGCCGTCGGCGCATCCGCCGGTGGCGTTGAGCACGCGCACGATCGGCACGCACCCCACTGGACCCAAGTTGATGATGCCGAACTTCCTGGCGCCCAGCTTGTAGAGATCCGTGATGGCGGATGAGAAGGTGGAGATGAGGCTGCCGTAGAAGGCGGCGACATCGGTCTGGGTGGCTGTCTTGTTTTGCTTTGCTAGAGCTGTGGTGAAGGCGAAGAGGTCGTTGCTGCCGACGCCGATGAGAAAGAAGGACTTGGAGAGGTTGTCGCTTATAGCGGGCGGATCCATCATCTTGGACGACTCCATGGTGGCCTTGGTGGACTCGAAGAGCCGCACCTGCTGCGACAGTGGAATGTTGCCTCCCGCGTTCTGCATGGATATTGGGCACATCAGCACATGCATACACATATTCACATTCACACATATCATGCTGCTTAATTTGTTGGAGATTAGTGGAGTGGTTAGCAATGAGTAGCTCCTTCGGCTAATGATATCCTTGTCCAATCATGCATTGCTTAGCTTTTTGTCAGTAATATAAGAGTTTCCTATATTTTTTTAGAGGAAAATACACTTGGGGTCCCTCAAGTTGGCACGAGGTGTCACTTAGGTCCCCGAATTTTGAAAGTGATATCTACAGGTCTCTAAACTTGGCAGAGGGTGTCATCTAGGTCCCAAACTTTCAAAGTGGTCACCGCAGGTCCCTAAACTTGACAGAGGGTGTCATCTAGGTCCCAGTTACTGTAGCTATTTCGGTACAGAATTAAAAAAAAAGAAAAACTAAATTCGGGGCACTTTATATAAATTCCGTAAAATATTCTAAAAATTATATCTTTTTAATACGATCTCGGATGAAGATGATTTTTATATAAAAATTATAGCTCTCAACGGGATCTACAGCTTTTTAGTTTTGCGTTTTTAAATTTGAGGTCGTTAAGACACTCAAAAAAATTAAATACATTTTCAGCGGTATATTAATCGCGTATAATTGTTTGTCGCCTTAGAAAAATTATATCTTTTTTATATGCTATAAGGTGGAGATACTTTCTATATGAAAGTTGTAGCGCTCGATGAAATCTATAACTTTCTAGTTTTGAGTTTTTTTTTTAAAGTCTTTATGATCCTAAACAGATTTAAAAACGCAAAACTAAAAAGTTGTAGATCCCGTTGAGAGCTATAATTTTTATATAAAAATCATCTTCATCCGAGATCGTATTAAAAAGATATAATTTTTAGAATATTTTACGGAATTTATATAAAGTGCCCCGAATTTAGTTTTTCTTTTTTTTAATTCTGTACCGAAATAGCTACAGTAACTGGGACCTAGATGACACCCTCTGTCAAGTTTAGGGACCTGCGGTGACCACTTTGAAAGTTTGGGACCTAGATGACACCCTCTGCCAAGTTTAGGGACCTGTAGATATCACTTTCAAAGTTCGGGGACCTAAGTGACACCTCGTGCCAACTTGAGGGACCCCAAGTGCATTTTCCTCTTTTTTTTATTACAGAGTCCAATGAAACTATATAAACACAACACACATTGTAGAACATATGAGCTATTTTCTTCATTTTTGAGTTGGCGGCGTTCATATTCGAGTTTTCTACATTGTCGGTGTGTGATGTGGATCCCTTACGTCAAGATTCCTACTTCTCGAAATAAATCACCTCCTAGGATCCATGCAAATTAAACTATCTTCAGTTTGACTAATTTTACATGGAAGAGTAACAACATCTATGTTCTAAATTTGAACATATTATAAAAATATATTCTATAATATATTTAATGATGATGTCATAAATATTAATGATTTGTTTTCTAGAAATTTGGTTAAAGATTAAATTTTTTGACTTAATACAACTGTACATATTGATTCAGGGAGTAAGTTATAACTGGGATTTGCACCGGTTTCTAGGTTTGGAGAGCGTGATCGAAGAGGGTCAACACACTGAAGTATTCACCAACACGCCATCGTACAAAATATATTTTTTAGTGTACAAAATATCATTTTTTTTAGTGTGGTTTACTTATTTAACAAATAGTCTACATGAATAACTTAAATTTGACTATGTTGTTTACACAAATATTTTGAATAAGACGAGTGGTCAAAGTTGTGGTCAAAAAAGTCAAACGAATTATAAATTGAAACGGAGGGAGTACTATATTACTCTATACTAGTGTTTTTGAGAAATAAATAGAGTGAATCGTTGGTCACTTACAGTGGAGTCAAGGATCCCAGCTCCTGCGGATGCGTAGCTTACTCCTCTAGTGATGGCGCTGGGGATCAGATAATTTCGGGCTTTGAGCACCAGATAAGCCAGAGGGCTCTTCTCGAATCCTAGATTCCTCGCTAAAACATTCATAATATACACTATAATTAATATCTCTATACTGCCAACAAATTAAGTTGTACACTAGCTACGTGGTAATCAGAATTGAGACTTGCAGGAGTGGAATGTATATTACCAACAAAGTCGGCGACATTGTAGCCGTTGCTGAACCTTCCGGTGGGCTTGCCGGCGGAGCCCGGAAAGTCGATGCCGTAGTAGGGCTTGTTGGCCCTGGGGACTTTCTCCCCTTCCAAGTGGTTGTTGTTGCCGACATCCAGGGTGGAGTCCCCGAACACATACATCGCCGGCACCCGCCGCTGCTGCACCGGCGGGGACGGCTCTGCGCCTGCGGCAGCGACGACGACGCTGAGCACCATGCTGCTAAGAACAAGCAGAGCCTTCATGGCAAGAAGCGCATACCCCATGATCGATAGCTCTTTCCTGTTTCTGCACACTAGCAGCTAGTGCGTTATGTATTTCACTATTTCTGATGGTGAGGTTTTCTGTGACGACTTAATTGGTATGATCAAGGGGGAGTTATTTATAAGCGCTCGATCTGAACGGCTTTAGTTTAGAGGATGCTAGCTGGAGCCTGGTGCTATATGTGACGATGATCGATGCCCTATAGGAAACTTCTGATGGTGTTAAAGTGAATGTGAACATGATTGAATGATGAACACGTTGTGTTTATATGTTTTTTATCCAATTCAAACACACGCATTGGTATTTGGTAGGTGGCTCGTGGTCTGCATGCCATGTGCCTGACACGATCGACCGATATATATGTACGAGTAACAACGAACCATATGCATATATATAAGAAAACATGTTGTTTTCTTGCACCGATGCATGATGGTGGATCCGTTGACGACGCTTTTACACCTCCGTCCGTAGCTAGCTTTACACCTAGCTTTTCTTTATATATAATACTCTCCTCGTTTCAAATTATAAGTCGCTTTGACTTTTTTTTGATACATTCATTTTGTAATGTATCTAGATGTAATAATATGTCTACATACATAGCAAAACGAATGAACCAAAAAAATCAAAGCGACTTATAATTTGGAACGGAGGGAGTATAATAATAATATTAATATCTATATAGGTACTGTATAGATCATATTCGTTCCTGTAACCATACTTTAGTTCGTTGGCGTACATATGCATCCTATCGACTGGTTAATTAATGCTAACAATATTATAATGGCACACCAAAAAAAGGTACAGTACGTAGTAGTTGGTGTACACACGCTTTCTAAATTAAACTCTTGGAATGTATTTGTGCCTTTTGCTGTGTATATAATAAAACTGCATAATTGATCGCATTATTTCTCTTCAGATAATATAGACAAATAAATCGAGCTTGTCATACTGTCGGAAGCTAGATACAAACACGAAGTAGTAGTGCATATGACCATATGAGACCTTGTTTTGTATATATGTCGAAAAGATGCTATGAGCTGTGAGTTTATGGATTGGTTTGTAGAGAAAAATATATGTACTATGTATGTTGGACAAAAAAAATGTCATCCACAAATCACATATAAAAGTAGTGCATTTTTTGGCATCACTTTAACTCCTGTCTCCCCCATCAATAAATAGAGGCCAAGGAATGAGACATTTTACAAGCAAAGTTTTATTAAAAAAAAACAGGAAGGCCCCCTACTGTTAGAATATATTAAAAAGCCAAGTGCCAGAGTTAAAGGCTGAAAAGAGAGGTGAGAAATAAAGAGCTAAACCGGGGTACTAGAAAAGGGAAACAAGAAGAACAGGGAGGAAACTAGAGGCATCCAAATCAATCTAGTCTGCTTTTGAGGTGAAGGTCAGACTTGAACATGTACTTGCAATTCTGCACTGAAGGTGGAATCTGCTTGAAGACATGCAAGGTCGTTATTCATACTCATCCGATCCAAATTGCCCAGCAAATTAAGCAGAATAATGACCTTCATATATGAACAAACTCTGATTAATTTGGGTTCTAAGCAATTCTAGCAGCTCTTCTTTTTAATGTGCCCTGCAGCTCTGAGCTACAATGTGGATTGGAGAGCAGACGACACATCGCTTGGCCTCGAGCCACGCCGCGGCGCCATTCCTAAGACCACGACGAGACCTCTTGTTTTTTTTTTCTTTATATGCCTAACCACGTGATGACGAAGCCGTTTTTTCTTGCCCAAATGTAAAGTCAAACGTCATTCTTGTCATTGGATTTTTTTTAAAAAAATACACAGTACACCGACGACCACCCACATCACACACGCACACTCATCTCTATGACCACACGTATGCTAATTCTACCTCTATGAGCACCTCCGAACGACCGTGCTAGCAGATCTCGAGATTGATGAAGTCACCAAAGACGTATCGCTATTGACAAGGTCGTCACCTAGCACTAAAATCATAGAGCCGTTAAATCGTAGAATAAATACAAGAAAATACGAGCATTCATGTCAAGTACTTAAATCTAGGTGGACATGTTTTATCATAAGGAACCCAAACTAGCCTAATCTATGATCAGTTCAGCTGTGTCACTGGATTTGTGTAGGGTGAAGAGGAAGGGGCTTGGGATGATCGAACACAATCTCCTGTATGTACTGTAGATCATTAACTAACTGGACTGGGCCAGATGCATGAAGTTGATGGGTGTGGTGTACTGGGCCGGCCCATCATAGAACGCCTGGGCCGTGAGAAGACTCGCCCGTTGGGACGGGTGAAACCGGTCCCAGAAGACGTGGCCGTCGTGGTCTTTGCAGACGGTGGAGTTGGGCATGCAGTCCGCCTCCGCCGACAACCGGCCGCTCCCGCAGCACGCGCCGGCGATGTCGGTGTACCCGGACGCCCCCGGGTCGGCGAAGGCGTCCTTCGTGAGGTTGAAGGAGTCGGCGAGCGAGTAGACGAGGCCCGGTAGCTTGACGGCGAGGTCATCGGCCAGGAGTGGCCCCAGCAGATCGTCGAAGCCGGCGGCGAGCTCGTTGAGGCCGTCGGCGCACGCGCCCTCCTTGTCCAGCACACGCACTACCGGCACGCACCCGACCATCCCCACGTTGATGATGGCGAACTTCCTCGCGCCCATCGAGTGCAGATCCTGTACACGTGATGATGCCATGGCTGTAAGCTAGTAGCTAGCTAGAAGGGAAGCAATGGAGGAGAATTGAATGAAAGAAATAGTAATGGCCGGCCGGTAGAGGTACCGTGATGGTGGCAGAGTAGTTGGAGAGGAGATCGGCGTAGAGTGCGGCGGCGGCGGTCTGCTGCTCCACGACTGACCTGTTCCGTGACTTCTCGGCGGCGGCGAACACGAACATGTCGTTGCTGCCGACACCCATGAGGAAGATGGAGTCGGCAAGCAGCTGGTCCACGGCCTCGGCGCCCACGGCGGCGACCATCTTGGCCTTGGTAGTGTTGAAGTAGTGCACCTGCGTGGACAACGGGATGCACTTGCCTACGTTCTGCATGTATATTATATGATATCAATATAATTACTCCATCTCCACGTCATCGTATATATTCTATGAGATTGTCTTAGTTTTTTATTGACAGCCAAATCTATTAGATCTTTTATAAATGTGTGACCCATCCAGCAACTTTTAGCACAAATCCTAAATCACGATCTAACGTATAGAAATGTGACAGTAGTAAAAAAAAAATCTATCAATAGATAAATAGCAAAAGTCAGATTCTATACTACCGAATGTACTCCCTACAAATCGAAAACAACAGTTAATATGAGACAGGGAGTATAATATTATTATATGTATGAATATCTCCACCAAAGCCAAAGATGACATATGTACTCCCTCCATTCCAAATTATAAGATATTCCACAAATCTTGAAGAGTCAAAACATTTAAAATTTGACTAAACTTATATTATCACTAGTAGAGAAACCACCTTTCGTCGATGGCCAAAAACAGCTTTAGTCCCGGTTATTTTTTTTGTCCGGGGCTAATAGACCTTTAGTCTCGGTTGGTGTTACCAACCGGGTTAAAGGGTTATCAACCGGGGTTAAATGTCTCTCTACGGTAGATTCAAAAGCCAAACGTCTCATTCATCAATAGATGTGTTGCGTAGGTGGGGTGGAAAGCACACGCGAAGCCGTGCATTAGGTCTTGGGTTTGAAACTTAAGGGGCGCAGTTGGTGGGAGCCTTTATTTTTTTTTATCTAGTCCGGACCTTTAGTGCATGAGGTCTTGTGTTCGAAACTCAGGGGGTATAGTTGGTGGGAGCCTTTATTTTTTTTATCTGGATGAACCTTTAGTCCCGGATTCCCAGTCCCGGTTAGAAAACCGAGGCTAAAAGGCGTTATGGACCGTGGCTAAAAGTCACTTCTCTAGTAGTGTATAGTATATCATTAATTATGTTTTCATAGTATTATAATATCATAAATATTTATAATTTTCTCGATAACTTTGATTAAACTTAAGATGTTTTGGAATGTCTTGTAATCTAAGAGGGAGGGAGCAGTACTTACGGTGGAGTTGAGGATGCCAGCACCTGCGGAAGCGTAGTTGACACCAGTGGTGTTGATGAGAGCAGTGCCCTGACTGGAGTTGGTTGAAAGCGACAGATACGGCGGAGGGCTACTCACGAACCCCATGCTCTTCGCTGTATATACGTACATAATCAGACTATAGGATCGAGTGCAGCCAGTAAAAGTGGTATAAGTGACTATGCAAGCATCTCTAAAAGATTTTTTACATCGTTTTAATTTGTAAGAATAAAGATTTTGATAAAAAATTACACTCCAACAATATCTTTAATTGAATATTTAAACATAGGTATTCTCTATTCTGGATTCTCGTGGAGCATAACTCTATAGATTATATATGTAGGGAGCGTATGTTATGAAAACTTACTAGCTATGCAAACTATGCAAACTCTAATAAAGTGCACACGATTCTAATCCGATGGTTTCAGATGGAGGTGGGACAATTATTCACTTAAACACCCCCACCAAAAACTTCCTAACCACTTAAACCCAACCTGCCCCGCTCCGTTACGTCGATCTGGTCAGTCCACGACTCATCCCCTCGGCGCCGCCCCATCTCTGCGTGATCAGCCAGAAGCAAACTGGGCATTCGAGCGAGAGCATAGTGAGTCCAAGCAGGCAGCAACACAGGAAACAACCCAACCCACCGGTCCCTAGCCTGAAGAGAAGCAGCGCGCAACACGTACCATGGCGGCATGCAAGACGGTCACCGTAGCACTTGTGCGTTTCCTTGCTATCCGGCTGGTTAGTGGAGGCTAGGCCAAGCCGCCTGTGGCGGAGCAGCAGGCGCAGACTCCGGCGCCTCTGCTGATCGGAGGCGTGGATGACACGAAGATTGGGATCCTGTCGTGTGGCATCACCAACGTCGTTGTTGGGGATGACTACATTGGTTGCTTGGAGATGTGCTTCTCCATGTGCTTCGACAATCCCACCATCATCTGCCTGGAGGATGCGATGGTGGAGTGCAGCCTGGAGGCCGCCGCGGCTGCACCGGCGGCAACGGCGCGACCGGACCTGTAGCGCCTCTGGCCGGAAGCGGAGCTGCGGCGGAGGCTCTCGTCTTTGGTGCCATTGGAGGCATCACTGGGCGCGGCATCACTACTATCGGCGCCCAGTACATCAACTGCTTGGAGGCTGACCTTGTGAAGTGTTTCGCGGACCCAACCATAGAGTGCGTTGATCGAGAAGGCCATGGGGGCCCTGCTAGGCGGCGCTACCGGTAAAGTTAATTTTGCCCCTAAGGGCACATGCCCTCCTGTTGTACACCCTTGGATTCGCTCTAAGATTCGTGCACAGCAGGAGAGAGACAATAAAAAAATTATCTCTCTTCTGCTGTGCACGAATCTCCGAGCAAATCTGAGGGTGCACAGCACGAGGCCATGTGCCCCTAGGGGCAAAAAAAAAAAACTGTGTTCGTCGTCTACTACGTACTATACTAGTAGTGTGTGTACTGCATGCGACCGGACATCCTTTTTTCTGGATCACCTCTGGCCGGCTCAGGAAAAAAGGAGGAGGGTAATTGTATATCGATCGATCCCTATATACGAGCTCAGATCGACGTAATGGAGATCAACGTAACGGAGCAGGGCAGGCTGGGTTTAAGTGATTAAAAAGTTTTTAGTGGGAGTGTTTAAGTGAATAATTGTCCCATCTCTATCTGAAATCATCAGATTAGAATCGTGTGCGTTTGATTAGAGTTTGCATAGCTAGTAGGTTTTTATAGCCTACACTCCCATATATGTATGAGATATACAAAAACACCCTATTGGAAAATACAAAAATATAGAAAATGATCTTTATTTAAATGACTTTTCAAATAATGATTGAGACAATAGATCGTAGAAAGGCCGTTAGAGATGTTTTAATAAAATAATATACTCTCTTTGTCCTTAAATATATCCCAAGAAATATCTTTGACTAAATATATATTAAAAAATATAAATATTTATAATATATAATTAGTATTATCGGGAAAATCTTTGAATCTAGTTTTTTAATAAATAAATTTATTTAGAGGTACAAATGTTGTATATATGTATTTTCTACAAATCGAGTTAAATTTATAGCATAAACATTAACGATCATAGTTATTTAGGAACGGAAGTATGCGTTAATAAGTACCAACAAAGTCAGCGGTGTTGCCGCCATTGCTGAACCTTCCGGACCCGGAGAAGTCGTCGACGCCGTAGTAGGACCTGTTGGCCCTAAAGACGTCCTTCCCCTGCAGGTAGTTGTTGTTGCCGACGTCCAGCGTCGAGTCGCCGAACACGTACATCGCCGGCGGCTGCCGCTGGACCGCCGCCGGGCCACTGGCGGCCGAGGCCGCCACGGCAGCTTGCATTGTTTGCGCGGATATCACAATAAACAGGCACAGAACGAGACAACGACGATGCTCTATCTCCATGGCCATCGTACGTGCAGCCAAGATCGAATTAACCGAAGGACACGTTGTTGTACAACGTGGAGTGAACCTTGATGCAATAATGCATGGTGGCATGCAAAGCTGCATGCTAGGACCAATATATATATAGATCGAAACTCGATCTGGCTATTCTATATATAGGGAACCACACGCTCGATCTATAGCTATATATAGCTGGCTGGACCATCTCTCAGCTCGTGTGTGTGGAGGAGGTCGATCTCAGCTCGTGATGTTGATTCATAGTCATAGGTACCTAAGTACCTAACACTCTATGCTCGATGACTAAAATAGTGTCATATATAAAGTACATATTTTTATTTCCATATATATATATATATATATATATATGTGTGTGTGTGTGTGTGTGTATACGTGAACATAATCCCTTGTATATATATAGCCTATAGGTCATTGGCCGTATAGATCGAGTATATTTTATTGTTTATACATGTATATGTGTCATGTATGTAAAACTATGCATGTATACATTTTTTTAGAAAAATAAAACTATAGAACACAATCTCTGGCTGAGTAGATCATTATAAACTAACTGGACTGAGCCAGCTGCATGAAGTTGATGGGCTCTGTATACTGGGCCGGCCCATCATAGAACGCCTGGGCCGTGAGAAGACAGGCCCGCTGAGACGGGTGAAACCGGTCCCAGAAGACGTGCTCATCATGGTCAGTGCAGACGGTGGAGTTTGGCAGGCAGTCCGCCTCCGCCAGCAACCGGCCACTCCCGCAACACGCGGCGGCGATGTCGGTGTACCCGGACGCCCCCGGGTCGGCGAAGGTGTCCTGCGCGAGGAGGAAGGAGTCGGCGAGCGAGTAGACGAGGCCCGGCAGCCTGGCGGCGAGGCCGGCGAGGAGTGGCCTAAGCGCGTCGTCGAAGCCGGCGGCGAGCTGGTTGAGCCCGTCGGCGCACGCGCCCGCCGCGTCCAGTACTCGCACCACTGGCACGCACCCGACCTGCCCCACGTTGATTATGGCGAACTTCCTCGCGCCCATCGTGGACAGCTCCTGAGCCATGCATGGGCGCGTATATATATATGTAAAGCGAAGAAAGAAATGGATACATCGGAGGAGGAAGAAGATGATGTAGTAATGGCCGGTGTGACGTATGTAGAGGTACCGTGATGGTAGCCGAGTAGTTGGAGAGGAGGTCGGCGTAGAGCGCGGCGACGTCACTCTGCTGCCCGGCGGCGAACACGAACATGTCGTTGCTGCCGATGCCGATGAGGATGATGGAGTCGGCGAGCAGCTTGTTTACCTTACCGGCGCCTACCGCGGCGACCATTTTTGCCTTGGTAGTGTTGAAGTAGCGCACCTGCGTGGACAACGGGATGCACTTGCCTGCGTTCTGCATGCATAAATAGTAGTATAATACTGTATAGTTACATATATACTCCATCGCCGGCCGGATACGTACATACACTACTGATATGTATATATGTTTTTCTCCATCCATGGCCAAAAGACGATGAGATCGACACATGTGTATACTCACGGTGGAGTCGAGGATGCCAGCATCTGCGGAAGCATAGCTGACACCAACGGTGAGAGCGGTGGGCGCGAGCTGAAGGCCGGAGCTGGACGCAAGCGACAGATACGGCGGAGGGCTACTCAAGAACCCCATGCTCTTCGCTGTTTATACGTACACAGCAGCATACTTTACATATATATACAAATACGTACATGATACTATAGTTCAAACTATATATACGCAGTTTACGAGTGCAGGTAAATTAAAAGTGGCATGATATATATATACATATATATATATATATGGATCATGCATGCAGTACGTACATACACATATATACGTACCGACGAAGTCAGCGGTGTTGCCGCCATTGCTGAACCTTCCGGTGGGGAATCCGGGGAAGTCGACGCCGTAGTATGGCCTGTTGGCCCTGGGGACGTCCGGCCCCGGCAGATAGTTGTTGTTGCCGACGTCCAACGTCGAGTCGCCGAACACGTACATCGCCGCCGGCCGCCGCCGGTGGACCGGGACGTCGACGCCGCCGCCGGCCGCCACGGCAGCTAGCGTTGTCGTTTGCGCGGATATGATCACAAGGCAAAGGCACAGAACGAGACGACGACGACCCTCCATGGCCATTTGATTTTGCGTACGTATAGTAGAGCTTCTGCTTGTGCTAGCTCACACTCACAGTACTATCGTATCGCCTTGCTTGTGCTTGTGCTTGGAGATGATGATGGTGTGGTGGGAAACGGCTGCCTTAGCTAGATATATATACACACACACATGCTTACATAACATATATAAAGCACACACCGCGTAGCTGATGATGAGGCCGGACACACGCGGGCTTCCATCAGCTGTGGGCGGGTCCGCCCAAGTTCAGGGTCGTCTCGTGTGTACTGTCCGTCCCTGAATAATTAAATCAATTTCTAAAATTCATATCAATCAAATTAATTTTATAAAAAAACTAATAATATCTATGATATAAAATAAGCACCATTTTAAAAAATATATTTTTAAAAAAAATCTAATGATATTAATTTAATATTATAAGTTTTAATATTTTTTCTAGAAATTTGGTTAAATTTTAAAAAAATTGATAACTCTACACACGTCTATACTTTTGAGAACACATGCTAGATAAATACCCATGAATGTTCAGTTTTGATGATGAGTGATTGACCAACATTTGAGCGTTTTCAGTTTGAGTGGCTTACTCTAACCTCTTTGCGAAAGCAAATGTGTGCCTGTCTATCGGCTTGTGTGTGTGCAGGTGCTATGCCTAGTGACAGTGGTCAATGGCGTGGAGAAGGTCGAGTAGAGGCTTGCCGTGCCGATGGACTGAGAGCGGTGAAGGGCGGAAGCGGGGCTCGGACTGAGGGGCCATGGGCGTCGGCGGACTAGCTGTGGTGGCTAGTGCCTAGCACCGGCGAGTGCGAGAAGACATGGAGGTAGACCGAGTCGATCGAGTCAAGACGACGGACGAGCGGGTCGAGCGGAGGCTCAGGGGACTCGGAGTCCGACCGGCGAGGACAAGGTGGCCCGAGTCGAGCGGTTTAGTGGTTTGGGCCGCAAAACCACCGGAGGACGGTTTCCGAGTTTGGGCCTCAAAACTCGGGGTTCGGTAGTTGAGCCGAAAGCTACCGGTGGCGGGTTTCGCGGGTTTAGGCCTCAAAACCCGGGCGGAGCTTTCGAGGAAGCGGGGATGGCACGTGGCGGAATCCTGGAGGTTGCGTCGAGGCGACGGCAACTCCTGGCAGGAAGCGGGGCCGTCCATTCAAATCGAGGGAGATATTTACCGGAGCTTGGACTGCAATGCTTAGGCTAGGTAGTTCACTCATTGTATCTAGGGGGTCTTTGGGAAATAGCCAAAGCCTCTGATAAATAGAGGATGAAGGGGTATCCTCATCATATCTCTTGAACCCTAATCATTTGTCCCAACTCTCTCTCTATAGTTCATGAGATCCCTAGGTTGATTTCACCAACCTCTGTAAGAACTTGAGTTTGTTGCGAGGAATCGGAGGCCGTAACCTCCATAGGCCATGGTGGCTTCGATTTCGTGATTGTGTCCTCGTTTTGCTTGTGTTCTTCGCGTTTTGCTTTTGCTCCCTATTTTCCCGAGTTGATTTCTCTTTGTAGGCATACTGGAGAATGGGGAAATCTGCGGTGTAATTCAGGGGAAGTGGACTCCTAAGGAGGCTGACATCTTTGGCCTTGTTGACAATGCTTTGAAGCAGGTCAGCAGCAAGCACAAAGAGGAGAGGGGAGAGGGGGTCATGTCTACAAAGTTTGGTAGCAGTTGGTGATCATTTGGTCGAGTTTTAGGAAGATTTGGTGGAGAGAAAATCGTTTTTCACCTTTACTGCGCGTTTGTCGGGGGCGTCGGACGCTGGTGCGTGCTGACGTCAACGTCCGTCGCTCGGCGTGTCTGCGTCTTTTGATTTGGCGTCGGACGCTCTTCAGAGTCCGTCGCCCAGCGTCCGTCACATCTTGTGCGCTGTGCAGTTTTGTTTTGCTCTCGGGTAGGCCGACGGACGATCTTCCCAAGCGTCTGACGCCCAGCGTCCGACGACCAGCCTTCTGCTTCTCTTCTGCAGTGCTCTCTGGAAGGCCGACGGGTGCTATCTGGAAGGCCGACGGACGCTCGCCTAAGCGTCCGTCGCCATCGTCCGAAGCCCTGCCCTGGAGCGTCCGTCGCACGGTCTTTCAGCGTCCGTCGCCTGTTTTTCTGACTGTTTTGCTTGGAATTCTTGCCTCTCTCACATAGGGGTTGAGAACTCTTCTTGGGGGCTTCCGGTGAGTTTTCCTCCACTGCCGGTGAGCTTTCATTTGCTCGTTTTCGTCTGAATCCCCGCTCGTATTGCTCGGGGGAGGTTGAGTACTCAGTAACTGGGTTTGGTTTTTGGGAAGAGTTGCCCGAATATGTAGAGAGAAATTTGAGACTTCCATTCACCCCCTCTGGTCGCCGTTCTCGGTCCTTCAACTTTTAGAAATAGAGAGAGTACTTTTTTTCTGATATAAAATATGGAGGCCTCGTGCAGTCGTCGTACGTGGGTATTGATTGCACGGTACCATACCTAACAGTTGAATATATCCATCCTCTATATGGTGCATTATATAAAATAAAAATCCAAAGTTGTCATGCATCTAACCACCGAGATCGCAGAATGCATTTCTTGGAAGCATGCATAACGAACCGGCCAGTCGGTCCGTTATGCGTGTGTGGCTGCTATCTCGTTCTCCAATTAATTAATTATTAATTCACATCATCACATGCGTGCATGCAAGGTGCAGCTCATTAGTTTCAGCATTGTATATAGAGTATTTTGTCAATGCATGCGCACATCACATCACGTGTGTTTGTGTACATTCTTGGAATATACTTACTCCTATAACCTGCATGCATGCAGTCACAGAGTGGACTGGTGACAGCTCCGATCTATCGTGCTATATATCGTCTTAATAGTTCTTCTCTCTATAAACTATAAACGTACTCCTACCTCCTTTTTGTTATTAGCTACTCCAACTTATTGTGATGGATCGCAAAACAACGCACAAACTAAAGAATGGTCGATGATGATATATGGACGTACTACTGGGCCAACAATAATATAATAATGCAAGCGCCACTATACACAGACGCCATGCATGCATGATTCCATGACTTTCGAGTACGTACGTCTTTGACCATTATATTTCATTTCCAAAATACGCGTACTATGAATATCTAGATAATTATATTAATTAAAATGCATTGGATCAAGGCCGGCCATGTCGTACCTACAGAAACACCCGTCGTCCATCGTCTGCATCGTGATCGTCCTCCGTCAACCCACGCCATGCATCCCCCGTACGTGCTGGTAGCGGTACACATCTAGCTACATGCCTACGTACGTGCATCAGTATTCCACGCTACTACTCGACGAAATTGATTTAAGAGGCACCACGTTTTATTAAAAAAAAATATGATCAGAAAAATATGCCTGACTTCTAAAACGTTCCGTACCTAACGATTTTTAGAGGTGAATCGTTTCAAAAAAAAAACAATTGCCTTTCTACTCTCGTGGCGCATGGCGAATTAATGGAGGCCCATGTACACGTCGTCGCCTGAGGGCCGGTCTGCGAAGCTGGCCTGCGTGAGGCCGAAGGAGCCCAGGCAGCCTCGGCGGGGTGACGTCGGCTGGCTATGAGCGATTTGAGCTTGTCGTCGAAGCCGCCGAGACGAGACGGTTCAGGTCGTCGGTGCACGCGCCCGCCATGTCCAGCGCGCGCTCCTGTGGCACGTTGATGACTGCGAACCTTCTGGCGCCCAACGAGTACAGCTCACCTGCTCTTCACGTGACCATATTATTTTATGGATTTTGACATCACCTGCTCTTCACCGTTGTATCGGTCCATCCAGGCGCGTCCCGGTAAAATACGGGGTCCAGTTCGAAACACTAAGTAGAGGTCTAATATATAATGCAAAAACACGGAAACTAATTTCAACTTCTTCACATTTTATATTTTGTACGGAGTATTATTTATTCAAAATACCTCATTTTAAAATTCAATTTGAACCTTATCTTGCTGAATATAGACACATCCAAGCCCAACACCTGGAGCGATCGTGAGAAATGCTATGTACAAGCTACGCCTGAACCTTATTATATAGGATCATCAGCTACCTCACTCAGTCACTCTCTTATGTCTAGCGAGCTCGGACTAAAAATCACCCAAGTGCACCTGTCGTTTGCTGCTGCTGCTGCTACTCGCTGGGCTGGGCCGTAGCATTGATAACGACGTTAGAGATATGATAACGTTCGTGATTTCTTTTTGCATTTGACACGTTTGTGACCTTTGCATTCAACTCATGCAATCCGAGCTGTTTGAATAATTTGATATTCACATTTTTAAATATAAGAACTCATGCACAAATTTTGAGATAAAAACTATTGAAAATGAAAAAAATGGTCAACAACAAATTTGAATAACTCGTCAAGATCAATAACTTGTGTTTTAGTTATTTTTCATCCCAATTTGTTTGAACGATCTAAATTTGGAATTTTAAAGTACGAGAACTTCACATAGAACTTTTAAGACAAAAATGTTTGAAATAAAAAAGTGGTCAACAATAATTCCGAATACGTCATCAAGATCTAAAACTTTTGTTTTGGTCATTTCTCCGTCCGACTTTGTTTGAACAATTTAAAATTAAAATATTCAAATATGAGAACTTCAAACAAAATTTTGGAAGAGTAAAGATTTCAAATAAAAAGTCATAAGAAACAAAATAGTATAACTCATCGATAACTACAACTTTGGTTTTAATCATTTTTTTATGCGAGTTTATTTGAGTGAAAAATTATAACAGTTCTATATTATATTTTATGATGATCAACTATTGTCATCGATCTATCATCACAAAGCCTATTTAAAGTACATCATGACGATGTTTATGACAGAGACACAGCTTGGTCATAAACAGTTGTCATCCTATGAACATTCGTCATAAACATCCTTTGTTTATGATAGATAGGTGCTCTGTCATCTGGCAGTCGTTATAGAAGCCCAGATTTCTTATAGTGCAGTTAGGCAAGTGATTCGTTAATCGTCACTCTCCAATAATAGCAATAATCCTCCAATAATATAGCAATGCTGATTAGAGGGTGTGTTGAGATAAGTTTCTTTTTTTACAGCTTTGTAATACCTTCAAAGCTTATTTTTATGCAAATCTACATGGCAAAATAGGTACAAACAACTTCTGAAGGTTTTTTTTTGCAGAGCCAACATATCCGCATGATGTTCAAAGTTGTATTCCAGAATCTTGACGTCACATTTCCATCCATTACATCTTGATTTTCTTTGGAGCGTCACTGTGAAAGGACCTAATTGGCTTAGAGGGGGGAGTGAATAGGCGTATCTAAAAACTTATCGCATTGGCTAACTGAAATAAATGCGGAATTAAAACTATCGGTCTAGCCAACACAACACCCCTCTACTTATAACACTAGCACCTAAAAAATTATGATAAGAAAGCTTACTACGGTGCCGGGCTAGGAAGCTCACCTAACAAGTCTAGTTTGCAAGGTCACACAAACCTAAGCAACTATTACTCTAAGCAAACCGGGAGCTCCTGCACACGCTAGTGAAAGCAAAGCGCACAAAGCCTAAGCTCAGTAGTAATGCTCAAAAGCAAGGCTACACAAGTCAAACTAGAGAGCTCGAAAAGCTTAGCTACACAACCTAAGTAATGTGACTAACAAAACTACACAAGTCAATTAGTCACTCAATAGCTACTTCTATGCTACACAAGCAAGAAGGTAACTAGCAAGATACACAAGCTATACTAGTTACTAAAGCAACCACTAAACATAACAAGTATGAAACAATAAGTATAAGCTAGTGAGTAGAGAATGCAAACCCCCGAACTGTACTACCGGTAGTAGGACCGGTACTACCGGTGGCTGACCGATACTACCGGTGGTAGCGTTGTAGCTTCGAAATTTAAGGAAGATGAGCTTTGAATCCAGATCTGAGCTTTTCCCCACACTCCTTGAGGTTGAGGATGATGATGTTGAGTTTTGCTTGGATTGGTTCCTCTCCAATTTGTAGTTCGGGCCTTCCCAACCTATGAACTTTGAGGGAGAGAGGAAGAACACGAAGAACACAAGAACAAAGGATAGTCGAAGCTATCTCCACAACATGAAGCACGCGAGACTCAAGATTTATCTCGAGGTTCGGTCCCCACAAAGGAGCTCCTACTCCTCGTTGTTGATGTGACCACAAAGGTCGGAGTCTCTTCCACCTCCTTGCCTCCCTCAAGCAACCACAAAGGTTAGCCCAAGATTTCCACTAAAGATCGAAGGGGTAATACAAACGATTCGGGGTGCCCTCACAAATGAATCAACACGGGCAATCTCGAAGAATACCTAGCCGGCTAGGATTCCAAGAATCCAAGAGTAACAAATACAAAGCAAGCCGGCAAGAAGAAGAAATCGAATGCTCAAGTCGTAGATAGATCCTCTCCACACTCAAATCTCACTTCTCTCACACAAATCCACCATGGATTCAAGCCTAGGAGCATAGAGGGAGAGAGAGACACTTGGGACCCTTTTTCTCAGGTGTAGGAGTGGAATAATGGGTTGGGTGCCGCCCCACGGGAAGGGGCGGGCTATTTATTCCCGCAGCTCCCGACGCAGTAACCGGTACTACCGGTCCAAGGAATCCGACCATTGGAGCCTTCCGACCGTTGCATAAAGTAGCTGACCAGTACTACCGGTTGCTCACCGATACTACCGGTAGTTCATTTTTCAGCACATCTTCAAAGTGCCCTCGCGTGCGAGAAAACCCCACCGGGAGCTGACCGGTACCACCGGTCTTCACCGGTACTACCAGTGGGAGACCAGTAGTACCGGTGGCTGAGCAGAAAACCACCGAAGCACTCTTCTAAGTATGCGTTTTTACACGGCGTCTCTCAAGCGTCTCTAGACTAGTAACTTGAACGTATCAAGCTAGTCTACTATGCATCCCTCTTGATAGTACAACTTTTCCTATAACTCAACCCGGTCAAACACTTCTCTAAACAACTATGACCGGTGAAATGAAATGCTCTAAGTTATACCTTTGCCTTGTGCATTCCATTTTATCTCCTTCTCCAATGTTGATGCAACCCATGCACCAACCTATCACAAATGAGATGATCCACTTCTTCTTCTCCAATGTTGATGCAACCCATGCATCAACTTATCACAAATGATATGATCCACTTCATATCATCATGTGACATATTGGTTCATCGATCTTGACTTCACTGATCAACAAACTTTAAAAAGATACAGATTGCACCCGACCCTGATGGATTCATTGGGAGTTTCTTTAAAAAGTGATGGCTGATAATTAAGGAAGCTCTATTACAAGCAATCACGAGCTTTTACAATCATCAAACTTCCAGATTGCACCTGATCAACACGGCAAATATAGTATTGCTACCAAAGATACAGGATGCAACCAATCTATCGGACTTCAGGCCCATTAGTCTTATCAATAGTGTTGTGAAAATAATCACAAAAATACTTGCAACCAGGTTGGCACCGCATCTGAACGCTCTAGTCTCCAATGCCCAAAATGCTTTCATAAAAAAGAGATGTATCCATGAAAATTTCCTCTACGCGCAAAGGGTCATCCAACTTTTGCATAAGAAAAGAAAACCGGCACTTTTCATAAAATTAGACATTTCAAAAGCTTTCGACTCGATAGGTTGGAGTTTTCTCCTGGAAGTACTAGAGAATTTGGGCTTTAGCAGAAAATGGAGAGACTGGATTGCGGCTTTACTGGGAACAACGTCCTCTAGGATCTTGATCAATGGACAACCAACTAAGGCGATCAAGCAGGGTAGAGGTCTCCGTCAGGGTGACCCACTATCCCCTTTGTTGTTCATTCTGGCAATTGACCCTTTGCAACGTATAATTGAAGTGGCTGCACAGAGAGGCATTTAAAACCCGGTACTACCAAGATCTGCAAATCTACGTTGTTCGCTGTACGCAGACGATGCGGCAATTTTTGCTGCCCCGAGTAGCACGGAAATTGACCACCTACACAACATCCTAAATTTCTTCGGGGAATGCTCGGGCCTCAAGATTAATATCGCCAAAACAGAGATTTTCCCCATTCGGTTGGAGAACACTGCAGTCATCCAGCTGCTCCAAAACTTCCCTGGAAAAATCAGTAAATTTCCCGGCAAGTACCTTGGTCTTCCCATTCATGTGCGGAAACTAAGAAAAATAGAAGTTCAACCTCTTATCGATAAAATTGGGGCAAGACTACCTGGATGGAAAGGCAAGTTTCTATCGTCTGCAGGAAGGGAAACTTTGGTCAAGACTGTGTTATCAAGTTAACCTATTTATCATATGACAGTTTTCCCGGAACAAAAGTGGTTAATAAAGAAGATTGACAGTATACGGCGAAGCTTTCTCTGGAAGGGTGAGACTCCGGACAAAGTCCTGGGGGGACATTCGCTTGTCAATTGGCCAACAACTTGTCGACCCAAAGTAAAAGGCGGTCTAGGAATTCTGGACCTTGAACGATTCTCAAGAGCTCTACGCCTGCGTTGGCTTTGGTTCCAATGGCGTCAAAAAGAAAGGGCATGGAACAAACTCGAACTCCCTTGCAATAATGAGGACAGGACACTCTTTGCAGCTTCTACGGTAGTAACAATAGGAGATGGAAGAACAACTCTCTTCTGAAAATCGACCTGGGCGCAAGGTAGAGCCCCCAACAGTTTTGCACCGAAATTATTCAAGAAGGCCAAAAGAAAAAACATCACTGTGCAAAAGGCATTGCATGGAAACAAGTGGATATCACATATTCTCCCCATTCAAGAGCCGGAAGAAATCCAGGAATTCGTGGTCCTCTGGGGAGTAGTCGATCAAACACAGTTACTCACAAACAGGGAAGACAGCATTACTTGGCGTTGGACGCCCGACGGGGAATACACTACCAAAAGTGTCTATCGCATTCAATTCGAAGGGTGCTTCAGTAAACTCAAGATCATGCCAATTTGGAAAGCATCGGCGAAACATAAATGCAGATTTTTTGCATGGACCCTTTTACATAAAAAAATTCTCACAGCTAACAATCTGATAAAACGTCATTGACCAAACGACCCGATGTGCAAGTTATGTGGAAACAGTCCGGAAACGTCGACTCATCTCTGTAAGGACTGTGCCTTCACCAAACAGGTTTGGTATTTTCTGAAATCATGGTTCGGTCTAACTGCATTAGACACAGTGGGACCAAACGGTTCACTGCACAAGTATTGGCGCAAATGTCGGGCAAAATTAGAAAGATCACACAGAAAACGCTTCGACGGAATCATGATCTATTTTTGGTGGAACCTTTGGAAGGAAAGAAACAGGAGGACTTTTCAAAATCAAAGCCTACAACCAAAGGAGGTGGCTTTCTTATGCAAGGAAGACTATGATCAGTTTGAGTTGGCTATGAGACCAAATGGGAGAGCTAGTTAGTAGAGTTTGCGTTTGCTGTTCGTTGTCAGTTTTTGTTTGGGTTTTTTGTCAGAGAGGTTTAGTAGGTGTCGAGTGGTGCTTCCAGGTCCCTGTGACTTTGCAACCCCTTTTTGTTTGCTTTTTTTTTTCTATCGTATAATAAAAAACTAGCAAAAGCTTTTTGTCGTCCTTCGAAAAAAAAACAAGACCAAGAACCTATCAGTACGCATCAAAGAAGACGAAGGCGGGAGCAGGCACCCGGCGCGTCTGGCCATCAGCTTCCTATACCAGGGCGGGCAGACAGACATCGCCGCCGTCGAGATCGCGCCCGCTCAGGCAACGCCGACGTCGTGGCGGCCCATGTCGCGCGTGCGCAGCAGGCGCGGCGGCGGCGTCGTGACGTGGCGCACCTCGCGGGCGCCGGAAGGGCCGTTGCAGCTCCGGCTCGTCGTCACGGCCGGCGTCGGCGGCAAGTGGCTGCGGGCTGGCGGCGGGGAGGCCGTGCCGCCTGTGGTGCCGGCGGACTGGCGGCCTGGGCAGGTGTACGACACGGGGATCCGGGTACGTGACGTGGCACTCGGCACCTGCGCTCGTTCCTGCCGCGCTCGCCGCCGGCAGCGAGCGAGGAGCTCAGGTAGAGTAGATTATATAGGATGCAGGCGAGCGAGATTCGTTTCAACTGTACATAACGATGAATCTCCGTCGTGTATTAGATCAGAGAAAAAGTCAGACAAAACAAGTTTTGACCATTAATTTCTCTTATAATATAAAGTTAATGACTAAAACATCAATATCATCATAGAGACAATTTTAACACAAATCTATTGATATAAGTTTTATGCTCTAAGCATTCATACAATTTGAATAATTATTGGTCAAAATTTATAAAGTTTGACTTTTTCTCCAGTCTAATGCTATTATCATTTGTTTTTTTTATGAGCTGAATAATGATGAATTGGTGATGGAGTTCAATTATTCGTCGTCGATCGGTTCGTGAAGAAAATTAAAACTAAAAACAAAACAACAAAGAACTGATGTGTCCGATGCTGCCTGACATGCATTGCCCTGCATTGCATTTGCATGAAGGAAAAGCAAAACGATGTACTGTATGATGAGGTGGCACTAGTTTTGGGTTGGTGCGCAAGATTCGCTGTGACTGATCCGATAGTGACAGATCGAGCAGCTATACTATTGATGAAGCAAAAATCAGAGGAAATATGTGTCTTTCGAATAATTCAGGAAATGCATTTTCGTAATTTCATTTTTTACGAAACTTGGCATGTCTATACTTCGTCCATATCTGCAGTCTGACGGTTACACGAGCCACGGTAACACTTGTGGTCCCGGTTTGACTCTTGACTCTTCCTACAAGCGAATGTCTTGGGATTTATAACGCCTTAATTTATATTTTTAGTGACATGCGACGTTTACATAGACAACAACATGTTTACATAGACAACAACATGTTCGTGGTGACTTTAGCAATTATATCGAGAATTTAACGGTACAGTATTCGAATGTGTTTATATGGACAGGGTTTGTGTTTCATATGGTTGAGCCAGCGTGCGTGCATTGTACTAAAACCACAAGTAAAGGGCTTGGATGCAAAATCATTTTTCAATTTTTTTTGACAAAACTAGTGCAGGTGTAATAGAAGAAAAAACCCCAAAAGTTATGTCTTTGAGTCCTCATACAAGTTCGTATGATTTTTTTTTTAAAATAAGTTTGGATCCCAACTTTGAGTACGTATATGGATATACTACATAAATAAAATTTCTATGTTTTTCAAGTTACGTACGGAAGTGCATTTCTTGAAGAAATCTTCATATTTTCATCAAAGATGTGGGTTCAATTGTATATTCCCTTAAAACTAAAAATAGAAATAGAAATAGGGTGGAAATGGCAATGCCAGAGGCCCATGACAGCATCATATCCACCTTGCGTGCACTGCATATATACATGGTTTAACTGATGGTCATGATGTCATGGATCATGGTGTGTGTACGTGTTTGGTTTGAGGAACCAGGTTGTCCATTTTCTTTTCAATCTTTATTTTTTATTTGATTTGTGCAATGGATCGGAATGAGTTGATCTATCAAGTCCTTATTTATCATAAGCTGATAATTAGTATATGCATGAGGAATGGATATATATATATATATATATATATATATATATATATATATATATATATATATATATATATACATTCCACTAGAATTCATGGGATGAACTCACGCGTCATTGAGCACACGGGATGACTACACAAACCAAACACACCAGTGTGTGCCACATGTGTGCCAAGCAGTACATGTGGCTCCTTGCTATAACACTGACAGCTATAGTAGAATACTACCTCGATCTAGTTAGTTTGACTATGTTTATAAAAATTAATATCAACATTTATATCCCTAAAATAGATTTATTATGAAAATATATTCCATAAAAATGAGATTAATGCAGAGGGAAGATATAAGAGCAGAAATAGAAATAGGGTGGCATGGCAATACCATGGGCATGTGCATGGCTTGCAATGCATCCATGGTCTAGCGACTGACAGTCATGGATTCATGGTGTCATGTAGCGTCACATGTGTGCCCAGCATTCATGTACGCGTGTCACTCGTTGCTCTATGATTCCTCTCTATCTTGGCCTTAGGGATCACATGATGGTGTCACTGCATGCTAGCGAGGTGCCGAGGACGATCTCTGCTCCTCCTTTTCAATCGCACCCGTGATCCATGTTGGCCTCTTGCGATAATTCAGTTCTCACTCAATCTCTAGGGTCCAATTAATCTGCTTGTTACCTGCCGCGGTTTGTTTTTTCTATGCAATTTTACTCTGAGCATTTCTGATTTAACCATGCATTGTAGCATGGTAACGCAGGATTTGTCGCAAGACTCTGACAGACTTTTTTCTTCCTACTCGGCAGGATTATTAAATTTTGCCTTTTTATTTTTACCTTTCTCTACTCTAGCTTCAAACCCTTTTTAAAATATACAAATGGGCTCCTATAGGGAATGAAATGCTTCCATAAACAATAACAGTTTGCGCAGCGTCACTGGAGTAATGACATTCTTGTGTCAGTGCTAGTGGCTACTATGCATGTATAGTGTTATTTTTGACAGAATGCTTTGCATGGTTTCGGTGACTGATGAACACAAAAGTATGTGTCACTGTGTGTTTTGTAAGGTTATGCAAATGAGTTGTAAAGGATCATGTTCTCATAATCATGGTTTTTAGTTTTGATGATTTTAGATGACAACACAAGCCTTTTTTAGGATTGCACGAGTAATTTCTTTATTTAATAGTAGAACTCTTCTTTTCGTATTACCCATTGGGCCGGGCCGGGTTATATATGACGCTTAGCTTTCCGGAGATCTCAAGCATGGTTTTGTATTTTACATGGACTCCTTAGTCTAATCTGTACTATTAGATCACCAAAATATTTTCAACTATGTATATTGTTTCCTTTTTCGATTAATCTCGTAATTTTTAAGACAAAAAGATTTCTTTTGTTGTTCCATGTGCTTGTCTTGCGATATATATTGTATAAGCCTTCAGCCCTTCAAAAGGGGAACACCAAACCTTGGATCCAATTTAAATTAAGGAGAAACAGGGTATATGACAGTTGTTGAATTAGAATGAAACATCGGTTTGCATATGTTAATCTTGCAAACACAGTTGGATTGAAGCATCCAATTTGTTTATAATTGTTGTTGACAGAAATTCAATGCACGTATATAAAATGAAGTTATTATATTGCAAAAAAAGAATCGCAATCCTAGTTGGTATGAGCACAACTTCCTTGGTTCAAGGGCCCTGGCTAGCCAAGTAGACAAATTTGTTCTTTTGTGCCCCATCTTTAATTAGTCTAGGCTTCCCATGGGCCATCCATCTTTAGTCTAGGCTTTTAATGGGCTATGGCCCACTTCAAAAATAAGGATGTTGGACTGACGTTCGGTTTTTTCCGGGAGCTGTTGTAGTAGGCTGCTAAAAGGCCAACTAATAGCAGCTGGGCCGCCAGTGTAATTCACCGTTAGCCCGGCCTTGTCTTGGTTTTCCTTGGGAACAGCCCAAAAAGTTTGCAGGTGATGATGGTTCCCAAGCACAGAAGCAATCCCCGATCGAGGTCTTGTACTAGTTGATGAGGGTGGTTTAATTCACTCTGCAGACTGTCTATATAGCAGTACAGTAGCCAGCAGCAGGCTGGCCGATTTCAGATCGATGTGCACAAGCTCAATAGCCGCGATGATGGAGAAATCTCGCTGCAACCAGAATACAGGCTACAGTACGTACAGGCAATAATCAATCGTTATGCTAGCTGTTTCCTGGTTGGTTTGCAGCTTGCACAGGTTGGCGTGCGTACGAGTACGAATCCGATTCATCACCTCACACCAGCGGCAGCGCGTGATGAGTCGATGATATCGATCGATCTTCATCGATGGATGATTCAGACTTCAGAGTGATGAGTATGAGGTGTGATTCAGACTGCACATGTGTCAGATATACTGATCAAAGTCGCTGGGCCTGCTTTCTGCTGCTTGTTTAATCTGAGTTGATCGAGATTCAGATGAGCCGGCCGTCGCGTACCTGCGGACGGCCAAGTTGCCTGCATTATATTGATGGATCTTGCTTCCAGGCGCGGTTGAGGAGCTGAGTGCACGCATACCCATCCATTCAGATTCAGTCCAGGGCTCCTGCAGGGCTCCAACAGGCATTATATTGTCCACTTGGATGCTGACTTGCTGATGCATCGCATGCGTGCTTGCTGGCTTGCTGCATGCAGTCTTTGAGGTCGATCGATCGAGGCAATATAGAGATGTTGCCAGCTAGCTAGCCAGATCGACGAGCGAGAGGGAGAGAGCCAGCAGCAGCAGGGATCGAGGAGCTGTAGCGTACGTGCATGCACCATGCATGCAGCAATTGCAACCAACAACTTGGCTTGGCCTGCCAGTGCCAGTGTTCAATTCGTTCCGGCCGCCACTGGGCTCAGCTGATCAGCTCCCTACAGATCGATCGATCGAACTGGATCGGAGCACTGTATGCATGGGCGCTGGACGAGTGGACGTTGGACCCCCGGCCTGTCAGGATTCAGGAAACAGACGATCGATCGATTCATCGAAGTTTTGCTAGAATCTTGCCCATGCTGATTTGTTCGGAGAGAAAAATACTATTGGTCTCTCTCCGACGGCCGGCCGCGGCAACCATCGTCCGAGAGAATTGGAGAAGCATGCTTGCATTAAATTGCATTGCATGCAATATAATGCTGATCTGCTGATCTTCCCACGAATGGGAAAAATATATATCTTCCCACGAATTATATTGCTGTCCACGAATGCTGATCTGCTGTCTGTCTGATCGACCTCCGTGCAAATGGATGCAGCAAATTATATGATATATATATGCTTGCTGCAGCCTGCAGGTCGTTGGTAACTTCGATGCATGCATGCATCGTCATGAATTGGAAGAAAATTGCGTGAACCCGGGGTCCATTCCACCGGGATGTACCCTTGCGCTAGATTTACGACGCGTGGCAGAGGAATGCATCGATGCCCACCACATCGGCTCGGTCAGCACCGGACTTGCAGCACGTATTGACGCTCGGCTCGGTCAGCGGCTCGGCTCCCACCACATCGCAACATAGAGTCGATGATCCACGCCAGGAGGCCGTATGTGTATGTGTTTTTCTCATCTGCTACGTACGAAACCCTAGGCTGCCCGAGTTGCAGTATGGACGGCGGCGTAGGTGCACAAGGGCATGAACAGCGACAAGGCCACTGCACCACCGGCGATCCAATGGCAATGGAGCAGCACGGAGGGGACGCCACCATGGCCGGCCATGGCGAAGCTGATGCAAGGAGACCGCCTGCCCAACCGGAAGACGTGGTGGTCGCTTCTTCTTCTACGATGCAGGCTTCGTGTACTCAAAAGAATGATGTCGTCGTTGGAACTCATGGAGCTGATAAACGTCAAATAACACAGGTAGCGTATTTTTCCTAGGTCATATATCTTGGTGTTTGGTTCCCACGACAAAAGTTTTGCCCCTGTCATATCGAATCTTCCGTCCCTAGTTTGGTCTATTTAAAATATATAAATTAAAAAAAATGGTCAGCCGGAGGCAAATTCGCGAGACAAATCTTTTAAGCCTAATTAATTTATGTTTTGATAATGTTGTGCTACAGTAAACAAACGTATAATTATAGATTAACTTGGCTTAATAGAATCGTCTTGTTAATTTTCGTATGGGCATGTAATTAGTTTTTATAAGTAGTCTATTTTTAATAGACCAAACTAGTGTCGGAAGATTCGATGACACGACAAATAAATTTCTCACGGAACCAAACACGAATCTATACTATGTGATCTGATCATGCATATATATTGTATGCATATTGCATAGGACACCGTATCAGTTACTTTGGGAGCGGACACCATTCGCACTAATGATGCCAGCATCGACGACACAACACATCAATCATCGGAGGATGCACTAGATAAGGTAGTGAAAATAATATAAAAAAATATAATATTTTGTATAGTAGTTTGTATTGTGATAGGCTTTAATTTGCAAATGATTTTTACAGGAGGTGGTGCATAAAGTTAGGGAAAAGTTGATCGAACCTGAAGTTGGAATGACCTTTGAATCAGAAGACAAAGCTTATAATTTCTATAACACATATGCTGGTAAGGTTGGGTTCAGTATCAGAAAGAGCAAGACAAAGCGACGTCCAGATGATACTATATATCAAAAATATATAGTTTGCAGTTGTGAAGGATTTCGAGAAAATGAGGCATCCCAGAACGACACTACATGGACAGGTTGCAATGCTCGTGTTCAGTTTAGTGTCAGCAGAGAGGATGTGTGGACAGTGGAAAAGGTCATACTAGATCACAATCATTATCTTGCTAGTCCAAATAAGTCACACAAACTAAGGTCCCAATGACGTCTTGTAGATGCAGACAAGAAGCTAATTGATCAAATACGAGAAGCAGGTATGAAACCAGCCCAAGTGTATGAGTTCATGAAGGAGTTTTATGGAGGGCCAGATAAAGTGCCATTTGCTAAGATGGATAGTAATAATGAGATTGGTCGTGAGCGTAGGCAGTATCTAGAAGCTAATGATGCACAAACACTATCTGAATACTTGAGAAATAAGCAGTTACAGGATCCTGCATTTTTTTATGCAATCTAGGTCGACAAGGAAGATGGTCGCATAGCAAATTTCTTTTGGGTTGATGGTCAGTCTATCATGGATTACAAATGCTTTGGTGATGCTATCTCATTTGACACCACATTTCAGACTAATAAATTTGAAATGCCATTTGCTCCTATTCTTGGAACCAACCATCACAAGCAGACGATAATTTTTGGGGTTGCACTGCTATGTAGTGAAACTATTGAATCATTTGTTTGGTTTTTTGAAACCTTCTTAGCGGCAATGTCAGGCAAGCACCCAAGCTCAATTTTTACCGATCAAGATGCAGCTATGGCAGGAGCAATTGCTTATGTGTTCCCTAATACAAGTCATCGCCTTTGTTTGTGGCACATTTGCCTAAATGCTGCTAAGCATCTTAGTCATGTAATTCATGACTCGGATGACTCAGATAACAAGTTTCTATCAGATTTTAAAAGATGTGTGTATGAAGATAGATCGGAGACTTATTTCATTAAAAAATGGAATAAATTGTTGGCTACATACAACCTTGAAGATAACTCATGGATGGCAAACCTATATGCTTTGAGGGCAAAATGGGCTGCAATATACCGTGACTCTTTTACCGCGGACATGAACTCCACTCAAAGGAGCGAAGGTATGAATAATGTCTTCAAGAAAAGATTTCGTAGGAGATTGGGTCTTTCAGAACTCCTCATAGAATGCGAGAAGGTTGCAGTTAGTCTCCGTGAAAACGAGTTGGATGAAGATTTTCAGTCTCGGCGAAAGAACCCAGTTCCTTGTGTTCAAAATTTACCTATATTGAAGACTGCAGCTGAGTCTTATACAAGAAGAATGTATTCAAAGTTTGAGGAAGAATTTAAAAATCAATTTGCATTGTCTGTTAAATTGTTGCAAGCTGAGGGAAAAAACAAGACGTTCTTTGTTACATATATGGAATCTGATCATGGTGCAACTGTAGCATTCAACACTGAAGATTACACCATTACATGCTCATGCAGAATGTTTGAATCCATAGGTATGTGTATACAACATTTTATTTTGAAATTAGTTTTCAATACAATTTATTGAAGTTGTCAACTCTATTTCATATAGTAGGTATATTGTGCAAGCATGCTCTTAGAGTTTTCAATATGAATGAAGTATACAATTTGCCGTCACAATATATACTTCATAGGTGGACGAAGTATGCAAAAAGAGGATTTTATGTTAACAAACAACAAAGTGAGGACAAAGATTTGACAACACGTGCTGCACTTATATCTCGTGAGGCCACATGTCTTGCATTGAAGTGCACACCATCAAAAGAACTTCTTGATGAGCTGCAACAAGCCATTCATAAGTTGGGCTTGAAAGCAGATAGTTATCTAAGCAAGATGGAAGAAAAAAGCAACAGGTTACTCAAATTCCCGATGTCTGTGACCGCAATAGCTTAAATGCTGTAGTATCATTTAAAGTTCCTAAAGTAATAAAAGGTCCAAAGACTACACGGTGCAAAAATGTGGTTGAAAAGAAATCAAGGAAGAAGAAAAATAATGGTGCTAAGAAAAAAGGTAGTGATCCTACCTTTCACAGCTTATATATATATATATATATATATATGCTTCCTACTACGTTTTACTTTTAATCTTTTATTAATTTATACATTTGATTGTAGGTGACGATGCCAACGAAGAAACCAGGGACCAACGTCCTGATCCAAATCAAATAATTGTAAGACATTAGTTATTTTGAGGCATAACTTATTCACTTACAGTTTTATGACCATTTTGTAATTATGACACAGGATCATAATAATGCAAGGCGGATATGCTACTCCCACAATGCCATACTTTAATTACATTCCGGGTCCTTCTACAATGTCTGCTCCGTATATATCTGGAGGATATACAGATCTCTTAATTGGAGTTGATCAAGATGTCACGACGCAAGCTACTGTTAGAAAGTTACATTTCGATGGAGTGTCAAATCATGAAAACATGTAACTCAGAAATCAGCTCTAGAATTTTTCTATGATTTCTATACTTCATGAAACATACATGTAGTTTTTAGGCTTTCAAACATACATGCAGTACGTTTGGAGAAGAACTATATTTAGTTTGGAACATTTTTCATTGATCTAATGAAACCAGTTTTGCCCTGCTACTCCACCTTTATCTGACATATTGATGCTAAATAGACTGAAGTTGTACTTATATGAAAAGGACATATAATGAGTTGTGCAATTGAGCCGTCAGTTTATTATGTTTACAATTGCCTCGTCAGAACTTGTATGATGCTACATAAAGAGAACAAGACACAGCCTGTACGTCTTCCGGTCAGCCTCGTCGCCATCGCTAGCCATGGCAGCAGAGTGTCCTCCGTGGTGCTCCAATTCTATAGGATCGTAGTGGTTGTGTCCCTGTTGCACTCGTAAACGTACTAATTGAAACATATATAATGTGCAGTAGCTGTGATAGCTCAGTGTTTGCTAGCAGATGAGAAAAGCATACACGTACGTGGTGATGCTAGCAGATGAGAAAACCAGAGACGAGCCGTGTATGTGTGGCGCTGCTTTTGGAGCCGAGCCGCAGATCGAGCCTACGCGAGCAAGCCAAGATACATTCGTAAGACGCGCCGGTCCGGTAAACTATGGTGGGCATCGATGTATTCCTCTGTCACGCGTCGTAAATCTAGCCTAGGGGTGCACCCCGGTGGAATGGACCCCGGGCTCACGCAATTTTCTTCCCATGAATTGAAGCAAAACTAGCCAGCTGGTGGCGTGCAGTGGATGGGCCGGCGTGGGAGCAAGGTGGACTACGACAACCCGCGCGAGCGGCTGGGGGATCGACCGGGAATCTCTGTTACTACTAGTTTATTTGTTGTTATATAAACAAACAAACAAACAAACTCAACCCAACAGCAACAGCTGAGCTCAGTCTCAGTTGATGCCTACTATATATGCATTTGCCCTAAAAAATGGCCACACCTACATCTCTACATAGCTAATGGACCTTATATATTATAGAGTTATATAATCATGCACGCTAATAAAGAGAATAATGAAAAAGTGCCTCTATATAGCTAGAGGAGTATGAGTTATCATCATGCAGGCGCTCCCCTTTTTCTAAGTTCAGCAAATCTCTAGCTGAGTTTTTTTTTAAAAAAAAAGAACAGGACATGGGAGTGAGCGCGTGAGAGCGGGACATGCATGGAATTTGTTGAAGCACATAAGCAAGTACAATAATTGACTTATAGCCAAGCAAATGCTGATGTGGAAGAAAGAGAAAAGGAGAGAGAGGAGAGCTTAGCTCCCATACAAACACCAAGCTGGACACGAAAACATAGGTAAAAGCGACCGCCTGCGATGGAGAGGGAGGCTCGAGCGAGCGGCGCACCACCGTACCGTACTACACATGGCGCGGCAGCAGCGGCGTTTGCAAAATGCAGAGCCATATATTCAGATTCAGGAGCGCAGGAGGAGCACGAAACACGAGCGAAGCATCTGGCTCGCTTGCATTTGTTGGAAATAGAGGCGAATTAGCAATGAATCTAATTCCAGTAATGAGGACAACAATTATAACAACGTGTATCATAGGCAAACCTATCACAGATACACGGTCTACTAAAACATGAATTGAACATGCTAACACTACGATCAGAGGCAATCTCGATCTACTCAGTGCTAGCAACATGATAAACATAAGAACGAAGGAAGAGAGAGGCATTCTTACAGTGGGGTTGTCGGCACTAGAGGAGCTAGCGCAATAGTAGTCGAAGCAGGCCGGCGGTGAAGACCAGTGGACGTCGGCGTAGAGGGAAGCAGACGGACAGCGAGCAGTCGCGACGGCGCTTCCCAAAAACCTTATACGCCCCCTACCCCGTGCAGGGACACGAGAGGACGTGGGCTTCGGAGACCTGCTCTCCCGGCGCCGATGACACTGCGGCGGCGGGATGGAGAAGGCGAGGAAGACGGCTCAGCACAGAGGTACGAGGAGGAGATGTAGCACACCGAGCCAGTGAGAGAGACGTCTCTCCCTTATATAGGCAGGACGCGCCGCGGCAGATGGTAAGTAATCAGCCGCGCCAATCACCGTATTAAGGTAAGTGTCAATCACTCAATCAATCACCATTAATACGAGAATAATTGCTTACCAAAACAGTCAGCGCAATTTTCTCCATGCATGCAAAAAATAACGAGTGGCAAAAGGTAGCCGCGGACCCGCAAGCACGAGGCCAGGAAATCGCCGGACCATTCACGCGCATGCCGTGCGCCCGCGCCCTTCGCCCGGCCCGGCGAGGCGAGGCGAGCGAGCGCGCGCGTGGGTTTATCCCTTTTTCCTCTCACTCCCATAGCTTCAACTAGATGGGGATAGCTCACCCTTTTAAGTGAGGCTCACTCCCTCTAGAGTAGCAAGGTGGGACTATAGTCCCCCACCATATCATGCATGTGTGAGTGGGCCTTTGGGATTTATAGGAACTATCAATTGGGCTAGGCCCAATTCTTCTAACAATCCCCCACCAGATCCCAGAGGCACGCTGCATTCTCCAAGTACCAAAGTACTGTTAATATACCAGCTTTTCAGTGGAGACCGGTTAAGGTTGAACGTCCACCTAGAGCGGCAAGCTCGACTCATCCACAACTGCACAATGGACTATGCCTTGAATTGACAGTTTGGTGTGAACAAGTTTCACTTGACGTCTTGACTGATACTAGGCCACCAAGTGCCTTTCCCCGCGAGTGGAGCTTATAAGTCATACTCCTATCTCACTTCATGAGCTTTTAAAGAGTTCCCAACTCTTACAAACTGCGACCAACAGTTAGGCTCACATAGGTGTGTTCTTGCAAGAATACCCTGTAGGATGGTATCTCACTCTAAGAGTCTCAGGATACATTAAGACCGAAGTCAGCCTGCCTTACAGTAATGAGAGTACGGCATCTCCAACGGAGTGGGTTAAAAGTAAATTGTACTCTCCAGTCAACCAACAGCTTGTTCTTCCCAAGTCCTACTTCACGGGATCTCCGATCACATAGGCTGGGTTACCACTGAGGTTAACTCACATGGGTCTCAGTCCCATCTCCTTCGATGCATTATCAATCACGACACGTGATAGTCCCTTAGTAAAGGGATCTACCAGGTTTTTAGCTGTATGGATGTATTCCACAGCTATCACTCCGGAGCTTCTCAACTTCCTGACAGACTTCAATCTGCGTTTCACATGTTTGGTGGACTTCATTGAACTATCCTGGCTATTCTTCACCTTTGTAATAACTGTCTGATTGTCACAGTTTATGAGAATAGCAGGAATTGGTTTTTCAACCACAGGCAAGTCCATCAACAGTTCTCTCAACCACTCAGCTTCGCTGGCGGCTGTATCCAGAGCAGTGAGCTCTGCCTCCATGGTAGACTTTGTAAGTATTGTCTGCTTACGAGACCTCCATGAGACAGCACCGCCTCCTAGTGTGAAAGCATATCCACTAGTGGCCTTTAGCTCATCGGCTTCGGTTATCCAGTTTGCATCACTATATCCTTCAAGCACAGCAGGGTACCCTGAATAGTGAATGCCATAGCTCATTGTACCCTTCAGATAGCGCAATACTCGATCAATACCACGCCAGTGATCATCTCCAGGATTAGAGGAAAACCTACTCAATTTGCTTATATCATATGAGATGTCAGGGCGGGTTGCGCTAGCTAGATACATTAGAGAGCCAATTATTTGGGAGTATCTCAGATGATCCCTTCCTAGCCTTTTATTCTTTCGAAGTATTAGGCTAGGATCATAAGGTGTTGGGGAGGACTTGCAGTCCATATAGCCAAAACGGCTCAATACCTTCTCCACATAATGAGATTGCAAAAGAGTAATCCCATTCTCACCCTTAATAAGTTTAATGTTAAGGATCACATCCGCTTCCCCCAAATCTTTCATATCAAAATTTTGGGATAAGAATGACTTTACGTCATTTATCTCATCGATACTAGTCCCAAAAATTAGTATGTCATCAACATACAGACATAGGATTACTCCTTTGCCCCCACCATAGCGATAGTACACACATGTATCGGCTTCATTTACTGCGAACCCAGCAGATGTCAAAGTTTTGTCAAACTTCTCATACCACTGCTTGGGCGCTTGCTTTAGGCCGTACAAGGATTTAATTAACTTGCACACCTTGCCCTCTTGACCCGGTGCTATAAACCCATCCGGCTGATCCATATATATTTCTTCCTCCAACTCTCCATTGAGGAAAGCCGTCTTCACATCCATTTGATGGACTAGAAGACCGTGGGAAGCAGCCAAGGACAATAGCACACGGATAGTAGTTAATCTGGCAACAGGTGAGTAGGTGTCAAAGAAATCCTCGCCTTCTTTCTGTGTATAACCTTTAGCCACAAGCCTAGCCTTGTACTTTTCAATAGTACCGTCAGGCCTAAGCTTCTTCTTAAATACCCACTTACAGCCAACGGGCTTGCAGCCTTTAGGCCGATCAGTTACTTCCCACGTACCATTTGCAATGATGGAGTCCATCTCGCTACGGACTGCATCCTTCCAATAGTCAGCATCGGGTGATGCAAACGCTTCTGCTATGGTCGTGGGAGTATCATCCACGAGGTACACAGTGAAGTCATCACCAAAAGATTTTTCAATCCTTTGTCTTTTACTCCTTCTCGGAGCTACGACACTGTCATCCTCCACATTGTCAGGTGGGTTAATTATTGGCTCTATTGCAGGTGCGGGTTCAGGGGTAAATTCGTTAGATGAACTAGGCAGAGCATAAGCTCCTTTCATCGGGAATATATTTTCAAAGAATGTAACATCCCGTGACTCAAGAAGCGAATCTACTAAAATATCAGGCGCATCCGATCTTACTACTAAGAACTTATAAGCTGTGCTATGATGAGCATACCCCAAAAGGATACAATCAACTGTTTTAGGTCCGAGTTTACGCTTCTTATTAATTGGTACGCTAACCATTGCCAAACAGCCCCACGTACGCAAATAATGGAGTGAAGGTTTCCTTCCTTTCCATCCTTCATACGGAGTTATTTCACTATTTTTAGTGGGAACTCTATTCAGAACGTGACACGCTGTCAAGACAGCCTCCCCCCACCATGCCTTAGCCATACCGGACGTTCCTAACATGGCATTTACCAAGTCCATTAGCGTCCGGTTCTTGCGTTCGGCAACCCCATTAGATTGAGGCGAATAAGGAGGTGTTCGTTCATGAATTATTCCATTCTCCGAACAGAACAGATCAAACTCACTAGAGAAATACTCTCCACCGCGATCAGACCTAACTCGTTTGATTTTCTTTTCAAGTTGATTTTCTACTTCAGCTTTGTAAGTCTTAAAACATTCTAACGCCTCATCTTTAGTTCTTAGCAGAAACACATAACAATACCTAGTAGCATCATCTATCAAAGTCATAAAGTATCTTTTTCCTCCTTTTGTCAAAACACCATTCATCTCACAAATATCAGAATGTATGAGTTCTAATAATGTCGAATGCCTCTCGTCTACAGCCTTGTGTGGCTTACGAGGTTGCTTTGCTTGCACACACGCTTGACACTTAGAACCTTTGACAGCAGTAAAACTAGGAATTAAACTCATGCTAGATAATCGCGACATGCAACCAAAATTAATGTGACACAAACGTGAATGCCATATATCAGCCATCGAATTGTTTGAATCACACACATGGTTCACTACTTTATTACAGAAATCTGAAAGGGAAAAGCGGAACAAGCCTCCGCTGTCATAACCTTTGCCAATAAATTGGCCATATCTCGAAATGACTACTTTATTCGATTCAAACACCAGCTTGAACCCATCTCGACATAGGAGGGATCCACTAACGAGGTTCTTCTTTATTGAGGGCGCATGCTGAACGTTCTTGGGACGCACGATCTTCCCCGAAGTAAACTTCAGATCGACCGAACCAACACCAAGAACAGTAGCATGCGAGCCATTCCCCATCATGACGGTTGAGCCTCGTGCGACCTGGTAAGATGAAAACATAGAGATATCAGTACAAACATGAATATTGGCACCTGTATCTATCCACCAATCATTAGATTGACATACAGAAAATACACTAGGTAAATTACCATACCCAGAGCCTCCACTGGTGTCACCAATAGTCACGTTGGCAGATTTCTGCCCCTGCTGATTCTTCTTGCCCTTGCGGTTGCGGCACTTCTTGGCAAAATGCCCATTCTCGCCGCAAACGAAGCACACGACCTCGTCCATGTTCATCTTCTTCTTCTTAAACTGTGTAGTCTGCACATCCTTCACTTTCCCTTTCTGGTTCTGGTTTTTCTTTCCAGCATGCTGCATTACATTGGCGCTGGACTGGCCTTCGGATGTCCTTTTGGGACCATCCTTTGCCCGAGCCTTCTCTTCAACATCGAGACTAGCCAATAGATCCTCAACGGAAATCTGTTGTCTCTTATGTTTCAGAGTAGTGGCAAAGTCCCTCCATGATGAAGGTAACTTGGCAATCATGCCACCAGCCACAAACTTGTCAGGCAAGACGTGTCCAAGCTGTTCGAGTTCTCTCACAATGAGTTCGAACTCATGAGCCTGTTCCACGACCGGACGGTTTTCAACCATCTTGAAGTCGTGGTACTGCTCCATCACATACAGCTCGCGCCCAGCGTCCGAGGCCGAGAACTTATGTTCAAGCGCCTCCCACAGTTCAGCAGCATTCTTGATGTTCATATAAACATCACACAGCTGGTCAGAGAGAATGCTAAGGACGCATCCGACGAATATCGTCGTAGCCGCAGTAAACTCCTGCACCTCTTTCTCCGTGGGGAGAGGTAGTGCAGGAGGGTTACTGACGACCCAAAACACGCCCATAGCCGAGAGCCACAACTGCGCTCTCGTCTGCCACCTCTTGAAGTTCTCACCAGTGAACTTCTCAGGTTTCATCGCATCAAATGATCTAGCCATCGCTAAACGCCTATAAGGTTTTTGGAATGTTGGAAATAGAGGCGAATTAGCAATGAATCTAATTCCAGTAATGAGGACAACAATTATAACAACGTGTATCATAGGCAAACCTATCACAGATACACGGTCTACTAAAACATGAATTGAACATGCTAACACTACGATCAGAGGCAATCTCGATCTACTCAGTGCTAGCAACATGATAAACATAAGAACGAAGGAAGAGAGAGGCATTCTTACAGTGGGGTTGTCGGCACTAGAGGAGCTAGCGCAATAGTAGTCGAAGCAGGCCGGCGGTGAAGACCAGTGGACGTCGGCGTAGAGGGAAGCAGACGGACAGCGAGCAGTCGCGACGGCGCTTCCCAAAAACCTTATACGCCCCCTACCCCGTGCAGGGACACGAGAGGACGTGGGCTTCGGAGACACCGATGACACTGCGGCGGCGGGATGGAGAAGGCGAGGAAGACGGCTCAGCACAGAGGTACGAGGAGGAGATGTAGCACACCGAGCCAGTGAGATAGACGTCGCAGGACGCGCCGCGGCAAATGGTAAGTAATCAGCCGCGCCAGGAAATCGCCGGACCATTCACGCGCATGCCGTGCGCTCGCGCCCTTCGCCCCGCCCCGCCCGGCCCGGCGAGGCGAGCGAGCGTGTGGGTTTATCCCTTTTTCCTCTCACTCCCATAGCTTCAACTAGATGGGGATAGCTCACCCTTTTAAGTGAGGCTCACTCCCTCTAGAGTAGCAAGGTGGGACTATAGTCCCCCACCATATCATGTATGTGTGAGTGGGCCTTTGGGATTTATAGGAATTATCAATTGGGCTAGGCCCAATTCTTCTAACAGTATTGCCCTCGATCTGTCGTCGCATGAAGGCAGGCCCTGTTGTCCGCCGCCAGCCATGCCATGCCTCCCGGCCGGATCCTGTCTCTTTCAGCACATCGATCAGAGAAACTGTAACTCTCCTACTACATACAGTATACTACTACTCCTAGTGAGGAAGAAGCCAAGCAGGTTGGCCGTTGGGTCGATGCATGGAGAGAGTACGTCGGTTGGAGTCTCGATGGAGGATATGTGCGAGCTGTCTGCATGGCTAGCTATAAGCTAGCTAGAGTACCTCTAATAACGACGTGTTTATCATGTGCAGGAGTAGCGACAATGCTAGCTTGTCCTCATCTCCGATCGAGCCTTGACCCTTGAGAGATGACCTGGACGCGTTTAGCTAGCCAAGCGAAAGCCTACCCAACCCTGCGTGCCTCTCTGCGCGCGCGCGGCCATCGCGGATCATGTCGCGATATATGGGTGGACACACACACCTCGTGTCGTGTCGTGTCGTGTCCGGCCTGCTGCGCGCATGCCGCCCCGGCCCCTGCCTGCCATCCCACAAACACCAACGACACACACAGCCACGGTGGCATATCTATCGCTTGTGCACATGCGCATTTATGTATGCATGTATACGTGCTCATCATGCATCCCGGCCGTTCTTTCGATAACAGTGCTAATAGTCAAATTTTACAATAACAACATTAATTGGTAGGGCACCCGGCCGTAATGGTTGGACCTATAGTTGCTAGCTCTAACCTAACTACTCTAATACTACTAACTTTTTTTTAATCTGGAAAATTTCCTTACTCAACCGCTAACGTAACGAATCGTTAGCAACAATTAAACGTATGCTCACAGGAATGGGACTCATAATTTGTTCCTCAGCTCCCCCTCGACGCATATACGACCCAACACTGCTAGCTCATGAGCAGTTTGATTACAAATTCTACTTCCAAAGAGGCAATTGAACGAAGCCAAAACTAAGAACTTTATTTCTTCGACCAAATGTCAAATGTGACTTGCAACATGCTTCATCAGAATCACTAGAGTTGATAGCTCTCACCGCCATTAATTAGTGAGTCCGTCTCCACAATAAGATGTCGTATGCCCAAATCAAAGGATGTTTTATTAATCCCGTTGAGGCATACAATTAGTCCTGCAAGGAAAGCATTTAGCACACAATGCATCTATCCTCTTCCTGCTGTGACCACACGTCACCATCACTGTCCCTGATTAGGAAGCCCTAGCTCCCCAACTACGCTTCATGTAAAAAGAAGTCATCCCACAAACACCAATAGTGCTAACTTTTAGCACATAGCTTTTAACATGGGTAGTCCTCCTACATGACACGCTTTGAAATATGTGCAAGAGCTTAGCTCTTGATTAGGAGCTATTTTTTCTCTCTTTTATTAAATGTTTAGAGCTATCTTAAAAGCCAATTGTTGGAGCTGCCTCTAGAGTAGTTATGAACCTTGCTTTGCTGCTCAGCGACATGATGCACTGCATTTGCACATCCTACACCTTTACCAAAGGGGGATGTGAAGGCCAATATTGTTTCACATATATTGATCAGAGGGAGGAATTTGTCAACTTTGAGATTTATAGACCAAGAGGCAAGCCTAAATATGTAGGTGATTGGAATTAAAGAAGTTTAGTCTTAGCCCGTTTGTTTCACATAGAAATTATAGAGAATTACTTTCAAGAAGAAAAGTTGCTTTGTAGATACCTCCATGATGATTAAGGTATCATCAACATTTTGTGGGATGGGGAGATATGTAGAGATGAATGAAAAAATTGGCAAGGTAAGTAGTGCCAAGGTGGTGGATTTTTTTAATAATGTTTTGAAGAAAGATTGTCGCTAGTACCAAAAAGATAGGGGATACATGATCTCCTTGTCTATTTATTCTTCTGCAGTAAAATTCTTTCCTAACACATATAAATAAGAATCCTACATTTTTCAACGAACAAAAGAAACTGTCACACCAGTTTTTAAGAACAAAAACAAGTGCATAAAAGGCTCATGTGCACCCCAGGAATAGTCGTCGGCGCAAGCGGCTTAGGGCCTACGGGCCACCTCACGGAAAACCGAGGGCACCGCGAGAGAGAGCGGGTCGATGCGAGCTCACCTCGGGCTCTTGCGCGGGCAGAGATGAAGTGGAGTTGGACAACGACGTAGGGAGGTGGCACAGAAGTCCCTACGTACGGTGACAGGCTAGTGAGGGCAAGGAGACGCAAAATCGAGTGCGGGAAAAGATTCACATGATCGTTGTATTAGGTAGAGTGTTTTATAGTTGTATTAGGTAGAGTGTTTTCAAAACATAGCTAACCAAATTGGTTTTACCCAAGTTGAACATTCCAAGCTCATGTAAAGCATTTTAAGATCACCAAGCATTATTTCTTCACACAAGCAAGAAGACATTACAAGCATACCATAACAAGACTACTCCAAGCAACATGGTTCAAGGCACATCTCTCTTATCAAGAAACTATCACATCAAATTGATCACATGTTACTTATCGTTAGAAGCAAAGATGAGTAGAGCATGGTCACACAAGATGCAACAGTCATTATAATGTATGATCGTCCTATTCGTCCTCACAAGATTGTCAACCTTAGGCGACAATCACGTTCTAGGTTGGTGGCATAACACGCACTCTCAATATATAACTAGTCGTTAACTAATTCATACGTATTCGTGGTTAGTGCACCTGCAGAAGATTTCATTTCAGCCCAAAAAGAACAATCCCAATGCAGAAAAATCACCGGGCACCTCCTGATACGCACTAGGTACATATCAGTTAGTTACCAAAACCTTATGCACCAAGCTCGGAAAACCCACCCAGCAATTCATACTCGCAGATATGTTTGCGTAAAGCTTGCATATCTTTAAGTAACCATATCACTTCCCTAGACCAACGGTTGGAAGGTCGTGCTCTCACAACTCACAAATAGTTTTTAATGCAATTCTCGAATTTTGTATCGTTCTTCCAAAGATCGATATCCCGGCACCTTTTAAAGATCCAGCATGAGAAAATCCCTGAACCAAGTTAGTACTTAATTAAGCCACCTAGAGTCCTAAGTTGGGCTTAACTGGAGGATGTTGCTAGCATAGTTTTGTAAATTAGTTTTGATAAAGTTGTCTATAGCTAAATTTTTAGTCCAAAATAGTATTTGAAAACAAAATTTTGGTTTGTAAATCCAGGTAAATGACAATATTATACTTAACCATGCTCCGATACCAGTTGTAACAAAACCGCCCAAATTATAAGAGATCAAGTACTAAAGTAGCCGAATTAACTGCCACTAAGAGCACTTGAGCCCATATAATCCCGATAGTCCGCCGAGTGTTCCGAAAAACCTCGGTAATTCAACTTTACAACCAAGATCGCATGATCAAGTAAATACAAATCACTTACACGGAGTTTTCAGCGGAAATAAATTTACATTTGAGTTTACAAATAAATAATACAAGTCTGAGTTTCAAAACCATTTATTGAAAACAATATTGCTTCGAAATGATTATAAAACATAAGTTGAAATACATTGCTAGCGTAGATTGACATCCTCCGACAACAACATTAAGATGAGAGATAATAGAGAGTCACCGAGCCCACCGATGGTTAGCTACACCTTTAGCAGCATGAGACCTTCACCTGCAACAAGGTGGGATAAACCCTAAGTACTCGAATGTACTCAGCTAGACTTACCCATCATAAACTACAATAAATGACACCAAGGATTATGTAAGACTTTATAGTGGTAGATTGGCTTGACTCATTTGCGGAAAAGCATAATAATTCTTTTAACCTTTAGTTAAAGATGTAGCATCAACTTTTAATCATTATTACCTGTCATCTACATTAGCCACTAGTCTATGCCAAACAAGTTGATTAAAGCATACAATAGATTGCATCATCATTCCAGTCTTTCTATTAACCGGATCACCAACATTAGTTTCATAGTCATGTAAATGTTGTCATTGCCCTAGTCAAGTGCTCTCTAACCAGGAGCGATGGCGATTCGAATCAGATTCCTACTCAGCTGAGGGGGTATTCCCTACACAAACCACACTCACGAGCGACGTGAGTTATAGGTCACCGAAGACACTATTCGGGTTGTAACACCTCGAGTGTTAAGCATAATTAAATAATTCTTAATTAAACCTAAAGCATTCATCACATGAAGCATTCATGCATAGCATCATCATTTCATGTGTTATTCCTTTGCTTTAATCTTTGATTGTTTAATATGTTTAATCTTGAACCATCATGTTAATTGCAACATTGAATATCATGCTTTAATTGAGATATGAAAATAAGTTTAAATTCCTGATATTTGAATTGATTTAGCTTTGTTTAAAATAATAACCTTTAGGCTTTAAATTGAGTTTGATTTTCTAACTTGAAAAGTAAACAAAATTTGGATATATTGTCTAAAGCAGTTTTGTGCAGTTTAAAATTCTGAGCAACTTTTATGTTTTCACCAAAACCTGAAAAATAATTTAGAATGGTCAAATTTGAGTTTGAAACAAATCTGAAAAAATAAAATTGAAAAATAAAATGAAAAGCTTTTTACCTGGCTTCATGGGCCGGCGGCTCCCTTTCGGCCCAGCGGCCGAAGCCAGCCCGCGCCCGCGCCGCGCCCTCAAAACCGTCGCGGTCTCCCTGACTCTCTCTCTCTCGCACCCGAACCCTAGCAGCAGCGTCGGCCGCCTGCCGTTTCCGCCGCTCTGCTCCACGCCACTGCCTCCGCGAGTGCACCTGGTGGTGGAGCCAATACCATGGGTGAGAATGCGGGTGATCACAATGAGCAACCATCACCACCACCTCCAATGTCCGCTGAAATGTTCATGAACGCCATGCTTGGTAGTCAGCGGAACACCGAGGATGCTCAGAGGAATGTGGAGGATCTACTCTGCAACATCACTCAAGGGCTTGGCGGAAATGTTCGCCAACCTGCAGAGGATGCTAACAGGTACAGTCAGTTCAAGGAGTTCCAGCTAACTAATCCACCGGTCTTGAAGGATGCAGTGGAGCCCTTGGATGCCAAAGAATGGATTGGTACCACAGAGGAGAAGTTCCGTCTTCTGAGGTTGACAGAGACTCTGAAGGTGGAGTATGCAGCACATCAGCTACAGGGTCCTGCAAGGACTTGGTGGAGGCACTTTCATACCACCTTCCCTGCCAATGCTCCTATCACCTGGGATAGGTTCACAACAACGTTTCGCAACAACTACATACCTCCAGGTCTGACAGCTCTCAAAGTTGAGGAATTCATGACTCTTTCCCAGGGCACTTAGAGCATGAAGGACTATCTTCACCAGTCTATCACGCTGCCGCCCAGAGTTTGTGGACTCTGATGTCAAGAAGATCGCTAGCTTTAAGAGGGGACTTAACCCCGAAATGAAAAAGTTCTTGGGCACTAACAGCAAGTCAACGTTCCATGCCTTTATCAGTGACTGCCTGACGCAGAAGAGCAACAATCAGTGCTTTACTGAAGAGGGCCTTTGCTTCTGGTGCATCGCAGCCCCGGGCACCCATGGGTGGGCGACCTCCCTATCGTCCCCTAGTGTCTGGTGCTAGGTTCAAACCGCCACCAAGGAGGAGCCCAGGGAACCAGTTTCCCAGGAATCAGCAGGGGAACTTCAAGGCTCCTTTCCAAGCTAACAGGGCACCTGCAAGGGCTGGCCAGGCAGGGAAAGGCAATAATAACAACAACAGTGGTGTCAGCTATGTCAGGGGTCCGTGTTATAATTGTGGTCAGGAAGGGCATTTCTCCAGGAGTTGCCCACTTCCCCAGAAGAAGAGGAAGAACACCTACCCCGCTCGTGTGCATCATACCACCATGGATGAGGTCCCTGATGGAGAACCGGTGACAGCTGGTAAGTTTTCTATAAACCAGCACCCTGCAATTTTCTTGTTCGATTCCGGTTCATCGCATTCTTTCATGAGTCAAGCTTTTGCACATAAACATGAGTTTAAAATGGAAGAGTTAGGGTATGCGTATCGGATCAGCTCGGCTGGGGCTGATACGTTAACTAATCGTGTGGTTCGAGGGGTAACCCTTTGTTTGGAATATAAAAGATATCAGATTAATTTGGTAGTCATGACTGGTCTAGTCTTTGATGTAATCCTGGGTATGAATTGGATGAAACAGTGGAATGTGGTGATAGATACATCTAAAAGAGTAATAACCCTTAAGGATCCAACGGGAACGTGTAGTTTCTAGCTACCCCTCCCACGTTAGTCTGATCTGTTAAGCTTGTCTTGTGCTGCACATGTTACTTCTCTTCAAGACATACCTGTAGTATGTGAGTTCCCAGATGTGTTCCCTGAGGAGTTACCAGGTCTTCCCCCTGATAGGGATGTTGAGTTCGCTATAGAGCTTGCACCCGGGACAACACCGATATCAAGGAGACCATATCATATGCCTCCTAATGAGTTAGCAGAACTAAAGAAACAACTGCAAGATCTGTTAAAGAAAGGCTTAATTCAACCCAGTACCTCGGAATGGGGTTGTCCAGCACTTTTCGTAAAGAAAAAGAGGGATAATTTCTTACGAATGTGCGTGGACTATAGACCTCTTAATGCAGTAACAATAAAGAATAAGTATTCTTTGCCAAGGATTGATATCCTCTTTGACCAGTTAGCCAAAGCTAGAGTGTTCTCCAAGATCGACTTAAGGTCGGGCTATCATCAGATAAAAATCAGGCCAAATGATATCCCGAAAACAGGTTTCTCTACCAGATATGGGTTGTTTGAGTATCTGGTCATGTCTTTTGGGTTGACCAATGCCCCAGCGCACTTCATGCAGTTAATGAATTCAGTGTTCATGCCAGAGCTAGACAAGTTGACATCCTGGTATATTCGGAAAATGAACAAGACCACGAGAAACATCTTCGAGTGGCTTTGCAAAGGTTGAGGTATCACACCTTGTATGCCAAGTTCAGTAAGTGTGAGTTTTGGCTAAAGGAAGTCCCTTTCCTTGGTCATATTCTCTCGAAGAATGGCATATCAGTTGACCCAAGCAAGGTAAAGGAGGTAATGGAATGGAAGGCGCCAACTACGGTTGGCGAGATCCGTAGTTTTCTGGGTCTGGCAGGTTACTATTGACGGTTCATTCCGGACTTTTCTAAGATAGCCAAACCCATGACAACTTTGTTACAGAAGGAAAAGAAGTTCGCTTGGACCGAGACGTGTGAGACAGCTTTCCGTACCTTGCGGAAGTTGTTGACCACGGCCCCTGTTCTAGCGCAACCTAATATAGAGGAACCTTTTGATGTGTTTTGTGATGCTTCCAAGAACGGTTTGGGGTGTGTCTTGATGCAGAATGGTAAAGTCATCGCTTATGCTTCACGCCAGTTAAAGAAACATGAGGTCAACTATCCGACTCATGATCTTGAGTTAGCAGCAGTGGTACATGCCTTGAAAATATGGCGTCACTATCTTCTTGGGAATTTGTGCAACATGTACACTGATCATAAAAGCTTAAAGTGCATCTTTACCCAATCGGACTTGAATATGAGGCAGAGGAGATGGTTAGAGTTGATAAAGGATTATGATTTACAAATACACTACCATCCAGGCAAGGCCAATGTTGTCGCAGATGCCTTAAGCAGAAAGTCACATTATAATGTGCTTCAAGGTTTTGTAACAAGTGAGAATAAGCTAATTCACCCAGAAGTGATGTTGAATATCGAAGTGAAATGTCTCTTGAGAGATCAGGTTATAGAGAAATAGAAAACGGACAAGGGTTTATTTTATCTAAAGGAGAGAATGAAAAAGGAAGAAATTCTGCACTTTCAGATTGATGAGCAAGGAGTATTGTGGTTTGACAATCGTCTGGTCGTGCCTAAAGATCATGATCTCCGTAATAAGATAATGGACGAAGCACATAAGTCCAAGTTATCAATTCACCCTGGAAGTAGTAAGATGTACCAAGACTTGAGAAGTCACTTTTGGTGGACTAAGATGAAAAAGGAAGTAGCAGCTTATGTGGCTAGATGCGACACCTGTTGTAGAGTCAAAGCTATCCACATGAGACCAGCAGGTTTGTTAAATCCATTATCTGTACCAGAGTGGAAATGGGATGATATAAGTATGGATTTTATCACCGGTCTACCACTAACCAAGAAGGGCCATGATTCTATATGGGTAATTGTGGATCGCTTAACAAAGTCAGCTCACTTCTTACTAGTTCACAGTACGCACAGAGCTCCAGATTGTGCAGAGAAATACTTATCAGAGATCGTCAAGTTGCATGGTATACCAAAGACCATCGTGTTCGACAGAGGTCCGCAGTTTACAGCTCACTTTTGGGAATGTATGCAGGAAAGTTTGGGAACAAAGTTGATCCATAGTACAGCTTATCACCCTCAAACCTCAGGACAAATAGAACGGTTGAACCAAACTTTAGAAGATATGTTGAGAGCTTGTGTGTTGTCTTCCAAAGGTTCGTGGGAATCATGGTTACCTCTAGCAGAATTTGCTTATAATAATAGCTATCAAGAAAGCATTAAAATGGCACCTTTTGAGGATTTGTATGGTCGCAAGTGCAGAACGCCCTTGAATTGGGTCGAACCTGGTGAAAGAAGGTTTTATGGTACTGATTTTGTAAGTGAAGCAGAAAGAAAAATCAAAAGCATTCAACAACATATGGTTGCAGCGCAGTCAAGGCAGAAGAGTTACGCAGATAAGAGGAGAAGACCATTTGAGTTTGAAGTCGGGGACTATGTGTATCTCAAAGTCAGTCCTATGAGAAGGGTAAAGCGTTTTGGGAGTAAAAAGAAGTTATCTCCTTGTTATGTTGGTCCTTATGAGATCATTGAAAAGAAGGGTCCAGTTGCATATGAGTTGCGGTTACCAGAAAGCATGAGTTCGATCTTCCCTGTGTTCCATGTGTCTCAACTTAAGAAGTGCTTAAGGGTACCAGAGGAAGGACTACGAAGTCCCGGAGTCACGCTTAAGCCCAGCTTGACCTATAAGGAAAAACCGGTAAAGGTTTTGGACACAAAGGATCGAGAGACAAGAAACAGGGTAGTGAGAACCTACAAAGTTCAATGGGATCACCATGATGAAAAAGATGCTACTTGGGAAACAGCAGAGTATCTCAAGAGGGCTTACAAAGACTTCTATGATGAATGGTTGGTAACTCAAATCTCAGGACGAGATTTTTTTAAGGGGAGAAGGGCTGTAACACCTCGAGTGTTAAGCATATATAAATCATTCTTAATTAAACCTAAAGCATTCATCACATGAAGCATTCATGCATAACATCTTCATTTCATGTGTTATTCCTTTGCTTTAATCTTTGATTGTTTAATATGTTTAATCTTGAACCATCATGTTAGTTGAAACCTAGAATATCATGCTTTACTTGAGATATAAAAATAAGTTTAAATTCCTGATATTTGAATTGATTTAGCTTTGTTTAAAATAATAACCTTTAGGCTTTAAATTAAGTTTGATTTTCTAACTTGAAAAGTAAACATAATTTGGATATGTTGTCTAAAGCTATTTTGTGCAGTTTAAAATTCTGAGCAACTTTTATGTTTTCACCAAAACCTAAAAAATAATTTAAAACGGTCAAATTTGAGTTTGAAACAAATCTGAAAAAAATAAATTGAAAAATAAAATGAAAAACTTTTTACCTAGCTTCATGGGCCGGCGGCTCCCTTTCGGCCTAGCGGCCGAAGCCAGCCCGCGCCTGCGGGCCGCTCTCGCGCCGTGCGCTCAAACGCGCAGCGTCGCTGCCCGGTCCGCGCGCACCACGCGGCCGCCGGTGTACGGCCGGCCGGGGCGGTGGCCGTCCCGACCGCGCCCAAAACCGCCACGGTCTCCCGCTCTCCATCGCTCTCCCTCACTCTCTCTCGCACCCGAACCCTAGCAGCAGCAGCAGCAGCGCAGCACGCCGCGAGCAGCGCGCCGCCGTCGCCTCCAGCGCCGGCCGCCTGCCGTTTCCACCGCTCCGCTCCACGCCGCCAACCACCGTGCGCACCACCGCTTCGCCTCGTCTTCGCGCCTTCGGAACACCGCCGCACCGCCACGGTAAGCCGCCGTGCGACGCGAATCGCACGCCGCCACGCCGTGGTGGCCGCGCCCTGCTCCGAGCGCCGCCGCACCGTTCCGCGCCGTCGGGTCCCCCTCCGGCTTGGCTCGTCGCTCGCCGAGCTCCACGGAGCTCTCGTGGAGCTGAACCGCCGCGCTCCGCCCTGCGTCGTGGCCAGAGTCGCGCCACCGCCGTGCACAACCACCGTTGTGCCGCCATGGCCGGCGGGGAGCTCGCCCCGTGCGTGCTCTCGCCAAGCCAAGGACACCGTCGGCTTCGTCTCGCCGAGGCGAAGCCGGTGATGCCCTCCCCGTCGCCGGAGACATCACCGACGACGAGCTGCGCCGCCGCCGGGTGCACATGCGTGTGTGCGGCTGACACGTGGGCCCGAGGCCCCACCTGTCGGTCGCTATGTGTGTTGCGTGTGTTCGCGTTTCGGGTGCGCGTAGCGTTTTAGGGTTGATCCGAAAAAGAAAATGATTTCCTTTATTTCGGTTTAATCTTGTAAAATCCATATCAAATCACAAAAAAAATGCTAAAAATGCCAAACTAGTTTTGTTAGGTTTCTTTTATCCAGATCTACAGTTTGGTGTATTTTGCATGATTTATTGTATAATTTTTATGTGTAGATTTATTTAATCTTGTTTAAGGCTGAAACTTGGGGAATGCATAATTAATTATTTATAGCTCTGAAAATGTTAAACTTGTTTTGTTAGGTTCTTGTAACAGAGATCTATCTATGAAAATTATGAAATACCCTATGTTCTGTTTAGCAAATCTGGGTAGGGTTTAAATTGTGATAAATGACTCGGTTAATAAATTTTAATAATTGTTTTATGAAATATAAATATTTGATACTTTTTCTGAGGTATCTTGGTATTTAGTAGTATTTAATAAAAATATGTGTTGAACTATTTGATGCTTTTCAAAATACAACTCTATTCCAATTGTTATCTTGCTATGATTAGGAAGGCTATTAGTGTAGCCTTGCTTGATTAAGTTGATTAGATGGATGGATAATTATTAATTATTATATGCAGCACTTCGCATTCATATCATCTCATCATGTTCTCAGTTCTTCATATACGCTTATACATGCTCGCATCGCATCATACAGGATTGCAGGTCGAGAACCCGGAGAACGTGACTCAGGAGCAGGAGCCAACCACTCAAGAGGTGCAGCTCGAGGATCCCGGTGAGGAGGACCAGCTGCAGGAGTGCCCGAACCACGTCGCTAGCATCTTTTAGCAAGGCAAGCCCCAGAGCATTTTCCCGGTTTGCAAAAGTCTAACATTTATTATTCGCACTTTATTGTTGCATTAAGTATAGGAGTTGAGTGCAACCGTTGATGTATATTACCTTGTTATCTCATCTATACCTTTACCTTGTTACCTAAAGTTCAATCGTGGCAGTCTTTCTTAGTTGGCTTAGTTCGGTAGAAGTCGGGTGATTTCATTACCCGCAAGATATAGGTTGTATCCTCATCTTGTGATATGGGTTATCTCGGAATGATAGCCGGAATGGTTAATGGAACTAAGATCGGTGTGAAACTCCCTATACTTTGGATGGGGGTGACTCGACCGTGTCAACTAAGGACTGTTCGTATTGTCGTCCCTCTAGTCATGTTGAACGCATGCCCTACACTTAACTGGAAGGATAACTCGTTCCGACCGTGAAACCGGTACACTATTCGGGCCGGGTTTGGATTGCGACGCATCGTGCTGATGCGAGGCGGGGTTCGGACACATGGGCGCGATCTAAGACCTTCACAGCTGCTGGCTTTCGGGCGGCCCTTGGGTGTCGGTGGTCCCTGTTCATCCCGCGACTTTACCCGAATAGTGTCTTCGGTGACATATAGCTCACTACGCACGTGAGTGTGGTTTGTGTAGGGAATACCCCCTCAGCTGAGTAGGAATTCGATTCGAATCGCCATCGCTCCTGGTTAGAGAGGACTTGGCTAGGGCAATGACAAAATTTACACGACTATGAAACTAATGTTGGTGATTCGGTTTATGGAAAGCCTAAAATGATGATGGATCCTCTTGTATGTTTAAATCCAACATGTCTGGCATAGACTAGTGGCTAATGTAGATGACAGGTAATATTACTAAAAGCGTGTTGCTATATCTTTACTAAAACTTGAAAGGTCAGTCGCATGCTTTTCCGCAAAAGAGTAAGCTAAACCACCATAAGACTTCATCCTCCTTGGAGTCTTTATTTTCGTTTATGGCGGGTAAGTCTCGCTGAGTACCTTTTTGTACTCAGGGTTTTATCCCATGTTGTTTTGCAGATGGTCAGCTCCTGCATGGTTATTGTGTTAACTGTCTCTACCCTGTTGGGGATGACTTCTAGACCATGGGCTTGGTCATTCCCAGACTCTTCTTTTGCTGTTGAGGGATATGTCCCTAGTCTGGCACTCTATTAAAAACTACTTTGGAGATTATCGTGTTAAAAGACTTCCGCTTCTCTTTCAATTCAAACAATGGTTTGTAATAACTGTTGAGTCTTCGCACCCGATACTATTTTATTATGTTGAACTTTATATCGTGTGAATGGTGCTACTGAACTATCTCGATCTTGACTGTATTGTGGAAATGTTTGAAATCCTTCGAGATTTCACAGACTACCGGGACTATATGGGCTCAAGTGCTATTAAGTGGCAGTTAATTCAGCTACTTTAGTACTTGATCTCTTATAATTCGGACGGTTCTGTTATACGGGTAAAGTCGCGGGATGAACAGGGACCACCGACACCCATGGGCCGCCCGAAATACAGCAGCTGTGAAGGTCTTAGATCGCGCCCCTGTGTCGAACCCCGCCTCGCACCAACACGATGCGTCATGATCCAAACCCGGACCGAATAGTGTACCAACTTCACGGTCGGAACGAGTTATCTTTCCAGTTAAGTGTAGGGCATGCGTTCAACATGACCAGAGGGACAACAATACAAACAGTCATTAGTTGACATGGTCGAGTCACCTCCATCCAAAGTACAGGGAGTTTCCCACCGATCTTAGTTCCATTAACCATTCCAGTTATCATTCCGAGATAAGCCATAACATGTGATGAGGATATTCACCTACATCTTGCGGGCAATGGGAATCACCCGGCTTCTATCGAACTATGCCAACTAAGCATGTCTGACACGTAATTGATAGGGTAACAAGGATAGTGGTAGTAGTAGAGTGAGCAAGGTATAATGCAACAACGGTTTCATCCAACTCCTAAACTTAATGCATAAATAATAATAACTTAATTAAGATTGCATTTGTAAAGATAGAAGGTTTGTAATGCTCCGGGGCTTGCCTGGGAACCGACTCTAGGTCAGTGCATGTTAGATGATACTTGATTGGCGAGCATCTCTGATCCAACTTGTTACTTTGATGGTCCTTCCATCTTCTGGATCCATCCATCAACACCACTTTCGGTTCAGGTCCAGTCATCACGTCCTTCACGTATGCACTTATCGTACCTAAATGAGATGCGAGATGCATGTGCATGAATACGAAGAATGGTAGCCCGAGATACACATACGCAACCATTGAAGACAAGCTCAAGATCATGAAAGGCATAAACAAGCAATTAAAGTTATTCATCTAGTTATAACACGATCATAACATAAAGGAGAGAAACACATCAAGCATGACTTACTATTTAATTTAAGTTAAATCATAGCAAATATTCATCCAACAAGTTTACTTAACATATTTAGCTAGTAAGAACAAATTAAAGCATTTAACTAACACATGCAAGTTTGGGACAGCAACATGCAGTTACAATTTTAATCATAACTGGAGTTATACTAATCCAACAAACATGATTCTTACATATTTGGAAAGATAATTAAGTTGTCTACAACTTTATTAATACCCAGAAAATTATATGATTTAATAGTTAAACAACTCGAATTAAAAGAAGAAGGTAACTCTGTCCAAAAGTGGACAGATTTGGCACCCCTTCTTAAAACAGTCATAACTCAAGTTATAGACCTCCTAAAAATATGAATCAAGACAATATGGAAATCTTATGCAAAGTTTTACAATTAATTTAACATTAGCAATTCATGATTCATATTTTAACTTAGTCAAAAAGCACTTATACTCAGATCTGTCCAGAGAGATGGGCAGATTCTAATACCAACTTAGAAAATGCATATCTCCCAAACTAATGGGGATATGGCCACCCAAATTTAACACAAGCTATATAACAATATTATCTACAACTTTGGTATTCACCATACCAACAGAAAGCACATTTTAATACTTGATAACATTTATTTCCTAAACACTATGCATGCAGCCAAAACATGAATTTTTCACCTTTGTTATTTTCATAAATCATAAACTACTTAACAAACAGTCATGAAACTTTAACCAACTAGCATTCATAATATAAGGAATACACCATAATTATTTTATGATTTTTGGAGCAACGGATACCGGCGATAAATATTTAATCTACCGAATCAAGCTTCTAAACACAGCAGCACAAAAGCATTTTTAGAGCAATTCATCTAAATAGAAACATGACATCTAATTGATCTAGTGCGTAGATAATTTCATAAGGATTCTGAAAAGTCCTAAATCGCATCCATGCGATTTTCCTACGATTTTATATGTATTTTCAAACATCGCTGCATTATACAAATAAACAAATTTCGGAAATATAAACATTTGCATATCAAACCCTAGGATCCTGTAGAAATAAACAAGCACATAAATGTAAATATATGAGTCATGTGATTATTGTAAAGAAACCCAGCGAAGAACATCGATTTGCAGATGGGGGCTTCTTCTTGCTCTGGCCAGAGAAACGACAGCGGAACGGCGGACGACGGCGGTCGAGGACGGGGTTGTGGCCTGCCCGAAGGGGCTCCGACAGAGTGGAGGCCCTGGCCCTCCTGGCCAGCAGCAGCGGACGGCGAACAGCAGGCACGCAGCAGGGCGACGTGCGGCTGCACGCGCAGCGCAGAGGCGACCGCGGGAGGAGTCCGTGGGGCCAGCGAGCGGCAGCGGCACCTACAGCAGGCGCTCGGCACTGGGGGAAGCCGGCTCGGCCCGGCCTTGCCACCGCGACGACGCGCAGGAGCGCGAGGCGAGCAGGCGCTCGGCCTTGCGGCTGACGCGCTGCAGCGTGCGACTCGCACGGGCGAGCGCGCAGGGCACACGAGCGACGGCGGCTGGCAGTGCGCAGGGCGCTCGCGCGGGACCTGTGCAGGGACGAGGAGGGTGCAGCTCGGCGACCATGGCAGGGGAGGGAAGGAGGAGGTTCCATGGAGGGAGAGAGAGCTCCTGGAGAGGAAGAGGAGGGATGCCGAGGGGAGGAGGAAGGGGGCGACGGGAGGCAGAGAGAGGCGAGTCGAGGGAATAAAAGGTTCGGCCTTTTTTCCCTCGGGCAGAGAGATGTGTCGAGCAACTATGTTTGATAAAATAACGAAACTGCCACTATGTTTGATTTCGGGTTTTCAGATTCTAAACCGTTGACTAAAAAGTTCGTTGGAATATCTTGTTGCGAAGATCTCGACGAATCGAGCAACTTTGTTTTAAACGGCACAGTCAAATTCCAAACGGTTTACAATTTATGAGTTCCCGGAGAAAATCTCGCGGGGACCGAAAACTCGCATTCCGGTGATCTTCGGGCATCTGTTTCGCTATTTTCGGCTCTGATTCGGGTCTCGATCCAATCTACAAATTCGCATCAACCTCGAAATAGCTCAGTCAAGGCAAAAGAGCTATGCTGACAAGAGAAGAAGGCCACTTCAATACCAACCAGGAGATCACGTGTACTTAAAGGTCACACCTATGAAAGGAGTCTCATGGTTTGGGGTGAAAGGAAAGTTAGCCCCTCGCTATGTCGGACCATTCCTAGTTTTGGAACGCATTGGCAATATGGCTTATCGTTTGAAGTTGCCTGAAAATCTTTCGGCAGTGCATGATGTGTTTCACGTATCCCAGTTGAAGAAGTGTCTTCAAGTTAAGGATACTATCGTTGAAGTTGAAGGAGTGCAACTGGAACCTGATGTGACATACTCTGAGTATCCTATGAAGGCACTTGATCGAAAGGATCAAATTACTCGTCGCAAGACCATCAAATTCTATAAGGTTCAGTGGAACCAGCACGCAGAAGAGTAAGCTACTTGGGAATCTGAAGATTATCTTTTAGAGATTTTCCCAGAGTTTTATGCTTCTATAGCTTGAGCTGTTTTGTAAGACTTGGTCATAGTTGTAACAAGGATGATGTGAAAAAGAAAAGTTCTTAATACGTTTCCTTTTCCATTACTTTGTTTCACCTTTAAAACTCGGGACGAGATTTCTTTAAGGGGGAAGGGTTGTAACACCCCTAGTGTTTAAGCACTTAATTAAAACTTAATCATGTCATCATATGCATTAAGCATCATTCACTTGATTGAGAACCTTGTTATGCATTGAACTAAAATGAGTTTAATTGGTTGTGTTTGATCATATGTGTAAATGTTGGTCATCTTTTTAAATTCAAACTTTCAAATTCTAATCCAAACCCTAATTACCAAAAGGAGGTGGATTCAACCCTAAACATGATTTTCAAAATCTATAAAGAATTTGCATATGGTTGTTTAAGCAATGTGATAGATCTCTGTGTGAATTGCATTTGTTGTGTTTACAGTTTTTAAGTGTTATTCAAGTTTTTAGAGTATTTAAAAAGGGGGAAATTCTTTTAAAAAGGGTTTCAAATTTCCAAAAATGCATTTTCATTTCTAGGCTGAATTTGAAAATGTGCATATTATCAAAAGTGTAGATCATGAAATTTGGAGAAACTTTGGTGTTCTAAGTTTTTCATGAAAACCCTTGGAAGCTTGAGCAAATTGCAAATAAGTACCAAGGGCAGTTGAGTCAATTCATCGAGCACCTGCATGTCGAACGGTTCCATGGCGCCGACACCTGTCCGGCCAGTTGCCGACGCCACCGTTCGCCATCTGCCCGCGACGCGCGTTCCATCGCGTGTGTGGCATCACCACGAACCCGTTGCCGTCTTCAAAACAGGACGCCGTCCACCCCTGCCCTCTCTTTCGACGTCCCGACGCCGCACGTTCTGCTCTGCTCACACCGCCGAGCGTGTACTTCGCGTCGCTGAGCTCGCGCGAGCTTTCCAGCCACCTTCAAGCTTCACAACCACCTCAATGGCTTTCGCCTTAGTCTAGTACATCTTCCACGTGAGTTGGTTGAAGCCGTCGAGCCTTCGTTTGCCCGGCGCAACCCCGTCTTCTCCATCTCCGGCGAGAGCGCCGCCGCTCTGGTCCGCGGTCGTTCTGGCTACCCAGGAGCCGCATTGTTTCCCTCTTTCTTGTTTCATGTTCTTCGTTCGTTGTTGATCCTCGAACGCCTCGTCGTTTCTCCTTTGGTGGTCTGCCGCTTTGGGAACGCCGTCGTTGCCGCCCTGCTCACCGTTTCCGCTGGCACGGTCTCCGTCGCCAGCTCACTCTGCTTCCTCTCCGGCCGAGTTAGCGAGCGCTTCGTGTTTGGGGTAAGCTCCTGATGCTCGTAGAGTAGCTGGTTGTAGCTGATTCCGAACCGTAGCCATGGTTCGCATTCGCTCCGGCGTGTCAGCGTCGCCGCGTCGGTACTCACCGCCATGAGAGCTCGTTCATTTGTTTTTTTTCGAGTCTGGGTCTTGCGCTAGCTTCGCCTAGTCTTCCTGAGTCTTGTCGAAGTGTTGGTTGTTCGAGCGCGTGCGCAGTTTCGTCACCACACGTCACGCAGACCTCCGTCGTCCGCCATGGACGTCGGCGAGGGTGTTGCGTTTAGCTCTTGGTTCATTTTGCGTGCGCTTCGCGTTGTTTGGGGGCCGCTTAGCATGATGGAGTTGTTGGTTGAGCCGATTATGGCTTGTTTACGCCGGCGTATGTGCGGCCGCACGCGGAGTGCCGCCATTGCCGACGGTGAGGTCTCTGCGGTAGATTTTAGTCTCGTTTCGGTTGTGCGTTATGCTCGTGGTTGCTTCCTGAATCCACCGTAGTGCTTGGTTTCTCCGGCGCATGCTTGTACTCGCCGGCGTACGCACGACCGAGCTTTGGTCGCCGCCATCGTCGTCGGGGAGACGTTTCTGAGGGATGGAAATGGGTGTGCCGCACCTCGTTGTGTTCGGGGTGAAGTGCTGAGTCCAACGCATGAGTCGGTTGAACGTTTGGCTAACCGCCGGCGATGCGCCGTCGTGTTCTTTGGTCGTCGGCGCCGCTGCTCTGTTTTGGGGACACTGACATGCGGGACCCAGGTGTCAGTGAGAGCAGCGAAGAGTTTTCTTTATTTCCTGTTTTGCACAGTAGTAACTTTTGTTATTTTGTGTTATTTATTTTTGTAGGTAAATAAATTCTGTAAAAATTTGTGTATGCTCTTTGTTATGTGTAGTATTTAAGAAAAATATAACATGTCCATGTTCATTAGATTTTTAATCCTGTAAAAATGCTCAAAGTAATTAAAAAATGACTTTTCCGATTTTTTTTCATGCTCTGTGCAATGTTCCAAAAATTCTGGGAATTTTTGTGTAACCTTTATACATTGATACCTTTCTATACTTGACTGTTTGTTTAATTAATAATAAATTGATTAGCAACCCAAATGACTTTAGGTTTTGAGTGATTTTGGGTTGTTTGATGCTAATGGTCAATTATCCAGTGACAACCACATGTTGGACATGTTTGATGAAGTGTTGCTTGCTCAGTTCTTTTGGAAATAGTTATTAAACTGGATAACCAGATTAATTATGGTTTAATTAACTTGATGTATGCTTTGGTTTAACTTTTCTTTCATGAAGGAAAGTTGTACTCAAGTTGTAATATGTTTTAATCATCTCTTAAGTTCATGCTTGTATGTGTTGAGCATCATGTTTACTATTCAAGCATCATCTAAAGCATGACATTTTATCGTATAGATTGTCCGTTGGTTGGGTTGGATAATCCCTCTTGTGAAGGGGATTTCTCTCTTGTTGAATCAGAGCCCGAGTTTGTATATCCCTCCAACTAAGGCAAGCCCCGGTGCATTCAAACCCTACCTTGTATTTAAAAATATTTTCTTTAAATACACTTATGGTTATTATTGCATTGTTCCTACTTTATTAAATTCCGACTTGATGCGTGGCCTTATCCTTGCACTTTTGTACCTTTACCTTGTCACTTGTTTAAAGATGAAAACTTTTGGCTAAAATGCTTAGTATGCTTAGAGTTTTCTAGTAGGTGATTTCCTGTCACTTACACATAGCGTATTGCTTTGGCAAATGGTTATGCTCTTTTGAGGAAGGAATGTTGTTGGAAGTAATAATTCGTGACCGGGTGGACACGGTGTTGGAGAGCCATCAGCGGTGTCTGGTGAGCGGATTCTCTCCGCCTGTGTCGTTAGGTCCTTGCCGTTGTAGATGTCCAAGGGTTGTGACTTTGGAGTACTTATCACATACTTTTGGAAGCCGGACTCTGGCTATTCTCGTCTTAAGAACGGTCAAACCGCACTGGGAGTGGAGAGATGACGAGAGTAGTGTGTACCCTCCAAGTTAGCGAACTGGATGGAGGTGTGCTGTGCTCTCGGGTGGCGGAACCCCGGTTTTGGCGAGAGGATCTAGGGAAAGGTAGTCATATGCGTGCTTTAGTGTTGTATATGTCGTGTGATTGGGAAGCCCCAGCTGGGATAAACCGGTTCGAATCGTCGTGTTCCTCGGATATGGAAACATAACCCTGTCCTCTACATCGTAGTTAATGAAACTTAAATTGGATACTTGTTGGTTCCTTTCATGGATGGTTTATTACCCTGTTATCAATCATAAATTTAGATTGGTACTTGAGTAATCTTTTAAACAAATTAAATGAATTTTAATTCTTTTTATAAATGCTCATTTATGCAAAATACTTGATTCTTACAAACCACCCCTTGAATCCTATGACTTGCATACCTTTTGTCCACCAAATATTTTCTTTTGTCGGATAAGTCTTGTTGAGTACCCCGTACTCAGGGTTTGTTAACCCCTGTTGCAGATGAGGGTCCCAATCCGGTCTATGTGGCTTCGTGCTGCATGACCGTTGTTTCAGTTGAGGATGAGGAAGATTAGTTGTCTTTGCTTGACTCTTGGGCAAGAGTACTTCGGTTGTTTGTTTATACTCTATCAGCAGCTTGATACTATGTTATCGTATGACACTTAAGTTATGTTTCAAAAACTTATGGTTTGTAATATAACTCCAAATTTCCGCTACTTTGATGTAATAAATTTTTTATCGTATTACTTCTGCAATGTTTGTAATGAGGAGATCTTGTTCGGAAAGAGGTGAATGACCCGTTGTAAAGTGGTGACACCTGACGGACTAATTAAGGATTGGATCATTTGTTTGGGATTAAGTCGGATGGACTATTAATCCTGGCAAGTGGGCCCTTTCTTAAAAGGTTCTGTCACATTATGTTGCTCGTCAAACCTTATAATCTAATCCTTGAATGTATCTTCTCTTGAGCGGCGTGTCACCATGCATATTAGATTCATGGTTGATGGCACCAGAGTTTCATTATAAATTATGGTGTTTATGTCTCACTTTAAACCTCATGATTTTATCTTTGAATGTGGCTTCTCCTGGGCAGCATGACACCATGTATACTAGATTCATGGTTGATGGTGCCAAAGTTTCTGAGTTTTGGTTCTTATGTTGCCTTTCTAACATCCATGATTAGATCTTTGAATGTGCTTTCACCTATGTGATGTGGAACCATGCATACTAGATTCATGGCTAATGGTGCTAGAGTTTCCGAGTTCTGGTGCTTATGTCACCCTTCAAACCTCATCATTTGATCCTTGAATGTGACTTGTCCTGTGTGACATTCCACCATGCATACTGAATTCATGGTTAATGGCATGAGAGTTTTTGAGTTTTTGGTGCTTTTGTCGCACTTTAATCATCATCATATGATCTTTGAATGTGCCTTCTCCCGTGCAATATGGCATAATACATACTTGGTTCATGGTTGATGATGCCAGAGTTTCCATGTTCTGGTTCTTATGTTGTCCTTCAAACCTCGGCATTATATCTTATCTTTGAATGTGCCTTATCGCGTGCGACATGGCACCATGCATACTAGATTCATGGATGATGACACTAGAGTTTTTGAGTTTTGGTGCTTATACATCCCTCAAACCTACATCATCTTATCTTTGAATGTGCCTTCTCTTCTGTGGCGTGGTACCATGGATGCTAGATTCATGGTTGATGGCACCAGAGTTTTTGAGTTCTGGTGCTTAGTTCGCTTTAAATTTCATCGTCTGGTCTTTGAATGTGCCTTTTCCCATGTGGTGTGGCACCATGCATACTGGATTCATGGTTGATGGAGCCAAAGTTTCTGAGTTCCGGTTCTTATGTTGCCTCTCAAACCTCCATGAGTTTTTTTGTGCTTTTGTCGCACTTTAAGCATCATCATATGATCTTTGAATGTGCCTTCTCACGTGCAGCATGGCACCATGCATACTTGGTTCATGGTTGATGGCGCCAGAGTTTCCAAGTTCTGGTTCTTATGTTGCTCTTCAAACCTCAGCATTATATCTTATCTTTGAATAATGTGCCTTCTTGTGTGCGGCGTGGCACCATGCATACTGGATTCATGGTTGATGACACTAGAGTTTGTGAGTTTTGATGCTTATGAAGCCCTTCAGACCTCCATAATCTTATCTTTGAATGTGCCTTCTCTTCTATGCTGTGGTACCATGCATCCTAGATTGATGTTTGATGGCATCAGAGTTTTCGAGTTCTGGTGCTTATGTCGCTTTAAACCTCATCGTCTGATCTTTGAATGTGTCTTTTCCCATGCGGCGTGGCATCATGCATGCATACTAGATTCATGGTTGATATGATGTCGCTGGAGTTTCTGAATTCTGGTGCTTATGTCTCCATTCAAAAAAGTATATTTTGTTTGAATGTGTCTTTCTCCCGTGGGTCATTGCACCATGCATAATGGATTTATGGTTGGCGCCAAAGTTTCCGTGCTCTGGTGCTTATGCCGCACTTTTCGAACCTCCATCATCTCATCTTTCAATGTGACTTCTCTCGTGCGACGTGGCACCAAGCATACTAGATTAATGGTTAATGGCGCCAAAGTTTTTAAGATTTGGTGTTTATGTGACCCTCCAAACCTCCCAACTAAAACATTATTTTGCTTTTCTTGCTACTACGCTATATGCTTTGAAAATGTAGGAATGAGGTGGTGTTTAATGGCTACTCCTGCTCCTTTGATCTCTAGGGATGAGAACTCGCGTGTTGGGAGGAAGAGCCATCACATGAGAACTTCGAAGAGGACCCACGAGCGGTAAGGAAGCACCGCCATGGCGCCATGTTGGTGGAGAGGAAGAGGAAATTAGATAGTACAACAAGAAGGTACTCAGAAGGATGTCAGAGTGTAGTAATTATTTTCTTCATTTATATATTATTTTTCTTGTGAACAATTATTCATCTGTTATGATCCGGACTTGAACTCTGCACACCTATATATGTCAAGTTGACAAGTAGTATACTCTAGCTAGCTATCTCATCATATTGGATCCTGCCTATTATAAAAAAAAATATAGGGTCCTGCAACTCGTTCTTTTGCGCCATGTTCAATTGGCTTTTCAGCCCGATTTATCATCCATAGTATAATGTTTTTCTCTCACAACAAAAAATCAAAACCAATATCAGCCGACAAAACGATCACACCAACAGGGCTCTTTGTTCATCCGAACTAAATAAATCCATGACTGGACACAAGTAAATTGTATTAATGTGTGCTTAACCTTTGCCTAGTTGATTGATTATTCATCTGTGTACTTGTTACTCAATCTCCACAAATGCACACGACCTTATTCATAAATCTGTTTTCTCGATCAGAGAAGAGATTTCATTCAGAACTTCAGATGATCTCCTGCCCACAAAAAATGTATAAACAAAACATGCAATTCCTGAATCAACGCTTTAAATAAAATATTTAACAACTGGTGTATCCTACTGTCACTCGTTAATCTCAAGGCAACAAGCTCCACAATACTAGACTACTTTAACATCAGATTTTATTCAGACGATCTGAAATCAGGTGGAAATACGTATAGAAAAACAGAGAACAGTGGCCAAGATCGATCCTGCCACCGTGGCTACACTCTGCATCACATCACGCGTAGTACAGCTACTTGTCTGACAACCGCGTTCTGCAAACCCAAGTCCCAAAGGCCACACTGTCACTGCCACTGCTAGCTAGCGCGTGATCGATCGACCCAGCACAGCTGAGAGCTCCATCGTTTTCAGCTCCACCGTGCGCCTACCAGTGCCAGCTCCGCCTCTTTATAAGCAAGGAACACACGCACGCCGGAGATACACACACACACCACCACCACACCAGCTAGCTCGATCTCGGCGGAGGCAGGCATGGCGCCCAGCTTCGCTCGCTCGATCTCCTTCCCTCTGAGCCCATCCAGGTCGTCATCGACCAACAAGCACCGCACGGGGACCTCCTCCACCGCCGCCGCCGCGTACCACTCCCGCTCCGTCAGCCTACCATGCCGCTCCCACCCGATCCTCGCGCACCTCCACGCGCACATCAGCGCCGTACGCGCGTGGGCACAGGACGCGGCCGTCTCCAGCGCCGCCACGGGCCTGGCGCACGTGGACGCGCTCCACGCCGCGCTGGGCGACCTCCTGGACCTCCCGGAGGCGCAGGCCGCGCTCACGTTCTCCTCCACCGGTGGTGACCGTCTCCTGGACGCCTTCCTCCGCCTCGCCGACGCGCACGGCAGCTTCCAGGAGGCCGTGGTGGAGCTGAAACGAGACGTGGCGGAGGCGCTGGCCGCCGTGCGTCGCCGCGACGGCGCGCGTCTCGCGTCCGCGCTCAGGTCCCAGCGTAAGGCCGGCAAGGACCTCGCTCGCCTCGCGGCCTCCGCCGGAAGCGGCGGTGGTAGGCTCTCGCGCCTCGGCCTTGGTAGCAGCGCGGCGGAGGCCGAGGTGGCCGGGCTGCTCACCGAGGCTGCTGCCGCCACGGCCGCCGCGTTGGCTGCGTTGTTCGGCAATGTTGCTGCTATGTCTGCGTCGGCCTCCGCTGCTGCGTGCTCCTGTAAGAGGACCGCGGCGCTCATGTGCCTCACCAAGAAGAAGGTGTCGGAGGAGGAGAAGGAGACGGTGGTGCTCGTCGAGAGGCTGGAGGAGCTTGAGGAGTGCATCGATGGCCTTGAGGCCGGCAGCGACAAGGTGTTCAGGAGCCTCGTGCAGACCAGGGTTGCACTGCTCAACATACACACCCACATCTTCTAGGAAATCATGTTGAGATTAGCTAGCAGCCAGAAATTAAGATATGCATGAGTACGTGTAACTGTAACTCTGTAAATACGTGACGTTTTTGTGCAGTTACGTTTGTGTATGCTTCCTGTTGCTAGCTGCATCATTATATATATATATATATATATATATATATATATATATATATATGCCTGCATTCTGCAATCTTGTGACTTATATATGCAAAATAAAGAACAAGACCTAATTAATTTTTCTTCAGATTTTGCCAAGGTTTAACAGAGTGTGGTTGATTAGCTTCTACTTTTAGTTTGTTTTGGAGTTTGTTAGTGCTAAAAGGTTGGGAGGAGAGATTGAGAGTTGCTGGACATGGATTTTTTTCTATCCTTCCAAAAAAAACAAGGATTGAATTGGTTTATTGGATACTCTCTTGGAGATTTTGATGGGGCCGACTGTGTAATCTCCAAATTAGTGTAAAAATAGAGACAGTTGAAGCAAGTAGATCAATAACAGTGTCCATATTGATCTTCTTAATGAATAGCTCCCACTTCTGCAAGTACAGGTCTAATTTGCACTTGACTTGCTAAAGCAACAAAGGCCAAAATTAAAGGAAGACTTGGTAATAAAAAAATAAAGATTTCAGAGATGTAATAGAGCAAGTGATATCTTTTCGCATGTGCTTGGAATTAATCTTGTAAATCTGAAAGAAACTTTAATTTTAGTAACAATGAAAGTAATGGTAGTGGGAAATCATATATTATTGAATCACGCAGTTGTGACCTTGCCCTTGTAATGACAGAAATAGAATTGTTGTGTGAAAATTACAGTAGTGGCATGTTAACACATTGCAGTTCAATGTGGTGTTGCTTTTGCAAAAGAACATGCATAATCTCGGTAACATCAATATGGCCTCGGGCTGTGATGAAAACATAATCAAAAAGTTATATATATATATATGTAATCCCAAGTTCAGAGCCATCATGTGTGAGATGTCATGTTATTAGTGATTGAAACTCCTTTCTCTTTCATCTATAAAATACTCACAGGTTTTGCAATGAGCTAGCTAGCTCATGTATTGGGCTAGATCGACTAGCTGATAGGCTCCTAATATTCAAGTATACTACTACTGCCTAAAACGAACCCACGAAGATTCAAAACGATGGCCGGCCGGCGAAGCCCCAAACTAGAATATATATGTACCTACTGAACAATGTTTTAGGTTTTATTACTCCAACACATGTGGTTTGAACTTGATATATGCGCATCTAAACAAGGCCATAAGAGGGGCAAAAAAACAAACATCAGTTGTCATTTCCAATTCCCATTGAGTTGCTGAGCTTGCTGATGATGAGATCCATCCAATGTACACATGTACAGATGGTGGCCGGAACATAAGTAATGCAACAAGGACAGGAAGTGTAACCAGCAGAGACGACAAGGCATCAACGACGACGCACAAGATGACAAAACAAGGCCCGTACGTCGCGACGTACAGGCACCGTACAGCGCAGAGGTCGAGGATCGGACATGCATGCCGGCGTCCCTTGCACATGTGCACTACACTACTGCGGCTGTGTCTGATCGACTCTCCCGGCCCCGATCATCTTCGCGCGTCGTCGTCGCCCTGGAGCACCACCGGACCCGCGGATCGTGTCGGGCACCGCCCCGGCCGGCGCCCGGCCATGCGTGCAAATAATGGACGGACGCGCCGACGCGCTCGTGTGCTTGCCCCCCGGCGCGGCCCGGCCGCCGGCGACGGGGGATCGGCCGGAGCTGAGCGACGACACCGTACCGCGCGGGCAAGTACAGACACATGGATGCCTGCTGCCTGCTGCCTCGATCGGCGGCCAAGGCCGGCCGCCCTGCACGGCCTGCGTGCCTTATATATTTGTTGGTGCCGTGCCTTTGCAGCCCTCTGTCGTCTCCGAGTACTGTACAACGTGTAGTCATAGTGTGCTACTGATAACTCCTATTCTTATCTTCGCCCTCGAGATTTGAACGTACGGGTTAATTATTTGATCACTAATAATGTGATTACTTATGTGCTGTCTAGGACGAATCATAAGTACACCTAGCTAATATATAGGGCTACTAATATAGTTAGCTACACAATTGTTTTTTTAAGAAGGCTATTTTCTTTGTAGGGTTCCTCTGAACCATGTTCTATCTCATTGTTCACAACGAGTGTCTTTTGCGGTCTTCAAAGCCTTATTTAGCGAAGGTGTTTGCAGGTGTTTCTTTTCTTTGGTGTCTTTTCAGTGTGATCTCCAAGTTTCGCTAGGCTATGGAAGCTCGAAGGAAGAAGAAGACCAATTTGATCTTTGATGTAATCTTATTTCTTAGAGGTCTTTTTGTGTCTTATCGTCTATCTTTTGTACTAGTCTTTTTCTTCAGATATATAAGATGTGAGGTATTCTTTGAAATGTCATAATAATTTTTTAAAAAAAAACAGTACAACGATATATATGATACAAGACACTGAAAATGTATTTCCAGCCTTAATTTTGCTTAACAAGAAGCACACAACCATGAGACTAAGAGGGAACCATTTGTAGACTAGATTGGCATTCATGAGATGACATGGAGATAGTATATATCCTTGACCACGTGCGCCAACTTTTGCGTGAGCACCACAGTCTAAGTCTTGAGAAGTCATCTTCTACTCTCTCCATTCCAAATTATAAAGACATTCTAAAAATCTTAGAGAGTCAAAGTATTAAGTTTGACTAAACTTATATGATAATATAATAACATTTATGATGTTAACGAAGTAGCATTAGATTATTTATCAATTATATTTTTATAATTTACATATTTGATATTATATTTTTTTATAATTATTATTAGTCAAACTTGAGATGCTTTGAGTTTTCAAGATTTTTAGAATGTCTTATAATTTGGGATAGAGAGAGTATATATTAATCTAAGTACATAGCTAGTGGATAAGCGAATAGACAACCTGCATAGAAAAAAAAATATTTCCAAAAAGACCTCATTTTTGTTAAGCCAAAATGAGCAAAGAGTAGCGGCCGCTCCTAGTAAAATGGTTGATGTACTTACTGTGTTGTGCTTTTTTTACTGCATCAGATTGCTTGCGATGTTTGCTTTGTCACCTGATCGATGTACATATTTTGCACACACATCACACATATGGATAAAAGTTACCAAAATGATTTGGAGGTGGATATGCATCGTCGATCGGATACTCGCTCGGATCTGGTAGCTGCGGGCCGGCCGGTGGTTGAACATTACATGGAGAGGATCGGGGCGAGGTAGCATGCAGCAGATGGCCGTTACATTGGGAATGTGCAAAACATGTGTAATTATTGGATCGATATGCGTACGTGGTGAACGACGACATATAAAAAACCAAGCAGCATCAACCATGCGCGTATTATACTACTAGTATTACATACTACACGGCTTATATTCAAATTATAAGACATTTTGATTTTATTATAATAATATATCTAGAAAAGTCAAAACTTGTTATAATCTTGGAATGGATTTAGTACCATCATATTCACTTGGTTTATCAGCGCGACTTATCAGCTATGATCCAAAAATAACATCAGTTGTCTTATCAGACGCCGAAACGGTCCGTCGAACAGGACAAAACTATGAAAGCAGTGAGTGAAACTATGGAAACACGAAATGAAACACGGTTGCATGAGACTGGGTGGGTCTAAGCGTCCATATACAATCTTCTGACTACCTAAGTCGCCATTAAAGTATGTGTATTAATTTTTTTTCTCTATCTTAATACATAAAGACACATAACTTTTTTTTTTGTGATTGTGATCGAGAAAAGAAGAAACACACGGTTGCATTGCATTGGCACAGCTGGTACAAAGGTACGCAGGCAGGCAGGCAGGCTGAACAACCATCTTGTTGTGTGTGTGTGTGTGTGAATGTGTGATGGAGAAGAAAGCAAGTACTTGCCGGCCGGCCGGCAAATCGATCGGTCGTTCACCAACACGACAGTTTGCGGATCTCATCGCCTGATCGCCCTGCCCTGCCGCTGCGGCCACGCAACACAGATCGAGTACAGACAGGTCGTCTCGCACGGGCGCGTTCTCTGCCGGCCGGGGACCGGTCCGGCCATCATCCGCCGGCGCGTCGCCGTCCGCCATGATTCCGTTCCGATGCACCACCCACCACCCCAACACCGGCCGAACAAACAATGCGATCGCGATGCCCAACCCAAGTGATTGCCATCCACATCACGCATGGGTGCCGTGTGCAGTTGCCAGTGGGCAGTGGGGAGGAGATCCCCGGATCCAGTACGTATCAGCAGCAGGCCAGCAGGCCAGGTCATCGATCGAGCTGCAGCCTGCAGCCTGCAGGCTCGATCTCCACGTGCACGTGTAGCATCCACCAGCCATGCACGCGTCCCCGTCCCTCCCTCGCGGATCCTGCCTCCCGTCCCGACCCGCTCGACACCAACCACCACGCCACGCATGCCATTACAATCGCCACCGCACGCACGCACGTACGTCTTCTTCCTCCCCGACCTCTCCACATCCACAAGGATAGGGAGGTGGCTGCGATGGAGAAGATGGAGCAGCTTGATGAGTGCGTCGCTGAGATGGAAGCTGGGAGTGACAAGGTGTTCAGGAGCATCTTGCATACTAGAGTCGCACTGCTCAACATTCGAACCCAGACATGCTAGCTGATTGTATTGTATGGTTTGGACCTCCAAAATGCATGTCCTTGATAACCCAAAAATGCAAGTGTACATACATATTATTGGATGAAAAAAAAAGGCTCCATCTTCTTGTTTATTTGGCTCGATCTTGTGTTCATCAAATGCATGCATGCATTCTTGTGATATAAATATAATACGTACTAGCTACTTACGATTCATCGGACAAAAAACGAATTGGATAGGCATTCGTACGTGTCCGTAAGCTTAAACAACCCATCTCTTTGACAACACCACGGCGCATATACAATACTCAATTCTACTTCATTTCAAATTATCTATCTATCTAAAAAAACCCTAAAATGATCGACTTGTAATTTGTAACAAAATTTTGAGACAAGTTCAGATCTCTGCAGTTTCACTATATATTCTGAATTCAACCTGCATGGCTAGCTCTGATCTGGATCTAGATCAACCTCCTGATGACACACATCACTATTGGACGTTCGAATGATCGAGAGACAAAACTAATCAATGCACCACGCTATTCTATTCTATTGAACATATATTGCCCAAGATCTCAGAGACATTGAACACAAAAATAAAAGGAGGTGCAGTAGTGGCCACAGAGTCGGTCGGTCATTAATTAGGCGCGATGCACTGCACCACTAACTACTCCGAGGTTTTTAAAATTTAGGCTTTGATCAACTTGATAAATTTAAGCACCATGGCCACAAAGTCATACTCCTATATGCATAGCTCTTGCCTCTACGCCCTCAAAGTAGATGGTTTAAAAAAAAGGTGCTAAAACATATGCATGGATCAAAATGACTTGTTTCAGCTTTTCTCTATCAGTGTGGTTTATTTACATCTTAGTAAGTATCATATTTTTTTTATTAGAATCATATGCATGCCTTGATTATTTTGAACTTCTAATTTAATAACTCCCTTTCGTTTCTCTTATTTGACAGTTGTACATTTTGTTTTACAGTTTTATCTGATAATCAACGAATGAAACTAGTTGCCAACAGTTAATATATTTTTGCATAATTAACATTGGCCACCGGCCTGTGATGAAACCAATGCGCGCAATGCTTGTTTTATCATAGCATGTGGGGGTAACCATATAGCATAAAGCTCCACAAATAAATAAAATGTATCTATCGTATTCATACAACAGTGTTAAAAAGAGCCACTATACATTCACCCAAGAAAACAAATTCAGTCAACCAATGTTATGATTTTTTTTTTTTTGTAAAAAACATATACCCGGCCCTATTGGTCGATCAATTCGTTGTGCAAGCTCATGGATGAGAGAACCTCGTGAGCAATGCAACATAGTCGGATTGTTTTTTTATTTGCAAGAAGTTGGTCATAATTGAGTGAAAACAAATATTGTCATAGCATGGTTCCACAACAATATTGTAGAAGAGTGACAGAGGGAGAGAGTATGAAGTTCATGTAGATAGATGTAGTTAGGAATGAAACGTCAAGAGATGGCATTACATTCAAACAAGCAAACATTTTTTTCTCGAATATACAAAAGATTTGCACATCTTTGTTTTAAGAAGATGAAGGTTTTTTTTTACGCAAAGCGCCATAAAACACGCGCAGGGAGGATAAATGATTTACATTTAAGTATAGTCTCCCCATTCAAGATTCTAGGTGACTACTCACACACACTACATAATCAAGTTTGCACGCGCCGGCCTCGATCCACTAGTTAGTGACTTACTGATGATAGAGAGCATTTGAACAACGGTGGCGGCGCTGTTGCGGAAGCATCTTGCATTTTGTTCTTTTCATAGTTCCCATACCATCGGTGCGAAGAGAGTGTCTGCTACCTTCCTCTTGTCGCCATGCCATCTTAGTCTCCATGCACTCCACCAAGCTAGGATGGATTCACCTCCGATCTGCAAAGCATCGGCCCTGGTCACGGCAAGGATGGTCCACCATATATACCTGACGTGAGAAGGAGCGGGACACTATGATATGGTCAACGGTTTCTGGTTCTTGGTCGCAGAGTGACCTGCCGCGTCCAAACCATGTTGTTTTCTCCTAGTCTCTATACTGCTATAGCCAAAGGAAGATTTTGACTCTGAACGTCGCACACACATTCCCAATCTTATTACAACCTGAAATTGGTTGTGAAGCCAGGTAAATAGCTATGTAGGCTAACTTGGTGGAGTAGTTCCCATCCGGCGTCCAACTTCAAATCAACCGCTCCCCTGTTCTCAGATAATTGGACATGCCACTTAGGGTCCGTTTGGTACAGCTCTGCTTTACTAGTGAAACTGTTTTTTAAGAAAATAGTTTCATGAGCAACTCTTTAGGTGAAGCTGAGCTATTTTTGGAAAAGTGTTTGGCAAAGTAGCTTCAACCAACAACTTTATGCATGAATATGAGAGAGAAAGAGGGGAGAGAGCTGTGATAAGCTACTATTTTCAACTTCATCTCACTTCATATATTTGTGAGAGGGAGGAAAGAGGTGTTTGACAACTGTTGTGAGTTGTACCAAACAGGCCCTTAGCCTCAGATGTGTAAGTAAGGAAACATTTTTTTTATCAAATATTGTTTTTAAGTAAAAAGAGCTTAGTTATTATCTACCCACTATTTGCACAGCTCACACTTTGCTAGCTTATTGGTACTAAAACTAAACTGCGAAGCTCAACAGGTAAGGATCATACGGATGGAAAAGATTCTAGAATTTATTAGTATAAGCAAACTTGACTAGCTATTGCTTGATGGAACCTACCCATTCGTGATATGCAAATTTGTCCTAGCTAGAATCAAATCTCTCTGGAAATACGGTGGTTAGCTGTGCCATCTTGAATTTTGGTGATTATAATCAAATAACTAAGATACTTTCTTATCCTCTCTAGTACTAAAATCGATGGACCTAGAAATATGATTACCCAAACGTCTGCTAGCTCGCTATCAATTGAGATTTCCACTGATTGTGTACATATGAACATATATATCTGCAGGTTAGCATGCATTGCTTGCTTGTTTCAATAATGAAGCATATTCTGCTAGCTACCTGCATATAATCTTTCTGTCTGTATTTATGTCAAAGATTCATTTCTAGGACGAAATCTCTTTTTTGAGGATCTGGCGGCTGTTAGCTTAAAGGGAAAAGAAGACGCAAATAATTCAGCATGCAAGAAGCGTTCGTGCGCAAACCAACGACGACTCAACCTCTGCAACCAACTGCAGTCGGTAGCGGTAGGAGATATAGGAGGTAGGAGAGAGGATGAGTTGGAGGACGACAACCCATTCGTGCGGCATTATTACTGGCATAATAATGCATATATGTAAATTCTCTATCTAGATAGTACAATGCATGATGCATCTGATGGTGACGATGAATATGATGATGGTGGGAGAGCACCTGCGTACAGAACGATTAAAGCATGATTTCTTCCTTTCATTCATCAATCAAAATGATAGTGTGATGATTAAGGTTGTAGCTTCTTGGACCAGACAATGTTAGCGTGCATGTGCACACAGCTCGATCGATCGGTTGTTTTCAGTCGGCACACACGTACGGCCGGTAAAGGATGATAAATCCAAGTTGTCAGGCGTTGTTTTTATTCCAGCTTATGAATAATGGACCTATAAAACTAAAAGAACTAGCCTGAGATAGGCACTACTGATTGTTTTTGTTTATAAAAAAAAGGATATGCATATATGGAAATTAGTCTATTATTACTATATATCTGTGCATGATATTGAAGTAAAAAACAGAGGTGTATGGAATTAAAGAAAATTGAGGCACAATATATATCACTTGTCCTATATTTTTTTTTTTTGTAGATTGTTATTTTAATTGTACTACACTAGTTGGTCAAACTTAAAAAAATTTGATTGTTACGGATTCTAGGAATTGATTTTTTTTCAGGGACAGGAGGAATATAAGATTGATCCCCTTCAACAACCCAAAGGTTAAGGCCGGGTGAGGACTGATGAGTAATTAAGCTCGATATGATTGGAAATTATAATGCACATGCGGCGTGCTGACAGTTGACGGGAGTAGCAGACCAGCCAGGTCGTGCGGCCTGCTACTCTCCTGGTGAGCGATGAGCAATGCCAACCAACGCGTGATCGAGATGATGTGTGTGGATGGGCGATGCGCGCAGGGGATCGATCGGAGGAGACGACGAAACACTTGGAATCTGCTGTCCCCCGATCGCATGGACAAGAAGCGACACGAGCGAGCAAACACCATGCATGGATCCGCCTGTTGCGGCCGGGGGGAATAGCGAATCTCGCCTCACCTGCAAAACAGCATCTCATCCGCGTGCATGTGCGATCCCCGGTGTCCACATCTCCATCTCTCGGCGACGACCGTCGACCCAGCTCGCGTCTGCAGCCACATCTCATCCTCTGCTAGCTATGGATAGACAACGAACACACGGTGGCTGGCATGCTGCATGACTTCTGGAGCCAAGTTCCATAATAGAGCCAAGTGTTTGGCTATAAGTCAAGTTATTAGAGCAAGTTGTATTTTCATATTCATTACTTATACTACTTGGACCCACTATTACCTAGGCTTTCGTGTCCATCCTGATGTTTGCATAGTAGCCAGACTCTCCTCTTCTCCCTCTCCTCTACATCAGCATTTGCTTAGCTATAAGTCAATTGCTCTTATGCAATGCATGGGCGGCCGAGATCGATCCAGCATGGATAGTAGATTGGAGAAGTGCAGGTTGGTTACCGATTTTTAGCCAAAACTTACTAGATTTCTTGACGTATACATAGATAGATCATTAAAAATAGATTAAAAAACTAAATAATTACATAGTTTAATTATAATTTACAAGATAATATTTTGAGCCAAATTAATTTATAATTGAGCAATAGTAGTTACTAAATAAAAACAAAAATACTATAGTGTCAACATTACAAATCTTTTTGCATCTAAACACCATTTACTATACCACCACCGTACCGGTGGATTGGATCGAAGAATGGATAGAATACTCTGCTAGCTACTACTAGTACCACCACCATTTATGACACCTAGCTAGGCATGCATGATCCATCGTCCCAAGCTTCTGGTGTGCCATGGCATGGCATGACATTGCATCCTTTCCGTCCAACATGTACGTCCTCGCGGATCATGCCCCCCTAGCTCTCACTGTGCTGCCTGCCGCTACCCACCCACACGTGCAACCACCGCGTACTGCCTTGCATTGCCTGCCTTCGTCTTCTCCCGAGCCGGTACTGCCGGCCGGGACCTCCATATATACGAGATCGAACCTCACTCTCGCTTCCCCATCTCCATCTCAGACGACGACACAAACGAGAGAACAATCGATCGAGCTATTACCCTAGCTAGCTTGCAAACACCAGCAAGCTACCTACCACTACAACAACAATGGCGCCCAGCTTCGGCCGCTCCATCTCCTTCCAGCTAAGCCCATCACGCGCAACCCGTCCCCGCGCCGCCGCGCGCCACGTCCGCTCCATCAGCCTACCATGTCCCCGCTCCTCCGACCCGCTGCTCTCACACCTCCACGCCCAGACCGCCGCCGCCCTTGCCTGGGCCACCACTACCAGCACCCCCTCCTCAGGACTCGCCGTCATCGACGCGCTCCACGCCGCGCTCGCCGCGCTCCTCCTCCTCCCAGAGCCACAAGCCTTAATTCGCCGCGCCGTCTGCGCCTCATCCTCCGACCGCCTCCTCGACGCCTTCCTCCTCCTCGCCGACGCCCACCGCGGGTTCCAGGAGTCGCTCCTCGCGCTCCGCCTTGACACGGCCGACGCCTGTCTCGCCCTCCGCCGGCGCGACGCCGCTAGGCTCGCTTCCGCGTCTCGCGCTCAGCGTAGGGGCGAAAAGGACCTCGCCCGCCTCGCCGCCGCCGTCTCTTCCTCCTCCGTCGTCGTCGCCAGCAGGTCAGCGCGCCTGGCGCCTGTGCTCGGATCATCAGCAAGTACCGCCACCGCCGAGGAGGCCGAGATGGCCGCCGCGCTCATGGACGCCGTGGCCGCCAGCGCTGCCGCCTCCGCTGCCGTGTTCTCGGCCGTCGCGTCCGTGTCTGCCGCCGCGACGTCGTCCTCGTCGAACAAGAAGGCCCCTGCTGTGGCCTTAGTCGCTGCTGCCTTCGCCAATAAGAAGCCAGAGATGATGATGGCCGATGTCGCGCCGGAGAAGATCGAGGAGCTTCAGCGATGCATTGACGAGTGCGAGAGTGGCAGTGAGGTCGTGTTCAGGAGCATTGTTCGGACTAGAGTTTCGTTGCTCAACATCCGTACTCCGGCGATCTAGAGATCATCGAATCAATCAGTCGCCAACATGTACAAGCTAGCTAATACTGTTGTATACTATACAAAATAATCTAGCTAGTATGTATATATATACTGTACATTGAAGATAATAGATAGAATATATATATATATATATATATATATATATATATATATATATATATATATATATATATATATAGAAATTTTGCCATATACTTTTGATTTCAGTATATATATGTTCACGTACAGGCAGTTGGAAATTAACACAGAAGTTCACGTCCCCAGGTAATAAAGGAACTACTAAAGCTGCACTGTAATTATCAGGAGGGCATATTATCTCTGACTGTTCATATCAGAGGAAGAACGAACAATATATAATACAATATCGATCATTTGTAGTCGATAGCTTAAGGCCTTAAGCTGACCTAGTCACACGTACAGGGACGGAATACTGCACGTTTATTCATATCCAGAGTATCTTCCTCACTAAACATACACTCATCAATTATCACCTCAATCCATGTGCTATTTTGGCTGTTTTTCTGTGAGACGAAAATACTGTTTCGGTGGCTGATAAGCCAAACGAACAGAGCACTGAGTCCTGACCAAATAATATGGCCACTATTCTATAGTCGAATCCCACGATCCCACAAGCAGTGAGACTACAATTGATGAGGATTATTTTCCAGGATTTGTTTGAATGATCTTATACTGTGTGACCGGATCAAACAGCACAAAGCACAAAGCCACTGTAAATCCAAGGACTCAGCAGATACTGATACAAGCAGCTCAAACTGTCTGTGTCTGGCCTAAACAGATAAGACATAACATCTTTTTTGTTTGCAAACATTAGTCAAGCAATTGATGGTGGAAAGACAACATGACCATACATATCCCCGCTACTCATCAGTTGTGCATCTCACAGTTCTTCATCATCTTACCTTTCTTTGCGATCCTCTGCATCTCATCTCCTTCATTCTGCCTCTTATCTTTCTTTGCAATCATTCTTCATCTCATCTCCCTTCGTTTCCGTCCTTGGCAACATGTAATATCTGATGTAGCCCGTCTCTGCAATCTTGTACTCGAACACCGCGGGTAGCTCGGATGAAAGACTGATAGTCACTTGATCAGAAAGAGTAGACACCTTGGAGAATGAGTTAATGTACGGCAGGTCAAAGGCCACGTAAACCTTTTCTTTCATCTCTATAAGGAGGGTAGGTTCTTTTGGCTGCATTGATACAAACATGACCCATTAACTAGTACACATACGCATAAACAGGAGGATCCATTCTACAGTATTTCTCAAAATGGTAGTTGAATGGCACAAGATATATTTTTTTTTAATCCGAGATCGTATTAAAAAGATATAATTTTTAGAATATTTAACAAAATATATCTACAGTATTCCAAATTTAGATTTTCTTTTTTTTTAAAAAAAAGAATGTATCAAAATAGCTACGGTAACAGGGACCTGGATGACACCACGCATGCCAAATTTAGGGATTTGTAGTGATCACTTTGAAAATTTAGGATTTGGATGACACCCCCAAATTTAAAAACCTGCAAAATATCACTTTAAAAATTCGGTGACCTAAGTGACACCTCATGTCAACTTTAAGGATGACCGCCGGTGGATTTTCCTCTATACTACACAATATATAGTTTGATCTGAGAGAATCTCCCAGAGACTATCTAAAAATGAAGTCTATAAATCATGATTTAGCTATCTGTAAAATAGATAACTCCATAAAAAAACTAGACTGCTGCAGTAGCCTTTGTAAAATTTACCCATTATCTATATTTAAAAGTGCCACCTCATCCGCTAGAACGCCATCGATCATCGGTCCGCCAGCAGGTCTCGTCAGTCCGTCACCTAGGACCCGATCCATCGCCAGTCCTACGAGCCTCCTGGCCATCATCAACGAGCAGCGCACCTGCCCAGATAAATGATTCACGCAGGGGAGCCAGCAACCGAGCAGCATGCAGCGTCAGCCGGCCGCCTGTTGGCAGCGGCTTCCAGTTCCGGTTAATTGAGCCAAATATCGTTGCGCTTACTCGAGTTCTTGAGCGGAAGCTCTCTTGGTGCTACTAAAAAGCTTGACGTGAAAGCTGCTCGAGGCTAGTTACCGGTGGTTGTCATCTTCTTTGACGAGCAAGCCTGACAACGCTGCCAACACCTGCTCGACCAACGTCACAGTTGCCCTACTGTTGGCAGCGGCTCCGTCGGTAAGTCAGAGCAGGTGCGCGCAGACGGTCTGTTCCAGCGTACGGGGGCGGGTAGCCGGCGGCCGGAGACAGCGGAAGGGCAGCGCGGGAGAGGCCGTTGCCGCGAATCACGCGTACATGGCGAGCGAGCCCGGCTCGGGCGAGAAAACGGGAATAGCTAGCGGCTATGTTTAGTTCCCTCCCTTTTCCCCAACTTTCCATCACATCCCTATCACATCAAATTCTTATTTTCCATCACATCAAAATACCGATACATATATGGAGTACTAAATATAGATAAAATAAAAAAACTAATTGCACAGTTTCGTTGTACTTTGCGAGACGAACATTTTAAGCCTAATTAATCAATGTTTGGATAATTATTACCAAATAAAAACAAAATTGCTACAGTATAACGTGACAAGTGCTACATGATTTTTTTCAGCCCCTTTTCACCATCTAAACACCCCCATAGAATAGAGGATAGAAAGTCTGTTGGAGTTGCTCTGACGAGTCTACTCTAACGTGATTAAGAAGCAAGTTCACACGTACAATATAATGGATGCACCCATGGGTTGAGCTGTCATAACTGCAGGAGATATATACGCGCGCAATGGCATGCAGCACACCTGCCATGTCTCGTCGCCATATAGACATTTTGCTTGCCTGCCTGCAGCGAATACAAATGGAAGCAATGCAAGCAAGCTCGAGTGATGTAACATATGCATGACCTGGTCTAAGGTGGTAGCTAGGAAACAGCCTGTTAAGTGTGGATCAGACACATATAGAAAACTTGGATAGTCAGGGTTTTGTCTCATATAAGAGTTTTATTCAGGTTTCATCCGCATATTTAATAATTTGTTGCAGCATAAACATATTTTTTCTATGATACGTGTGAGCTTTACTATATATGGTACACCAAAATAACTATGCGTCATTCATTTAACTAGATAGGATAGTCGATCGAAATCATCTATTACTTTTTAGGAGGTAATACGTGAAATAATAAAAGTTTTAGATATAAAAATCTTTTTAAGATCTACTTGATACTTGATGTACATATGATCTATTAGATACAATGAATCTTTTTATTTTTTCCAACTTTAGATATAACATAACTTAATTAGAATAAACTAAAACTATTTTTTAAAGCACATGTATATACGTATATGTACCAATATATAAAACTTTATATGCATAAATAAAACTTTATTATAGATATTATCTTAATTATATAATACAATATAGTTTAATCAAGTTAATATAATGTACATACTCGATCATATAATGTGTTAGCGTGCAATATATTTTAGATCACTAAAGTTTTTGGCTCAGTTAACATGTTAGCTGTTATAGTTTAATGTATTTTTTTATTAGTTGAGTCACGTAAAAGGAAGACATGATAGGGCCATACACATACAAAAAGGATGGAGATGCATGCGCATCCGTGTCTCCTTGTCAAAGGGATTTGAAAATAGTTTTTCTTTTTTAGATTAATTAATTAATTTAAAAATATAAGAAATATATGACCTCTTAATAAGTAAATGAGGTACCGTAGCATTGCCCATGATATGGCTACATTTTTAAGAAGAGCGAGAAGAATCCTGCAGTTTCATGAAGACGGAACTTTGTTGGCGCTCGGTTTATAACTCTAGATGAGCCACTAAATTCAGGATTATCATTAATTTCATCTATATTCCTTGCATTACTTTTTTTATCCTGCGCTACAAGACTCTTCATTTAGTATCACACTTCGTCTGATCGTTTTGGTGACTGATAAGTCAGCTAAAACTGTTTTTTGATATTTTATTGTAAGAGAAAAGCGATGTTTCGGTGACTGATAAGCCGATTGATAAGCCAAAAACGAACATGAAGTTAGATGATATTGCTTGTAAATTTATTTGTTCATCTCGTCTTCAATAATCCCTCTGGGCTAGTAGCTAGCTAGGTCAACAATCCGATCCGATCTGTATGAAATATGGATGGATAGCTAGGCATGGTCTGCCATTGCGATGGCAGGGATCCTTTCAGGTCCTCCGGATCGAGATGAGATAAGAGATGCCCTCGTGCACCATATTGTAGTATATATCACACTATCACACATATATGTTGTGGCCACTGGACCGTCCACCGGCAACACCGCGACATCCACAGCTGGCATGGTGCCTGCCAGCCGTACCCTAGAATCTCACAATTACTATGCAAAACGTCAACATGGATCATCTCTCCCTTCCCCGGCCCAAAGTCTACTCTATGTCGTACCTCTCTCCAAACTGCTCTCTCCCTCCCATATGTATTTTCAAATTCCTTCCACCCTCGGATTTCGACTGGCCATGAGGATGATCAGGGCATGCATTTTGTTTAGTTAGGTCAGTCTCAATCAAATTTTATCAAAGTTTTATGAGCATTAAATATGCTAATATGACACTGTATTAATTGATGAATAAAAAGATACTGAAAGTTTGATGGGATAGAGACAGTTTCATGGAGATGAAACTATTGTGCACTGTTTCCAAAATATGGATACACGGGAAATATGGAACCTCCATTGAGGATGACCTTATTGGTTGTTTTGTTTTGGGAGGGATGGTTAGTAGTTTGTTTGTTGGGATTTGGGTAGATCCTAGCACTGGGTCAAACAGATCTCGAGCTCGCCGTTACCATCGCGTGCGGGGTGTATAGAGTAACCTTAGAGCAAGGTTAATAATACAGTTGACATACCGGTTGTAAGAATTATAGAGCCCGCCTCTTAGCCTACTCGTATAATAATTAACTCTTTAATTATTTTAGTACATGACATACTCATCTCTTTTCTAAAATGTCTTGGTTCCTATAATGTCCAAACTAGTTATAAAAGTTTACAATTTATTTCTCTTCTCTCTCCTTCACATCAGCATTCAACTTTGTTACGGCTGGAGTTTTATATAGATAGTTTAAAAGTTTAGCTCAACTCACGTTATAGGTTTAATTAGATCTCGATCAAAAGTGACCGGAGATTTAAGACAGGTGATCGGCTACTGCTTTAGTAATCGTACGGTCACTCAAGTCTAGCTACAACCGTACGTGGGCCACGTGGCGTCGTGCGTGGCAGCGGGCATGCCTACGCGGAGATCCACGTACGCCCGCATACTTGCACAGCTTTCGAGGCTGGCCGTGCAGGCTCCTGCAGTCAGCGTGTGCAGGCGTCCACTTCACAGAAGCTTCGTCGGTGATCCATCCATCTACTCAGGCCAGCTGCCTGCTCCTCAGCTCAGCTCTCTGCTGCCGTGTGCATGGCTTTTCAAACAGTGACCACCACAGCGACAACCCAACAGCCCCAGATAGCTACCTCCTCCTCGTCGTCTTCTCATCCTCTCCTCCTCCATCGTACACAGTAGTACTATATATATACACGCCGCACGCACACACACACTTGGCCTGTCACCGAGACCGAGGTCGATCACACAGCTAGCGAGCCATCAATATCGACGTACGCCGCACATCGATATGATGGCGGCGACGACGACGACAACGATGATCATGCCGCCGGCGGCGAGGTCATCGAGGCCGCTAGCCGGCCACGTGCGGTCGGCGAGCGTGCCATGCCACACGCACCCGCTACTAGCGGACGTGGACGACCAGCTCCTAGCGCTACGGTCATGGACGACCAACCCGGGTCCCAAGTACCCACTCTCTCTAGCGCACGTGCGCGCGCTCCTCTGCGTGCTAGACGAGCTACTGCGCCTCCCGCTAGCGCAGGCCGCGCTATCCCGCTCCACCACCACCGCAGCGGACAACCTTCTCGACGGCTTCCTCGTCCTCGCCGACGCCTTCGGCACGTTCCTTGCGGCGCTGGTGACGCTCCGGCAGCACGCGGCCGAGCTCCGCGCCGCCGTGCGCAGGCGCGACGCGGCCAAGCTCGCCTCGGCCGCGCGCGCGCAGCGGCAGGCTGGGCGGGAGCTCGCGCAGCTCGCCGCCGCCGTGGCGCGCGAGGCCACCAGCACCAGGTGCGCGCGCCCTGCTGGTGGCATCGGTGCGCCCGGGGAGGCGGCCGAGGTCGTGAGGGCCGTCGCTGAGGCCGTCAGCGACACTGCGGCCGCCGCTGCCGCCGTGTTCCTCGAGGTCGGTGCTGTCGCTGACGCTGCGGCGACGCTGGCGTCGCCGGCCTCGTCGTCCTCGCACAAGAAGAGGCTGCCGCCGCTGTCGTCCAGGAGCAGGAAGAGCGCGGCTGACGGCGATCAGGAGCAGCGGGAGGGTGCGGCGTTGGATAAGCTGCAGGAGCTGGAGCAGTGCGTGAGGGAGCTGGAGAGCGAGAGCGACAAGGTGTTCAGGAGCCTCGTGCACACCAGGGTTTCACTGCTCAACATTCACACGCCCACATTTTAGTTACCAATATAGTTATTACAGCTTCATTAGCTTGGGGGTGAATTAAAGGTCGTTCGTTGGTGCATCGTCATACATGCTGCACACGATCTGAACAAAATCAAATAAAGTTGTTCAACTATTATAACTAAGTATTTTTGTCTGTGCTAACGTTACGGTTTTATTGAGAGAATGTTATAAAAAACAACTAATTTGTTTTTGCAAATCAATTTTGGCAAAGTTTAACCGAGTTGATGTCTGCTAGCTTTCAATTGTGGTGATTGCTTTCAATTTTGGACAATTGCGTCGATGAGGGATGGTGGTCCGTGATTTGGCACGGAAGAAGGCACGTCCCGAGCGCCGCATCCTTTTCAGTATCGAACAGTGGCCGCAAGGCACGGGTGTGGGAGTTGACTCGCTCTGTTTTGTCTTTAGTGATCGTTCTGAATTCTGAGTTGGCAAAAAGGCAAGATCGGACCTTTATTCACATGTTATCTTAGGATTAAGCGCTCGCTCCAAACAAAAAGAAAAAAAAAATCCAGTGAGGGCATGCATAGTGGTATGTCGCGCGGGGCTGGTCCGGTTCGACCGCATGATCCTGTCTCAACCAGACCCGTGCATTGACTTGGCTGGTCCCTTCACTTACTAATTAATACACCCACCCATTTAATTCCCCTGATTTTGCCGTTTCCTTTTCCATCGGCCTCAGAAACAACGAACCCAATATTCTCCATCTCGTGACGTTGACCGGAGGTCCGAGTAAATCCTCGACGACGCCTCCTCAATCAGCGGCGTGGCCGTGGCCGCGGCCGCTTCTCCCCCACGCCACGGTGGCGGTCGCGGCTCCTCCTCCCCTGTGCGCCCCCGCCTCGCGCGGATGCTGTCCGGCATCGGCGCGGCTCGGCCAGCGCGCACGGGGCTCCCCGGCGGCGATGCGGCCGGCCTCGGTCAGATGGCGGCGTCGGCGGAGGAGCGACCCTGTCGCGTGGATCGCGGACTCGACTGCGAAGGGACTCACCACTCGTGGATCCGTCGTTAGGAGGCGGATGCGCGCGTCTCCATGGTGGCGCAGCGCACGGGAAGCCCAGGTGGCGGATCTGGCTACTGGCTGCTGGAGAGGCCCAATCATCCACAACGGGGAGCTGCTCGCTAGTGTCTCTGCTGGCTGCTGCCTGCTCGTCACATCCCGATCTGCACGTCGCGCAGGGGAAGCAGAGTCATCCGGTGTCGCGCGCGCAGGGAAGCAGAGCCCCGACGGCCGTGCACCGGCGGCCGCGCACCGCCCCGACGGCCGTGCACCGGCGAGCGCCCTCGCCCCGGCCTGACCCGCCAAGGCGGCCTCGCGAGGGTGGATTTTAATCCTGCTCGACCGATGGCTGATGGTAGAAATAGAAAAGAAAGCCGATGGCTGAAATAGAAAAGAAAGTGGATTTTTTCGGGTGGATGACAAGCTCGAACCCGCGACCTTGTGAGGGTGTAAGAGTGGCTTCTAAGTTTTTAATCTGAGTCATTGCATTCGTAACAGACGTGTTGTGTGTCATTGATCTTGAATAACCGTGAGTCATTGATCTTGAACGAAGGAAGTGGCCCGGAAAAGTTTTCTATTATAGTGGAGGTTAGTAAAGATGGCAACGGGTCAGGTTCAGGGCAGGTGGAGCATCCGCAGACCCGCATCCGAAACCCGCCAAGTAAACCCGCCCCGAACCCGAACCCCGATTCGGGCTCAATTTTGCCCCCGCCTCTGAACCCGACAGGGACCCTAAACCCGACGGGGACCCGAGACCCGACTTTCAACAGCACTGGAACATTACATAATTAATATATTCATTATACAAGTAATCCTATCATGAGAAAATGGGAATACCATAGCATAGCAGCCAGAATACAAGAAATTTTGGCAATAACTTCATGTCTCCATAACCATACGCCCATGCTCAATAGTCAATACACAAATACACAATTGCACATACACAACCACAGAGTACTGGGAAGCTGGAAGCAGCCATCAGCTTGCACTTGGGATCCAGCAACCGAAGAGGCACCAGCAGCTGCAGCTTGAGATCCAGCACCCGAAGAACCTCGAGTAGACATTGTCCTCTTCCTGAAAAAAACACCATTATTCATTTAATCATTTATTCACACACAAATGGATGAGAAAAGGAGAAAGCAGGGGCAGTGGAGGAGTAAAGGAGAAAGCAAGGGACAGAGGAGGCCTGTACCTGTGCGCACGGCAGCTCGCCGGCCAGCGGACGACAGAGGGCGGACCGGCGGAGGACGGCTCGCTGGCGGACAGCACAGGCCAGAGGACGCTCGCCGGCGGCAGCGGAGGACGGAGGTCGTGCGCGCGGATGCGTGCTGCGTGGTGTGCAGCGTGCTGCGCGGCGCGCGCCTGGCCGCTCTGCGTGCGCGCCTTGGCCCTCGGCGGCTCCGGCTCGGCGCCTGCGACCCTGCGTGCAGCGTGCTGCACTGCTGCGGCTGCTTCCTTGCTGCTACGGCTGGGGCAAGGGAAAGGGAAAGGGAGGGGAAAGGAAGGGGATTTAGTATATATACCTAGGGTAAGCTTAGTCGGGCTGGGCCAGTTTTTGATGGGCTTTTTAAGTTTGCCTGGCTTCCACCATTTCGGGTCTGGAACGGGGCACCCGCGGGGGAAACTTCGAACCCGGCCCCGACCCGCCCCGTTTCGGGTCCCCGAACCCGCAAACCCGCGGGTGGGAATCTGGACCCGCCCCCGCCCCCGCTGGATCCGAAACCCGCGGGTTTCGGGTCCAGACACGACCCGCTGCCATCTTTAGAGATTAGTATTTTTTAGGCTGCGATCATCTATGTTCTTGCACGAGCCAATGCAATACGTGCATGTACGTACTGTAATGCAATACGTGCATCTTCATGATGTCTGGAAATTGCAAATTCCCCCTATAGTACAAATCTTTCTGTGGCTGTTGTCTAAGAATAGGCCCCTGACAAGAGATAATCTAGCTAAACGAAGGAAAGTCTTAGATCAATCTTGTCTTTTTTGTTCTGAGGAGGAATCAGTCAATCATGTTTTCTTTCGGTGTACTGTTGCTAGACACGTTTGGCACTGTATCTTTGGTTTATTAAATGTGGTTGAAGATTGCAGCTTTCAGGCTGGATTGCGAATAAAAGATTTCTGAATACTAACATTGTTTGTGCTGCAGTTTTATGGTGTCTATGAAAATTACGAAACAAACTATGTTTTCAGGGAAAGGGGTGGACAAGCGAAAAGATGCTCCTGTGGAAAGTGGCTGGGACACTAAGGGCATGGCTACCGATGTTCAAGCAAGAGGTGGGGGAAAAGATAGAGAGACCGCTGGAGATCTGCTGGGTGGAATCTGGTTTGGAGCCGGTGCTAACTCCCTCGGAGATGCAAGTTTCGGACTTGGACTGCGCCGCTGCGACTCAAACTGAGTCTGTTTCTGATAGTCTAGAGTAGAGTTAGTTGATGATGAACCAGTGATGGTCTTTAATTCTGATGTACGGCGGGCGCGCTGGTACGCTTAAACTCTGAACCTGGATGTTGTTTGTTCGCTTTATGCATATAAAGCGGGGGAAACCCTTTTTATAAAAAAAATATAATAAGATTGGGTCCTTTTTGGCAAAATAAAGAGTATTGATTCATGCTTACGCAAAATATATTCTCTCTATTTCATGTATCGTCACTACCCTATTTTTATGAAAAAAAAAGTTGCAGCTTTGTACTGAAGGGGGCATTTTTTCTGAAGGGACTGCTAAGGATGCCTTTATTATTGTTATATATACGTATTCGGATGATATATCTGGATTTATTTTTCAAAAGAAAAACGGACTTATTTAGGTGTGACGTAAGGTTGATGCCATCAAGCTAATAAGGAGCAAAGCAAGACATGGACTGGGGGGGGGGGGGGGGTTGCTGCTGCTTCCTTATTATTAAAAAAAAAACTGGAGGGCCAGAGGTTGGTGCATAGGTGCTGGGCATGCACTATCTCGACCGTCCATTTTCGCTTTAAAATACGTGTAACACTATGCAACTATACAATAGTAGTATAAAACATTGGGGAAAGTGAATAACACAAGTTGCAAAGCAAAAACATCGAATCTCAAAACAAAAATGAATAGTATAGATAGTGCATGCTCAACCCTTACATGCTGCAATGCATTATTGGGGTCGGAGCCTCTACAGATCGCTTTATTGAAACCAAAAAGGTAGGTACAAGCAAAAAAAAAAAAGTTTTACAAACGAGTGGGCTGCTTGCTTGTTAGCGGGGGTCTGCGCGCGTGCAATGGTTCCTGCAAACGAGTGGGCCGGATTTCTCGCAGGAAGAGATGCGGACGGGCCCAACGCGAATACAGGAAGGAAGAAAAAGATACCGATAGGAGGAGAGGTACTAAAAAAACATGACAGAAGAAGTATATATATAGCCGGCTACAAAATAGTCTTTATATATGATATATTTTGATTGGATCTAGATTTTTTTTTGAGAGTTTGGTTTGCTCACTTTACAGGGTAATCCGATCACAGCGGCAACCAATTGCATTTGTTTCTGTTTGTTTTACATCCAACGTAATGTGTTGACGGGGTAATGGATCTGTATCTTCAAAAATCGTTTCTCGCTCGGTTGGGGCGGTAATGGGTTCCAGGAGCAATTTGGTTGGCTGCTTGCTCAACCAAACAAAATGTGTATGCAAACATTCCATTCCCGTTGTTGTTGTTGTTGTTGTTTGCGAACCAAATGACACCTAAGGTAGTATCGGTAAAGAAGAATTTTTAGGCCAGTCTCAATGAAGAGTTTCATGATGTTGTTTTCAAGACTGTCATATCATACAAAATGAAATAAAACTCGGATGAAACACCCACTCTCAGTGGAGAGTTTCATTCTATAGTTTCATAGACATTTAATTTCATGACTCATAGAGAGTTGGTATTCGTGCTAAGAGAGTGTCATCCCCATGACACTCATTTCTTCTCTCTTTTCTTAAATACACTGACATGTCATCAAAAGTGACTATATGACAACATATTTAATACGAATGAAACTCTAATGACACCTCCATTGAGACTGGCGACAAGGATAGGGAAGGGAGGAGGCTACAACCGGTGTCTCAGTATTCGGCGGCATGTGCTAATCGCTATACTCCGTGTTTCTCTTAAAGATATGTTTTTCAAATAACATTTTTATGGGACAGAAAGAGTACATGTGTGTTGGTTGGGATGAGCTGCGGACGGGCTTGGATTGGATCGGGGCCACTCTTACCGTGTCTTTACCGTGTGTATGTTAGGAATATGCCCTAGAGCTAATCATGTAGATGATTATATTCCGATTGTATCCATGATTAATAAAGTGTTCTTTGAATATCCATTATAGACAACGAGTATTGATTGACGATTATGTGAATTGTTTGTGGAACTCAATTACCTGAATGGTTATTCTAAAAGTTGTCCCTGGTCGGCATTCTTGTAAGAGCACACTTGAATATTAGACCAGCACATGTATTAGTTGATGGCTATGTTTCACAAGTCATAGACATGGAGATGTCAAACTAATAATGTGGGCACATGTGAGACATGTAGGCTGGACTGACCCAACAAGAGAAAGTCTCTATTCATGTCATGTACGTTATGTCCTTAGACCTGAGATTGTGGTATGTACTCAAGATGTGAAACGATCTACTTAGAGACTATCAAACGCTACTCCGTTATTGGGTAGTTATAAAGGTGGTCGTTGGGTGGTCGGGAAACATGCTATGAGACATAGACAATCAAGATGGAATTTGCCCCTCTCTTCGTGAGAGAGATATCACTGGATCACTCATGTGATTGGATCAACAAATGCATGGCCATGCTTGGGTTAATTGTTAACCCACGAGTTGAACCATATATCGAGAGGCAAAGGGAATAACTTGTACATGGTCATAGTGGTTCGTCTGATATGATCATAGCGTATGCATAGGAGTTGACACGCCTTGCTAGAGACCGCTATCAACTATTGGTCGAGTAAGAGTACTTGGGTCATGTCTATGTATGCGTGAGCCCATAGGGTCGCACGCTTAAAGGGCTGGAAGCCTAATTCGGGTTGACTAGGTTTAGGGTTACTAATGGGCCTCCAACGTGGGAGCTCGTCAGGACGCCTATATAAGCAAGGGGTGGGCGCGGGGCGAGATTGATCCACGCCTTTTGGCAGCCGCCGTCGCCTCCCCACGCTCGCGCCTTTTGCTCCTCGCGGACCTAGCAGTCCGGAGGCGCAACGCTTCCTCCCTGTACGTGTGGGATTCCTCGGAGGTGCTGCATCTGGAGCACAAGGACGAACCGCGCGAAGGGGACGTTGAGACGGACGACCACGCAACTGCACTGCCTGCTGCGACGCGCACGACTACATCAAGTCGTCTTCCGCTGCACCTGCGGTCTAGTGGTAATCCCGTAACCTATAACTAGCAGTAGATCCTGGTTTATAAGGTCGAAAAGTTTTGTTTTCCGGCTAGCGTAGCAACCTCGTATTCCTACAGTGTACGCGTCAAGGACAGTTGGCAAAACACGTCTCAAACTTATTAGGACACGCTTGATGTAAAGCCTTCTAAAGCGAGAATGTTTGGACTTTTTTCTGTTTTTATGGCTTTGTACATGGTTGTATAGTGCCTCTTTAGGCTTTTTCCTTTTTAATACAACAGGTAGCTCTCCTGTCGGTTCAGTTTCATTTTTTTTGTTTTTGGCCAGCTTCTTGACCGTGTGGATGGGATGGGATACCGTACCGTACGTGGACAAGAGACGACGACGGACAAAGAAAGCTATAGCTAGCTAGCTAATATAAGTGCTCCCTTCGTCCGTGCCACTTAAAATGGTTCACATTTACTAATTTTCTAATTAATAATATTCACGGTTTCGAATTAGTTATTATAAAATATATTTGAAATTAATCTAATCATATAACTATTTGACATTATAAATATTAATATTTTTTAATCTATAACTAGTCAAATTTGGAATAATAAAACATATGACACCATGTTAGAATTGCGAGCGAGTACAATTCACTACTGAAATCTAAAAAAATTTTCTAGTGAAGTGGAGTTCTCCTAGTGTTTTGTTATTTAAAATTTAGTATGATTTTTTAAATATAAATATTTTCCCCTCATAATTTTCATGTCCTATAATTAGTATAGTTTTTATACTACTACTTAAAACGAGAAATCCACTATTTTAGTAATGGCTGCGGTCATATCAGGTCTCGTCGGTGTGAATATGTACACCAAAGTCTAACACCGCGTTGCCGTTTTGAAGACGGGGAACGACCACACAGCCATGCAGCAGCAACGTGATCGGGGTCAAGTCAAGAAGGTGACGAATTATGCTTTCGGCAATAATGCACATTATATATCCTATATACTACTCGTATTTGCAGCAGATACCTAGTTCGCCGGCATGGCGTCTACCTGGCGGAGAGTATGGTCCATGTTATTATTGATCCTGGACTTTGTATACCAATTGATCGATTTTTTGTGGACATTAGAAGTGACATTAGGAGGGCTTTCATAGCTAAAGGTCCAACTCAACTAGCTGGTTATAAATTTCCTCGAACAGATGATAATAAATGCTTTCAAGCAAGTTGGTTCAAGAAACATCCTTGGCTTGAATACAGTGTAGAGAAGAATAAGACATATTGCTTTTATTGTTATCTTTTTAAGCATGATCGCATGAATGAAAAATTTGGTCATGATGCCTTTACTACAATAGGGTTTGACACTTGGAAGAATGCATATAAGGCACTTCCAAACATGAAGGTACAAGCCATAATCAATGTAGAACAGCATATGAAGATTTTAATAATAAAAAAACAAGTGTTAAACACAAGGTTGCAAAATATACAAAGGATGCAGCAATGAAGTATGAAACTCGTTTGGATACATCATTGGGTATTGTCAGTTTTCTCACATTGCAAGGTGAACCATTTCGTGGACATGATGAGTCCCTTCCTTGAATAGGGGCAATTTTTTTAGAGTTTCTTGATTGGTATAAAGAAAGGAATGAACAAGTCAAACTTGCATTTGATGAAACATGTCCCAAGAATGCTAAGATGACTTCCCCAATGATTCAAAAAGAACTTGCAGAATGTTGTGCAGCAGAGGTAACCAAAGAAATAAAGCAAGAGATGCAGAGTTGTCTCTTTTCCATTCTTATAGATGAATCTCGTGATATCTCTATCAAAGAACAAATGGCCGTGGTTGTGAGGTAAGCAATTTATTATATATGGTTGATTGGTTATCACATTTTTGTTGAAATTAGATAATCATATTATACTATCATATGTGTTGTAGGTTTGTGAACAAGAAAGGAAAAGTAATTGAAAGATTTTTGGGTATTAAGCATGTCAAGGAGACAACATCAGAAGCATTGAAGACAACAGTTGTTGAAGTACTTGGTGAGCATGGGCTACACATTTCCAATCTGCGAGGGCAAGGGTATGATGGTGCTTCTAATATGAGAGGAGAATTTAATGGGCTTCAAAAGTTGATTCGTGATGAGAACCCATATGCCTTCTATGCCCATTGCTTTGCTCATCAATTGCAATTGGTAGTTGTTTCTGTCTCAAGATGTTGCTCATCTATAGAGGATTTCTTTGAATATGTTCACTTAATTGTGAACAATACTAGTTCATCTTGCAAGAGGAAGGATATATTACTAGATAAGCAACGCAGAATTCTTTTGGGTAAGTTGAGTAGTGGGAGATTTCCTCTGGTAGAGGAAAAAATCAGGCAACATCCTTGGCTAGACCTGGAGATACAAGATGGGGTTCTCATTATAAAACATTACTTCGTATCGAGTCAATGTGGGATGCAGTGATTGAAGTTCTAGAAATTGTGCATCAAGATGTTCGTAATCCATGTAGGGCAGGAGGTTTGGTGGGAATTATGGAGTCCTTTAGCTTTGTGTTCATTATGAAGATGATGGTGCAAATCCTACGCATCACAAATGAGCTATCACTTATCTTGCAAAGGAAGGATCAAATTGTTGTTGAAGCCATGTCTTTGGTTATTGATGTGAAAATATGTTTGATGAATTTGAGGAATGATGGTTGGGAGCCACTATTTCAAGAATCCATAAAATTTTGTAGTGAGAATGATATTCCAATACCAGATATGAATGGGTCAGTAACGAGATTTGGTAGATCAAGAAAAGGGGGGAGGAACAACATCACTGCAGACCATTATTTTCGTGTTGATACCTTCTATGCTGCTATAGATGCTATAATAACTACAGAGTTGGATCATCAGTTTAATGAGGTATCTTCAGAATTGCTTGTTTGCTTTTTTTGTTTGGACCCAAGAGATTCATTCTCTAAATTTGATGTGGACAAACTAGCTCGACTTACTGAGATATATTCTGATGATTTCTCCTATTCCGATAAGGACATAAAAGAAGAACTTGAACTATTTATTATTTATGTGAGAAGACTTGATGACTTTAGATATTGTCATGATTTTGGAGTCTAGCTACAAAATTAGTTGAACTTAAAAGGCATATTTTATTCCCCTTGGTTTATCGATTGATTGAGTTGGCATTGATACTACCGGTGGCGACGACATCGGTTGAAAGAGTCTTTTCTGCTATGAAGATTATCAAAACAGAATTGCGTAACAAGATGTCAGATGCTTGGCTTAATGACTTAATGGTGTGCTATATTGAGCGAGATATATTCAAAGGAATTGATCTTGAGAGGATTAAGAAATCATTTCAGAAAAAGAAAGATAGGCGAGTGCAATTGCCTATATCGCCTAGACGCAATTGATGTTCATCACACTTGGTTAGTCTATTGACCTTACTTGTCTCTTTCTATTTATTATAAATACTTTTATGTATATAGTAGATGATGAATTGATGATCATGATATATTATATGTCATATGTGTACAAATTAATATATTAGAAAATACTCCCTTCATACCAAATTATAAATCATTCCAAAAATTTTGAAGAGTCAAAACATCTCAAGTTTGACCAAAAATTATAGACAAAACTATAAAGATTTATAACATCAAATAGGTATACTATGAAAATATAATTGATAACGAATCTAATGATACTTATTTGACATCATAAATATTGTTATATTGTTATATAAGTTTGGTCAAACTTGAGAAACTTTGACTCTCCAAGATTCTTAGAATGACTTATAATTTAGGATGAAGGGAGTATTTAATATCTATGTTATCATTTTCGCCACCTTATTTTTCTTTCGTCCTCCGCCACTGCTCACAAGTTCGAAACACTGATAGACATCCGTGACGCTCTCGCTGCTACCAGAGAGCGTGTCCAACTTTGGGACTCGTGGCTATGTTCCTCATCAATCCACGCGGCAGAAACTACTACGGCAAGCGGCGAGATGAGTAGACTCTTGCTAGCCAAATTGAACACGCTGGATGAGGCCATATGGGACACAAGAGACTACATCAGAACTCAGTTCATGTCCTTGACGCGCGTTGACAACCATGACTCCTCCTCTACAGCGTCAGGACTGGACCTATCATCGCCTGACATTCACAAGGTCACTAAGTCCGCGCTAAGCTATATCATTGTGCTGAAGACCAGCTACAGCCGATATGCAGTGAATCCTCCTCCTACTGTTCATGTTCATGAAGTAGCAGCATCAGGCACCCCAGCAGCAACAGTAACAAGCGATGAGAATACCAACCTGATGATTACGATGATCCGTTCCTTCGAAGAAAAGCTCACAATAATGTCACAGTCATTCCAGAATCAGAGCCTTGGGTTCCTATTCTTGATCAACAACTTCTACTTTGTCTGGCACCAGCTTCGTACAAATCGGCGGCTCGTGGATGATGTCCCTATACATCATGCTTTAACTCGCAAGATTGATGACTGCATAAACAGTTATATGCAGGTATCCTGGACACCGGTGTTGAAGCCTTTGCACACTCATACATCTTCTTCTTGTTGTTTCACCGGATACTCAACACAGCACAAGTTCGAGACAATGTTTGAGAAGACCTACACTGCGCAAAAGCTCTGGAAGGTTCCAGACCTGGAGCTGAGGGAAGAGCTACGGGCAGCCATCATCAAGAAGGTCATTCCAACCTTTACAAAGTTCTTTGAGGATAATATTGTCAGTGCATCAGGACTCACTCCCAAGGAAATAGAGGAGATGTTAGAGGAGTTATTTGAAGGGTAAATTGGTGCAGAAAATGACCAACTCTCTTATAAGAATTTTACTTAGTTATTATTACTTCAGCTGCTTCCATATGTGTTCATATATAGTTTCATTCTGGTTATTGATGAAAAATGATCTTTAAAAAGGATAAATGGTGCTTCCACTTCCACAAACACTCGCATACAAACACATGCAATACGAGTAGTCAAGCTTCCATACATACATACATACTGCTATTACTAATTTACTTCGCATCTATTTATTTTTTTAAAAAAAAATCTCTCAAGAAGTGATAGTACTCTCGAGTCTCGAAGGTGTCACTCTCTGTTTTGCTCTGTTCTACTGTGTCTCCTGTATGAAACCGTGTTGCAGTCCTGCAGACCAGTGATTTTGGCCCGGGAATGGGAGGCAGCAGCTGAAAACTGCACGAGGAGAGCAAGGAGGATGTGTTTTCTTGTTCTTTTTTCTAAACTGATGATGCTTTTATGAAACCTGAAACCGGAATTATTTTTCATTATCTCGAAAAGAAACAGATAATGCAGCCAAAACAAAGAAAAAAAATGTTGGTCCGGCATGTTAATCTGGCCCAAACTAGTGTATGTTGTACTTGGGCCCTAGGTCCATGTCAGGCCCAAGTACATTTAAATATACATTTAAAATAATAAAAATCTAACTTAATAGTAGAAAAATCATAGAAAATTTGGTTTAACTAAAAAAAAAGAAACTGATTTCATATTTTTCCTAAAATATAACGCTCTGCATTTTTCTCACTTGCTTAGATTTATTGGAATCTTAAATGGTCTCCCAAAATATGAAATGAAGGATGCACACTAACATAAATACTTGTTGACCACAACGTGAATCACCGTCCAACTCACCACTGCAAAAAATTGTCCCCTCAGCAGCAATGTCTACCTTAAACATTGAGACATGCATAGGAAAGTCCACATAAGAAAACATTATTCGAGCTCTGGTTATTACACATTAACATCATGAAGTAGAAATTTTTTTATAAAATTGGTTTCATGAGTTTCTAATATTAAATCATATTTTAGGATTTTTTAAATGTATGTTTATTGTATAATTTTTTCACAATATATTAAATAATGTGTTACTACTTCATAAGATACTAATTTGGTGGTGCTATGTTCTATCAATTTGGTTTAATTTTAAATTTAAAATAATTTAACTTAAGACAACTCTAAAAACTTGATTTAGCTTAAAGATGGAGTGAGTACCCTCCTGATGAAGTGACGAGCACCGATGCATGGCAGCTCCGGTAGAATAGAATGCAATTCCGTTCAGGTGAGGACATGAGGTACCGAGGTCTTTGTCGGTGCCAAACTGTCAGCAGTGTCAGTCAACGCTCAACACACTCCAGTGTCCAGTCATCGTCAACGCGTCACTGTTCCAATTCCAAAGACGCGCACTGCCGCGGGCCCGCCACCAGGTCAAAGTAAAAAAAAAAAAGGTAACGTGTTGAGCTACATATGGATATGGGCTCCGGCCTGGCGGGTCCGGTACAATGCAACTAGCTAGCGAGCTCACCGTGCCGGCTGCAGGCATGGCGGCTGGGTGGCGGGGAGTATGGAGGTGGACAGTAGCATCCACCAACCGCAGCGGCGGCGGCGGCGATCCTGCGCAGCTGCAGCCGCCGTCGCAACCTGATCACAGCAGCTACGACGACAACTGTAGAGCCAGCAGCATCGCTTCATCAGGTACCATCCTGTCCAACACTGCCACCACCAGCACCGCCGCGTCCCTTCCGTTCCCATTCACCACCCGCGGCATCACGGACGAAGAGAAGGCGACGATGCGGGAGCACGTGAGGGATCTCATCATCCATGGTGGATGTGGAGCGGCTACGACGACCACTACAGGCGGCGGCGGCAATGCATTGGGCAGGTGGCTTTCAGAGCTGCAGGTGAGCTGGGTTCTCCACCTTGCCCAGCTGGACGCGGCGTCCGCAGGGAGGACCTTCGTGTCGCGGCGACTCCAGCACACCGCACGCAGCTGGGTCCTCGCTCTGCACGCCATCGGCAACTCCATCGCTAGCTTCACTGGATGGTGCAGTAGCCAGCACGAGCTGCAGCAGGAGGAAGAAGCTCGACAAACCTGGCCACCTGCTTCTGAGTTGGTAGGATTCGTTGCAGCAACCTTCTTGCTCATGTTCCCTTTCGTCGACGCCGTCGTTGCACTGGACGACGTCGTCATCATTAGCCCTGCAAGCACTAGCAGTGACGACGACCAGCATGGCCATGGCCATGGCCATGGTGGTGTCGTTTCTGGCAGCAACAAGGGTGCAGTGGCATCGGCTCAAAAGTTCCGGACACTGACAGATGTCCGTGACGCTCTGTCCGGGGTGTCGGAAAAGGTCCAGCTCTGGCACTCGTGTCTCAGCTCCTGTTCGTCATCAACCGACGCAGGGGCTGCAAGGACGAGCGGGGAGATGAGAAGCCTACTGTTGTCGAAGCTGGACAAGGTGGATGAGGCTATGAGGAACACAAGAGACTGCATCAGGACACACTTCATGTCCTTGATGTCTGACGGCCATGGCCATGATCATCCATCACCTGACATTCATGTTGCCACTCAGTTCGCACTGAGCTACATCACTGTGCTGTCGACTAGTTATTATAGCTGCAACCAATCATCAGTGGATACTCCTACTGCATACTATGAAGCATCTCAGCTGTGTCTCGGTGAGAACAACATCAGTAATTCTTCTTCCACCAACCTGAACATCGTGATCATCCGTTCACTGGAAGAAAGCCTTACCAGGATGTCGCTTTCATTCCCGGATCAAAGCCTCAGGTTCCTATTCCTGGCCAACAATTTCTACTTCCTGTGGCACCAACTCCTCTCTCAAAATCTGCTGTCGGAGGATATCCCAACGATGGATGCCCTGGCTCTCAAGATTGACAGTTACATAGACAGTTATCTGCAAGTATCCTGGACGCCGGTGTTGAAGCCCTTGCACAGTCATTCACCTTGTTGCCTTTTCTTCACGAGATACTCAGCACAGCGTAAGTTCTTGTCAGAGTTTGAGAAGACCTACGTTGTGCAGAAACTCTGGAAGGTTCCAGACCCAGAGCTAAGGAAAGTGCTGCGGACAGCCATCATCGATAAAGTCATTTCAGCCTTCACAAAGTTCTTGGAGGATGGTAGCGTCAGCGCTTCAGGAGTCATCGTCAGTCCCGAGAACTTGCAGGAGATGTTGGAAGAGTTATTTGAAGGATAATTAAACCGGTGCACCACAAATTACCAACATTCAGTCAGACCATGTCAATCGTTTCATTAGTTGTGGTTTAAATGAGAAATGATCTTCAAAGGACTTGACTTAGCTTATGGATTGAGCTGCCGACTATAAATTGAAGCACTACAAGTAATAAGTCGACCTGTTTTGGCTGCTGTAACTTCGTCAAACTTGTAGTTGAGGTATTCAGTTCAGTATAATGCAGAGTACTACAAGAGTAGGATACTTATTTTTTCAATTAGCCCCTGTACTCTCTACTACCGCTGCTAATTGTGTATGTTCCTGTTTTTTCTTATTGAATGTGGAGCAACCACTTCCTGGAGTAGTGTATTTTGCAATCCACATGGAAGGACTGTACCAAATAATGTCAGCTTCATAGCCTATGGTAATGCACTGCGTGATACTTAGTCGCAAATGAAGAAGTCTAAAGCTGTGCTTGGTTTAGGATTTTAGGTCCTTGTTTGGCACAGCTGGAACTTATGAAGAGAAGTTATCTCTATGGCTGGCTCCGCTTCATGAAAAAGCTGGAGCAGATGTCTATTCATCTTAATTTATGGGCCGGTTAGATGCTGAATCATGTCGTAAAATTGTGAAATGTGACTTCTAGAATGGTCTGATGAGGTCGTCTATGCAACTTATCTAATCAACTTATCTTTCTCCATGTTCGTAAATTGTGACACTATTTCTAACATTTTGATATATTTACATTTAGATATATGAGAAACTTTTGGCAAAGGTAATTATCCCAACAAGAACTTTAAGAAAACTAAGAACATCCACCGGTACTGACTTGGAATGAAATATCAATCCCTCTTTCATTTAAAGTAGTCCGAATCTTATAACCAAACGACTTTGTGAAACTGCAAATGTGTAAAGTTAAAAAGTTTTGTTGTGGTACACTCAAATAACTCAAATAACTGTGAGTTATTTATTTAATTATATCGAATGATCAGAACCATATATTACCTCCTAAGAGGTAATAAGACAAATAAGAAAACTTTTAGATATAAAGATCTTTTTTAAGATCTAATTAATGTATACACGATCTATTAGATATGGTAATTTTTTTATTATTGCAACTTTAGATATGACGCTACTTAATTAGTATAAACTATTTTTTTATTCAAATGACCCTTGCACATTGGGCACACGTGAAATTAATGTACGTGCCAGTGAATGTGTTCATTATAGTAGAAAACAAACAAATATGTGCAACGTCTATAAAAGTTTACGTGAGTATATAAAATTTTATATACTCAATTTTGTGATAGCTACTTGTTTTATTAAAAGACACTCCCAATTATGTAACATATAGTCTAAATTGAATTAGCATAATGTACACACTTGAATTAGTCTAAATTTTATATACTAAATTGAACTCCCAATAATGTACACTCAATTAATGTGTTAGCTATTGATATTTTTCATGCATGTAATATTTTTTTAACTAAGTATGTAATATAATAGGTTTAAATTTGGATAGTACTATTTACCATATTTTAGTTTGGGTTCAGACATATATACCAGACCTCAGTAAAAGGTTTACTATAGATGCAATCGTAAACAGTAGTTAAACTATTTTCAAAATAAATTTATACAAAATTGAACCATTAATCTGCATAAAAAACTATGAAAAGATTAAAAGAAGAATGCCTGCACATAGAAGAAACGAAGGACAACACGCTGTTGCTAACACGCTGTTGCTTGTGTGCCTTCATGATGAGGATTTGACATGTTTCATTTTTTTTCCTAGATTGATTAATTAATTAATTTAACAATGTAAACAAAAAAAATTAATGACTTAGATTTATTGGAGTTATTACCTCTTAAAAAGTAAAGGAGATACCGAGCATTATCCAAAGTTGAAAGACTCTGAGGGCCATCACTAAGGCCTCAAACACAATCATGGGCTGATCACCATGCTGTTGTATACGACAGAAGACCCGTCAGATTTCAGGGCCTTAATCTTCCTGCAAAGTGTCGGTCAACAACATTGGAGAAGCACGCTAACCAAAGTTGAAGTGTTATGTGTGATCTAAAACTTAGTTCAAACTTTTTCCATTTGAAATCATCTAGGGCCAAAATAATTAACACAAGATGTGATCGAAAACAATCTTGATTGATTGATTTCGAGGTATATACCGTTTTTAAAGTCTTTTTTCTAAAACTCATGAAGAGATCAGAAATGATGAGGAAGTTTGTTAGCAGGAGAAAAGCAAACCACATAAAAAACAAGAGAATTGTTGTGGACTTTTAAGTATTGATGGCTTGCGAACACATGGTCGATAAGTACCCATGTGATTCAGTTTTATGATAAGTGAATTGCCAGCATGCGAGTATTTCAGATTGAGCATGTTCGAACTAACCATCTGCGAAAGAAGAGTTCAACATGTCTCTTGGCTTGTATTACGCAGGTGTGGAACTCGGAGGTGGTAGTCAATGGCAAGATGAAGGTCAAGTAGAGACGGGCCATGCCAATGGATTAGGAGCGGTGAAGGGCGGAGGTGAGCTTGGACTGAGGGACCGGAGGGCCGGAGGACTAGCTGCGGTGGCTGACACTTGGGGCATCGACAAGTGCAAGAGTACATGGAGGTGACCGCGTTGACCAAGTCAAGATGGCGGTCGAGCAAGTCGAGCGGGAATGCTCTGAAAGACTTGGTGTCCGAGCGGTCGAGGACGAGGTGACATTTTTTGAGGAGCGAGAGACCCGTATGGAGTACACTACTTGCGAGCGGTTTGGTGGTTTGAGCCTCAAAACCACCGACGGATAGTTTTTGGTTTCGGGTCTCAAAACCCGGGCAGAGCTTTCGAGGAAGCGGGAATGACATATGGCGGAATCCTAGAGGTTGCGTCGAAACGATGACAACTCCAGGCAGGAAGCGGGAACGTCCGATGAAGATGAAGAAGATCGTGATAGAGTTGGATCGGAATGTGTCTTAGGGTTAGGTGATTTGTTCATGTATCAGGGGGTGTTTTGCAAATGTACAAACACGTCGTTATATAAGGATGATGGGGCCCTTAGCACCTCACCTCTTTCACCCTCTCATTTCCTCCTTCTTTCTCCCACCTCTCTAGGCTCTCTCCCTGTTAATTAGTCTTAATACATTTGTCTCGCTAATTACTCTACTCGTATACAATTAGTTTTATTCCTCCTAGTTAGCATCCAAACATACGATATCACACGAACTGAACTTTAGCCCCTGAATCCAAACAATCACTAAGTGCAGATAGCGATGCAGACGACAAAGTAGATACTTCATTCCTTAGACCTTGGTTTTCTTGTTCGAAATTGCCTCTGTATCTTCCTCAGAGATTTCTGCATTTGTATGACAATAGGAATCATGAGCTTAAGTACTTATGTGCAAAAGAAATTATTGAAGTATAGTGCAGTTATATGAGTAAGATATATAATTAAACATGAAATACATTGTAAGTCTTGACGGGGAAAACATGTCGTAGAAGGCCATAAAATTCTCATTTCAATAACACAAATTACAACAATGGACCAAATGTTACTTAGCCTTAACATACTAAATATATATTTGAATATTTGATGACTTAGAAGGTTAAACCATAAATATAACTATATAAGCATGGTGGGTGAGGTGACGTTTTGTCAATGGTACCTTCCATTTGAAGAAGTTGTCAAAACTATTCACATGAGGTCAAAATTTAGTCCAATAGGATTAACTTCGACACATAAAAATATACACATGCACTCAATTAAAGATGAATCATAGTGTTCACCTTTGTTGGGATAAGTTTTTGTCATGTCTCCTACATGTTCGAGAAAAAAACTAGAAATAATGATTGAACTGACAATTATAACCCAAAGAAATAATCATAAGTGTCCACCCGTTGCTTACTAAAATCATTTTCTTTTAACAGGAACTCAATTAATCTCTAGAAAATAGCTAGAATTTTTATACATTTACGATAGATAAATAGAGTTTAATGGCAAGTAAGAAAGACCCATAAGTGTACCTCTTCATTATCTTTAGGCTATTGTAGTTGTTGTGCATGAACATGCAAATTAACATTAGGTTTCTTGAACAGACGCTAATCTTATTTCTAAAGCCAGTTATTAGGACATTGATAACTGTTGTATACATAGAAGTAATATGAGATGAACATTCGGAATGTTATTAGAAAAAAAATCGACAATGGGTAATAAATGAAGAAAGTTCAAAGTTGATATTTTAGTATTGTCCAAAATACTTTCTATTGATCCATGTTTACAAATGAGATTCAGCGCATCTTGGCCCTTAATACCTGATGGGCAAATAAGAATAGAAAGTTAGGAAAAAATAGATGTTTCTCAAGTTAAAATATTTTTGGAATATAGGAATTGACATATTGTAGAATAAAAAAATATAAACAAGATATCTTTGATGCTATCAGAATAGTCATGTCCACAAAGGATGCACAAATCGATGAATTGGTCAATGGTGCGTTTCAGTTCCTCCAAAATCTCATAATAAGTTGATGACATCACTAACAAATATGTAACATCAAGGTAAGTACTCAACGGACTTGAAATTCATAAGGACCCTTGGATCCCCAAAGGCAAGAGAGTCCAAATCTTCTGACGCAAGAGCATACACTAAATAATATAAACACTTAATAATAAAGTGAAAGGAAGGGAAGGAAACAAGGTGAAGGTCCTTTTAAAAAAGTACTTTGTCATCTTTGCAGAGGTTCGAGCATTGTGCTTCTGCTTCACTAGCTGCCTATTAGTACCACAAGGCAGATGCCATTGAATTAGAACCGATGGAAACACTTGATAGATCATAGCCATTAACCCAATAGCGAAGGATTCAATAATTATTTATTAGAATAGAATTATTATATGTTGACCCATTCCTCCCTTATAGTAGAATGATAATATGGAAAACTTAATTTACATGTATAACTAAAACCTCCATTACTTGCAGTAATCGTTTATGGTCATTATATTGACTTGTTGTGGCCTATTTATCAAGGCAAGAGAAGATAGAAACCAAAACTTACTCTCGAAACAATAAATCTTGCATCTTAAATGTCATTTCACATTTGTGTTGTGAAAGAATCTGAGGGGCCTCCAAGAACATACTAAATAACCTAGTATTCTTGCATCTTTATTTTTTTAAGGAAAAAAATCTGATGATGGCAAAGTGGGGGACCCGACAGCTCCCTCTTCCACCTCTGACTGATGCGAAACATGGCCCTCTCTCGTAGTCCAAGCGCGAGGCCATCAGAACGCTATTCCGAGCAGGCCAGGCTATTGAGGGCATTCACCTGGTTGAGGGGGTAGACCTCGAGGTCAAGTGCTTGCCCCGAGAATCTCGACCTCAGTCGCCCAGTTGTTGTCATGTTGACTGATTTTTTTTCAGTTGGGATGTCCGCAACTTAAATGGTCGTGCGTGTCGTAACGTCGCTACAGAGTTTATCATTCAAGGGAGGGAGTCGTTGTTGTGTCTATAGGAGACCAAGCTCTCCAATGTATGTAGCTATTTTTTGCGTTAGATCTTCTTCCCTATGAAGGTGTCTTGGTCGCCTTTGTAGTTCGGGGTCTGCCCACTGCCGTTTTTCTTTCCTTTCTTTTCTTGTTTTTTCTTCTTCTTCTTTTTTGCCTTTCTGCTCCGTGTTTAGGGAACTTTTGGTTGCCTAGCATTGAGCTTTTTGTTGCTTCGTAATGTTGTCTACTTTCTCTTAATGAAATATATTCTAAGGCAAGTTTGCTAAAAAAACTTGTCTTTCTCCATAGTTGTAAATTGTGATACTACTTCTGATATTTTGATATATCTACATTTGGGATATATGAGAAACTTTTGGCAAAGGTAATTATGCCAACAAGAATTTTAAGAAAATTAAGCACATCCACCGATACTGACATGGGATAAAATATCAATCCCTCTTTCATTTAAAGCCGTCCAAATCTTATAACCAAACAACTTTGTCAAACTGCAAAATGTGTAAAGCTGAAAGACTCCGAGGGCCATCACTGAGGCCTCAAACTCAAAATACATTCATGGGCCGATCACCATATGTTGTTGTATACGATAGAAGACCCATCAGGTTTCACGGGCCTTAATCTTCCTGCAAAGTACCGGCCAGCAGGTCTCCGAGGATGAAACCAGAAGCCTTCCAATATAGGGAGTATTCTCGATAAGGCAATCTTCACTGGGGGTTTCATGTCTTAATTTCTAACACAACCATATATTTTGAAAAGAGTGCACAGTAGTTTCATCCCCACAAAATTTTCATTATCTCTCTTTATTAATACATTGTCGCATCAGCATATTTAAGAGTAAAATACATCCCAGGTCCTCAAACTTTTAGATCATTCCCATGTGAGTCCTCATAACTATGAAACCGACTATCTGGTTCCTTTAACTTGTGAGATGTCGTACATCATAGGTCTAAACCCCGCCATGTTAGCGTCAAAATCTGAGGTGGCCATGCAAAAGTGGCAGCTGGACGCTCTGCCAACTTTAAAAAAAGAACCTGCCACCTGCAAAGTCCGACGTGGATGTACGAGAGAGTTCGCTCGCTAGCTCACCCAACCAAGTCATCAATCATCTAGCTTAGCTGCTGCTCCTCGCCATGGCAACGCAGATGCTGCATGCGGCAGCAGCATTGAAATCGCGGCGGTTGCTGCTGCTATTGCGACCAGTCCGCCTCAGTACCCGTCCACTGCAGCGGCGGCGGCATGGACGACGACGATATCCTCTCGGCGTCGGCTGCTGCGTCCGCCTCGTGCCCCCACCCCCGCCGTTGGCGTGCGTCTGACGGTGTTGGACGCGGAGCTAGAGTCCCGCGGGTTCGCGGTGCGGCGCTGAACGAGGTGTTCGCGCGCGTGGGGTTCCCGCGGCGCCAGGAGGAGCGGCTGTGGCGCGCGCTGGAGCACAGCCGCGTGGTGTGGCTGTCGTCAGCGGGCGGCGAGGGAGAGGGAGGGAGGTTGGCCCGTGGCGTTCGCGCGCGCGGCCGGGGACGGCGTGTTCAACGCCGTGGTGGTGGAGTCGTCGTGTTCAATGGCCGGTAGCATGATGGTCGGACGCTGTCGTCGTTCCCCACGTTGGAGCATCGCCAAGAAGCGCCGTAGGCCGAGCGCCATGGGTTTGCCACTGTCGTATAGTCCTTGGCTGCGAGCCTTGCATGCCACCTCCTGCCCGAACACATGCTCGATGGGTGGCGCGTACGTGCTTGAGGAGCAAATTAAAGTGAGACGCGGACGAGGCGACGGTGGTGCACGACGGGGGTTGGGGGGGTGGGGGGCGGCGCACCGAGCAAACGTCATATGTTGGTGCTGCCTTGGCGGGCTTTGGATCTGTGGTGCATGACGACAGTAGATGAAGGACCCAACTAATCCTTTTTTTAGTTTGAGTACCTAGCATGTATTTTACTCTATATTTAATGTCCATAAAACTTTGATAAAACTCCACCGAGACTGGGACCTAAGAAGACTGCAGGTTCCGATGACCAACAAGAGAAGATTGAACATCAGCTATCAGCCTAGTGGAGGACCGCTTGTTGGCCCTGGCCCTATAATTACCGATAGGATTTATTGGCATCCTCATTGCTGATAAGATGAGTTCCTTTTACCTCTGAGCATTTTTTTCGAGCAAAACGGAAGAATTTGGGACCTCTAAAAATCATGTGATTTTTAAGTAGATAATACAAACTAAGCACAATCAATTTGCTTTGATCGGTACTATAAAAACGATTTACAAACATGCTCATTTTTTTCAAAGACCGAGATATCAAGAATATCTCTACAAATAGTTTTCTAGAGGCAGTTCATTTGTTTAGCTTTCTCTAGAAATGTACCCTACTTGTAGGTTGCAAAATCCACATGTCTTTAGAAGTCGATTTCTAAAGGTGGCCGACAATGTGGCCCTCCTTTAAAAATAATTGCAATACACAAAAAAAATCTTTAAAACATGTCGGATGAAGAAAAACTTTTATATAAAGCTGTAGTCGATATTTTTCATTTAAAATCATTTAGGATCAAAAAATATATATTTTAAGTTATTAGTCTTTGAAATACATTTTTTCAAACAACCTTGTATGGATCGGAGAGGCACTCTAACCAAAGTTGTAGTGTTCGGAGTGATCTAAAACTTTGCAGTTCAATTTTTTTTTATTTGAAATAATCTAGGGTCCAAAATAATCAGCACAGGATGTGATAAAAAACAATCTTGATTGATTGATTGATTTCAAGGTATATACAAATTTTAAAGTCTTTTTTTTTCTGAAACTCATCAAGAGACCAGAAATGATGAGGAAGTTTGTTAGCAGGAGAAATCCCAAACCACATAAAAAAAAAGAGAATTGCTGTGGAATTTTAAGTATTGATGGCTAATGTTTTTAAAAGGTTTGAGTTAGGCCAACTCTAGATGAGGTTAGGCCGTCAGTTTCAACTATCAACACCGTGTCATAAATGTCATGAAATTTCAGCTAGATCCTAATATCCTACTGGATACGCCTATACTGGTACAAGTCAAAGTCAGGGGGCACCTTTGTGGACTCGTCATGGACATTGGTGAGCGGACACACGCTTAATTTTGTGGACTTTTGTTGAGGTTGATTAATTATTGAATTGACTGAAAGCAGAAAATAAAATTCCATTTGCATTTGCTGTTTAGATTGTTGCCTGATTCGAGTTCCAACTTCCAAAAGTGTGAGCCTCTCGCATGGCGGTGGCCTCAGCCTGGCCCTGGAGGAGAGCATGGATGAAACCGAGGTGCAGCGGCGGGCATGTCGCCGACAGTGGAGGCAGTTCGCTGCCACCAACCGCTGGCGACAGCACCACTTCAGGTACCACCTACACCGCCGCCACCACCACCACCACCACCGATTCAGGCGGAGAACCGCGGCCTCGTGATCAGCTCCATCCGTTCACGGCGCCGGTGCCGGTCGTGGAAGAAAACACGGAGGAGGACCTGCATGTATCCATGGAAGACGTGGCCAAGAAGCTCGAGCACATCAAGGGCCTGGTCATGGAATTCCGTGTCGATGATAGTACTGCCGTGCAGAGGTGGCTGTTGGAGCTGAACGTCGGCTGGGTTCTCCACCTTGCTGGCACACATGAATCTTCAGAGAGCGTCGTTACCTCGCACGGCTTGGAATTTCTTGTAGAGACATGGATCCTAGCGCTACACAAGATCGGTGAATCCATCCTGACAAGTCTTGAGAGGCAGAGGCAGGGCCAGGACGTAGGAGCGAGCAAGCAGCTATTTCCTTCTGAATTTGCAGAACTTGTGCAAGCAACTGTGCTCAAGATGCTGCCTTTCGTTGACACTATTGCTGCCAAAGAAACTACGCCGAGACCGGGGGCAGTGCCACTGGTACCAGGTGAGAAACTCCAGGTACTGATCAACATGCATGACATTCTTTCCATGGCATCCCAGCATATCCTGTCATTACAAGTAGAATCTACTGAGGCTACGATGGGAGACCTCTTGTCGGCACATCTGACCAAGCTGGATGAGGCCATATGGGGTACAATTGTTGAGATCATGAGTTTTGTCATGGCCTGGACCTGGACCGGACCGGACGGCCACGGATCGAGTGACATTCACGAGGTCACTAAGTCCATAGTGACCTACACCAAAGTGTTGTGGGTCAATTACGGTTCGGTGAATCGCATTCTACATGATGCAGTTCTCCGTGGTGAGTTTGTGTCTGAGAATGAAAACGTGAGCCATGTCTCCAACCTCATCATGGAGATGGTCTCCACACTAGAGATAAGGCCTTCTTCCACGATGTCGTCGTCCCTGGCGTCCTTCCAAGATCAGAGCCTCATGTTGCTCCTATTCTTGATCAATAATTTCTACTACTTACTCCAGCACTTTCGCACAATTTGGCGTTTGGATTTTGCTACGGTGCTCCTCAACAGAAAAATCGATGACCACATCAATAGCTATCTCCATGTGTCTTGGGCACCGGTGTTGAAATGCTTGCAGGATCCTGCTACACCTTGTTGCTTTGGAAGACTTAGATACTCGCCTCATCTACGAAAGTTTGAGTCAAAATTTCAGAAGACCTACGCCACTCAAAAGCTCTGGAAGGTCCCAGATCCTCAGATGAGGAGAAAGCTACGGAGAGCCATCATTGACTACATCGTCCCGGTCTTCACACAGTTCTTGGAGGATAACAGCATCAACACGCCAGGAATAACTCCCAGGAAGGCAGAGAAGATGCTGGGGAAGTTATTCGAAGGATGATATGATGAACTAGTGCACCATACAAGGCAAGTTGCCATATGTGTAGTGTTCTTTTGTTAATTCTGCTTCCATTTGTGTTCACTGTTATGCTTGGGTTTCGGAACAAAATGTTGTTGCTTCCAAGGACTGGATCTCTTAAGCATGGTGTGAAGGACATGGAAAAAAATAGCTAAAGCACCACAAGTTTGTTAGAAGTTCTCTTTGTTGTGTAATTGTTGAACATTTTCTGTGAAGTATCTGGAACAGCCGTTTCATAACAAAAAGAAAAATACTGGGTGTTCCCGTGAATAAAATTCACAGAAGTCAATAAAATTCAAGCGAACAAGCCCCCGTGATCTGTAGCTCCTGGCCCTTGCCTTGTAATATCAGCAGCAGTGAATAAAATTCACTTGCTCTTTTTTCTTTGTAAAAAAGATCAGTCCGCCTGTCCTGGCCTCTAGGCTCCTAAATCCTAATTTCTCTGGATACTATGAGTACTAGATGATACTACCCATGCAGTTTTAAAAGTGTTGCAGTATATATGCAGCAGTAGTAGAAGTTGTAACTTTGGTTGTTCTGATTTTGCAAATGAGTTGTTTGTTTCCCCCTCAACCTACTCTGTTCTGCTCTGTTATGCGCACCACGAGAGGACAGGAGATGCATGTGAATTCTGCACTGACAAAGGGAATAGTTGTTGGTTATCTTAATAAACTTGATAAATCTAAGAGCCAAGTTACTCGATCATCCTCCGTGTACGTGCACAGGGTCTCACAATGTGTGAGCACTCGTGTAAGAAGAGGATGCCAAAGAAATTCTCAAAAAAAAAAGATGCCAAAGAATGGGTGAACGTCGTTATGGAAGGCTGCGGCAAGCAACTCTTCTTTCTCAAGGCGCTGCTTAACACCTTTGCGGAGTCCACGGGTCTAAAAGTCAACTTTTCAAAGTCTTTTTTGTTTCCTATCAACCTCTCGGTTGACAAGACCAAGCATCTGACTGACACTTTTGGTTGTTCGGTGGAGAGTTTCCCGTTCACCTACCTGGGGCTGCCCCTTGGAATCACCAGACCAAATGCTGAGTGCTTTCTTCCGGTGATTAACAGATGTGATAAAAGGCTTGCTTGTACCTCTCTCTTTCTCTCCCAGACGGGTAAGCTTCAGATGGTCAACTCTGTTTTTTCCTCCCTCTCGACTTTCTTCATGGGCACCTTGTTGCTCCCTGCTTCAACTAGGGAGCAAATAGATAAGTTCAGAAAACGTTGCCTTTGGAGAGGCTCGGATGATAGCAATAGGATTAATGCCAAAGCTGCTTGGGGAACTGTAACAAGGCCAAAAGTCGATGGTGGTCTGGGTGTGCTCGATTTGAAATCTCAGAATGAAGCTCTTCCGCTTAAGAATCTGCATAAATTCTTCAACAAGGCAGATATCCCCTGGGTGCACCTGCTTTAGGAAAAATGTTATTCCAATGACAGACTGCCAAATGGAACCAAGAAGGGCTCTTTCTGGTGGAGAGATGTGCTCAAAATGCTCGACAAGTTCAAAGGTCTTGCCACAGTCAGGGTCGTGGATGGTGCTTCCTGCCTTTGTTGGGATGACTGCTGGCTCGGTCAGCCGCTCAAGCTCTCCCTTCCTGAGTTATACTCTTTCGCAAAGAAGCCCAACATTTCGCTTAAGAAGCTTGCTGCTACGCTTCCAACCTCGTCTAATTTCAACCTGTCCCTCTCGGTCGAAGCTTTCGATCAGTTTCGCCAGCTCCAAGCCTCCCTGAATTCTCTTTCTGCTCAGGCTGCGCAAGCCTCTGAATCCAAGGACTGTTGGTCCTACATTTGGGGTAACTCCCGATTCTCCTCAAAAGAGGTTTACCGGCATCTTATTGGCAACAGGGATGTGCAACCGATTTTCAAGCAAATTTGGAAGTCTACTTGTCAGCCGAAACTAAAAATCTTCTTCTGGCTGATTTGCAAGGATAGGCTAAGCACCCGCAACATCATGAGAAGAAAGAGTTGGTTCCTCCCCTCGTACAATTGTGTCCTCTATGACTTGGATGTTGAAGAAACAGTGGATCACCTCTTCTTGGAGTGTGCAACAGCTAGATCCTGTTGGGGGCTCATTGGACTAACAGTCATTAGTGATCCAAATCGTTTTAAGCGTTTTCAAAGCTTAAAGGAACAACTTGGGAAGCCTTTCTCTCTGGAAATCATCATCGTAATGTGCTGGTGTATCTGGGCTCTTCGTAATGATCAAATTTTCAGAGGCCTCCCAGTATGTTGTTTGCGTGGGCTGGAACTGTTCGCCCAGAACTTCAAGGAAACCATCTGGAGAGCCAAGAAAAGTTACTTCCCGGATATTGAAACTTGGTTGGAGCTGTCTTTGTAATTTTCGTTTCGCTTAGATGTGTTCCTGCCCCGGGGAAGCTCCCCTTCCTCTGTGAACCCCCATCCCTCCTTTTTTCTCTCTCTGTAATTAAAACTGTTGTTTTTTTTTATAAAATCTGCTCTCAGTAGATGTTCTCATTGGCCTCTCCTGTTTTCTCAAAAAAACCAGAGCTAAGGAAAGTGCTGCAGACAGCCATCGTTGACAAAGTCATTTCAGCCTTCAGTCCTTCACAGAGTTCTTGGAGGATGGTGGTGTCAGCGCTTCAGGACTCATCGTCAGTCCCGAGAGCTCACAAAAGATGTTGGAAGAGAGAAGGATAAATAACCGGTGCACCACAAGTCACCAACATTCACACGTTTCATCGCAAGTCTCTCTCCTCAATCGAATTGCTGCAGGCTATCCTTGACGAGGCGAATGTCTGGATCAGAGCGGGGTTTCGCCACCTGGCGCTGCTTACGGCCCGAGTAGACTAGCGCAGCTAGCTTTGTCGCGCAAATTGTTTTTAGTTAGTACGACCTTCATTTGCCACCGCTTGCGTGGTGATCTTTGTCGTGTGTTATTCGTGATTGTGGATCGGTGTCTCGCCGCGTCCACTCACGAAGCGTGAAAACTTCCTTATTCCACTTAGTGCAACACGTGCAAATGCACGTTTTCTAAAAAAAATTGCTTCTATCTATATGTCCATCGTTTCATTGTGGTTTTAAATGAGAAATGCCAATAAAGTCCGTCTGGGATAAGAGTAACTTTTGGACAAGGTAGTTATGCCAATAATAATTATTTGATTGGATTGATAAATTTAGAGACAATTAAGAACATCCATCGACATTGACTGATTTGGAATCAAATATCAATCCATCTTTCATCCAAAACAGTCTGGATTGCCTATTGCTCAAACTCCTACACAAGCTATATTGCTCCAACACTTCTGCCTGGGCTGTTTGGGTGCGAGGTCGCCCCTCAGTGGTAACTCTGCTCGGCGACATCCATGGAGATCACTGGCAGGCTCTACGCTCCTTGCTGCCCCTCTACCGAGCAATCACCCATGTGCTTATTGGTGACGGAAAATCTTGCTCCTTTTGGTCTGACATCTGGACTGGTGAAGAAGCCCTCGAGGACATCTTCCCTGCTCTTCACAGCCACTGCATAAACAAGGGGGCCTCCGTCAGTGAGATGCTCGCCCTGGGAATCCAGAGCACGCTGGTTCCACGCCTCTCAATGCAGGCCAGAGCAGACCTGGCCGCCATCCAACAGATCATCGCATCTCATGTGCCAACACAACAACCAGACCAGAGAAGATCTATCTTCAGCAAAGATGATCAAAGCCTAAACAGTGGTGCAATCTACAGACTGCTCAAGGCCAGAGGACAAGCCCAAAGCACCAAAGCTGACTTCGTATGGAAAACTCCTGCACCGCCGCAGATACAACTCTTCATCTGGTTGCTTCTTCAAAAGCGAATTCAGAGCCGCTCCTTGCTATTCAAAAAACATGTCGTGGACAACCCGACCTGTCAAATATGCAATGCAGCAGAAGAAACACCTGAGCACATCATGTGGGGTTGCGATCTAGCTCGTTAGACTTGGCTGCAACTCGGTTTCACCTTCCCAGCAGGCTCAATCATCGACTACTTGCACTCTATTTCTCCAGCTGGAGGGTACCAAGCGACCTCTTCCCGGCGTTTATTGCCCTTGTGTGCTGGCAAGTGTGGAAGGCTCGGAATGCAAAGATTTTCAGGGATGAAACCACCTCGGTTCATCATATTCTCAGCCAATGCAAAGCTGTTGCAGATCAATGGAGACCAAGATTCCCAAGAAAAAAGAGGCACATCATGGACTCCTGGTGCTCCATCTTCCTGATGGCCAGACATACCCCCCCCCCCCCCCCCCCCCCCCCCCCCCCCCGACCATCAGTGCAAAGGTGGGGAACGACTGCCCCCGTTGACAGTAAAAAAAAACAGTCTGGATCTCATAACCAATCAACCCTGTGAAACTGCTAAGGTATAAAGTAGAAAGACTCTAAGGGCCCATCAATGCCTTGTGAATTGTGATCGTGGGCTGATCGCCATGCTTTTTTTTTTTTGTATAGGAAAGAAAACCCATCAGGTCTCACGGGCCTTAACCTGCGTGGCCGGCCAGTGCCGCCGTGCCGACCAGCGCTGAAATCGCAAGGTTTCCAGAGGACGTACGTAGCCACGCAGGTGAAAGTGAAACCCTGAAAGCCAATACTGAGCAGCGTGTTTGTAACGGCACACGAATTGAGTGATCTCGTCAGTGTCATCGTGTAGCAGGCTTCTCCACACAAGCAGGAGTGCATACACGCAGTCCCCAAGTCAAGATTTTTTTTTCAAGGAAGATCGATCCCCAGTCAAGTTCATGCAGGTAGATTCCTAAACAGGCAGCACGTACAGAGAATGGACATGTCCGGCGGCGGCGGCCATGGTTCCCTGCTGCCTGTTTGGAAGCCGAATTGGCTACGGACTGATCTGGTAGATTACAGTAGCAGTACCAGCAGCGGTGGCACCACCACGGGTACCGCGACCGCCCTCTCGACACCAACGGATGAGATGGCCAGCCTCCTGTCATCCAAGCAAGGCGAGCTAGAAGAGGCAATATGGAACATGATGGAGGAGACGTCCAGGAATCGTCTCACCTTGGACAAGGGTGTTCAAACTCCACAAGGATCATCACCGGACATTCACGAGCTCACCCGTGCCATGGTGAGCTACATCGTCTTGCTGCTGTCCACCACCAATTGGGAAACAACTCATCAACTCGTCGACGAAGCAGCTCAACTCAGCGGCTATGTACCTAGGTTCGACAAGGTGAGCCCTTTGACTAGCCTTGTGATGGAGACGGTGCTATGCCTAGAGGAAAAACTTGCCGAAGAATCGCGGTCGTTCGCTGATCAAAGCCTGAGGTTCCTGTTCTTGATCAACAACTCATACTTCATATGGGAGCAGCTTTCTCCAACTTTGGTGTTGGAATCTCACATGGCAGGCCTCGCTCGCAAGATCGACAACTACATTGAAACAATATTTGCAGGTTTCTTGGGCACCGGTGTTGTCGTGCCTGTACAATTCTATGCCGCTTTGCTTGGGGAGGTACTCCTCTCCAGCTAAATTTGAGTCTGAGTTTCAGAAAACCTACGACGTCCAGAAGTTCTGAAAGGTCCCGGATCCTAAGCTGAGGAGAAGGCTCCGGGTGGCTGTTAGTGAGAAAGTCATTCCAAGCTTTGAGAAATACTTGGAGTACAATGGTATCAGCCCCTCAAGAATCACCCCCCATGATCTCATGGACATGTTGCAGGAGCTATTTGAAGGGTGAGCAAGTAGGCAAAAGAGTTTAAGAAAGAGACCTAAGTTGCCACAGGTGTATGTAATCGTTTATGTATCCTTTGAGTGTTCTGTGTTTAAATGTTTGGTTTTGGAAGAAAGTTGTTGCTTCAGATGACTAGATTCTGAAAAATGTGATTACTCCATATACTTTATGCATATAATATAATGATAGTTGCAATAAGATAGTAATAGTATTTGTCAGATGTGCCAAACTAACTTAAGTTTATGCATGCGATTACTGCAACAAGACGATAAGATTGGATTCTGAAAAAAGTGTCACTCTGTTTTGCTCTGTTCTACTCTGATTGGCTGCATGAAAGTATCTTGAGCTGGTCAAACGCATGGGGCAGCATATACCCCTAATCTAGTATTGTACACTAGGCATGATACTTAAACATATCAATCCAGCTTATCAACCTCTCTCACAACAAAACAAAATCACTTGGCTTATTAGCTCCCACGAAATGTCCTCCAAATATAGATATGTGTAAGTAGGATCCTGTTCAACGAAATTCGGCCTGAGATGTGATCTTATTTTCATCACACTCCCATAGAACATAAATTCACTCCCATAGAACAAAAAGAGAGTCCATTTTACATTCTTAAACCATCATGGTAATCTGATTTTCATCAAACTTTAAAACCAAATACAATTTTGTCTTTTTAGTTAAACCACATAAATGTCTTCAAGATTCAGATTGGGATATGATGAATCCAAATAAAATATCTAGATCTCTTTAAAATATCTAGATGCTTCCAAAATTAGAGATAGCAAGTGGAAAATGAAAAGATGTCTAGAAAAACTAGAAAAGCCTTAAAACATTATTATCTCCTTATAAAGTTACCGCATACATCATTATAAAAATATACTAAATTTATATCTAAGTTACCAGACTCTATTGTTTCTAATATAATTCAAAGTAAATTAAAATATATATTACTTTCATTCATCGTTACACAAAAATATTCCAAATACTTTGCATCGTTACTGCAGGGGCTGCTACAGGTATTTATGTATACTACTTGCAAACTGAGTAGAATGGTGAAACATGGATGTCAAACGATGACAGGGTGCAGCTTATATTGGTCCATGATTTGTGCCTACGTCCAAATTTTCATTTCAAGTTTAAAGCAACCCTTTTCACAAAAAAAAAAACAAGAGCTTACAACAGCCCACACACACGCTGCAGGGCCCATAGCCGGTCCAGTCACCATCACATTGGACCTTGGGGCCCGTTTACTTCTTCCAGCCTGGTTCGTTCACCCATTCATCTGTTGCCGTAATCTGCACAGGAGTAACAGGAGTGCTAAAAAAAAATCTGTGTTTCTGAAAAAAAATTTGTACAGGAGTTCTTACGCATCGCGAGACCATGTACACGTATACGGGGGATGATCGAGTAATTTGGCTCTCGAACTTAGCATGTTTCTTAAGATCCCAACAACAATTCCCCTTTTTGGCATGGCAGAATTCACATGCATCTCTTGGTGTGCATAATAGAGAGCACAACAGAGTAAGATTGAGGATGAGGGCAAAACAAATATTCTCAGGGACTACAGATCAGCTCTCTGAGGTTCCTGATTTTTTTTTTGGTGAAACCGCTGTTCCCGAATCCAGATATTTGACAGAAAAAAAGTTCAACAATTACAGAACAAAGATAACTACTATAAATCTTATTTCCGATCGATTTGGGGAGATTTACTAACAAACTTGTGGTGTTTCAGCCATTTTTTCCCCTATCCTTCACACGGTGCTTCAGAGGACCCCGTCCTTGGAATAAACAACAACATTTTGTTTCGAAACCCATGCATAACAGTGAACACAAATGGAAACAGGATTAACAAAGGAATGCTACACATGGCAACTTGCCTTCTATGGTGCACTAGTTCATCATCTTTCGAATAGTTCTCCCAGCATCTTCTCTACCTCCATGGGAGTGAATCCTGGCGGTGTGGCAACGTGGTTATCCTCCAAGAACTGTGTAAACACTGGAACAACTTTATCGGCGATGGCTTTCCGCAGCCTCGTTCTCATCTCAGGATCTGGGACCTTCCAAAGCTTTTGGACGGCATATGCCTTCTGAAATCTTGACTCAAACTTTGGCATAGGAGACGAGTATGTAGTGAAGCAACGAGGTGTAGCAGGATCCTGCAAGCATTTCAACACCGGTTCGTCCCAAGACACATGGAGATAACGATTGATGTAGTAATTGATATCGTAGGTGAAGGATACCATATTGAAACCCAAACTCTGAATTGTGTGGAACTCCTGCAATATGTAGTGGAAATTGTTGACCAAGAACAGGAACCTGAGGCTCTCATCTAGGAAGAAGGATGTCTGGGACGAGTATGAATTTGTGGAAGGCTCTCTCTCTAGTGAAGAGATCATTTGTGTGATTAGGTTGGTCACATGGTTCAATTTTTTATTCTCCGACACAAACTCGCCACGGAGAACCGCGTCATCTAAAATGCGATTCACTGACTTGTAGTTGGCCCAAAGCACCTTGGTGTAGCTTACTATGGAGTGAGTGACCTTGTGAATGTCACTTGAACCGCCGCCGCCGTCGTTCGTCCAAGTCCAGGCCATGATATTATTCCTCATCTCAACAACTGTATCCCATATGGCCTCATCCAACTTGGTCAGATCTGCTGACAAGAGTTCTCTCATCTTGTCGTCGTCAGAACATTCTTCTTGTACATAGCAGGACAATAGTGACAGGACATGTTGCGAGGCCATGGAAAGAGCGTCATGCATGTCTATCAGTACCTGCAGCTTCTGATGAGGCACTGTCCCCGGCCTGTGGCTGGTTTTTGCCACAACAATGTCAACGAAAGGCAGCATCTTCAGCACAATTGCGTGGACAAGAAGTGCAAATTCAGAAGTAGATGGCTGCTTCTCCTTCTGCTTGCTCGTTCCTTCATCCTGGTCCTGGCTCTGGCAGCACCAGCCATGAAAGCCTGTAAGGAACAGGATGGATTCACCGATCTTGCGTAGAGCCATAATCCAGCTCTGGACAAGAAATTGGAAGCCGTGCGAGGCAACGACGACGCTCCCTGAAGATTCGTGTGTTCCGGGGCCGAGGTGGACAACCCAGGGAACGTCCAGCTCCAGGAGCCACCTCTCCAAGGCACTGCGATTGTCGCCACGGAATTGCACCACCAGGCCCTTGAGATGCTCGAGCTTCTCCGCCCTGTCTTCCGTCAGCTCCTGGGCTACACCAAGCTCCTCCGCCGCGTTTTCTTCCACGACGGGCGCCGTAGGCGGAGCCATGGATGCATGGAAATCACGAGGCTGCGTTTCTCCGACTGAATCCAATGTGGTGGCGGTGGTGGTGGTGGTGCTGGCGGTGTAGGTTGTACCTGAGCTGGTGATGTAGCTGCCGGTAGGCCGCAGCCAGCCGCCTCCGCTGTAGGCGGCGTCGTCCTCGCCTCCAGTAGGACGCAGCCGGCCGCCTCCGCCGTGGGCATCGTCCTCGCCGCCGCCCCTCGATCTCAATCTCATCCATGCTCTCCGCCAGATTGAGGCCACCGCCATTGGAGCTAGACTGCTAGTTGCAAAGTTTGATGATGGACGCACGCACGCGGCTGGAATCAATCGAGCAAAGCATTCTGGAGAGGCGATGCAAATGGAAAGAAACAAAAAAGGAATTTGGTTTCATGTTTCAATGATGGATCCCTGACTTTTTTGACCAGCACGCCACGCCGCGGTGATCGTTGACCACAATTCGATTTGTTACTTTCTCGTCATCTAACTTTGTTATAAATTAAGTTTCTTTTAAAATTTATCATAAATTTTATATTTATATCCGTACGAATGACAGCGAATAAACGATAAGAAACGAAAGATCAATCACAGCAGAAACACAAGATTTAATGTGGAAAACCACTTCAATGTAAAGGGGGAAACCACTTATTATCATCAAGAGTCGGTTACAACGCTGTATGACGGCTTACAAGATAATGACCAAGACGAAACCCTAATTCGAACCCAAGCCTTCGACTTTTCCTTTAGATTAACCTTAGACTCAGACGACCCAACACATCTAAATCTTAATCTCCCTCCCTCCTAATTTGACAAGTGGGCCAAATCAAAAACTCTTTTACATTTACAATTCTCTAACATTGTAAAGAGCCTATCCGCGTAAACTTTTGTCAACCAAGCATATATACCCTTCTGTCTAGCCGCGCTCAACTCCATGCTAGCGGGCGCCCATGGTTCTCTCCGCCCCGCCCCGCCCCACAGACATATGACGAGCAACGGGCCGGGCCTCCGGCTGCTCGCGTGACAAGGGGGCGAGCGCCGGATTGGAAGCGACGACGAACGCCTGCTGCTCCACGCCACCTACCTGCGCAGACAGCACCTCGAGTTTCGTCCTGCCCCACGCCTACCTGCGCGATGCTGAGGATGAGCATCGGGGAGAAGTCTCAGGTAGAGCCGCCTCGATTTCCGTCCTGCACCGCCGGCCCTATGTCTGCCCGCGCGACGAGGAAAAACGTCGGGGAGCGCGCGGACACCGAAGAATAGCGTCTGGGACCGGTAGAGCCGCGTCGTCGCTCCCGTCCGCCCAGACGCCGAGCCGCCTCGATCCTGTCCTGCCCCGCCCCACCCTGCCAACCCTCTGCTTGCCCGCACGACGCTGAGGACGAGCGTCGAGGAGAAACTTCTGGCAGAGCCGCCTCGATTCCGCCGCCTTCGCGGCCTCCTGCCTCGGCTTCTCGCGCGGGATGGCACGGAGGCCTGGTGGAGATGGCTACGGCCCACCGCGGTCCGGCGTGGGCAGCAAGTGGAGGACGCGGCGGCGGGTTCGTCCTGGCACGCGACTTCCTCTTCGACGGGCGGCGGCCGAGGGCGCAACCTCTTCCCTAGCGACGACCGGCTAGCTAACTTTGATGTGCGGCCTCCTCCTGCACATGCTCAGTCTCTTCCCCGAGCACCTCCTCTCCGTCTCCGCGAGTTGCAAAGAGGCTCTTTTCCTTCAATCGCGTGGAGCCAGTGTTCGAGTGGACACACACAATGGGTGGCCGGATGTCTATAGCAAGCACACGGCCGGGCTTGCATGTGTTATGGACATGAATTCGTTTGGAAATTGACAATTGAGGATACTTGATTTAGTGCTAGTACAAGTCTGCAAGGCAGATGTTATACACATGACTCCGGGCTGTTCCATAACTATTTCAAAATTGCAGTTTTATAGTGCTTCAGGTTTTCCTCTGCTTCATGGCAAAGGCATTTCAAACAACACCATTTTATTCAAAAAAAAAAAATCAACACAAACAGAAACCCTGTAGTGACTTGGCTTCTGTGTTGCACTCTTTTTTTTTTAATCCAGAATTCTGTTTTACAAGCATTATTAACTCTAAACGAGTCAGAGCGGGAAAGGGAAAATGAGGCTCTCCGCCGCTCATCCCCCCGCCGCCGCCACCCTCCGCCTCCGCCTACCCCTCCTCGGCACGTCGTGCTGCGCCGGTCTAGCCCCCCCCCCCCCCCCAACTCCCCTCCTACTCCGCTAGCCCCTTTCCCCATCCACCAGTCCGCTCCCCACCCCAGATCCGTTTCGCCCCAGATCCAGATCTGTGACTCCTTGCGCTCACCATGGAGGATGGCTCTCCTTCCAGAAGATCCTGGGCCGACGAGATGGAAGACGCCTTGGAGTGCGGATCCCCTGGGTTCCTGCTGGATGTCCTCGCCCGTGGTCCTGAGGGGCGCGGCGCAGTCAATGACTCGGAGGATTCCCTAGACTCGGGTGATGAGGATTCCCTGGCCCCGTCACCGCCGGCGGCCGGCCGGATTCATGGCGGCGGCCAGGCGCGCCTACCCTGCCTCGACGGCCACCGCTGCGCCGGCGAGAGCGCAGGTCTCGGGTGGCTCCCCGGCCCCGCCGGCCCCTGCTTACCCGGCTGGTCCTGCACCGTGCACCGTTGCGCATCCGGCGCGTGAGAGGGGACCCCCGGACGAGGAAGGCTTCTTCGGGGTGCATAGCAGGCGCTTTGGGCGCCTCCGCACCCCACCCCGTCCCCGGGCTTCCCACCCCCGAGCTCCAGGGGCTCTGCTTCCACTGCCTCTCTGACGGGCACATTCAAATGCATTGCCCGAACCCGGTGAGGTGCTTCAATTGTTAGAATTCGGGCCACCTTGCCTCGGCATGCCCCTTCCCGCTGCGCGTGGCCCAGTCTAGGGTCAAGCGCCGCCGCTCGCCGCCCTCTGTTGACCGCGTTATGTCTGGGGGCGGCCGCATCCTGATGCCGCGCGACGACATTTGTCTGGACGCTATGCTCATTGTCCCACCTCGGCGGACACTGCCTCCGGGCGGTCCATCTCCACTGGGAGATCCACCTCCGTTCCAGCCTGTTGCGCGCCTCCTACCCCGGAGTCCTTACCCCCACCGCCTCCCGGGGGCCCGCCGCCCAACGTCGAGCGTGTGGCGGAGGTGCTCCCTCCACCCCCACCTGGCCCTACGCCACCGGACGCTGAAAGAATTGCCCAACCTCCCCCTGGGGTGCTTGATGTGGGGGGGGGGGCCCTCTGGCGCAGCCACTGGGGTGCGCCCCAACCGACAACCTATAGCTACAATGGTGGTTGTGCCCCGAACGGCTGAGCTCCAGGCCACTGAAGACGCGCTCTCACGAGTGCTGGTGGTGCTGGTGGGGGGCACTAGACCGCTGGTGTCAGTGACCGCGGTCTATCAATACTTTTGGAACTCCTTCGAGATCAACTGCAACGATGCGGAGGTCAAGATCCACTTCCCGAAGGACTTCATCGTGTGCTTTCGTCGGTGGAAGGACTGCGAGCGCGTTTGAGTTGCGCCGCCTGGTGGTTACCTTTTGCCACTGAGATGGTACCCCTGGCGGCGCACCTCTATGGCCTTAGCGGGGTCATTTCATCCTCACCCTCGCCGCAGTTCCCCAGCATGCGCGGTCGGTCGCCACTGCCCAAGCGGTTCTCGACCCGGCCTGCGCCGGGGTTGAGCTGACGGAACTCAGGGACGTGCCCAGGGACGATGACCGGGAATTCTTCGTCACTGCTTGCTGCTAGCACCCCTCCTACATCATGGACCAAAGGATTATCTTCATCCCCGAACCACGCTTGCCGGGCATACACACTGACGACAGCCCGCTGCCTGGTCTGCGCTACCTGATCCGCGTCCGCCTGATGGCATCCCAGGACATCGACTCGGCGCCGCCGCCACCGCCTTAGGATCCGAGAAGTGGGGGTGATGACGATGGTGCGTACTTCCCTGGTGTTGTGGATGACGGGTGCGGGGATGACTGGCCAACCCCTCGTCACGATAGTGCCGAAGACTCGGATGATAGCAACTGTAATGGCCACCACCCCACCGGTGGTTGGGGCTACCGTCATGCACTCCATCCGAGGGCTCTGTTACGGGGGCCTGTGGAGGATCTCGCATGGTCAACTCGTACCGTTCTCATTGGACAAATCCCATGTGCGCTAATTGGGGTTCCCAGTGTTGGCGCTCAGGGGAACGCAACTTCATCTCCGAGTGCATCCCCGGAGGTGGTCCGCCAGCCTGCTGTCGACGTTTTGGCCTCCCCTGAACTAACGGTGTGCCGACAACCCCCAGGGCCCCTAGTGGGGTGGGTGGATTAGCTAATCAACACGGCGCCGCAGCTGTTTCATGCAGGTTGCAGTTCTGGGGTGCTGTCTTCCTCGCCACCGACTGATTGGTGGGCAACGTTCGTTGAGGACGAACTCACTATGGCGCTACGTCCACACCCCTTGGACCAGGCCTCGGACTTCGAGCTAGGCTTGCCAAAGCGCCCCACGCCCGTCGACGATGTCCCAAGGACATGTACGCCTGTTGAGTCTCAGATCACGGATCCTGGGGGGACTATGGAGAACACTGCCCTAGAGCCCGATCACATGCCCAGTCCGGAGTCTTTTGACTCTGTTGCAACGCCTACTATCATGCAAGGACAGGGAAACATTGATGAATTCATCAATGACATACGGTTACCGCTGCCACCAACCTTGCTTGATGCACCTCCACCTAGACCGCGGGACCGACAACTGCGTTCTGCTCCGTGCCAGAGTGATCGCCTTGCCGCCAAATCTATACAACGTGATCCCAACCCTGAGAAGCAAGCTAGGCGGATCCTGGTGCGCAAATGGGACATGATGGATACACAGGTTGCCCCCTGTGTCTGACTCGTCGATCGCTGCCAAATTCCACGAACATTTCAAGGAGCCGGTACTAGCCTTCAAGTGGGAGGCTTTGGACGAACTGATGAGTTGCCATGCACCCCAATCTGGTGGGCCGGACGAGCTGATGTGTTGAGCCTAGCTCCACTGTCGCCATACTTGTTCTCAATGAGTGCCAACCATATTCTGGTGTGGAATGTCCGGGGTCTCAACTCTCGGGCACGGCGCAATACAGTCAGAGACGTTGTTGAGCAACAACGCATTTCCATTGTCTGTTTGCAGGAGTCTAAGATCCAAGCTGTAACTGTATCTCAGAACATTGACATAACTGGTATCGATTTCGACTACATCTGCCTCCCTGCTGTCGGCGCAGTTGGAGGTGCTTACATTGCATGGCGCCGGAACCTGTGGGCTGTCTCTGACCCCTCCGTCCGTAATTTCTCGGTGACCATCTTGATCTCGCCTCTCAATGGCCACGGGACACCTTGGTGGTTAACCAATGTTTATGGTCCAACCAGACACGCCGATAAGGCACTCTTCCTTCAGGAGCTACGTGATGCATGTGCCTCCTTCTCAGGACCATGGCTCTTATGCGGAGACTTTAACATGATCTACCAAGCATGTGACAAGAATAATGGAAGGCTTCACCGAGGGGCTATGGGTCGCTTCCGGCGGGTGTTGGATGATCTCCATCTGGATGAACTCCACCTGTCCAGTAGGCTCTATACCTGGTCTAACCGGAGGGAAAACCCGACCCTGGAGTGCTTAGACAGGGTCTTCTCCTCCGTGGATTGGATCGAGCAGCATAGTTGTCACATGCTTCACTGCCTCTACTCTGACTCCTCCGACCATGCCCCTCTGTTCTTGGTACTCAACATGGAGCCCTGGGGCGCCCTCGTTTTCGCTTCAATGACTACTGGCACATGCTACCCGGGTTTCATGATGCGGTCCATGTCTCCTGGAGCGCGATCTCTGCTGGTAATGACCCATTCCGGATCATCGATAAAAAATTCCGCACCGTCGCAAAGGCCCTATCGAGCTGGTGCGAGACGAAGGTGGGCAACATACGCCTACAGCTGGCGGCCTCGTGGGTAGTCATTTATGAGCTTGACACAGCCCAAGAATCTCGGATGTTATCCGCTTATGAGTCTACCAGGCACAAGGAGCTCGAACTGCACGCCCTTGGTCTCGCATCCATCTCTAGAACCATGGCCCGCCAGCGTGCCCGCTCGAGGCAACTCTTTGAGGGGGACGCCTGCACACGCTATTTCCACCTCCAGGCATGTCACCGGCGTCGGAAGAACTACCTCTTCGCTATCAATCACGAGGGTTCGGTGTTCATTGAGGACGAAGCCAAGGCGGACCTCGCCTTCGTCTACTTCAATAACATCATCGGCTCCATGTTCCCACGCCGCTATCGGGTCAATCTCTCGCAGCTTCCCCTCCCGCGAAAATACAGGTTAGTAAAGTGGGATGTTATATGTCAGCCTAAGGACCAAGGTGGTCTTGGGATCCAAAATTTAGAGGTTCAGAATAAATGTTTGCTGAGTAAGTGGCTTTTTAAGCTACTCAATGAGGATGGCTTGTGGCAAGAATTATTAAGAAACAAGTACATTAAAAATAAGACGTTAGGAAGTTGTGAAAAGAATCCAACAGACTCGCATTTCTGGAAGAGTCTGATGAATGTTAAGGATAACTTTTTCATGTTAGGACATTTTAACGTCAAAGATGGGTCACAAACACGTTTTTGGGTTGATACCTGGCTAGGCAACAATCCTCTTAAAGATAGGTTTCCTGGGTTGTTTAATATTGTAAGAAGAAAACAAGATATAATTGCCATAGTTATGAGTTCTCCCTTACTAAACATTTCTTTTAGAAGAAATCTAGTGGGTGCAAACTTGACAAACTGGCTCCGCATTGTTGCTTCCTTACAACATGTTAACTTATTACAGGAAAGATATGTGTTTGTATGGGGCCTAAAAACCTCTGGAATTTTCACAGTCAAGCCTATGTATGCTGCTTTAATTAACAGTGGGGTGAGGGTGTCGCTAGATATTTGGCAAACGAAGCTGCCAGCGCAAATAAAAATTTTCATGTGGTATTTGAAAAGAGGAGTTATTCTAACCAAAGATAATTTGACTAGGAGAAATTGGAATGGAGATAAGCAGTGTTGCCTCTGTAATCTTCCAGAAACAATTCATCACCTCTTCTTTGATTGCTTCTATGCTAAATTTTTGTGGCGTTCTATACATATACTTTTTGGGTTATCACGTCCTTTAAATATAGATGATTTGTTTCATAATTGATCTAAGTTGGGGAACAAAAAGTATAATACATTGTTATTAACAACAGCTGTTGCCCTTCTTTGGACGATTTGGATAACAAGGAATGAGATAGTTTTTGACAAATGCAAACCAAAATCTCTTATGCAGGTACTATTTTGAGGAACACATTGGCTGCGTCAATGGGCAATTCTGCTACGATGTGAAGAGCTTCAGGATCAATTGACCTCCGTTGCACAACAACTAGAAACGACGGTATTAGTTTTCTTCGGTTCAAATGGTTGGCTGTCGCAGCGACATGTCGGTTTTGTTTAGTCAAAAACTCTTACCTGTTCCGTTTGCGATGTGTGCGGTTGTAAGTTTTGTACTTTCAGACGAACTTTGTGTAGTGTGTGAAGTCTGTATTGTGTGGCCTGATTCTATCCTTGGATAGATGAAACCAGATTTAATTATCCTTTATCTAAAAAAAATGTATAACACTGTCTAGTTTGTTGAAGCTAAGTTTGAGAAACTGTAGTTTTGTGAGCTTTCCTATCCATAGTGGCACAGTACCTGTCAGATTATTCCTACTGAGGTCTAACGCGACCAAATTGCTTAACTGTTGTGGTAGCCCAGTTGGCAGGCTTCCCGTAAGATTGGTGTCAGTAAGAAGCAGATATTTCAATTTGTGTGATGAACAGCTGGGTAAACGGTCGATGAATTCAGTTATACTTCCATTGATGTTGTTTTCCATCAAATTAAGATTTTCCAGGTTACATAGATTCTTCATGCTGCCTGGTATCATGCCGACTAGGCTATTAACTGCGAGACTAAGATTCACCATGGATGTCATATTCCCTATCTCGTATGGGACTGGTCCATAAAACTGGTTCCAGTGAATATAAAGTTCTTTGAGGGTAGTCAGATCCCAAAACCAGTTGGATTCGATAGGCTTGTGGAAGCTATTATATGATATATCGAGTGTTTCGAGAGATGTGAGATTCAAATGCAAGAGCGAGTCAGGGCTTGTGGCAAGCTGGCAGTGAGAAAGATAGAGAAACTGAAGGGAAGGAAGCATGTTCACCACTGAAACCCAGTTCGGAGTGGTACTGAGGTTCACGGCCCCCATGTTGAGGTACTTAAGGGAGCGCAACCATGACAGCCAGGTGATGTCCATTGAGTATATGTTGGCGTCTTGCCAGTACATGTATGAATCAAGATTCAAGTAATGCAAGTTGGAGAGATTACCCAGCTGTGGCGGTACCCTTCCAACAAAGTTGGAATGTGAGAGGTCAAGATATCTCAAGCCATGCAGGGAACCCAAGAACCCCGGTATTGGCACCATATCGAACATGTTGCAGCTGAGGTCGAGAAACTGCAGGTGTCGTAGATCGGTCACTGAGGAGCTCAAGCTGCCCCCTAGTGGCTGCATACTGACACCATTGTGGAGGCAGCCAGGGGCTCGCAGGTCAAGCTTGACGACATGGCCTGTGCTATTGCTGCACTGGACACCCATCCATTGACAACAGTTATCTCCCTCCCATGATGAAAGGCGATTCATGGGATCCGACAGGCCTGCTCTGATGGCGAGAAGGGCTGACCTCTCGCTGCTAATACAACTCTTGGTCATATCCTTCGAGATGGCAGATGCCTCAATAATGGAGACCTTGGTTTGTGGGGCGACAAAAAGCAGCAGGGCTATGGCTATTTGGATGCAGGAGGGTTTAATAAGGATACCCATTGTTGCTTTTTGAAGGATGCCCATTCTTGGTGCAGAGAAGCCTGAACTGGTTTACTCCTTATAAAGAGCACAATTACATATGTTGTGGTGTGTTAATAGGATATGCCGTCAACTACTCCTTGACTCTTGCAGTGTATTTCGTCTCCGACGTTCACACCCTGCCATGATCTGATTAGCATGCGTTGCAAATTAAAGGCTACTAAGGACGTTTCTTCGGGTTGCACATACAGCAGTCACAACCTGTCATATAGGTCATTTTGTCACTTATTAGCTGTCCAATTATATACTGGTTAGGTGAAGCCGTGAACCACCCCCTTGTTTGTTTTGTTGACTCTACATATATATAGACAAACACACACATACAAAAAAAAAAGGACTCCTAGTCCACAGCTATAAGCCATAACCTAGATTAAGATAAAATAGTGAAGGAATCCTGCTTGTGTTCCATTAATTGACTTTAGTCAAGTGTTAGTGGTCCTCGCTCGTCATTGTTTTCTCTCGACCGTCTTGGGTTTCTGTCGAGGTCTAATTGAATTTCTAGCATCTCTCCATCAGTTTAATCTTTTAGGCTGAACTGATTGATCAGTCGAGTTCGAATCCTGATGGAGTAATTGAATAAAATAATCCTATCTTGTATGTGAAATAAATAATTGTTGCTGGTTCTTATTTCACATTATAATGAGGCTGGAGGGAGCCTATATGAAATATTGATTGTTGAGGTATATGTAAATTATCCACTTTTTTCATCACCTTAGGCTTGGGTGGAACTCATCAGCTCATGTAATTTAGTAGTAATGCCAAGCTGGTCGCCTGGCATGCAGCTATATATATATAACTATTATTTAGCTTCATGCGCTCTAAATAACTAAAATCGCAACTGTAAAAGTCCGCCATCAATCAACCTTATTCCAAAAACTTTTACGGTTGCGGGCTAGAGTTTTACGATTGCTCAAGTTTGAGTCTGAATTTCAGAAAAAAATGCACTACCCAAAGGCAGCGGAAAGTTCCAGATCCGAAGCTGAGGAAAACGCTGCGCAAAGCTATAACTGAGAAAGTCATTCAAGGGTATACAGAATACATTGAGGATACCAAAGTTGCCACCCCAAAATTCAGACCACGGGAGCGGAGACACTAAATCGCAAACGTTCATTAACTTCAAGACGAGCGAACGATTTTTGGACATTACTATTTTTGGAAAAAAGAAACCCGCCACTTTCCTTTTTTAACAAAAAAACACACGTCCTCTCAGCTAGCTGTTGACGCAACGCAGAAAAAGAGAAACTTTTAATTTAAATTGCTATAAGTTCTAAACCATGTATCCGTTTTTAATTGTGTTCTACGCGATGAGACGTACAAAACTAGATCCCACTAGCATATGTTTTGAAATTTTTTTTCTAGTAGCAACTTTTATGTATTAACTTATGACATATAACTTATATAAAAAAGTTATAAACACAACTTAAATACAAAAATCATTAAACACACAAAAAAATGAGTTATCTTATAACTTATGTCAAAACTTGAAGGTACAAATATTATTAAACATAAAAGGAATGAATTAACTTACAACTTATATATACCAAAACTTAGAAATATAAAAGTTATTAAAACTTCTATAAAAAATTATCAAATACAACTCATATATATAAGTTATTCTATACAAGTTGTGTTCATAAGTTATTATATACAACTTGTCAATTATCTTCTAACTTACACTAAAACTTGGAAACACAAAAAATATTAAACACGACTTAGGTACAAAAGTTATCAAAACATAACTTCTGTATATAAGTTATTCTTGATCATTTATGTGCATATGTTATTATATACAACTTGCTAACGCTACCAAAAAGGAAATAAAAAGATAAAATAAAAATAAAAATATTAAAAAGAAAAAGAATACTAAAAATCACATAAAAGAAAAACGTAATAAAAATGTGTGCATGGACATGAGCGCATGCAACAAGAATCAGCGCAGTTTACGCATAGAATAAATAAAAAGTGAAAAAAGAAGGGCAGACAACAGTGGGCCAGGGACGAGCTAGAAGCATGCGACGCGGTGAGACCGTTAGCTCGTTCCAATTCGAGTGAACTCTCGTTAAAATGGAATTGCGCCACAGGAGCTAGAAGAGATGTTGCAAGAGTTGTTTGAAGGATGATGAACAGAGAGAGTGCAATACAAAAAACAAGTCACCATATGTTTTTGTTTGTGTTGATTTTTGAATGAAATGTTGTTGCTTCAAATTACTTGAGTTCTCAATCAGTATGTGATGAAGAAGACAAAAACTAAGCAGAAGCACTAGCATACTTCATCACTTCACCATTTAGGTCGAGATTTTTACAGTATTTTCATGGAATGCAGTTCATTATCTGTGAACTGAACATCATAACTCGACGTGTCTGTTCATCAAGATATGATTTCTGTATTGTTTATTTTTATTTTGTTTTGTTTTCCTTTTTTTCTCTCCCCTCTCAAAATCTCGACCTCTTTTTTTTTTCTTATTTGTTCTTTTTTTTATTTCTATTGTAACACACTAACACGCCACAGCACTATATATATATATATATATATATATATATATATATATATATATATATATATATATATATATATATATATATATCAAACTGATCGCATGGGTAACGTTTACCATTGTCGCCAAAACTATTACAACATTCCATTATCAATTTTAATTAACTACCTATATGTCCGCTCAGTTGGTACTCCTCTAGGTAAGTTCTGGCCTCTATTTCCCACAAATTCTTTGTTTAGATGAACATGCATTTATGATGTATCTATCTTAAACCATATGGGTTAGAGTGTATCTACCTACGAGGCCCGGAATGTGCCAAGGCGCTAGATTGACTTTCAGACAGTAAGATAAGATTAGAAAGTTCTAAACTTCTAATCAATAATCAACTTTGGCACTTAGTAGCATATATACATGAAACAGCAAGAAACGAGGCTAGTACTGCCAGGCCAAATTTGCAAATAGCTATCTTACTCAAATTGAGAGGATCATCAGCATACCTTCAGCACATGAAAAGAATCAAAGAAACAATCAGAAGAATTCTCATCAGGCCGTCTGGGAGCAGTGGCCCTTAATTAGCTTGCGCCATCTACACGGTATCACAACGCGTCTTACTGGATGAACGCCGTCGGGAATATATTAATGGACGTATGTTGCTGGCTTTCCAAAGACGCGTTGTTTTCTCCGTTGACTTAGCGTCTTACTAGATGTTGCTGGCTTGCTGCATGCCTGGCACTGCCAGCCACATGTTTTCCCGCCGTAGCTTCAGCTCCCCTAGTTCTTCCCCAAACTAAACCCGTGTAATTCAACGGAGATCATATCGCCGGTTGAGCGGTTGCTGGCTCGAGTAGCTAGCTAGCTTCAGCAATCAGCAATTCTAGCATGGATAGTGGAGCCGCTGGTATGATGGATCATACTACCTCTGATTCCCCATCCAGCAGCAGGCTTCGTCGTCATGTGTTTCTCTCGGCGCCCATGCCATCGTTGGACGCAAGAAACTCCAACAACGACCTCGCTCTGGCTGTGGCTGCGCCACCGCCACGCCTTGTTTCTGATCCGTCCTCCTCCGTCAACCACAAGCAGACGACCGGCTTCAGCTCCAACACAGTCACATCTACATCTAGCGGCTGTAGCATGCACATGTACTTGTTCGACGACGACGACCGTACACATACCCTCAAGCCCCGCGAAGAAACGGAGAAGAAGCGGATGAACAAAATCAAGAACCTTGTCCAGGAGTTCTTTGGTGCGTCGTCATCGTCGTCGTCCGCGAATTGCACAATCGACGGCGGCGACATGTGTGTCCTGGAGAGGTGCTTCGCAGAGCTGGGCGTCGACTGGGTGCTCCACATCTCTGATGATGTCGATGCATCTATAGCCGTGATACAAACCGACCATACTTTGGATCCACGGAGCTGGATCCGGGCTCTCAATGAAATCATGGAAACCATCCGTCTCACCGCATCTTTCTTTTCTGACCGTGGATTCGTGGGCATGCCCAGTACCTGTTTGGGAGGGGGATCAGGAGGAGGAAGAAGAGGAGGAGGAGGAGGAGGAAGAAGAAGAACCAGAGTTTTTTTTTTCGAAAATCGGTAAGAGTGTTGTCGAATTACGTTATTACAAGGGGAAAAAACAAAATACAGAAAGAAGAAAAGGCAGAGGAGGTTGAGAGCTGCATCCCGGATCAGTTTCAGTTTGCACGGTTTATCCAAGAAACCATGCTGAAAATGCTTGCTTTTGTTGACTTCCTAGTTGCCCTGGATCCTAATCATACCATCATCTGTGAATTTCCTGTTGCCAATGGCAGTGGGGTGACAGCACCAGCACTATACCAGAAGATCAGTATTTTGCTGCGTGTGCTCGAGGCTCTGTCCAATGTCTTTTTCGAGATCGAGGTGCTACTCCTTTCGATGCCCTCGGAAGAGGTTAAGAGGATCCGAGGCGAGATAACGAACCTCTTGTATGCCAAGGACAACAAGGTGACTGAGGCCGTATGGGGAACAATGAAGGAGATCTGGGCTCTGATCATGGAGTCCATGGAGGAGATCGGCCAAGACTGTGATGAATATGCAGGGATCGTCAGGCATTCACAAGGTCACTCTGTCTGTAACCAGCCACATCAGGTACCTAGGGACTAACTACTGGTCAGTGACCTCAATTGTGTTTTTCCTTGGCAATGGTAAGCAGCATGTCACTGAGACTGCTGGGGACACTACTACTACTACTACTACTAATCCTTTAGCCATCCTGACAACTGAAATGGTCTCCTGTCTAGAAGAAAAACTTGCCAAAAGGTCGCAGTCCTTCACAGACCACGGCCTCACATACCTATTCTTGATCAACAACTCAAGCTACATTCTGCAGCAACTTCAGACTACATAGTACATACGGCAGCAACTTCTTGCACTCATACCTCACAGCCCTGAATCACAAAATCGAGGACTATGTACAGGCCTATCTGCAGCTTTGTTGGGCACCAACGTTGCCATGTTTGCTCAATTCTACACCTCATTGCTTCGGGAAAAGTTGCTCCCCATTGCCGAAGTTTGAGTATGAATTCCGGAAAATCTATACCACCCAAAAGTTGTGGAAGGTCCCCGATCCTGAGCTGAGAAAAACAATGCGTGCTGCTATCGCTACGAAAATCATTCCAGGCTATACAAGATACATTGAGGACAACAAAGTTTCCACCACAAAATTCACTCCCCAGTTCCTGGAAGAGATGTTGCAAGAGCTGTTTGAAGGATGAGCACTACCAAAAAAAAGACAAGTCAACGTAGATACATTTTAGTTATATTTGCTTCTATGTTACAGCCTGTTCGGTTGATAGTTTCTGCGACTGGCTTTGACTGTTTCAGAAAAATATTATACCATGACTGATAAGCTGGACTGATAAGTTCAGTGTGAAATGTGAACATTGTGTTTGTTGCTTCAAATGTTTTGGCAATTTTGTTTTTTAAGTTACATGTGGCACAACCTAGAACAAGAAAAAGGATAGGTGAACAAAAGGTTAGTCGTCATATATAGCCATTAGGACAAGGGATGGCACTTCAAGTGATAGAGAAATAAAGATAGACAGTCTGTTCGCTTGACCGTTTTTTGGCTGATAAATCCCGGCTGATGCTGTTTTGACTATTTTTCTATGAGACAAAAACACTGTTTCGGTGACTGATAAGCCAAGCTAACAGGGCGAGAGTTACTTGTTGTATATTGATTATGTTGTGCTATATATATGTTAGGTTATCTAAGTTATTGAGTCACCGCAAACACAATTTGTTTGTTTTGACAGAAGCATCGCCTTATGTTGGGCAATCTGGCTCATAAGGAATGATTTTGTTTTTAACAAATGTCAAAAACAAACTTTTTTGTAGGTACAGTTCCGAGGGACATAATGCCTCCAAATTTAAATTCAATTACAGCGCTTAATGAGCACAAGACTTTTATTGTGGAGGCATACATGCTTTTAGAGTCTACCACCATATTTCTATTTGTTTTTAATAGATGGAGTTTTTCTTATCGTCTATTGGGATTGATTTATGATTTTTTCTTGTGTCTATAATAATTGAACTGATTCTTCGAGGAAAGATAAAACCGAAACTTTTGTTTCCATTATATATATATATATATATATATATATATATATATATATATATAACTCAATGAAAAATAAAATAGAGCTTTCTCACACGCTCACGCACATTGTTTACTTTTTTCCTTTTCCTTTTTATGGTTATTTTTAAAAAAAAATCTCTTTTCTTTTTTTCCTACGGATTTTAGTTTCTTTTAAAAAACCTCTTTTCTTTTTTTCCTACGGATTTTCTCTTTTTTCCTTCCTTTTATTAAAAAACACGTGCAACGGAAACACATAACGAAACAGTTGTTTTTTTTTTTTGCTTTTTTTCTTCTTGTTTCCGTGAAATTTTTTGAACTAACCGGTGCGGTGGGAGCACGCCCGGACATGCTAGTATGTTCCTAAGGGTACCAGTTTTCTCAAGCGCGGTACGATTAACTAACGCCACCCGAATCCATCACTAGACATGTTCTTTAATATAGTGACGGACATGCTGGCCATACTAATTTCTAGAGCAAAAAAAATGGGGCAAGTGGAGGGGGTTATTCCTCATCTTATTCAAGATGGCTTATCTATCCTACAGTATGCGAATGATACGGTGATTTTTATGAGTCATGATGTTGAAAAAGCGATAAATATGAAACTAATTCTGAGTACTTTCGAACAACTATCAGGGCACAAAATAAACTTTCACAAAAGTGAAATCTTTTGTTTTAATAAAGCAAAAGACCACGAAGTGTTTTATTCGCAACTGTTTGGGTGCAAAGTTGGGAAGTTCCCCTTTCGCTATCTTGGTCTACCTATGCATACTAGGAAGTTAAATAACAAAGATTGGCAAATGATCGAGAAGCAAATTGAAAAGAGGACTAGTGGATGGAAAGATAAACTGCTTTTGGTTGGGGGTCGTCTAGTCTTAATAAACTTGGTGCTTACTAGTTTACCGATGTTTATGATGTCTTTTTTTGAACTACCCAGAGGAGTACTAGAAAAAATTGATTGCTTTAGATCAAGATTCTACTAGCAAAATGATCAACACAAATGTAAATATAGATTAGCCAAGTGGGAAATTTTGTGCCAACCGAAATTACAAGGTGGTTTAGGTATACAAAATTTGGATATTCAAAATAAATGTCTGTTGAGTAAATGGTTATTTAAATTCCTGAATGAGGATGGTATGTGGCAGAAATTGTTAAGGAATAAATACATTAAAGATAAGACCCTAGGAACTTGCATTAAAAAATCTACAGACTCACACTTTTGGAAAAGTCTGATGAATATTAAAGACATCTTTATGGGGTTTGGTTCTTTCAAGGTGAAAGACGGGTCACAGACCCGATTATGGTTAGATACCTGGTTGGGAAACAAACCTCTAAAGGATAGATACCCAACGGTGTTCAATATTGTAAGAAGAAAATAAGACTCTATGGCACAAGTACTTAGTTCATCTCCACTAAATATTTCTTTTCGCCGAAATTTAGTGGATGCAAACCTAAGGGATTGGCATAAAATTGTTAATTCTTTACAGGATGTGAACTTACACGAAGAAAGAGATGTTTTCTTTGGGCGTTACATTCATCAGGAAGCTTTTCCGTAAAATCCATATATGCTGCGTTAATTAATAATAGGATTAGAGTCTCACAAGATATTTGGCAAATTAAAGTTCCTACAAAAATATTTGTTTTGTGATATCTGAAAAAAGGTGTGATCCTAACTAAGGACAATCTTGTTAGGTGACACTAGAATGGTGACATAACGTGTGGCTTTTGTCATTATCCAGAGACCATTCAACATCTTTTCCTAGATTGCTTTTATGCCAAATTATTTTGGCCAGAGGTACTTATGTTATTTGGAATACCACCTCCCATTAATATAGATGACCTTTTTAATAGGTGGTCAAAGAGGGGTACTAAAAAACTAAACGCATTGCTTCTGACAGCGGCAGCGACACTTTGTTGGACTGTGTGGATAACGAGAAACGAGGTGATTTTTGACAAATGTAGACCAAAATCTTTTTTTCAGGTAATTTTTAGGGGAACTCACTAGCTACGACAGTGGACACAATTGTAGCTGTGTGAAGATCTACGGATTGAGCTAGTCTCAGCTTGGCAGTATCTTAGATGTCAGCATTGCATTTCTTCTGTTCCAATGGATGGTTGTCAACAAGATTTATTGTCTCCACTTAGTCAGAACCTTAGCTCCGTTTTGTTTTTAACTTGTGCTTTTTTTAAATTGGAGCTTCCTTTTGTTTGTTTGGGGGTCTACGGGCAGAACTTTGTAATAATAGGTCTGATTCTATCGATTGATAGATGAAACCGGATATAGACTATCCTTAATCTAAAAAAATCACTAGACATTTGGTCTTGCTTCGTGCGGCGTAGTTTTTTAAGAAATTGTGCAGCATAGCAGGGAATCAATGCTCCTGTTTGGATACTCTAACTCGGCTAGATGTTAGAGTTAGTCAGCCGAAGACGTGTTTGGATGCCAGGGTCAGAATGACAATAAAAGTATTTTTCTTGGTGAGGATTTTAGTAGACCTCACCAAAACTGACCCCAACAAAGAAATTTTAGTGGACTCCATCAAAACTAGCCCAAATAATCACCTCTTGGTGGAGATAGTTTTTTTGGACAGACTAGTTACAACTAATCCAATGTAGCCCGTCTATTTAGATACTTTTAGGCTAATTTAGTTCAAACTAACTCTAGCTCTTGGATCCAAACAGGATCAATGACATAACCACCGGAAACCTCAATTATTGGCCTAGAAACACGAACGCGCGGAGAGATAAGTGACAAATTTAGTTTTGCCAACTATTGGCCCGGCCTCTTCGACATGCCCATGACTTTTCTAAGACTATTGGCTGCTGCCTCCCACCAACCACTGAATAATCACAAGATATTTCCTTTCCTGTTGTATCCCAACTTTGAGCTGTGACAGTGAGTCTGTGACTGCAAATCAGCGGCTATCGGCTGAGCTGAGCATTGATCAGGAGCTAGATAGTTGTCTGCAGATCTGCAGTTGCAAGGAGTAGCTAGATTACCATGGAGGTGAACAGCAGGGATGGCAGCCGCAGGCAGACAGGATCCAGATCATCCTCAGGTACCATTGTCTCTACCACCTACTGCACATCTAGCGGTAGCGGCTCTCACCTGTCCTCTAGCTCTATGGACGCCGCCATGCACCTTGGCTTGGGGCTTCGCGATGACGACGACAACGTTCCTTGGAGAGAAACGGATGAGGCGAAGATGAAGCATGTCAGAAGCCTGGTCCAGGAATTCTTTGCCGCGTCGGTGGCGGCAGCGAATTGTAGCTCCAGAGGTGGTGACGGCGACGCCGACATGGGTGGCGTCCTTCTCGTGGAGAGGTGGCTCAAGGAGTTGGGTGTTGGCTGGGTTCTCCACCTCCCTAGCGCTAGCAGCGCTTCTGCATCTGCATGGGAACTGGATCATTATACGTCTGATGCAGGGACCAGTTGGATCCGGGCTCTCAGAGAAATCGTCAACACTATCGGTTTTACAAAGTCCCTATTTCCGGGTCCTGACCTCGTGGTGCCTATTATTTTTGAGGAGGACGAGGAGGAAGAAGAAAAAGCTAAGGCTATGGATCAATTCCACTTTGCGCAGTTTATCCAAAAATCCATGTTAAAAATTCTCTCTTTTGTTGACGTCATAGCTTCTGTTGCTATGGATCCCAATCCCTGTGGGTTGCCAGCACTATACCAAACACTGAATGTCTTGCTTGGTGTGCGCGGTGCTTTGTCTGATGCCTTATCCGTGACGGAGGTGTCACTCTGAAGGACCGAGAACGGCTACCAGAGGGGGGTGAATGAGAGCCAAATAAAATTCAACTCAAAGACTTGGCCCTTGTCCCAAAATCACACCCAAAACTTGACCTCGAAAGAACCGATTCGCACACGACCTAACAAGTAGGTGGACACCTTAGGAAGACCCCTAAAGGTGCAGCGGAGCGGTCGGAGAAGATGGAGAACGATCGAAGCCACGAACTCGAAACCGATACACCAAGAGCGGTACTCTCAACCCCTAGAGAGAAGAGGCAAGAGCACACCCAAAAATACTTATGAGAACTGGTCTCAAAACTACCTAATCATGTTCCTTACGTGAATACGAATCCAACGCAACAAACGAAACTTGATTCGAAGTTCGGACGAGAGAGAAACGAGCACATGACTACTTCAGTCAGTGACCACAGGACCATGCAGAGTGGTCCGGTGGTATGGTCTGACGGTACCACAGGACCAATGCAAGTGGTCCGGTGGTATGGTCCGGTGCTAAGTGCTTCCCTACAGATTTTCGGCCAGACCACAGGACCACTCGCTATGGTCCGGTGCTATGGTCCGGTGGGTGGTCCGGAGGGTAGTCCGACGGAAAAAAAATCAGCCACACAGGGAGCACCCGAGCTCCGGACAAGTGGTCCGACGGTACCACAAGACTATGTAGAGTGGTCCGGTGGTATGGTCCGGTGCTAGGGCCTGTTCTGCTGGAATTCGGGCAGACCACCGGACCAATGGGCTATGGTCCGGAGCCTGTGCAAAGTGGTCCGACGCTCACGAACAGAGCGTAGTAAACCCGCGAAAATCGATTTCACTCCTCCAAATCTTCTCAAAACTCAACCAAATGAACTCCAACTGCAACCAAACTTTGTAGGCATGATCCTTGTACAGTTGGGGAGCTATCCCGAAGAAATCATCGCTCAATTTGGTGAGAATTAAAGAGAAACGAGGATTTGGGGGAAAAGGGGCAAGAACGAAGAACACCGCAAAGAAATCACCCGATCTACGCACTCGTGAGGTTTGAGGGGAAATCCTTTGGTGCAAAGATGCTCCTCACGAATACGAACAACTTGGTTCAAACGGATTTGCAAGAGCTACTACCTAGAAAGAGAAATCATCTCGAGAAAAAGAGGGAAGCAAAACACGAAGAACACAAGCAAAACGGGGACACGATCAAGAAGTCGAAGCCACCATGGCTTACGGAGGTTACGGCCTCCGATTCCTCGCAACAAACTCAAGTTCTTACAGAGGTTGGTGAAATCAACCTAGGGATCTCATGAACTAGAGAGAGGGTAGAGAGAGAGAGAGTTGGGGCAAAAGATTAGGGTTCAAGAGATAGAATGGGGATACCCCTTCATCCTCTATTTATCACAGGCTTTGGCTATTTCCCAAAGACCCCCTAGATACAATGAGTGAACTACCTAGCCTAAGCATTTCAGTCCAAGCTCCGGTAAATATCTCCCTCGATTTGAATGGACGGTCCCGCTTCCTGCCAGGAGTTGTCGTCGCCTCGACGCAACCTCCAGGATTCTGCCACGTGCCATCCCCGCTTCCTCGGAAGCTCCACCTAGGTTTTGAGGCCCAAACCCGCGAAACCCGCCACCGGTAGCTTTGGGCTCAACTACCGAACCCCGAGTTTTGCGGCCCAAACCCGAAAATCGACGCGGATGGTTTTGAGGCCCAAACCACCAAACCACTCGACGCGAGCCACCTTGTCTTCGCCCGGTCGGACTCCGAGTCCCCTGAGCCTCCGCTCGACTCGCGCGTCCACCGTCTTGACTTGGTCGACTCGGTCTACCTCCATGTCTTCTCGCACTCGCCGGTGCCAGGTACTAGCCACCACAGCTAGTCCGCCGGCGCCCATGGTCCCTCAGTCCGAGCCCCGCTTCCGCCCTTCACCGCTCTCAGTCCATCGGCACAGCAAGCCTCTACTCGACCTTCTCCACGCCATTGACCACTGTCACTAGGGATAGTACCTGCACACCACAAGCCGGTAGACAGGCACACATTTGCTTTCGCAAAGAGGTTAGAAGTAAACGCTCAAACTGAAACACTCATGTGTTGGTCAATCACTCATCATCAAAACTGAACATTCATGGGTACTTATCTACCATGTGTTCGCAATCTCCCCCTTGATGAGTGCATTGTCAACACAAGTGCATTTCAGATTTGAGCCAACAAGGTAAAGCTCTCCAAATGACCAAAAGCTAAGAAAGCCAAAACGGGGTCACTTGAGAGAAGCAAAACGCATCCAAAACTTGGTTCCCAAATACATGGGCAACGGCTCAACACAACCAAGCAAAACAAAACTAGCCCTCAAGAAGAGGCAGAAAACGGGCTCAACACCGCTAGCAAGCCAAAGATACCAATCAAAGTTCTCAAAGCTCAGAATACCAATTGAAGCACTAAGGGAGCTCAAAGATACCAATTAAAACGCATAAAACTCAAGAAGCCAATCGAAACCTGTCAGAGCCAAAACACAAGCTAGACTCTCCAGAAGAGGCAAAGGCTCAACACATCTAGCAAAAGCTCCCCCTGGGCAAAAGCATACACAAGATACCAAGGAAGGGTGAAAAGAGCCAAAGAAGCAAGATTTTCACAAAATGCACATTTTCTCCCCCTTGATCACATATCTCTCCCCCATGCTTTCTTCCCACAAACCACCAAACCACTCGACGCAAGCCACCTTGTCTTCGCCCGGTCGGACTCCGAGTCCCCTGAGCCTCCGCTCGACTCGCGCGTCCACCGTCTTGACTTGGTCGACTCGGTCTACCTCCATGTCTTCTCGCACTCGCCGGTGCCAGGCACTAGCCACCACAGCTAGTCCGCCGGCGCCCATGGTCCCTCAGTCCGAGCCCCGCTTCCGCCCTTCACCGCTCTCAGTCCATCGGCACGGCAAGCCTCTACTCGACCTTCTCCACGCCATTGACCACTGTCACTAGGCATAGTATCTGCACACCACAAGCCGATAGACAGGCACACATTTGCTTTCGCAAAGAGGTTAGAAGTAAACGCTCAAACTGAAACACTCATGTGTTGGTCAATCACTCATCATCAAAACTGAACATTCATGGGTACTTATCTACCATGTGTTCGCACACTCCTTTCGACAGAGGTTGATATGATAGGGGATGAGATATTCAGGCTGTTGTATGCAAAGGATGGCAAGGCGCGCGATGCGACATGGAGCACAATGGAGCAGGTTAGGGCTCTGATCCTGTTGGAGGGCATTCAAACTCCACACGGAACATCCGACATTCACAAGGTCACCCGGTCATATCAACTTCCTGCTGGATAACTACTCATCATTGCATCCAATTGTATTTGAAGCAGCTAACCTTGGTAAGTTTGCACCTCAGATTGGAGGTCTGCCACATTTGGACAGCATGGCCATGGAGATCATGTCCTGTCTAGAAGAAAAGCTTGCCAACATTTCAGAATCATTTCCATACCAAGGCCTCAGGTTCTTATTCTTGCTCAGTAACTCGGACTGTATGCGGGAGAGGCTCCAGGACAACACTCTCAACTCTTCTATCCAAGTCCATGTGGCAGCCCTCTTCTTTAAAGTTGAGCGCTAGATGGAGAGGTATCTACAAGTGTCTTGGGCACCGCTATTGTCATGCTTGCTCAATCCTACACCTCTTCTTTGCTTATTTGGGAAATACTACTATCCATCGGCGCTGCCCAAGTTCGAGTCTGAGTTTCAGAAGACATACACCACTCAAAAGATGTGGAAGGTACCCGATCCTGAGCTGAGGACAAGACTTCGCACATCTATCATCGACAAAATTATTCCGGTCTACACAAAATACGTAGAGGATAACAAAACTATCAACCTAAAATTCACTCATCGGGAGCTGGAAGAGATGCTACAAGAGCTATTCGAAGGATGATGCAGAGCACTACAAAGCTGGAACAGATCATCTGTGCTGCTTTGGAAGAATGGAATGAAGTTGGTTCAAATGACTTGGCTTCTGAAGCTGTTATGTGAAGCAGACCAGAAGATGAAGCATTACCAAACTTCATTTCGGTAGTAATTTTTTCTTTCATTCTCGAAATAGATATGGAACAGTACATGTTTGTACTTTCTGCGCCATTGTAGGTTTGTACTACTAGCTTCAATGATTTTATATGTTCCTCTTCAAATCAAATTAAACATTTGTCATATTCTCAAATGAATACCTGTATTTTCTTGTGAGTCGTGACCGTATGGAGAAGCATCAAATGTGTTTAAAATTCACATGTTTTAGACTGAGTTACTTTTTCAAATTATCTCTCATGGAGATATATCCTATATATACCAAAGTTATAGTACCTAATAAGATTTAGAAAAACTTTATAGTTAAAAGTTTGTCATTTGACAGGATTAACGGTGCATTAACCGAGGCGGGCAAAGCCGTTAATTAAAAATGCTCGTCTCCAGAAAAAAAAAGCTTTGTGTAGGTGTAAAGATTGTTAGCATTAGATTTGATGCTAAGTGGAGGATGTTAGCGTATTAGTTGGACTAACCATTTCATCCTAAGTGGATCATAAATGGATTAAGCATTTCCTGCTAAGTGGAATAGGTGGATTAAGTACGCCAATGTATTTTCTCTTGCATTAGATTTCCTAAATGTGTCGGTTAGCTTCAACCATGCTCTGCTCTGGTTGCTTGCCTTGCAAATTTCTGCAGTTGCATTGTTTAATAAATTTGGATTAATGGAGTTAGAGGTTGGGTTAATACATGTGTTTTTGACACAAGTATCCTTTGGCATCTATAACTGCAAAACCTAGGGTTAAAGTGGTGGCTTTCTAGTGTTACCCCAGTGTTGGCTTACTAATGATGCTGTTTTGTTAAGCTGTGTTGTATTGCTTTTTCTATTCGAAATTCTTCTAGAGATGAACATTCGATCTATGGTGGGAAACTTTGGTAGGGACCGTTGTATTTAACTGAGCCTATGTCTTGAATATGAAATCTTAGGTGAATGGCATATGTTTTTGACCATATATTTTTCTAATTAAGTTACCTGTTGAGATCGAGTTGAGGACTGATCAAGTGTGAGGACGAGGAGGAAACCGATGAATTTTAATTAGAATGATGATTCTGATGATTTCAAAGAGGAGGACTCTGACAAAGAGGATGACAATGGCTTGAGCGACATCCGCTGGTAGGAGTTTTGACCACCTATACAACTAGATCGCTGAGAACTTCAATGCAAAGACGAAGTGCTCTAAAGACAAGAATGTGGATCCCCTAAGAAATGAAGCGATAATAATAGTTGTACGTTGGTTCTTTTGCCGGCCTGTACAAATGCAAGTAGTGGCTGAATGATGTTGAAGGGTCGTGTCTGAAACTTGGAAGTGTGGAAGGATGCATGTTTGAAACGGTTGTATTATCATGGCATGTATTATTAAATGTTTATCTATGTATGTGCCTTTGCAATGACGTATATTATTTATCTATCTATGCGAATGTCTGAAATGGTTTCTGATGTTTGAAAGGAGTATGTTAGGGCTATACCAGAACTGAACAATAGAGGCGGCTGTGGTTTACTAGACAGCTCTGTAAAACTTACCTGTAGTGGCAATTCTAGAGCCCAACAGCCTCTAGAAATAGATGTATAGAAGCGGTACGGTTGTTTGGTTTTAGCTGTCCCTGTAAAACTAGAGGCGAGCTGGACACCCGGTCTCTATAAATAGTCAATTTGTAAAGACGAAAGAGTAGAGGCGGCTAAGACAGCCGTCTCTATTGAGGCATACTAAAAAATTGTAGTAGTGCGAATCGCTTGCATGCACATATACCCTCACCCATCTCGTTCGATAGATCAAGATTTGTCTGCATAAAGGAGATCGATAGCAAGTGATCGATCGAGCAACAGGTCCCAAATAAATTCTCCATGGGATTATATTATTGTTGCTCCAACACGGTAGCGAAAGCTAGGTAGTCGGTCAACAACATTTCCTTTATTAGCATTTAGCAAAGTTTGCTCCGTATATTTCCTGCTGCGTAGTGCTGTGTACCGTCCGGGACTCGCGGGGCACGCCTAACTCGAATCTCCCAGTGAGTGGTTCGACTTCGACGACGTAAGTCAGCCAGAAAAACAAGCTTGCAAGAATAATTCCGCTGTCACACACCACAGCGCCGACCACCAGTCCACCACACGTCCACACTTTTTATAATTTTAAATCTACCGCTAAAGCTACAGCTATAGTTCGTTATAGCTTTTTAAGACAGAATGCATGTCACTATTTGTACTCATATATTCCCTCCGTCCACGAAAGAATAGATTTATGGATTTATCCTAAGTCAAATTTGTACTCATATATTCCCTCCGTCCACACTTCTTCAATGTTGCCAGTAAGACTAAAAGTAGACTCCGGAGAAACAATTGATACAGGACAGTCATAATATCTTTAGCCAATATAGAGAGAACTAGATAGGTTAGTTTATGCTCATTGCACCAATTCAGAACATCAAACTCATCATCATAGTCCACAACAGTGTCACTGTCTAGGTAAACAGTGAGCTCAGAGAGACCTGGTGACACAACAAATGATCCAGAACAGCTTGAAGGACTAAAAGAACTTGATCCTCCAAAAATCCTGCCCCATGCCTGCTTCCTCTTACCTGTCAAGCCAGATGGATGGGTGGTCCTAGCTGGCCTAGCTGCACCAAACTTGGATTCATATTTTTCATACAATTTATCACTACAAGACTCGCACCAAATTGCCACAGGACCCTCCGTGCAACGCCTGAAAATGTGTGGTAAAAGGGGGTCGTTCTGCAACATTTGTCCAAACCGTGGCAATATGTTATCCCTATAGCAACCCTTTTTTATACACCGTGGCCATAGGTTTGCACGTTTGCCATGATGACATTTCGTGGCATTAATGTTGATTAGCATTGCAACTATCTGGTGCTCTTGGAACATAAGGTACATAGTTGCTATTCATTCATTTTATGGCCACAGTGTTGGTGTGTTGCAAGGTTGCTCACGACTATTGCAATTAGAGTGTTGGTTATTGCAACTGAATAATACAACTGATGCAATATAAAGCTAGAATTGCCACACATTTGGTACGTTGTAAGAAGTTCTCGCGTCCATTGCAATTAGGGTGTTGGTTATTTTAACTGAATAATAAAACTGATGCAATATAAAGCTAGAATTGCCACACATTTGGTACGTTGTAAGAAGTTCTGGAGCCCATTGCAATAGGTAATTGTCAATTGCAACTAAAGTGTTATAGGTGAGGCAAAAGTGTGTACTATTGCCACAGATGTGTTTGATTGCAAATAAATCTCGGTTGTCGTTGTGATATACTACTATAGGAAATGTAATATATTTGACCTCTTAATTGGGTAAATAGAAAACTAAGGGCCAGGCCCATCATCAATCCTCGGCGTCCCCCTATAGAACTTCATCCGATCCGTTCTGGCTTCGTCGACGGTGGTTCCTCTCACGGCTTGACGTGCGCGACTCCATCGATCGATCTAGAGACATATCGATCAATAGGAGGGCATCGATTAGCGGTCGCAAAGAGAAAGAACATCGCGACTACTTCGCCAGTGGACGTACGCCGGTGATCGACGTGCGCGACAACAATAATTAGGTGCGTGGATGGCCAATGTGTGTAGATCTTAACGCATTCATAATTGGTTTGTAATCTTGGATTATATTTGTGTACATACATGTGATGAGTTTTACTTATGCATGCATATATATATATATCGTCCAATCATTTTGCATATTTTTGCTAGGAGGAGACAAGATAATGTCACGATAATATGGGACAAGTTGGATGCGCATGGACATGTCTGATCCTGTTTGGCAAGAGAAATTCAGCAAATTTATGGACACCATATTTGTTGGGACAATAACTGCAAAGTGTCTGTGTGCTAGATATCGTTGCATGGTCTACAAAACGTGACGTGAGATTCACCGACATGTTCTGAACAATCGGTTTGATGAGGGTTTCATCAAAGACAGAGAAGTACAATATCATCAAGGCGGTGGCTAGCTTGGAGGATCAGTAGATGACGATGATGATGGTGAAGGAGAAGGAGGTAATAACGACCTTGATGAAGGCCAGGAGATGGTTGGAGCATTAATAAGGGCTAGTACATGGTCACGTTGCTACGACATTGCTACGACATGGTCACGTTGACCTTGCTTGTTCTAGCAACGCCTCAAGCGTTGTATTAGCTGATGTTACCACACATGAAAACGTAGCAATAACAAAGGTTGCAACGCCCCAAGTGTTGCGATTCAACGTCTGCATTTGCAGCACTACACAGAAAAACGTTGCGGAAGGCTCTTGCCACAGTTGATCCTGCACCCTCGCAACGTTTTTCTACTGTTGCCATTACGGTTATTGCAAAGTTTTTGAGTCTTTTAACATAGTTTTGGTGCGTTGAAATTTTTTGCAAATCCTGTAGTGTATGCAACTCAGATTTAACCTCAGCAATATAAGTAATGTAACTAATATTGTTATACTGAGCAAGCAAGTCAAAAACATTTTGCAAACCCCTCATCTTAGCCCTTGGGTCCAGAACAAATGCAAAAGAATATAACAGTGGTATTTTTTCCCGTACTTAAGAAATTTAGTCTTCATTGGAACAACAACATCAAAAAGATTGTTATCATGTTCATAATCATGCATGTGGGAAGCAATCTCAAGTATGTGATGCAGTACCAAAGGACTAGAAGGGTAGTAAACACCAGAAAGTGCAACAGTTGAATCATAGAATAATTCCAGAAATTCCAACACCTTTTCAACAATCTGCCAGTGTTGTTCATTCAATAGTGCATAGCCAGAACTAGAATTGATGAACACAGAAAAGACAGATCTATATGGCAACAGATGTTTAAGCATAAGATAGGTGGAGTTCCATCTAACATTCATATCCAAACAGAATTTACGAGGCCTCATGTCTTTAGCAAGATAGTAATTATTAAATTCAGCAATGCGATGATTAGATGAATTTAGAAAGTTAATTGCAGTTCTAAAAACCTCGATGACAGGTTTAAGCCTTTTCAAACCAAATTTAACAATCAAATTAATTATATGACAAGCACAGCGCTGATGCACAACATAATATATATTTTTAGTATGATCTGTAGGATGAACATCATAGCCCAAGTAACCATCAAGCATAGGAGTCAAAGCAACCATAGCAGTTGTATTAGTAGAAGCATTATCAAGGCTAACAGCAAAATTTTTGTCAAGCAGACCCCAATCAGCAAGCACACCAGAGATACATTCAGCAATGTTCATACCATTATGACTCACTTCAATCATTTTAAAACCAATGATAGATTTTTTAAGTTCCCAATCAGCAGTAATATAGTGAGCAACAACAGTTATGTAATCTTCTTTAGCATTACCAGACCAAATATCAGATGTCAAACAAAAAGAAGACACAGCAGGGAAAACCTCATTTTTAAGCTAATGTAGTTTTTCATTGTAAAGCTTAGCCAAGTCTCTAGAGGTGGTAAATCTAGAGACTCTCTTATATATAGGATTGTGAGAACGCTGAATGTACTCATCCCAGGCATCATTATCAGCAATAGACAAATGCAGGTCCAATCTGGCAATCAAACAACAAAGCTCAAGCCTAGCAATTTGAGGTTTATACTCCCAGTTTCTATATGATCCATTAGGGTTTAAAGCTAGCCTAGTTTGAACCATATTAGCATGATCAAATTTCTCCTGGCATGAAGAATGATGTCGTTTTAAATGTCCAGTGCCATTAGCAGAAGTACCAGACAAGCGAGACCTACAGAGCTTGCAAATAGCAATAACGACGCTTACTGTTGCTGGTCGACGATGCCAGAGAAGCAGCGTCGCTAGCAGCAGGGGCGGCAGGAGCACCAGGCGCTGCAACTGCAGGAGCACCAGGCACAGCAGCAGCACGTCCACGGCCAGTACCAGGCGTAGCAGCACGGCCACGGCTAGCACCAGGCGCAGCAGCAGCACGGCCTGCACCAGGAGCAACCGATGGTGATGCACAGAACAAGAGTGAAACAGCATCTGTCATGTCATCTTCGTCATCGCCGGACATTCCACGGTCCCTGAGCTCGTCGTTCATGGTAGGCAAGTAAGAGTACTCAACCTCACCATCAGCGCCGACCATGGCCACCACAGCACCACGACTCTTCTTCTTCACCTCGCGGCACCGTTCCTCAACGGCTCCTGCGGCACCAGCCACACGCCGGCGACCTGCAAACAGAAAGCAGAAGAAAGCAGAGGGGTTAGGGTTAGCATCCTAGCCGGAGAAATGGAGAAGAGGGGAGCAGAAAGGAGCGGAGAGAAGAGGGAAGCAGAGGGGAGCGGAGTACTTTCCTGCATGGAGACGGAGCCCGGCGCCAGCGAACAGTAGAAGAGGAGCAGGAGCAGCTGAGTCAGAGAAGAGGAAGAGGAAGGAGACGGCAGTGCCAAGATCTGACGAGAGAGACGGGGAGACAGAGGCTTCCCACCGGTATCTCCAAGATCCTGCGGTGGAGACCCTCGATCCGCCGGTGAAGACGCTCGATCCGGCCTCGATCCAGCCATGGAGTCCTCGATCTGGCGGTAGAGACCTCACCGGAGTGCGAGTGTTCAACGGCGGGCGGCGGCGTGGGAAGGGTATTAGTGTTTGGGGGGCGGCCGGGTGGGGAGCGGGAGCGTCGCGGCTGTGGGGTGGGGATGGAAAGGGGATTAGGGTTTGGGGCGCGGCGCTCCCGGATTATATGGGCCACGGGGGCAACGGGCCACCTCCGTGCCTGCCGTTGTTAGCGGGTCGAGCCGTGCCGAGGCAACGGCCCAGGCATGGCCTGCTACGTGCCTCGGGCCGTGCCTTTGGCATGCGGGCTGCATGCTCATTTTTAGACCTGAGCATAGGGTGGTCTGTGTGTGTCCCAAGGGGCCATGCACCGTGGGCATGTTTGAAACCGTGCATACAGGGATCCAGGCAACTACGGAGCTACGTATTGACCATAGAGGGCTCCAGCCCCCCTTGGTCCGTAAAAAATAGAGAATTACAATGATCCACAAGATGTTATACTAATTTAGCTAACTAGCTCATGGGCTGGGACCTGACATCAGCTAACACCAACAGCCCAACACATATAAAGCAAAGGGAACAAATAATCCACGGGCACGGAAGACGGAACGGCGGATGGGCGGAGGCGAGCCGATCGAAGGCGGAGCTGCGGAGCCGTCGTCTGTCGATGCGAGCTAGAGTCCTCGGCGGTGTGGCGGCCTTCCTGACTGAGTCGCCCGTCCACGCCTCGGCGGTTGGCCGGCCGACCCCAGCGGCCCAGCAGCTGGCGCGGCGACGTGCCCCAAAAGCCATTAATTTCATAGGACCAAATAAAAAGCCTAAAATCCACGTTTCTACGCGGCCAGGCTCACGGGAGCACAATAAGCATGCACACGTTGAGATAATCAATGCTTGCATGCAGTGAACCAAACAAAATCTCTAAACAGACAGGCTCTATGAGTACCGTAACCAAACACGGCCCATGTGCATACGCTCGGCCTGGCTACCTAGGTATAATCTGGCTCATCTCAAAAGGGAACCAAACATGCCCTAAGGGGATGTTTGGATCCAAGAGCTAATGACTGGCCCATGTTTTTAGGTATCAATCTCTATATACAACTAAAAAGAGCAAAAAGTATATGCGGTTTCGTGCGGTGAATATTTTCGCCTCGCAAGCGTCCGCTGCGCGTGCGATCTCTCCCTCCCGCAAATCTTGCCGCGCCACGATCCTTTCCAAAAAAAATAGACAACGCCCCCTCCCCGCTGCAACTGCCCCTGTCGAGAAATTTCAATATTTGACATCGAATTCGTCTGCCTCACAACATTTGACATTCAATTCGTCTATCTTTTGAAATTTGACACCGAAGCTACAAATTGTTCCGATTCAAGGGATCTCAACCATTTTCTCATCCTTTTTATTTTCTTTAATCTGTTCTCCTCTCCCCACTCAGCTGAAAGAACCAAACTACCCCTGCCTCATTACAACGTACCTGTGCATCACCAGACATTTGCTTCTATGCAACCACTGCGTGCAATATCTCGCGTAGGGCCGGGCTGGTCGAGCATGAGCAGGGATGCATGCACGGGTGACAGTCTGGGAGCGCCGCCCTTGCACGCCACCTCCACCGACCGCGCGCTGAAAGGATCAAGATGCCCAAGAGGGGGGGGTGAATTGGGCTTATTTAAAATTTCTAAAGCAATATGAAATCCTAGCAATGCCAATTACCCCCTAGTGCCTACCGGTAGTGTGTCCTAGCTAGAAAGCGGTAGCAAGTCAATGAAAGTAAGAACACCCTACACAATTCTAGTATGAATTTAAGAACAAGTGCGGAATGTAAAGAGCTAGGGATAGAGATGCTTGACACGACAATGTTTTGCCGAGGTATCGAGGAGTCGATACTCCCCCCTAGTCCTCGTTGCAGCACCTCGCAAGGTATTGCTCCCCCTCAATCCCACGCAAGGGATGAGTGCTCTCTACGGGCTGGTTCTTCGCCACTCCAGCTCGGAGAACCACCCACAACTGATCACAAGTCGATGGAGAAGGGACGCCGACAATCTTCCGGCGATCACCTTCCTCCGAAGCACCACCGGACCGTCTAGGTGATGTAGATCACCAAGAGTAACAAGCATTGATCTTCACTTGACTCAATCAAGCCTCACAACTAGAGTGGATGCACACTTGAACTCTTGGATGGACTAGAGGAGAGGATGGATGGATTTGCGAATCACTCTCTCTCTCTCTCTCTAGGGCTCTTGCTTTCTTCCCAAACCTTCTCAAGGATCTCAGCAACTCAAATGAGAAAAGGCAAGGTGGGAAGGCAAGGGGTGGGGTATTTATAACCCCACACCCACTCAGCCCTTGGGCTGAGAAAATAGACGAATTAAGTTGGCGACGGACGCTCTGATACCAATTGAAAGGATCAAGATGCCCAAGAGGGGGGGGGGGTGTATTAGGCTTATTTCAAATTTCTAAAGCAATATGAAATCCTAGCAATGCCAATTACCCTCTAGTTCCTACCGGTAGTGTGTCCTATCTAGAAAGCGGTAGCAAGTCAATGAAAGTAAGAACACCATACACAATTCTAGTATGGATTTAAGAACAAGTGCGGAATGTAAAGAGCTAGGGATAGAGATGCTTGACACGACGATGTTTTGCCGAGGTATTGAGGAGTCGATACCCCCCCTAGTCCTCGTTGCAGCACCTCGCAAGGTATTGCTCCCCCTCAATCCCACGCAAGGGATGAGTGCTCTCTACGGGCTGGTTCTTCGCCACTCCAGCTCGGAGAACCACCCACAACTGATCACAAGTCGATGGAGAAGGGCCGCCGACAATCTTCCGGCGATCACCTTCCTCCGAAGCACCACCGGACCGTCTAGGTGATGTAGATCACCAAGAGTAACAAGCATTGATCTTCACTTGACTCAATCAAGCCTCACAACTAGAGTGGATGCACACTTGAACTCTTGGATGGACTAGAGGAGAGGATGGATGGATTTGCGAATCACTCTCTCTCTCTCTCTAGGGCTCTTGCTTTCTTCCCAAACCTTCTCAAGGATCTCAGCAACTCAAATGAGAAAAGGCAAGGTGGGAAGGCAAGGGGTGGGGTATTTATAACCCCACACCCACTCAGCCCTTGGGCTGAGAAAATAGACGAATTAAGTTGGCGACGGACGCTCTGATACCAATTGAAAGGATCAAGATGCCCAAGAGGGGGGGGGTGTATTAGGCTTATTTCAAATTTCTAAAGCAATATGAAATCCTAGCAATGCCAATTACCCTCTAGTTCCTACCGGTAGTGTGTCCTATCTAGAAAGCGGTAGCAAGTCAATGAAAGTAAGAACACCATACACAATTCTAGTATGGATTTAAGAACAAGTGCGGAATGTAAAGAGCTAGGGATAGAGATGCTTGACACGGCGATGTTTTGCCGAGGTATCGAGGAGTCTACACTCCCCCGTAGTCCTCGTTGGAGCACCTCGCAAGGTATTGCTCCCCCTCAATCCCACGCAAGGTATGAGTGCTCTCTACGGGCTGGTTCTTCGCTACTCCGGCTCGGTGAACTGCCCACAACCGATCACAAGTCGATGGAGAAGGGCCGCCGACAATCTTCCGGCGATCACCTTCCTCCGAATCACCACCGGACCGTCTAGGTGATGTCGATCACCAAGAGTAACAAGCATTGATCTTCACTTGACTCAATCAAGCCTCACAACTAGAGTGGATGCACACTTGAACTCTTGGATGGACTAGAGGAGAGGATGGATGGATTTGCGAATCACTCTCTCTCTCTCTAGGGCTCTTGCTTTCTTCCCAAACCTTCTCAAGGATCTCCGCAACTCAAATGAGAAAAGGTAAGGTGGGAAGACAAGGGGGGGTATTTATAACCCCACACCCACTCAGCCCTTGGGCTGAGAAAATAGGCGAATTAAGTTGGCGACGGACGCTCCATCTCTAAGCGACGGACGCTCTGTCGCCGGCCCCAACGGCTAGTTCCTGTTGACGTCAGCAGGCGACGGACGCTCCGTCGCTTGGCGACGGAAGCTGAGCCTCAGCATCCGGCGCCAACTGGCTGCTCTCGGGTTTCTGGGAAAATATTCTCGGACGCTCCTCAGCGTCCGACGCCTATGCGACAGACACGTCCGTCGCAAAATAGGCATCTCTGGAGCTCTCTGCTGGCTCGACGGACACTGCTAGGATTTCACCCCAGTGTCCGTCGCCAGCGTCTGGCGCTTCTAGCCTTAGCGTCCGACGCCCAGAAGCTGGCTCTCTCAACTTTGGATCTCTTCGCGATGAATATAGAAGTTGTTCTAGGCTATCTTACGGTCACCATAGGCTTGCTTAGACCTAAGGATGATAAGTGTGCACCACACCTAAGTCATGAAACTTTCCTAAGTCAAGCTACTAGTCTCAACCCCTCTTAATAGTACGGTCAAAGAATAGATAAAGACCTATCTATACTAAGTGCCCTTCATCTCCTTATGGCACTTAGACTTAACACTCTAGGATCTTCATCATGTCTCATTGAAATCCAAAACGATATCCATCTTTGGGGCTAAGTGATAACCAATGATGACCATTCATTTTAATCACTATGGATAAGCTACGCATAGCCTCTGCAAAACACACATTAGCCATAATAATCTTACGCTTGTTGTTAATCACCGAAACTAATAGGGCCATGATTCTTCAATCTCCCCCTTTTTGGTGATTGACGACAATAATCCTCGAGTATAAGATAAAATAGATGAAGTTAGGATTTCAAGTGACTTGGATGGAATAAGCAAGGGTTAGTGAATAAGAGTGAATGAGACTTGCTCATCCTTTGCCAAGCCACACAAATGGTACTCAAAGAATTTGAAATGGAATTGGAGTACCTCATGATATTCTCAATTATAAAACAGAGTATGGCGCGGAAGCTCAAATACATTAAGATCGAGGAGACATATCATGACACAAGTGACAACTCGCAAGATATATTAGTGAAAATCAAAGAGTTTGTCACACAATTTGTCACACAACACACAACTTGTCATCAAGCAACACACAATCATATATACAAATGCATAAAGGTAGACATGATGATATGAGAGCATATATACAAATGCATAAAGGTAGACACAAGTAAGAACCAAATCCCTCCCTCTATCTTTGATACTACTCGACTACCCGCCTCTCCCCCTTTGGCGCCAAGCACCAAAAACATCTAAGCATCTGGAGCGTCTAGAGGTGGAGCAGTCGGGTCGCGAGGACGGAAGTCAAACTGTGTATAGTCAGGACTTTCATCATTGTCCTCGGAAGCCTGACCCTCAGACTCTGGCACTGACTGAGTAGTGGTCTGGGTAGGCTAAACTGACTCTCTTGGCTCCCCCTGAGGCTCTGAGGGTGTGCCCTCCTAAGCTGGAGCCCCAAATTGTCCTGTCTCGGTAAGAGCGGGCTCAACGACCCGTCATGTATACACACGAGACGTAGTAGGGGGTGTAGAAGCCAAAGCTGTCAAGGTGACTGCTGCAACAAGCTCTGCGGGTTAGCCCTCTGGCTGGGCTGGCAATTCTATCTCAACTGCCTCTGCTGCAATGGAAGTGGCATCTGTATGCACGGCAACGAGAGGAGGAGTGGTGACGGTCTGAGTAGAGCAGTCCAGTGCAAGCTCCGATGAGGCAATTGAAGAGTAATGAGTGCCCGTCGCCAGAGTGTCATCCTCTAGTGGCTGAGTCTCTGGAGCTGCTGCCACTGGAGAGTCCTCAACGGTAAGCTCTCTGTATGACGCTGAGAGGTCTCGTGCAGCCTCCTCAAGCGTAGCCCCCCCGGGTAGGAGTGAATCCAGTCTGAAAGTCCCCGGAGAGGCTAGCCACGATGACACCTAGGTCATCGGTGTCTGAAACATAGGCGAAGCTGGTGCCTGACTCTGAAGCCCGCTGGGTTGTAGTGCTGGAATCGGCATCACCACTGTGGGTGTCTGATGTGTCTGAGAAGTGAATTGTTGTTGGGAGACTCCGGGCAACTGCAATTGTGGAGTGATCGACGGCCCGGAGCTCGAGCTGAGAAGCCTCTCTAGTATCTGTGTTTGTGTCCTCTGAATGGCAGACTGCTCCATCTGATATGATAGAAACAGGCGCTGGAACTCGTCCTGCCTCACCTAGGACTCTGCCTGAGTGGCTAGCTGCTGTGCTGCTAGTCTCCGGACCTCCTCTGCCTGCCTCCTCTGCTCAGCAGCCTGACGTATCAACTCATCGGTCTAGCGCTACTGGCTCTTCTGCAACTGGCTAAGAATGGCTAACAGAGTAGCATGTGTCGTGTTTGCAGCAGGTGGAGGAGCGGAACTGGACCCACCAGCCTCATGGTCGTGAGACCTAGGTACGAACTCAGGGATCGGCTGGTAGTCCTCGTCAGAGCTGTCAGAAGGTAGGTCATAGGCCTCATCAGTTGTTGCATCTATCTGCGCATCAAGATCTACCAGCTCTGCCTCTGCTAGGCCTGCAACTGTAGCCTCCTGCTACTCCTCTAACTCAGGAGCTAGGCATGTCTGCCTAGTGTGAGGGCCCTGGGCGCGTCTACCTCTACCTCTGCCACTGTGAGTCACCAGCTGACTCATGTTGTAGTTCGGAAACACAGTGGCGGTGTTCCGGAGCATCTTGGTAAGCATATGTGACTGGCCCCGGTAGATGAACAAGTAGCAGATCCAGTGACCATACTGCAACTGCCAACGACCTCTGAAGCTGGAGGCTATGATGTCCTCCATCTCACTAACAAGTAGATCCCAGAGGTCGAATTCTCCATCCGTACCAAGTGAGCTAGGAGCCACAACTGAAGTCTGGTGAGGGTCTCACAGGCTCCTACTCTGGGTAGTATAGTGCGCCTAAGGACCTCGTTCAGGATCCGAGCAGTCGGTGTCAAGTCCCACACACGATGACTGGACCCCTCCCTGAATGGTGGTGTGAAGCACGGGCGCACAAAATCCACTGACGGGACCTCTCCCTCATGAGGACGATGAGGGGCCTCCTGATCCCCATAGCACAAACTGTGTATCCTCGTCGCTGACTCCTCGAGGTGGAAGATCTCTCTGAAGCGGTCTGCATAGAGCCTGATATCTCTGCCCTGGAAGGCGAAGTGTATGAACGTATGATCCGGAGATACCCACAGAGAAGCATAGAATTGTCTGACCCATTCCTCCTGGTAGTTGTCGGCACGGCCTAGCAACCTGGTCAGTCCCCTCAGATACTCAATATGAGGAAGGATCTCGGGACCGCCGACCTCAAGAATAGACTCCAGGGAACACACCCTGTGAGCACGGATGGGTGCATCCGTCTCTACGTACCCTCTGTAAAAGTCCTCGTGCACGGTGGTATAGAAGTCCCGACCGACACGAGGGTCCCTCTGAGCTGGGAACCATGTTTGAAAGTCAGCGAAGCGCATCTCCTGAATCTGCTTGGCTGATAGCGCTCTGACATTGTAGCGCACTGGATCGGGCACACAGGGTCTCGGCGGAGGTTTGTCATTGCGCCATGGACCATCGGGCCTAGGAGGAGCCTCCGACCCACGCGCGCGTGTAACCCGTCTGCCTGCTCAGTGTCCTCGGCCTCTGTAGGCTCTAGGGCCTCTGGCTCAGTCTCTGTCGGAGCAGGGGACGTCTACGGCGAGGTGAGGAACCAATCCTCAAGCCGGCGCGACGTCCACCACGCTCTGCTGCCTCTACCACTGCAAGTGCTGCCGCTGAGTAGGGATCCATGAGCGGCCTCTTGCGCTTCTTTGATATTAGCTTCATCTTGCCCTTTCCCCGGTCGGTGGGTGGACGCGGTGGAGGTGGAGGGTCACCACCACTACCAAGGACGAGGCCGGCGTTCTTCGTCCTTGCCATTGGAGGCATGAGAAGAATCACTTTCTCAACTGTCAACTGATAGAATCAACTGTCAAACCAAATCCCCAAGCAAACAACTGTCACTGACAAACCACTGACAACTGACTGACAAGAATGGCACGACAGCCCTGGACTGTCACTCTCGAGGCTTTGCCTCGTTCCTTACTCGCGGGCTTTGCCCCGAGTTCACTGTCACTGCTCAAGCAAACCTCTGACCCACTGACCCTTCTCAATAGAAAGATAGGATATATAACAATATAAGCATATAGCTAGAGGTGAGAGAGTCTATGGAAAGCATGAAATTGGGTAAGGAAAATAGGTCGTAATTCCAATCCATACCTCAAACTCAGTGACCAAAATAGAATAGGAAAGAATCCTCGGTCAAATTCACAACATGAGTCGCAACCCTAAGCCAAAGGAAAGAGATGGAGAATTAGGGTTTGGAATTTGGAGAAAGATTAACCCTAGGACGAATGAGAATTTGAATTGGGAATCGAAAGACTAGGAAACAACTTGAGTAGAAGAAAAAAAGGCTCCAAAGGGGGATAAAGGCCCCTTCTGCTAGGAACAGCCCAAGGGGGGCTTGCCTCTGCTCGGCTGAAGGAACCCGAGGACAGAAGGGGGGAGGAGCAGTGGTGGCGCAGGAGAATGGGCAGCACCGCAGGTGCTGGCCGGTGGCGGCACAGGGGCTAACCGGCGGCTGTGCAGGGCTAGGGCGGCGCTGGAGAGTAGGGAAGAGCAGAGGCGCCGCGGCGATGGAGGAGGCGGCGGCGCAGAGCTGCGGCGGAGCTGGGGCGCGGCAGTGCTGGAGCAGGCACGGCGGCGCACGGGCAAGAGCTAGGGCACGGTCGAGGAGCTCGCTGCGAAGAAAGGAAACGACGGCGACGACGAGTGAGAGATGACCCGAGGAAGAAGAGGCGGTTTTTAAGAAAATTTTGCGCTCTGTTAATTCGCGACGGACGCTCCGTCGTGACCGTTGGACGCTCCGTCGCGACCGACGGACGCTAGGGTTCAGCATCCGACGCGATAACAGTAAGGTTCCAGAGAGCTCCTGTTGGCGACAGACGCGTCTGGCGCCAATGCGACGGACGTTGTGGAGCGTGTGTTGCTCGAACAAAGGGGATCCAGAGAGTTCCTGGAAGCGTCAGACGCGTCTGACGCCTTGGCGACGGACGCTAGGGAGCGTCCGACGCCCCTTAGCTAAGCGGAATCAATCTGCGGACGATCGCGACGGACACTGAGGCATGGAAGACTGAGCGTCCGTCGGCAGCGTCCGACGCCTTTTTGAAAATATTTTTCAAATCTAATTTTTTATTCTTTCTCTCAACCAAGTTCCAATCCTAATAAGATCCAAATAACACCTTATTGAACTTGATGTGAGAACCATCTCTTAAACTCTCATTTGCAAGTATTTTGCCATAGGCTTTAAACTTAGTTTTAGCTAAAAATATTCGAATGAAATCTTGCAAGGAGACATCATAGGGCCACAAGAGGGTATCGAAACATCTTGAGCTTGGAATGCTCCCCCTAAGTGGCGAACCTAGCGGATGCTCAAAGTTAACCGAAAAGAAACGACAAGCAACACATGCATATGCAATGCAATACTTGGAATTGGAATCTAGGTTGCTTGCAAGTTTGAACCGCGGTTAGACTTCTTCACATGTTTTAAGGACGGTTATCCTAACCACGTTAGCCAAGCCTATGTGCATTACAAGATTAACATGTTATATTACATATGATGCATGGTTTGTTCACACAAGATCATTTTTTAGTGAAGTTTGAGTGATCAAGCAGATTCAACTCGCTTCTCAACCTACAAAAGGTTGCTTCATCGAGTGGTTTAGTGAAGATATCCGCCAATTGATCTTTGCTCTTAACTCCAACTAGTGTAATGTCTTTCCTAGCCACATGATCTCTAAGAAAGTGATGGCGAATATCTATGTGCTTGGTACGAGAGTGTTGAACCGGGTTGTTAGCAAGTTTTACGGTGCTTTCATTATCACACAAGAGTGGAACATCTTTTAAAAACACGCCGTAATCAAGAAGTGTTTGGGTCATATATAGGATTTGTGCACAACTTGCTCCCATGGCTATGTATTCCGCCTCGGCGGTAGACAATGCCACGCTATTTTTCTTCTTAGAGGACCAAGAAACAAGAGATCTTCCTAGCAAATGGCAACCGCCGGAGGTACTCTTCCTATCAACTTTACACCCGGCATAATCTGAATCGGAATAGCCAACTAGAAGGAAGGGTGCTCCTTTGGGATACCAAAGGCCAATGCTAGGGGTGAGCCTTATGTACCTAAGGATCCTTTTAACCGCACATAGATGCGACTCCTTAGGGTTTGCTTGAAATCTAGCACACATACACACACTAAACATGATATCCGGCCTAGATGCGGTAAGGTAAAGTAAACTACCGATCATAGAGCGATAGAGAGTTTGGTCAATTGGTTTACCTCCCTCATCAAGGTCGAGATGTCCATTAGTAGGCATTGGGGTCTTGATTGGCCTTCAATCCTCCATCTTGAATTTCTTGAGTACATCATGAGTGTACTTTTCTTGAGATATGAAGGTGCCCTCCCTCAATTTCTTCACTTGAAAGCCAAGGAAGAAGGTAAGCTCGCCAATCATGGACATCTCAAATTCCTTGGACATCAATGCACCAAACTCCTTGCTATGATCTTGGTTTGTTGATCCAAATATAATGTCATCGACATATAATTGACAAACAAAGATTTCTCCATCTAGCACCTTGGTGAAGAGTGTGGTATCAACTTTCCCGATCTTGAAGCCCTTCTTGAGTAGGAAGTCCCTTAGCCTCTCATACCAAGCTCTTGGAGCTTGCTTCAATCCATAGAGCGCCTTGGACAATTTATACACATGGTTAGGACAATTTGGGTCTTCAAACCCGGGAGGTTGTGAGACAAAGACAAGTTCATTAATGAAACCATTTAAGAAGGCACTCTTCACATCCATTTGAAACAATTTCATTTTGTGATGTGAAGCATATGCCAAAAGGATACGAATGGCTTCTAGTCTTGCAACCGGGGAAAAGGTCTCCCCAAAATCCAATCCTTCAACTTGGGAGAACCCCTTTGCCACCAATCTTGTCTTGTTCCTCACAACCATGCCTTGATCATCTTGCTTGTTCCGAAACACCCACTTGATGCCAATGATTCTTGCTAATTTGGGCTTTTCTACAAGTGTCCACACTTTGTTTCGGGTGAAGTTGTTTAGCTCTTCATGCATGGCGTTCACCCAATCCGGATCCGCAAGTGCATCCTCCACACTAGTAGGCTCAACAAAGGAAACAAACAAGTGATGCTCAACATAAGAAGCAAGTCTAGATCGAGTTGTTACCCCTTTGATGGACTCCCTATGATAAGGTCATGTGGATGAGCTTGAAGAAGAGGTGTGGATCTTCTATTTGTCTCTTGAGGAGGGGATGTGGTGCATCAACGTTTTGAGTTTCCGCCTCGGCTTGATCATGAGGGATGAAAGTGTCTTCTTGAGCTTCCCTCACTTGTTCTTCATCAACTTGAGGCGTACGAGGTGGAGAAGGTACTTGATTTGCATCATTTTCAACTTCTTCCACCTCTCGTGGGTTGATTGCACCAACCGGCATATTCTTCATAGCCTCCCTCAAGGGTTCATCACCTACATCATCAAGATTCTCAACCGCTCCTTGGGAGCCATTAGTTTCATCAAACTCTAAGTCATACATTTCTTCAGCTAAGCCGGTGGCTTTGTTAAATACACGGTATGCTTTGGATTCAAGCGAATACCCAACAAGGAAACCAATATCACAACGCCTTTGAAACTTGCCCAAGTGTTGACGCTTCTTGTAGATGTAGACTTTGCATCCAAACACCCGAAAGAAAGATATATCTGGTTTCTTCCCATTCACAAGCTCATAGGGTGTCTTCTTGAGAAGCCTTTGGACAAATAGCCGATTTGCCGCATAGCATGCGGTGTTGATTGCTTCGGCCCAAAACTTCTCAGGGGTGTTGTACTCATCAAGCATGGATCTAGCAAGTGTGATTAGAGTCCGGTTTTTCCTCTCAACTACACCATTTTGTTGTGGAGTATATGTGGCGGACATTTCATGCTTGATGCCAACTTCATCACAATAGTCTTCAATCTTGGTATTGATGAACTCGGTGCCATTGTCACTTCTTATCTTCTTGATCTTCACATCAAATTCATTTTGGGCTCTTGTTGCAAACTTCTTGAATATTTCTTGTGTCTCTCCCTTGTCTTGAAGAAAGAACACCTAAGTGTACCTAGAGTAGTCATCAACCACCACCAAGAAATAGAGATTGCCTCCAAGGCTGGCATAGGTGGTGGGTCCAAATAAATCCATGTGGAGTAGCTCTAGGACTCTTGAGGTTGACATGAAAGCTTTGGTTGGATGAGTGTTTGCCACTTGCTTGCCTGCCTGACATGCACTACAAAGTTTGTCCTTCTCAAACATCACATCCTTGACACCTCTAACCATTTCCTTCTTGACAAGCTTCTTCAAAGTTGACATTCCCACATGTGCTAATCTTCTATGTCATATCCAACCCAAAGAACTCTTGGAGAAAAGACATATTTGCAACTCGGCCTCATTGGAAGTTAAGTCCACTAGATAGAGGTTGTTGTGCCTAAACCCTTTGAATATCATTGATGAATCTTCAATCTTGGTCACAACCACCTCACTTGGAGTGAATAGACAATGGAATCCAAGGTCACAAAGTTGACCAACCGATAGCAAGTTGAAGTTCAATGATTGTACTAGCAAGACATTGGATATTGATTGATCATTGGAGATGGCAACTTTTCCAAGCCCTTGAATTATCCCCAAATGTAATCTTGTCTTGACTTGAACAATCTTCATCAAGTGTGGTGAACATCTGGGGGTCACCGGTCATATGTTGGGTGCAACCACTATCAATCACCCAATGACTTCCACTGGTCTTGTAGTTTACCTACACATAAGCAACTTGGAGTTAAGCTTGTTGTTTGGGAACCCACACTTGGTGAGGTCCCATAGCCTTGTTAACTAGCTCCTTAGCTACCCATAGCACTTTTGGCTTGTTGTTCATTTTGGGACCAAGAAACACCACAATAGGTCTACCCTTGGAGTCCTTGTTGATGACAAAGTGTGCATCATGAGCAAATGACCTTGTGTGCTTGGGCAAGGTCTTGGGTGGAGGAGTCTTGCAATCATAGGCAAAATGACCAACATGTCCACACTCAAAGCATCTTCTTGGCTTGGGCTTTGGCGTGCCATAGTTGTTGTTCATGGCCTTGTTCTTGTAATAGTTTTTGGCTTCTATCTTGACTTTGGCCTTCATCACTTGATTCTTGAATCCAAGACCCATCTTGTTATTCTTCATGATGGTGTTCATCAAGAGCTTACTTTGAAGGTTGTGGCCCTTGGTGAACTTCTCCATTCCACTTGCAAGCTTGATCTTGTCATTTTTGAGCTTTGCATTTTCCTCTCTAAGTGTGTTGATCAAGGTGGTAGCATCCTTGTCATCCTTCTTGGTCGACTTGATGGTGAAGGGCTTGTTTGCCTTGAGGTTGATTAGCTCTTCCTTGAGCTTTGAGTTCTCTACCCTCATCTTCACATAGTCTTCATATTTGTCGGCTTCAACTACCTTCTTGCCCTTGCACTTAGCATTTTGCTCACTAGCAACTTCGTCAAGCAAGTCCTCACAAGAGGTAGCTATATCACACTTAACAACCGGGTTAATAGCAACATGTGTAGCAAGATCATTTGAAAGCAATTCATTAGCTATCACAAGTGTGCCATGTTCATTTCTTATTTGGTTGTAGTCATCTTTTAGCAAGTTATACCTTGTTTGGAGCTCTTGTGTTGACCTCTCAATCTTATCATGTTTCTCATTAGTTTTCTTGAGTGAGGCTTTGAGCTCCCTAATGCTAGATGTGAGCGAATTGTTCTCAAGCTTTAAATCATCACTAGCACTAGACAAGGCATCAAGCTTAGCATGCAAGTTTTCTTTGACTTCAAGTAGTTTGTCATTTTTACTTTTGTACCTCCTTATGATGCTAGAATATTTGTTGCAAATTTTAATCAAGTCATCATAGGATGGTGTTTCATAATCATCACTATCACTACCACTTGAGTTACCACTATCATCATCCTCTTCTATTACCTTCTTATCACCCTTAGCCATGAGGCATAGGTGTGTAGAGGATGAGCTCGATGATGAAGGAGGAGGTGGCGGTGGAGTAGATGAACCAATCACGAAGGCGGCCACCTTCTCATCATCACTCTCACTATCGGAGGACTCACTTGAATCTTCAATATCGGTGAGTCAATCTCCAACAATGTAAGCCTTGCCATCCTTCTTCTTGTGGAAGTCGAAGCTCTTTTTCTTGTATGGCTTGGCTTGCTTCTTGTCATCTTCGCTTGAGTCATCTTTTGCACCTTTCTTGTTATTGTAGTTCTTGAACTTCTTGTTCTTGAACTTGTCTTTCTTCTCTTTGGTGCATGCATGAGCTAGATGACCAAGAATCCCACAATTGTAGCACTTCATTTGTGAGATGGACTTCCTTGAAGAGCTTGTGAAGAATTTCTTCTTCTTTGAGTCAAACTTGACTCTGTTCTTGTTTAGCCTCTTCAACATTTTGGTGGTCTTTCTCACCATTAGAGCGATGTTGTCTTCATCATCTTCACTTGAGCTCTCATAGGCCACTCGGAGTTTGCATTTCTCCTTGGTGGATGCCTTGAGAGCCAAGTCCTTCTTCTCCTCCTTCTCTTTGTCTTTCTTCTTGGAGGAGGAAGAAGAGCCGCTGTCACCGATCTTTATGTACATCTCATGAGCATTAATCTTGCCCAACACTTGTGTTGGTGTAGATGTTGAGAGATCTCCTTGGTGAAGCACGGTGACGATGTGGCCGTACTTGTCAATTGGAAAGACACAAAGTATCTTGCGTACCACATCCGGCGGGGTTATTTGGTTGAGCCCAAGACCATTCATCTCTTCTACAAGAATATTTAGACGTGAGTACATTTCATTTGCATTTTCATTGGAAAGCATTGTAAAAGAATTTAGCTTTGCCATGACCAAGTGGTAACGTTCTTCACGTTCACACTTGGTCCCCTCGTGAAGTGCACAAACGTTTATCCAAACATCATGCGCGGTTCGGGAGTTCCGCACACGGTTGAACACATCCTTACAAATGACATGGAAAAGAATATTCTTTGTCTTAGCATTATTCTTCTCAAAGAAGGGATCCCCGGCGAACACCGATCCGCCCAAGGTGGTGGCTTTGTGAACACCGGCATCCACAGCCTCAAGGTAGGCCTCCATCCGCACTTTCCAATAAGGAAAGTCTTCCCCATCAAACATGGGAGACGATCCATCCCCATGGGACATCTTGCTCTAGGCGGTGAAGCCTAATTTAGAGAAACCTTGCTCTGATACCAATTGAAAGGATCAAGATGCCCAAGAAGGGGGGTGAATTAGGCTTATTTTAAATTTCTAAAGCAATATGAAATCCTAGCAATGCCAATTACCCCCTAGTACCTACCGGTAGTGTGTCCTAGCTAGAAAGCGGTAGCAAGTCAATAAAAGTAAGAACACCCTACACAATTCTAGTATGGATTTAAGAACAAGTGCGGAATGTAAAGAGCTAGGGATAGAGATGCTTGACACGACGATGTTTTGCCGAGGTATCGAGGAGTCTACACTCCCCCTAGTCCTCGTTGGAGCACCTCGCAAGGTATTGCTCCCCTCAATCCCACGTAAGGGATGAGTACTCTCTATAGGCTGGTTCTTCGCCACTCCGGCTCGGTGAACCGCCCACATCCGATCACAAGTCGATGGAGAAGGGCCGCCGACAATCTTCCGACGATCACCTTCCTCCGAAGCACCACCGGACCGTCTAGGTGATGTAGATCACCAAGAGTAACAAGCATTGATCTTCACTTGACTCAATCAAGCCTCACAACTAGAGTGGATGCACACTTGAACTCTTGGATGGACTAGAAGAGAGGATGGATGGATTTGCGAATCACTCTCTCTCTCTCTCTAGGGCTCTTGCTTTCTTCCCAAACCTTCTCAAGGATCTCCGCAACTCAAATGAGCAAAGGCAAGGTGGGAAGGCAAGGGGTGGGGTATTTATAACCCCACACCCACTCAGCCCTTGGGCTGAGAAAATAGGCGAATTAAGTTGACGACGGACGTTCTGTCGCCGGCCCCAATGGCTAGTTCCTGTTCACGTCAGCAGGCGACAGACGCTCCGTCGCTTGGCGACGGACGCTGAGCCTCAGCGTCCAGCGCCAACTGGCTGCTCTCGGGTTTCTGGGAAAATATTCTCAGACGCTCCTCAGCGTCCGATGCCTATGCGACAGACGCGTCCGTCGCAAAATAGGCGTCTCTGGAGCTCTCTGCTGGCTCGACGGACGCTGCTAGGGTTTCACCCCAGCGTCCGTCACCAGCGTCTGGCGCTTCTGGCCTTAGCGTCCGACACCCAGAAGCTGGCTCTCTCAACTTCGGATCTCTTCGCGATGAATATGGAAGTTGTTCTAGGCTATCTTATGGTCACCATAGGCTTTCTTAGGGCTAAGGATGATAAGTGTGCACCATACCTAAGTCATGAAACTTTCCTAAGTCAAGCTACTAGTCTCAACCCCTCTTAATAGTATGGTCAAAGAACAAATAAAGACCTATCTATACTAAGTTCCTTATGGCACTTAGACTTAACACTCTAGGATTTTCATCATGTCTCTTTGGAATCCGAAACGATATCCATCTTGGGGGCTAAGTGATAACCAATGATGCTCATTCATTTTAATCACTATGGATAAGCTACGCATAGCCTCTGTAAAACACACATTAGCCATAATAATCTTACCCTTGTCGTTAATCACCGAAACTAATAGGGTCATGATTCTTCACGCGCCTCCACCGGCCTTTGCGCGACCTCCCAGCGCCACCTCTGCTGGCCGCCGCAGGTTAGTCTCGGCGCGCAGGCCATGCACCTCAGCCGGTCGCCGGGGGCCGCTCCCCGCACGGAGGACACGCCGCCTCCGCCGCCTGGCCGCTCTGTCCGGAGCCAGCGCTGCCTCCACCATCCACCACGTGTTGCTCGCTGCTATGGCGATGGAGGTGCCGCCGCACAAGAGCATGGCCATGTCGGTGCCTTCTTCGCCTTCCGCGCACCGGCTCCGTCGGCCACGACGGGCCCTCCCCACGTGCAGACCTCGCCCTATGTCGGCTACCACGGCCCTTGCCCCTTGCTGCAACTTGACGGTGGCCCGTCGGGAGATAGAGGGTGGTTGGGGAGGGGAGGGAGAGGACAGCGCAGGGGCAGAGGGGGCTCTCCCGTGGCGGCGTGGCGGCAGAGGGCGCGAACGGGCGGGCGCATATCCGTGCCGTGCCTGAGCTCGCCACTCGTGATGTGGCAGGGATGCGGACGGGGTGGAGATATGTGGGTAGTTTGGTCTTTTTACGTGTCAGGTAGAGATGACATGATTAAAGGAAAAGAAAAAAGAGACAATCGAAATAATTCGTAGCTCTGTTGTTAGATTTCGAAAGACAGACGAATTAAATGTCAAATGTGAATGTAAAATGTTGTGAGGCAGACGAATTCGATGTAAGTATTGAAATTTCTCGCCCCTGCCCCCATGCGAGAATCCCTCCTCCCCCACCGATTACCCCGCTCCACCTCGGCCGCGGTAAATTTTCTCGGCTCGCAGGACGAGCGTGGACGCGGCGGGGAGTCGCGGTCGACACCACGGGGCCCTGGATCGCCGCCGCCGCCAAGGACGCCGCGAACATCGGCGAGTCGTTCACGGGGCGCAGGTCCTCACGGGTCACCCCGTCCGCCGCCAGCGTCGCGCGTGCCGACAGCGCCGCGGCACGCGCCGAGTCGCGGCGGAGGCGCGACATCACGAGGGAGCGGTACGTCTCGTGCTGCCCCTACGACCCCGGCAGGAAGTCGCGGGAGTGGAGCCGCATCGTGAGGCCGCTGCCGCCCTCCTGTGAATACCGCGGGGAGCGCTTCGCCTCGGCGGCGGACGGCGTCGCCAGCATGACGTGAGCGCCATCGCGACCTCCCTTCTCTCTCTCTGTCTCCCTCTCGTGTTCGAGGTGGTTTGATTCTGATGGCGGTGGTGTGCGCCGTGGCTGTCTGCGCAGCGACGGAGGAGCGTTCGCAAACGCGGGGAACTTGGAGCACTGCGCCCGGTACCTGAACCAGACGCTCGTCACCTTCGGATTCCCGGCATCACTCGACCTCTTCGCCACTGATCCGGTACCCTCCTCTCTTCCCCCACCCTCCCGGCTCGCCGCTGCTTCACGTTTATGCATTTATTTCGGTTGCGGGGGTTTGTTTGCATATGATTTTCGGGGTTTACAGGATTTATCTTGTTGCCATTCTTTGAAAAACAAATTTCTGAGGCCAATTCGTCGATCGTTCTGGTGCACCTGTTGAATTTCTCCTCTCTACCTCTCTATTTACGTCTTTAATTGTCTTTATCTGGGTTACCTTTTGGTTTTTGTCCGTATTTTTCCGTAACCATTTTGTTATTTATCCAGTAGGAATGCTACGGTGGTTATTACCTTGTTCCCCTCATTTTTTTTGGTCAGATTTTCTCATATATTTTCACTAATATATTGTGCATTTTGTGGTTCTGCTCCCACCGGTACTGTAGAGCAACTTCTTTTGGAATTTGAAGATTAATCCATGAAGAGGGTTGTTAAGTTTTCTTTCATGTGCTTTTCTCTGTAAACTTACCACACCTTTTTTTTGTTCTGTTGTGAAGGTCTCGATTGCAAGAACATGTAACTACATCTAGGTACCTGCATTCATAGAAAAAAGGGTTTATCACAAAATCACACATCATACTCGACCCAGCATCAGAGTATACTCATGTCATGCATGAAAAAAAAATGAGAAGCGTCCTCGATAACGGGCTACCGGCCGTGGCGGCGTCCCCAGAAGCGTCCTCACGCGCTATGCAGCGGCAGATCGATGTATTCCCCATATCCCCTCGTGCTTCATATTGCAAGACCGAGAGAAAAAAAAAACATGTATTTTATCCGCTCGATACGTTTTTAGCCTCAGCTGCTTAGCAAGCAGAAATATTATTATTTTGTTTACTCTCATCATCGAATAAACAATCAATTATTGTTCGGAAGAACACAACACTGTCGATTGATCCAGGATATCTCGCTCTGGCTGTTGTCCCGTGCAGTCGCTGTTCCCCGGGCTGTGGCTGACCGAGATCACCGCTGATGCCTACAAGGTCCCCGAGAGGTAGCAAGCAGTAGCAGCCCGCCACCTGCTCCGGTGTCCGTCCGGCAGAGAGATCTAGCGGAGAGGAGCACAACAACAAGCTAGATCTCAACGTTTGCCAGGTGAGTTGCAGGTTTTTGCACTGCGAGGAAATCGTTTCTTATGGATTTCTGACTACTCTCATCCAACTTTATAGATTAGATTGTTGTAATTCCAGTTCCGCCTCTATTACCGCATCCAAGATTTTACGAGTAACAAGATTAGTGCAGTGTTCTAAAATCTCCATGAATTTTTATGAAAAAACTGCTCCATTTCTTGAATTTTTATGAAGTTCATAATTTATTTGGGTGCCACAATACTTTGGTTATTTAATAAGAGTGCATTCAGATGAGATTTATGCCACAAAGTTCAGTAGAGGCTTGATAACTCTAATGAGTTGATTAGTGCAACCATTACATACAAAGGAGTGAGGTCAACTATTCTAATGAGTTGATAAGTGAATATTGTCTTGTGGTGGCCATGTTGATTACGTATAAGCCATAGAGTACGGAAGGGAATGGAGCAGTTCTTTCACCATTTGTTATTTTGTAGTGGCATAATTTTAGTATTCACAATTAATAACCCTAGACATAACATCTCATCACTTCTCATGATGAGACGTATGCTAACACACATTATACCTGTGGAAAGCATGTTGTGTGTTAGCATGCCCCAGCTCAGGGTTATTATACTGAAATAACGGAGGCTAATGGTTGTAGTAGATGAGATGTATGCTAACACACAACATAGTTTCCACAATGATGTTTTCCATGTTTCATATCTCAGGCTTCTTGACATAACTAGAAATCTCTTCTCATGGTGGAAAGTATGCTGTGTGTTAGCATGCCCCAACTCGCCACTGAATTTGCCTTGTGGAAGTTCTCAAGAATTGGATTTTTTGTGACAGTAATTTGGCATGATAAATTTTGAAAACCATATATTGTGTTTTTTGCTGCTCAGGGAAGAGATGGTCGTCCTACAAATGTTTGCTCGTCAGAACTATTAGTTTGTAGCTCTATGTCTTATCATCCATTAAATTATGTACCATACCATAAAGGCTTAAATGAGTATAATCTAATAGATACATTTTTTTTGAAATGATCCCATTGCAAATAACTTTTGGTTTCTTGGAAATTGATATATATCGAATGAAAACACCTATGGTCACCATTTTACTCCAATTTTGGATTTTTTTTTTCTAATAATAGGAGAGTGACCTTGATTATGGGCCTTGAGACTCAACCATCACGTTCTTGTACATGTGTGAACTGCAACTATTATTTGTGTAATACATTTGCTACTGGCATTCTGATTTTTTTTCCTTTGCACATGTGGGTTACTCTTGGAAGAAAGACGCAATATGTTAAAAGTTGACAATTGATTTTGGAAAATGATGACAAATAGAATGTCTGAATGTCTTACGGACCAGTAATTAATTGAATATTATGTTGTGCATTAAGAAATATCATTTAACATTTATTTGTATATATGACTAACTGCTTCAATGGTTATTTGCAAATTATTGTAAGCTATATTTCTTTTTTTTCTTGCATCTATTTTCTATGTAAATTTTCTTACCATGCTCTGATGTGCTGGGTGTGCCAAATTGCAGGTCATTTATTGCTGATAGAGCTTTGAGTATTATGTTCTGATGATGATACTCGTGATTTGTTTTATCATGACGACAATGGCCATTGCTACACAGGAGGCTGAGGATTATCAATTTAGATGTACCATAAATCCATTATATGCATAATAGATAATGGGTTTTATCTTTGGTCTTTTTTTTTTGTAAAACTGTTGTGAACGAGTGAATTTTTTAGTTCTTTTGATCTTGTCTCACTCTTTGGAAGTAGCTTTGTGATCTCATATGTTTTGCTTACTCATTTATGTCCTCTGTAGTGTTTGACCTGTCAAGAATATAAACCATTTATGTTTTTTTAGAAAATTAGCTATTATGATTTTTGTTGTTGATGAATCAAGCAATTCTCTGATAAACCTGCTAAAATTCAAAGTTGTGGATGAGAAGTCACTGGCCCGAAGGGCGCCTGATGTTCTAGTGATGTGGAATTGCACCTTAGATTCAGGCATGCAGCTGCTAAGACCACATTTCCAGAAATTGATGAAGCAGTCTCCTTTGACCCTGAGATGTGCAGAGCTGGAAGGCAGCCGGCAACCTCGTCCCCTCCGGATCGCAGCAGGACCTTTACTCCGGCATACATACGAAGCTGTGTGCGCGAGGAAAAGCTGATGCATTTTATGTTTCATTATTGCATTATCTTCATACCTATAGATTGACCTCCTGTTTCTGTTCAGTAGATGCAACTGGATTGTCATCAGGCGACCTATACAACTAGATCACTGAGAACTTCAATGCAAAGACGAAGTACTCTAAAGACAAGAATGGATCCCCCAAGAAAAATGAAGCGATAATAATAGTTGTACGTTGGGTTTTTTTTTTTTTTGACGGGAAACAGGAGGGGCACGCCCCTACTGAAATTTTATTAGAAAGAACAGTAGTACAACCAAACTAATAAGAACAAATAAGAACAAAGAAAAACAAAACAGAGAGATGGAGGTTCAAGAGACAAAAAAAGGAGAGGAAAAAGATGAGCAGGACTAAAAAGATTAAACAAGGTTGTTTAACTATAAGTTAATACAGGGAAGTAACTCCTTTTTGCACGATTAGTGGCTGAATGATGTTGAAGGGTCGTGTCTGAAACTTGGAAGTGTGGAAGGATGCATGTTTGAAACGGTTGTATTAGCATGGCATATATTATTAAATGTTTGTCTATGTATGTGTCTTTGCAATTATGTATATTATTTATCTATGCGAATGTCTGAAATGGTGTCTGATGTTTGAAAGGAATATGTTAGGACTATAGTAGAACTGAACAATAGAGAGAGAAGAGCAATATAATGTAAATATCAATATCTCTGTTGCTAGCACAAGCCTGGAACGAAGAGGGTACATACATACAGCTCTTGGCTGTTCAATATTTATTTATGAAAATGGCAGAGAAATACAGGTTCCCAAATGAAGTTTTATAGTGCTTCATAATTTCGTCTGCTTCACATACAGCTTCAGAACGAAGACGAGTCATTTGAAGCAACAACACATTTCACCAGTTGGTTCAAAAACAACACATTTCATCAGTTCGTTAAAAAGCAACACATTTTCCATCCACGAACCAACATTATTGGGAACCTATATATGGTGGCTCGTCCTGTGTGTTTCGCACAATCTGTTCATCATCCTTCGAACAATTGTTGCAGCTTGTTGTGTTTCAGATCCGATGGACTGAATTTTGGGGTGGTGGCTTTGTTATCCTCTATGTAGTTTCTATATCCTGGAATGATTCTCCTGGTGATTTCATCCTGCAATATTTCCCTCATCCTAGGATCTGGGACCTTCCACTGCTTTTGGGTAGTGTAGATTTTCTGAAATTCGGACTCAAACTTGGACAATTGGGAGTAGTCTCTCCCGAAGCACAGAGGTGTGGCATTGGACAGGCATGCCAACAGTGGTGCCCACGAGACCTGTATATAACTCTCCAAATAGCTCGAGATGAGTCTGACGGTTTCTACCGGCTCGATCCAAGCTGGTTTTGGAGAGGTTGCCACCACGATGGTATCCAAATCATATTCGAAGAAGAATGATTTTGAGGTCGGGGTCGGGTTGCCTAGTGTGAAGTATAAGTTGTTGATCAAGAATAAAAACCTAAGGCTTTGATCTAGTAATAACTCTGACTTTCTGGCAAGATTTTCTTTCAGGCAAGATACCATCTCCATTTGCAGGTTGTCCAAAGGTGCAAGTGCAACATCTCTGAAACGAGGCACGTACTTAGCTGTTTTGGACACAACTGTATGGAGTGCGCTGTAACGATCTCGAATGAAGGTGACATACCCCATTACATGCTTACTGGTCTCGTGAATATCCGATGATCCTTGCCCTGACGAGTTGGAGTTGTCGCCATCCTCATCCTGTATCAACAACTCCAGGAAACGAGTCCTAGCCTGTTCCACCCTTGTCCATATGGCCTCATCCGCCTTGCTATCTGCTGCTGACAAGAGGCTGACTATCTCATCCTGTATCCTTTTCACTTGTGCATCTGCAGAAGGCTGTGAAAGGAACGAAAGTTGGATCTTGGTTAAGGCGCTGGACAGAGCATCGCTCACATCCAGCAGGGCATTGAGCCTGTACTTGTAGGCGGACCC